>CM014273.1:57291970-57354200 GCA_004135705.1 Alloteropsis semialata
TACGCTTCCTTTGCGAGAGGATTGTGAAGAGAGAAAAAGTGAAGGTACAATAACTGTTAATTGTATCTACTTGTGTACCTTTGGTTCTCAGGAAACTAAATATTATCATCCAATACTGTATTTTCTTTAGGTAAAAGTAAAAATAGAAGATTTTAGGCAATGGGCTATACAAATTAGAGAACTATTTTTGATGTATCCATGCTGTTAAGCAATGTTGCAAAGTACCGTAGGGGCCCAGTAAGTAAATATGCATCAAAAGAATGCTGCTATTCAGTTTTGATGTCAATTGTTATAGCTGATAGTTTTGATGTCAATTATTATAGCTGATAGCTGATAATCTGAAACTTAGAAATATTATACATTGTGAATTTCTTATTTGCCATTCTGATAATTTAGGCTTGAGTTATGTGCCACACATCTCTTGTGGTTATCTTATCTCACTACATTAATCTGTAATTTTACTAACTTTAATCTTAACTCTTGATATACCAGAAAGATTTGGTTGTATGTGCACATGATATACTTGCTGCAAGAAGGATGACTTCTGTCTCTTCTACGTGGACTTCTTATTTCGCATCTGGACCTGGAGCAAGTTCAGAATCTGCCACCACATCTGTTAATAACAAATCATATAGTGGAACGATGCAAAGATCCGATGATATCACAGTGAGATCCGATGATGTCACTGTGGACAGCACTGTTACCAAGAAACATACCGTCAGGTTCTCTCTGAATAACAGGGATGCTGATAGGAATACGGCTGACAGTTCGACGTCAACAATATCATATAAGCGGAAGTTGGACGATGGGGAATCACTTGCATTCAAGAGTCTTCCTGAAACGCCAGCTACTGCATTGGAGTCTGAGGATGTTGAAATGAAACCAACAGATAAAAAGGTTTGTGCATTTCTTTTTTCTGGGAATGGCTTACATTCATATTCATGGATATATATGTAGAGTCCGCATTCCATTTTACCCTAATCGATTCTGATGCATTACATAACAATGCAGCGTAGAGAAACATATCAAAAGGAGCTTGTTTTGAGCTCTGACCAAGCTTTGTTGAAGAACAAGAGCCCTCCAGAGAGATATGTTTATACTCGCCGGAGCTCCCTATCCAAAAGGAAGCAATGCAGTCAGCATGAAGGGCCTGGTGGATAGGCATGATGGCTCCTTCATGGGATGTCTTGAGGAGATTCTTTGATGCTTGATGCTGAAAACACATACAGCGGAGCTGGCCATTTTAGCCATGCCATAGCCACAGGGACAGGCATGGTGGGACCAAGGTTGGAAACATGGTGCAAGCTGGGTTCTTTTAACTCAAGTATGTTTGAGCTTTTGACTGGAAGATTTTACTCATTAAGCCCATGTCGCTGGAGGCCGACGGCGTGAATTCATTCACTGATTTAGTTACCAAGGGCAGGTTTTGTGCTTTATGCCCTGTTGCCGGTATGGCCATCTGCACATTTATTGTGTCGAAGAAGCAAAGCAATGGGGTGATGAAAGCAGAGAGAGGAGAATTGTTGCTAACTGATGACTCCCAGTAGGCCATCCGTACATGAATATCCATGTTTAGGTGTAGCATGTGGGTTCTAATGTACTAACCAAACTGCATGTTGTGTGGCTTACATTCGTTCTGATCCCTTGGAGAGAGTTGTAGGCATTTCATGTTTGTACAGGCATGCAGGCTCAGCATTCTGCTATGTAGGATGCCTTTTATGATTAACAAAAAATCTGTTAGTAAACTTAGTAGTTGCCAATCCTGCCATGTTGGCATATGGGTTGTATTGGTGCCAATTACTGCAAAGGCTGTTCTTTTGCTGTTGTTGAGCTCGCAGCTTGTCAATCCATTGCCTTATTTGTCATGTCTGTGTTTTGTGAATGTCCTCTGGAACCTCGCCCATGTAATGTATATGTATATTAAGCTTCAATATCGTTGTGGTGGCTTGTGATTTGTGAATGGTATAAAGAGTACCGGCCAGCCTTGCATCTTTGCTTGCTACTTGCATAATTATATCATGTATGTCAAGTCTTGCCATGATAGCGGCTTTCAAACCTCATTTTTTACTAGCCTAATAAACATTATTATGGATCCTACAAAAACAATGTGTATCCTGTATGTCATATCTGCCATTGATGCCGTCTTTCAAACGTGGTATTTTACACATTTTGTATCTCATCCAAACCGTTGCCCGATCTGATGACTCAAGATTGTTCTCAAAATCCAAACCATGAGTCTTTAGGATTTACGGTAGCGCAACAGGCAACAGCTAACTACTGGCCTTGTTTATACATGTTCTACGTTCCTGATCCATGTTACTTAGAAGAGAAATTGATGCCCATATATTTCTATATGGCTTCTTAAATTTTGTAACAAATATGTACTTTGACTAAAATTATGCCAAAAATAATCAATGCCAGTGCAACGTTCCAAACGGTAAAAAAACATGTCGGCCTTTAGATACAACAATTCTATTTTTCACCTCAAATATAACCTCTCGAAAAGCACTACTTGGCGAAAAACCATCAAAGTGCAAGTAGTTCTATATATCCGAGTGATTGCCTAACGCTTATGTCCGCTCTCGCTTTAGTTCTCTTCGTCGCCTCGGCCCCCCCCCCTATGCTTGAATCCTGGCTCCGCCCCTGTGGAGGTGGAGGCCCGATCTGATGACTCAATATTGTTCTCAAAAGCCAAACCGTGTGTAGCGTTGCTGTTGGAGGTGGTGGCAGTCAAGGGTGGTGGGTTGGCAAGTTGTGGCAGGAGAGCCGAGGATAACAGCCTTAAGTCCTTAACCCTCAATTTAAATAATAGCTTGTCTCCTGCTCGTACTGAAATGTGAAATGTTTGTCGCCATTAATCTTTTATCAAAACTTTAAACATTCGTGTTATTTAAAATGTTTTGTGTATATCATTTATTTGGTCTGTGATTTGCTTTAGCATTATGTCTTTTGAGTCCGACTTATCTTTTTACACATTTACATAAAAATTCTGAATAAAACAAAATGCCGAACATTTTAGGAAAAGTCAACGGCAAAAAATATTTTGTTTTGGACAGTACATTTTAGCACCATATATTGCATCTGTAGTAGGATTTTCTCTTGGGGCTTTGTGTTATTGCTCCCACTTTGCACCTTGTTACAATTTTATGTTTTCTACAATCAAAACTTCACGCAAAGATGCTTTTTTGTCAAAATCATCACAACCAAAACTAACATGTCAAAGTTTCATAAAACTGCATAGTTAGGAAATTATATCTGAAAATACGGTTTTGATGTGCATTTGTCACAAAACTATAAGTTCAATGCATCACCACAACAGTACAGATTTTATATGTGTGAAACTAGTAATTTTGGTCTTTTGGATACAAAGAGCAGTAGATATGTGATTTTGTGATACTATTACATTGTAGTTATGTGATACTTAGTACTACTTCTTCTGTATGTAGTCTTGCAACAATTTGTACGAGAAATATGTAGTTTTGTAAAAAAAAATTACTGAATTGCATATTTACTTTCCCTTAACATTTCAGGAATTTTTTTTATATTTTAACCCTTTTTAAACTGAAATTTTAAAAATAACCCCCGCCCAACTAAATTTTCAAGAACTAACCCTTTTGGTCACGCTAAGCCCCGTAATGAGTCGCGCCACATGCAATGGCGTGACCAAAATGACATGGTGGTGCGACCCAAAATCGATCTCCACGTGGCAAGGACGTGGTAGGGCTTGCAGAGGCAGTCACGCCAAGCCGTTTGGCGTGACTGAGATCTGAGTCACGCCACGGCTCGTGGCGTGACTCGTTCAAAAACTACGACATCATCCCTAATTTGACCGCGTATAACTTCAAATACGAACATAATTTGGGCGAGCTCCAATTGACAAATTTGTAGAGCAAGTAACGGCTACAACTTTCATTATATGCACATCTTCAAATTCTCAACAGTTTGAGAGATCAAGGTCTATAAATTTGGAAAAAACCACGATTTTTTGAAATTTCATTCAAAACTGCAGTTTTAACGGTTTTCAATCGCGATTTTCAACAAGCTAAACTCATTTACACCAACCATGTAGCATACCGTTGAAAAGTAGAGGGAATGTAGTTTCTATTTTACAACCTTGAAACTATATGTATTTAGTCAAAAATAATTTTAAACTTTGGTCAAAGACAGCAACTTGTACTAGTTTTTAGCCTTGAACACTTAGGAAAATTTTGGTCCTTCAATCCTTCAAACTTTGTCTGATGGATATCACTATTACAAAAGTGTTCAAACTTCATATTTGAGATGTTTGACAACATTTTCATGTTTTTATACTAATTAAATCAATTGATTATTTTATTAGATTTATTTGCTTTTAATTGGAAAATTAGCATTAAATCACTAAAAAATTGCACACAAATAAACAAATTGTCATCAAATGTGCGAATTGCATCCGAATATTTACATTCTAAGCATGTGCATGCATTCATCTTGGTCTGGTGGATTTTTGGATGCAATTACACATTTACTGACACTTTGTTTATTTGTGTGCAAGTTTTAGTGAATTAATACTAATTTTTTAATTAAATGCAAATAAATATAATAAAATAATCAATTAGGTTAATTAGTGCAAAAACATGAAATGTTTCAAAACATCTCAAATATGAAGTTTGAACACTTTTGTTATAGTGATATCCATCAAACAAAGTTTGAAGGATGAAAGAACCAAAATTTTCCTAAGTGTTCAAGGCTGAAAACTATTACAATTTGCTGTCTTTGACCGAAGTTTAAAATTATTTTTGACTAAATACATATAGTTTCAAAGTAGCAAAATAAAAACTATATTCCCTCTACTTTTCAACGGTATGCTGCATGCTTGAGTAAATGAGTTTAGCTTGTTGAAAATCGTAATTGAAAACCATTAAAACTGCAGTTTTGAATGAAATTTCAAAAAATCGTGGTTTTTTCCAAACTTTATAGACCTTGATCTCTCAAACTGTTGAGAATTTGAAGATGTGCATATAATGAAAGTTGTAGCCGGTTACTTTCTCTACAAATTTGTCAATTGGAGCTCGCCCAAATTATGTTAGTATTTGAAGTTATACGCGGTCAAAATAGGGATAATGTTGCAGTTTTTGAACGAGCTCTCAGTCACGCCAAATGGCTTGACGTGACTGCATCGTCAAGCCTCACCACGTGGAGATCGATTTTGGGTCGCGCCACCATGTCATTTTGGTCACGCCACGGGGCTTGGCGTGACCAAAAGGGTTAGTTCTTGAAAATTTAGTTGGGCGGGGATTATTTTTAAAATTTCATTTTAAAAAAGGTTAAAATATAAAAAAATCACTTTTCAGTGTATACATATATCCTTCTTTCTTTCTTTTTTTTTAAAAAAATGTATATCGTGTGGAGAGCGAAGCGTGCTGTGCTGAGCAGAGGGTTGGCCCATTTGTGAACTGCGTCACCTCTCGCACATCGGGGGCCCACGACTACGTGGCCCACCTCTCAGCTTACACATACAGCCCGATATACACCGCCATCCCCGCTTCGTAGTTCGTAGCACCCTCTCTCCCTCGGCTCAATTCCCCACTTTCGCCTTGCCTGAAGGGGAGCGCACGAGGCAGCGCCGCAGCGGCGACCGCCGCCTCTGCACAGCAGCGGGCAGGTCCGCCTAATTCGCGCGGCCTCAGGCGAGCGCGGGCGTGCGGAGGACGCGACCACGGGTGAGTTCAGTCAGGTTTCGTGTGGGTTCGGCTGCCGGGGGATTGTTCTAGGGTTATGTGTTTTGGCGGTGGCTGCGATGCTAGAGGCGCCCGGATTGTTCCGAGGTGGTGACCAGGTCATTACCCAGCATGGTGGGTGTGGGCGTGTGGCGTATCGGTGGAGCGCCGCTAGGGGCGCCATGAGCGCAAGGAGGAAGAAAAAGAGAGGAAGAGGATAGGATGGGAACTATGGATAGATATGAATAGTTTTTCCCTTTTTAAATACTGATGAAACTGTGAGCGGGAAGTGCTTACAAATTTCGTGTAGTAGAGAAACAACCATTTGGGTGGCGAGTAATTCACTCCTATTTAACAAGACTGAATTGTACTGCTGGACCTTTTTTTTTTTCTGTGTCCAGATGTCCTGTTTCTGCTTTGTTTATGCAACTTCTACTTACGAGCATGTCATATTTTCCAGATGGACCTCAAGGATAGCCTCTCCAAATTTAAGCAACAGCAGGAGAGATGCCAGTCATCTTTGGCAAGCATAGCCGCTTCGGCCGCAAAACCAAAGCACAGGGCCCAACCCATAAATGCTCCATCTGCTCCAGCAAGACCATCACAACCTATTAAATTTTCAAATGATACAGAAAGGCTGCAGCACATTAATTCGATTAGGAAATCTCCTGTTGGAGCACAGATCAAACTTGTCATCGAACTGCTTTACAAGGTATTTGCTCACTAAGCTACAACCTTGTTACATTTTTCATTTCATACTAGTGCAAATTGGAAGAAATGATTACTCTCTTCTAGCCTCACAATGTATAGTGGATCCTGCAAATCATTATCCTAATTGAACTTTTGTACCATGAACTGTCATTTCACCTTTAATTAATTATCATCATTTTTTTTGTTTATTGAAGCCTAGGCTCAGTATAGGTTGTTTCAGGATTTTCTGCTTCTAAGTCTTATTGATATTGCTTGTTAAAGGGTATAGCCGTATAGGATGTATTGGTTCACCCTGTTTTCAACTGATTTCCAGCATTTGTTTGTATGCCTTACTTCACATGTAAGATTATCAATATTTCTATGTATAGCCTGTAATTTATAATGTTTGTATGCTGCTTATTCTGTGTTTCAGCACAGGCAAAATAGAATAAACTATGGAAATCAATTGGAAATATTATGCTGGTTACATTTTCACTCATGTTGAATATGAATTATCAGGCACTATATGAATGTGGTTACGCACCATTTGACTGAGTTGAATATAATACATAGAATTAGGTATTTTATACCAATGTTATAAAGATTACAATGGCCCTGCAGATTATTTTCTTTTCTTGTAGAAGCTAGCAACATCGCCACCAGGGATAGCAAAACAGTATTCATATAAACTTTCTTTATGATTTCTGCACCTAGTTTGTGATAATTGTTGTTTGTTCTGAATTGCAGACAAGACAAGCTTTTACTGCAGAGCAGATAAATGAAGCAACTTATGTTGATATCCATGGTCATGGTAATAAAGCTGTCTTTGACAGCTTGAGGAACAACCCAAAAGTAAGCTATGATGGGAGGCGTTTCTCTTACAAGGTAAATTAAGTTGAGTTTACTTGTGCTGTCCATAATCAATTTTAATTGCTTGTCGTTGGTATCTTTCTGTAACCTTAGCTAATTCAGAAGCTTATACTGAACTGAAATAACATACCATCCCTACATTTGCATGTGCAGTGTTTTAACTATTTGTCCTAGTCAACTAAGTTTTCCTCCAGTCGACATCATCCTGAGGTTATCTTATGATAATTGTCTGATTAAAAGAGTGGCCTAGGTGGCCAGCCACGTAATTGCTCAGTGGCATCCATCTGCACCTTTGCTGTAGTTGACAGGCTAGTCATAGGTGACGCAGTCACAAGTTTCATCTCTTCTCCTCAACTCTTTGGTGCTGTTTGGTCAAGGATTGGAAAATGTAAACGTTAGCAGTATCTGATAACTCTTGGAATGGAAAGAGTGTAAGCTAATACTGGTTTTGTTTGTTATACCTTCGTAACGTAATCAGACACCGCTATCTTCTGCCAATGGCCCTCTGCATCCTGCAAATCACTCTTACTTGTGAAAACAAAAGGGAACCTATCTATGTTGAGTTGAAGGTGGGCGCATTAACGCCTGCGGTGATGCTTGCTCCAGTAGCATCGGGTGAGATGGGAAGTTGGCCGTGTTCCAGTTGACCCAGATCATGCTGCTGCTGTGGCTGCTGCGGCGGCAAATCTAACCCTTGTGTCACCATCGCCAGTGACCACATGCCCATGTCTGGTTATGTCAGCGTGTAGTGGGCCATAGAGCATGTGAGCAGATTTTTTCCCCCCTTCCATTTTGAAGGGATTAGTGATATGGTATGCCTGTATCTGTTAACACCTAGAGTTTGGCAGAATTGAATCGAGTTTTTTAATGGAACCGAGTTTCTGAAGGACTGGTAGAAGATTACATGGGATCTGTTTACATGCCAATCGAAACAAACAGAAGTAACACATTCCAATACAGGTGTAATGAGATCATGCTCCCTGCCATGGACAAGTTGATGAGTTAAGGGGCCTAGGTGCTAGTAACTCCACCCCACCCACCCACCCACCCAAAAATCACCAACTAACTTTGAAAACAGCAATAATCATCACACCTCTTATGACAACAAACCTTTATATGATTATATATGGTGTATTGGAATTATGTACCGTGTGTTACAGTCTAAAGAGTTTGCGCAGGGTTTACCTTGTTGTTTACTGTTGAACTAGTTCTGACTTTCTGAGGTCTTTGTGTTGATTTGCTGTTTGCATATGTGCAGTCCAAGCATGATCTGAAGGGAAAAGACCAACTACTTGTTTTGATAAGAAAATTCCCAGAGGGTCTTGCTGTTGTGGAAGTCAAGGATGCATACTCTAATGTATTGGAAGATCTGCAGGTGACTAATTCTCCTCATCACATACTTGAGATGTTCTGAACACATGATGCTGACACTGTTCAGAAAGTTGTACCCAACTAGGTAGTAAAAAATGCTTATAAAATAATGGCTCCAAGTTACCAACACGCTCTGTAACCACAAAGGTATTATCCATGACTTGTACCTTAGTTTAGTAAGTGAGCTCATGTAATTGCCTATCCATGACAGTTACCCTGTCTGTCCTAAAAAGGTTTTTCATTTAGTTTGCTTAATAAAAAGAAGTGGCCATGCTAAATCTTCTACTATTTATATTCAAGCATATTTATATGCATAACCTTAAGTTTTTGCTGTGCTCTAGGCTCTGAAGGCTGCAGGTGAAGTTTGGCTTTTGTCAAACATGGATTCCCAGGAGGACATTGTGTACCCTAATGATCCAAAAGTGAAGATCAAGGTTGATGATGATCTGAAGCAGCTCTTCCGTGAAATTGAGTTACCACGTGATATGGTTGACATTGAAAAGGAGCTCCAAAAGAACGGCATCAAGCCCATGACCAACACTGCCAAACGGCGAGCAGCCGCCCAGATCAATGGGGTGAAACCCAAGGCTAAACCCAAGAAGAAGCAGCGTGAGATCACGAAACGGACCAAGCTCACGAATGCCCACCTGCCTGAGCTGTTCCAGAATCTCAACACTTAATCGTGTTACAATGTAAACAACTCGTGGGTTCGTACTTTCATAATTATGTTGATGTGTAAATGCAACCCCTATATGGCTGTATGTTGCGTGGCCTTGTGAGCTCGGCAAATTTGTTTGTCAAGATTCTGTATTCCCTGCATTATGGCACAATACAATACAAGACCTTGAGATTTTCCTCTCACAATTTTCATTTTATCTCAATTAATTTATAACGTCTTCTGAGTTTGAGATTTGTTTGGCGAATTTTGGAGTGACCAGGTTCGTGTCTAGTTTTTATTCTTTAATAATTAATAGTTCCAAGAACAGCGTGCGATTGTGGATGTTATTCAAGACATTCCCCTTCCTATTTACTCCACAAAAATGTTTCACATAATAGCTATTGTTAATTTTTTATTAATTGTTAAAATAATTTGGCTCAAAGCGGTGAAGCCACGCCCTGAAGTTTGATCTGCTATAGTTTTGTATCTAAGAAAAAGACCCTTTTACCACCCAGAACAATCTAGTTTGTCCATTTAACCCCCTAAACAAGTTCGGCTGAACTTACTCTACCAAATGTTCAGTTACAATTTAATAAAATGAGATTTATCTTTTTTTTATCCTCCATGTATCAATCTAGTTTTAGGTTCAATTTTTTTAGTGACTAGCACATCATATATACATTATGTTAGAAAAACATATTAACATTTCTTCATGATTATTTTCATAGGTTATAAGCATCAAGCTACAAACTTAGAGCATGTATGGATCTTTAGGTTTAATAGTTAGCTATCTAAGAGCTTAATTGCTAATTATTAACAGGGTGGCGTTTGGATCCATCTGCTAATAGATTTGTTTTGTAATATTAGCATTCTCCAACTAATTATTAGCTGGGTGGAATGCTAATAGTTAGCAGGCCCCTTTTGGATCACCACCTGCTAATTTTATCTGCTAACCATTAGTTCTAATAGATCCAAGCATGCCCTTAATCCTAAATATACAAAATTGCATGAAAAGTAATAATGAAGAACTCATAACATATTGTTTGACATAGATCATTTATTCATTTATCATCTCGCAAAATTTGAACGTAAAACTCAAACAAAGTTGTTTTGAATGAATAAGGGACATGGATATCATCAGCTTACTGGAAGGCTTTCTGTGTTGTGCTGATGGCATTTCTCATCTCTCAATTTTCCCAATTGGCTCCAATTGTCATGACTTTGATTTGTACATGCTCCTGTAACCTCGCATGTTTAATGTATAGTAATCTAAACACACTTCTTGTTTCTGATGCCATATGTCCCCAATCATGGTTGCTAGGGTGCCTTGTACAGGCATGTCAGCATCTAAACTCGTACATCACGACCCCATATGTCAGATGCGCATGAACAACAGAATGGGCAAGACAATGACTCCTTTTCTTAAAAAAAAATCCCAGAATCTTTTTTGTGGAGAATAATTGTGTGGCTATGGACAAAAAAGGGTGTCATAGCTCGTAGCAATCCTTGAAATATCACTGAATTCATCAGATAATATGCACCGAATTAGTTCACAAATATTGACCAAATAGTTTGGCCCTCTGTTGATCGTTGCCTCATTGGTGTCGCATTCACCTGCCGACAATGCCCTGAAAGCGAACCGCGTCTGCTCCGACTCCGAGTCCAAGCGTTCCAATCAGTCGGAAATGAGATAAGGAGCTGCCGCTTTGTCAGCTCTATCTATGGAGGCTGAACGCGGAGAAAATATGCAGTGTAAACCAGCTCACAAGACTGCAATTCGTCATGAAAATTCTTCAGAAAAGAGCCAGATGCTAATTTGCAGAGAAGGCGTCGCACAAATTGCGAGCAAAATTTTACTCTATTGCTTCGAATTTCTACATTTACTTGGCTATGTTTTACACTTTTACCAGATCATCAGTATATATTAAAACGACGCTACGAGGCTGTCGCAGCGTGCCGGCGCTACAACGACGCTATGAGGCTGTCGCAGCGTGCCGGCGCGAAGGACAGCCGGTCGTTCTCGAGGTCGTACACGACGTGCATGTTCTGCTGCTGGAAGTTGCCGATGACGGCCTGCTCCCCGGGCGCCGCGTCCAGCACCACGCACATGACGCGCGCGGCGAGGTCCTCGAGCACGTAGTTGCCGCGCGGCAGCTCCCAGTCGGCGCCCTCCAGGTGCAGCGTCAGCGGCGGCACGGCGGGGCGGCGCCAGAACGCCGTCACGGGCAGCGCGAAGCAGAGGTCCAGCGCCGAGCCCTCCACGCCGCCGGGGGGCAGCCCGACCTGCGCCGCGAACTCCGCCCTTACGGCCTCGTACAGGTCCTCCGGGAGCGTCGTGATCGACGCGCCGGAGTCGATGATCGCCGACCGCCGCCGCGGCGCCGGCACGGGGATGCGCGTAGAGCCCACCGAGATGGCCTTGAGCGAGAGGAAGTAGAGCGACGGCTGCGAGGGGTTCTTGAGGAGCGGGGTGCTCCGGACCTCGCCGGTGTGCGCGTGGCTGTAGAGCGCGGCCGGCGCGCCGCCGAGCGTGACGAGGCTGCTCTTGGACTCGAACATGGAGGTGAAGCAGTAGGAGAAGGTCGTGACGTTGAGCTGGGACGGCAGCGACCACCTCCCCCGGCCGAAGCCGGCAATGCCGGTCTCGTTCGACTGGAACACGCCCTTGTTGAAGTGGCCGCAGCCGAAGGTCAAGCGCCGCGTGGCGAGGCTGTCGGCATTGCCGCCACCGCCGCTGTCTCCGAAGGTGAAGCGGTCGGTGGCGAGCTGGCCTACGGTGACCGACTTGTCCCCGTAGTGGTAGACGTAGACGCAGCTCCGGTTGCCCCAGCCGCGCCCGCCGCCGCACGACGTGAACGGGAGCGCGCGGCACCGGCGCGCGCCGCAGGGGAGCGCGGCGTAGGTGGACGACGCGGCGGGGTCCAGGAGCGGGAGGCCCTGGTCGAAGCAGTCGCGGCAGGGCGCGCACTGCGTCCACACGAGGTCGCTCCCGGTGTCGAGCGTCAGCGCCACGGGCCGCGGCGGCGTGCCCACGGCCAGGTGCAGCAGGTACTCGTTCGTCACGATGGCGCCGCCGGCGCGCACCCGCGCGCGCACGGGGCGGTCCTGCGCGGACAGCAGCCGGCGGCGCGCCCTGGCGCGGTGCGCCATGCGCCGGACGAGCTTGGGCCGCGCGAGGCCGCGGCCGGCGTCGGCGTGCGTGAGCAGTGCCACGACGCCGGCGCCGGGGACGGGGACGGCGCGCGCGGGGTACGGCAGCGCGATCAGGACCAGCAGCGCAGCGAGCTGCCTCATGCTATAGCTTGTAACGGGATTGCAGGAGCTCTGCACTGGGATCACGCTGCTTATTTAAGTAAGCATCCGAAAGCACGCGGCTTTTGGTGATTAGGGAGCAATTGGAGAGGCACTGGATAATCGGGGAGGAGTGAGGACAAGCGGTTGGGTGATGTGCCACTGATGCCTACTTGTTGGCAGAAGCCGGTGGTGACAGTGGATTTTCAAAGAACACGGCTGCATTGTGTACGCCGCTTTGGCATGTCTGAATTCTTTTATATATCCGATCTGCGACAAAGTAAGATGTACTAGGTGGAGTCGCCCGCCCAAGGACGGCACAGGCGTTCGTTTTTGTTTGACCTCTCCTCGACTGCCCTGTGTAAGCAGAGGAGAAAGGCAGGGTGAACATGTGGGGATAGAACATGGTGAGACCAGGAAATTTGCCAAAAAGTGTAGATGGAACCGATGAATCCTTTGTCCTACTCTTACCTGATTCTGCCAAATTGACAGTGGACCGGGGACTGTCACGTAGTATATAATTTGTGTGTATCGATTCTGTTGCCTGGAATAAAATATAAATTTAACAGGTTTGCTAAATACCCTAACGCTTGTTTCCTGCGGCATATTGAGTCTCGCGCATGGAATTATTGTTTTTCTTCCCTTTTACCCAAACCGCGCGGCAGCTTCCCTTGATTGAAGAAAACAATTCCCAATTTATAGGGCGTTTTCTTTGGTTCCTTCAAGAGTAGAGAAATTTATAGCTAGAAAACCAATATGATGGGAGAAGAATTTGAAATATGGGTTTGATCTTATAATATTTATATACTAAACCATTTTGCATGTAACCAAATATATAATGTTCAGCTATTTTAAAATAAACTAGTCCATCAACCCATGCTCCCGCACGGGCTAATATTTTTAAAGTTATTGTATCTAAAAAATATTTAGAAATTAAACTCCTACCTAACAATCAAATACTTACATACTACTCTTTCATTTTTTCAATACTTCAACATAATACTCATATAGATGAGTACTTATCTTTTTTATTTGTGATTTATTTTTAATTAATAATTACCTATACATTTTTTCTTCCACATTCATACTTCATTCATTTTGTATTGCACCTCCATACATTATATTTAGCATAGAAATCAATATTGTTTCATCACATCCTCACATATACATGTATAATTGGTCTACATGGTGACACTCATAATGCGTATATAGCTTAACTTATCGTTTCGATATTAACAATGATAAATAGGTAATTTAGAATCATATGGACCTATTATCCTTTATGATGATATAGATGAGTAAATTAGATAAAGATTATGGGGCTAATTTAAATTATTTTTATAATGGCATAGCTCGATAATTTAGATATAGTTTTAAGGTTTATTTTAGAATGTTTTTATAATGATAGTGGTGGGTAACTTTTTAATAGACCAATCACTATGGTTATTAGAGTTTACATGATTGATGTTGCTAATTTTTGTGAGAATTTTTAGGATTCGCCCTTTTTTTCAAGCGTATGTCGTGAAAACTAATGCGGAGTCGCCAATTAAAAAATTAAGACTACATTGCTACCAAACTGTTACCTTGAGCTATCTCTCATTTTTTTAAATAATCTAACACAATATCTATATAGATATATACTTATTATTTTCATCCAATTGTGATAGATTTTAGTTAGTAATTACTCTATAACATTTTCATACACATTTATAATCTCCAAGTTTTCACTTTGAATATATATGCGTTTGAATTTATTTAATAAACCCTAAGTTTGAACTCTAATTTTAACATAGAAATCTATATTCTCGTCACTTCCCCTATATCTTTATAAATAACAGCGCACATCATACATATATACCTTTGGCTCGGGAGGTGGGACGTGGATCAACGGGAAGTCCCCGACCATATACTGTTGGCCATCAGTATCACCAAGTGTGGTAATATATAGCTGACTGTTTAAAAACAGTCGGCCAAAATTAGGATTCTAGTAGTGGACGAATGAGCAAAGGTGTGGAAATATTTGTTTTAGCCGCTAGGACCCACGGGCACTCTCTTTCCCGTTGTTCCGTTGTTAGATGCTAACGATGTCGGGGGGGAGCACCTGCCCCTGTGTTCACCAAATGTTTTCCATAATTGTAATGACAGGTTTCACTTGGTCGAGGACCAAAGACCCCTAGGTAGTATAGATTCAAACCAAGAATATGATAACCTTGTAAAAAATGACAATTGATAAAGCAAGAAATACACCTAAGCCAATTGAAAAGAAATGCAATATGCGGCCAAGTATACATCCACACTGCCACCCAACTGAAATTTGCACTTTATCATTGTTGTACTGAGCCTTGCTTTGTCTCAAAGGCTCTTGACTAAAAGGACCAAACGCCTCCACACGCTCCAGGACACCATGCTTTTACTGTCGCTTCATTTCGGGGAGAAAAGGATCGCACAAACAATCTACAGGAATGGCGTTTCATGTATGTTTGGTTCCGACGACCCTGAAAGCCTGAAACGGCTCCTCCCAAAAGGAAACCCCTGACGGAGACCGGCACCTCACTGGCTCACTCCCTTTTGACAACCAAAAAAAAAGTCCAGTAAACCGTGGTTTTCATTCAGCAACTACCTGGCGGGGGAGGCGTCTCCGTCCTCACCGGAAACCGCACCGGGGCCGGCCGGCCGGCCGGGCGCGGAGAGTCAACGGCGGTGGTTAGCCGAGCTCCACCACCGGTACGAACCCTAGGCGAAAAGCAGGTGCACCCATGAGTGGCTGCTCTCTGTAGTCTCTAGGGATATATAACTAGCTAACTGCTGGGGATCACTGATCAGGGTGCAGTGCCTTTGGCTCCTGCAATCAGAATGAAGCATGGTGCAATGCATGAGTTCTGGTTCTTGGGAAGCTTTTCTTGTCAGTGAAGCGATTGTTGCTGCTTTTTCTTTTCCTGCATATTTGGATGTCACTGTCTTGCCTGTCTGCTCTCGTTTCGGCAAGCTTTGGGTGTTGTTTAGTTAGCCAGGGGATTCTTTTTTTAACATAAAACTGTATTTGTGATTTTTGATGTTGTAGCAAACACTACCAGAGAAACCACCTTTGGTTCGGGACCTTTAGTCCCGAACCAAAGAGATCCGGGACTAAAGGTGGCTTTAGTCCCGGGTCCAGACCTGGAGGGAACTGGGCGGCTTTAGTCCCGGTTGAAAAGGCGGAGGCCTGGAAGGAAGGGAGGCTGTAGAACCATCCGGACAAAAAAGTAGGATTTAGTCCCGGGTGGAACCATCCACCGGGAGTAAAACGAGAAAGCGGATATTTATCCTCCACCGTAACTGTCGTCCACCCAATACCCCCGTCTCTCTCTTCCATTCTTTACTCTCCCAATCTCTCTTTCTTATCTCCTGTGAGCAGCCATGGAACATGGAGATGTGGGAGACCTGGCCAGCGAGCGGCGAACCAGGGGGCGCGGCCACCCNGACCAACCACCGCGGGCGCGGTCGGCTTGCCCGGCGGTCCAGCGCGGCCACCCGGCGCGGCGACCCAGGTAATGTTGGTGCCTAGATTGGTCTGGTTTTGCCGGGGTTTTTGCTGCATTCTTCTGATCGCGAATTGGTGTTCTTGTTGATGCGGCAGGGGGGACGCTCTGGTGACGAGATGATTGCGGCGGTGAGCCTGGTGCCTGCAGGCTGGCGATGTTTTTTTTAAACTTTTGTGCAATGGAGATGTATGTGGGAGATTGTATGAACGTTGTGATTGATACTTTGTATGATTCTAGTAATTTGTTGATTTTGCATTCAATGTTTGTAATTGATTCTCGATGGATTCAACATTGTATTGGTGGGAAAGACAGGAACGGGATGAGGAGGAGAGAGGAACGGGAAAGACAGATAGTGGTGGGGCCGTTCGGGGGTGGCGGATCCACCAGTGGCTGCTTTTTTTTATTCAGGAGAAATACCTTTAATCCCGGTCCGTAACATCAACCGGGACTAAAGGCCCTCTTACCCGGGACTAAAGGCCGAGACCTTTAGTCCCGCCGGCGTAGTCCCGGTTCAACAACCGGGACTACAGCTAGTTAGGAACCGGGACTAAAGGCAAGTTCTGTAGTAGTGAAAACAAAAAGAAAAGCTTTAA
This sequence comes from Alloteropsis semialata, assembly GCA_004135705.1. Lineage (NCBI taxonomy): Eukaryota > Viridiplantae > Streptophyta > Magnoliopsida > Poales > Poaceae > Alloteropsis > Alloteropsis semialata. The sequence goes on from CM014273.1 coordinate 57,308,661, forward strand.
TTTGAAGTCCCTAATCCATTTAAATCCAGAAACATGTACAAATATTTGAAGAACATCAATATCTTTGTAATGGAAAAATGGGAGGAATAATCCACTGGATTTTTTTTGCATGTCTTTCACTTATGATCATGGCCATGGGTGCCTCGTGGCTAGGCATGCAGTCAAGTGTCAAGATCACTTACCAGACACTCATAGCAGCTTTTGGAGCAGATCAATACTCTTTTAGTGGAGCTCATGATCACCTCCCACTTAATAACCAGACTGAGCCTGGCTGCTCTCATGCATCGCCCAGCTACTATACTTTGGCAGGAGGTCAATGACATGTTGACAACAGTGCCAAATTACCAAACTCTTGCATGACCAACCAGCCAGAATTCAATAAAATGCATTTCCTCCTGCCTCTTTTTTCTAATGTGAAAGCGGCCAGAATTCAACCACCGTGTTAGGAGCTAGCATAGCAGCATCCTGATCGGTGATCGAGCTGAATTCTGCAGCCGATGACTCACTGATCGGTGACACCGACCGTGCGGTAGGGTGTTAATTAGGCGGCCGTATCGGAATCGGACCGCGTCCAGCGCTGCGCCACAACGGCGGCGTATAAAACGACCGGATTTGCCACCGGCGAGCAGGACACGGCGGACGTGGCGGTCAGGGCGCTACGGAATATAGCGGCGCCGGTGCGGTGCTTGCGTGTTGACGCGTCGGTTACGGTGCCGACGTTTGGTTGGCCCAAATGATGTGCTCGTGCTACTGGGGTTGGTTGCACTCAGATACACACATACTCCTGTGGGCAGCTGAGGCGAGCTTGAGTTCGATGTGACACCGAATCATGGCATCATGAGCTGATGGATCAGGGTTAGTATTTGCTAATGCTGCTACTTTAATTTCTGGAGCAACCTTTAATTTTTTTGAACGGTACAGATCAGATCACTAGATAAAAACGCAGCATGACATTCTTGTGCCAACCATATTCAATAGGTAAGCCACCATGTAGATCAGGGTAGCATACGTGTGAAGACTGAGCTGTGCCAACAGTCGCTCCTGGCGTGTTTGTAAATTGTACCGGAGGATAATTGTGCAACTCGCTTCTTTTAATTTCGTAAATTACTCAGTGCTAATAGATGTTAAAACAGTACGTATTTAGCAAGAAGAAGAAGAAGATCCTCAAACAATAGTGCCGTGGAAATTTTACAAATCCTGATCCACTCAAACAGTAGTGCAAATGTCATGAATCAAGTGCCATTGAACATATCTTGTAGAAGAGCTTTAGTTGGAGATAAACTAACAACCTAGCAAAACCTTGTAGTCACTCAACAACTTTCTAATGGAAGGGATTATTGTACCTGGGATATGCATAGACACGGAAAATCTACAGTACAGTCTATGTATAATTATCTTATTAACCAAGGTACTCCTTTTGATCATAATTTTTTATGAAAGTTGAGAATACCTCTAAAAATAAAAATATTTCTTTGATACCTCTAACGAGGTGTTATTTTAACAAAGGATAACCTGCCTAAGAGGAATTGGTCTGAAAATCAGAAATGTTCCTTTTGTGATTGTAACAAAACAATTAAGCATCTCTTCTATAACTGTCAAGTGTCAACATATTAAGATGATTTGGAGAGTTGTAAATATAGCTACAAGGTTAACCCCACTAAAGGAAATTTGCCTCTCTCCCTTTTCCTTTCTCCTTTCTTTTCTATTTCACTCTAGCCGCACGATTCCTTGGTCACGAACGTATCTTGGAGCATGAGGGCCCGAGCAGTGGTTCGCTGCCAGCCCCTCCTTACGCCGTCTGTGGTCACTCCTGGCGCCGTCCGTCGGCCACATGCACAGGCGGACCGGCCCGGCCGGGGGCATGAGTGGGCAGACCGCCGCCGGCCCGGCCACGAGCACAAGCGGGCAGAGCTCCACTCTGGGCATGGCCAGCCGTAGCCGCGGACACGAGATGGCCAAGGTCCGGCCACGTGCAAGCCGGCCACGCTGGCCGCCGCCGTCACCCCGGCTCGAGCGTGTGCGGACAGAGTGCCCCCCTGCTCCGGCGTGGGCAGAGCGCCGTCAACCCCAGGCGCACATCGGGCACGAGCAGGGATAGAGAGAAGAAAGAAGGAGGTAAAAAAATGAATAAGCTAGGCAATGACTAGTGGGCCCCGCTTGTTAGATTAGATAGAAAGGGAAAAGAGGATCTGTTGTAGCTACTCTCCCTATTATCTTGAATTATTGAAAGGGGCTTCTCTTGTAGCCAGAAAAATGAAAAATGTTGGAGATGCTCTTAGGACCACATATTGCAAAAGCCCTTGGAAGGGGGTCATTCTTCTAACATTTTGTGACACCCTTGGTGTCACTAAGGTAATTATGAACCTTAATAAACTTAATTAATCTAATCATATCATGCATCATTCTTAATCCTGTGGTTGTACATATGTGTGTATGTATATGTTTAACCCCAAGTCAACTAGAAAAATAGAATACTAGAGATGTTTAGATGAGAGTTGGAGTGAGAGGTCCTCTTGTCTTTGCCCAAGAAGATGTTTAAATGCTTCTTATGGAACCTTGGATCTGAGGCAAACCTTAGTTCATCAAAATTCCAATCAAAACCAACTTGAAAAGTGTAAATACCGAGATCACAGCAAGTTGCGGTGGCCCGCTTTTGCCACCACCGCAATAATCGATGACCTCTGTTTTGTACACGTGTTTTCCCAGCCCCCTCAGGAAGTTGCGGTGGTCACCCAATTGTGCACCACCGCAACATTCCATAGATCTTTTATCTACAACCAGTATCCGAGCCACCAAAAGTTGCGGTCCTATCCCAAGCAATGACCGCAACAGTCGGTGAGGGTGTGAAACAGTAAAAATCGTCTCTGGATTGAGAGACTGTTGCGGTGCAACCCACGACCAACTATTGCGGTGCTTAGTACACGCCACCACCGCAACAGTCGGTGGCCCGCGGGATCTGGATTTGAACTTCGTCGGCACAGTGTTCTTGACACCACGGACTGTTGCGGTGCTGGTTTTACCCCACCACCGCAACAGTCAGTGCCCACCAACCGCCACCCACCCACCGTCCTTCTCAACTGCTCCGGCCACGCGTTCGCCTCTCCGCGCTCCATTTGCGCCTGGTCAGCCTCCCCTGGCCCCGCTGGCGCGCCACGGGCCGCCCAGGTGGCCGGCCCGTCCCCTCACCTCCATGGCCGGGCAAGAAAACGCCGGGGCCGAGCTCATTCTTCCTCACTCGGCAACTCCTCGATTCCCAGCGCCCACGGCTCTGCCTCAACGCCCTCTCCCCGTCCAAACCGTCCCAGACCTGTTTCCCCTCTCCTCTCACCCGTCCCTAGGCCGGAATGCCACCGCCGGCCTTCACTGGAGCCGAGCTCGGGCCTGTCTCGAGGTAGAAGAAGCACAGGACCAAGGGTAAGTAGTTGATAAAGGTAGAGGGTTGTCCATAGAATTCTAGAGCTTGTGTGCAAACCCTGGGTTGAAGGATGGATTGCTTCTTGCTCAAATGTTTACTAGAGAGAGAGAGAGTTTGTTTATTGTTTCTTAAATCCTAAGCGTGATCTAAGATGCAAACCATCTCTGATGGTTAGGTTGTTGTTATGGGGTAAGTAGAGTCGAGTTGAACACTCAATGGCCACAATTATCCCTAACTTTGGGTAGATTAGAGTTAGTAGAGTTAAGGGAGTAAGAAAAGCCATCTTCAAAAGTTCTACTTATCAATCATGCTTGTTAAAGGTGTGAGTTCAATCAATAAGATCCTTACTTAGGGCTAGAAGTCATTTGTTGGCAATTTACCCAATTTAGTGCAATGTTTAAGTCGGCTCCAAGAAGTTGGGCTGGCCAGTTGCCAACCGGTCTAACCGGTTTCCAAAACCGGTCAGACCGGTTTCTGTGCATGCTGCTTTTCTTAGTGGTTGTGTTCCATGAATGATTGACCAAAGGTTATGAGTGTTGCAATCATTCTGGTAGTTAATAGTTTATGCATTCATACATCTCATGCATACTATTGCATTTCGTGTAGATCACCCCATTGTGGACGGCGTGTACGAGATTGAGGTTGAGCCCGAGAGTGACACCGCCGTTGCCGAGTTGAACGTGACTGCTGCTCAAGACCCGGATCAAATTCCGGAAGGGCCCAAGGCCACCGGTGATCAAGAAGGCAAGCCCCGGAGCATAACCACTGTGACACTAACTCTCTTTGCTTGTGCCTTTATTTTGTGCATTTAAGTTTCGAGGAGTTGATTGAAACCTTAGTTGCATAATCCCTAGGTACCTATGTCCTCATACTAGTATGTGTAGGTCGTATAGTATGCTATGCTTAATTAGGACCGGTAGAAGCCGAGTGATTATTTGGTCACTCGCGAGACATAGGTTTTTACTTTATATCAGTTATGAGAATCGGCAAGCGGGGCTTGTGCGATATTCATGTTTGGTTGAATGTCCCGCTTGCGCAGAAAAATGGTGGGCTAAGGCTTTGAGTGTGTGGCCTTGTTGGTCAAGCTTTTGAAGGTACTAATCGTATGCCGGGAAATATGGTAAATTGGTAAACCTAGTACTTGATTCAAACTAACGTCTGACGGGTTTTATCACTCCCTTGGGCGAGGGGTTGATGGCGAGTGTAGCAGTGGCCGCGGCACAGGTTTGCCTGGGGCACCTGGGGTCCGTTGGGGCGTGCACTCGGGCGGAGTGGTCCCCGATGGCAGATGGCAGGGAGAGATGGGAAAGGTTGCCTCGTGAGGTCCTGGGTGTCTCTCACGGGTCGTGCGATTAGGTTGTCCCATGCATGGTTAAAATCAACTCGAGTTGTCCGTCCTTCGCGGTTACATGAAGCTGCTTGATCGCTCGTTGCACATCAAGGTTCTTGGACCAATTAAGTGGAGAAGTGGATAAATGAGAAATATGAGCAATATGTTAATCAATTGTTTGTCCAACTTGATTGTGGCAGGATAGATTGGCAAACCTAGTAATGGTTAGATACATTTTAAAACTGGGCTAAAATATTGAAAATAGGAACAACTGGTAGATGCTTTTGGCAAAACAAACCCCAGAGCCAAAAAGCCTCGCATGGTCTAGGTGATATCCTTGTCGGGTAAGTCTTGCTGAGTAATTAGTACTCAGCCTTGCTTGTGGCTTAATTTTGTTGCAGATGATGTTGATGGCTACGATCCAGTTGCTGCTTTGACTTGGCCGTGCACTTTGCCCGACGGCTGGGTTGTGGAGCGGGTGCCGTCCGAGTCCGGCTCGGGCCGCGGTGAGTAGATGTTAAGCGAGGGCTCCGCTTAATGTCTTTTGCTTCGACGCTTAGACTTCCGCTGTAAATAACTCTGGGTTGTAATAACTTAAAACATATGTACTGTATTTGTATAATTATCTATGTGAACCTCGTGTTGTAAAATTTGCGATGAGTTGTACTGCCTGAGCCCACCTTCGAGTGGGACTGCTGCTATTTTGTTTCGGTCGAGAGAAAAATGTGGTGTAATCGGGAAGGTATCCGACGGATTGCACGATTAACTCGGTTTAGGGGCGTGGCGCACTGCTGTGATAGTGGGCCCATGCTCTTAAGCCGGATTAATTGGGGCGGTCTGCCACACATTTCCAAGCTTGTCCCTCTTCCCTACCGTTTGGTCATCATATATGCATATTGGTGACACATGGACCAAGCTTAAGGGGGGCTCTAGCGCAACCCCCCACCCCACAACCCCCCACCCACCCACACACACCAATTGAAACCTAAGAAAGAGGAGAAAGAGATGAGAGGAAAAGAGGTAACGATGATGGAGGTACAACAATCAAGCCCCCTATCCCCTCCTAAGTTTCAATTTTGGTTCCACTGGACGTTGTTGTCTTTATTTACCGAATGCCCGACAAACGAGCTGCTTCAGACCATCAAACTTGCTCGCAGTCACATCTCAAGTTCTCATATGCACCCTAGCCCCTACGATATTCGGTCTGGGAGAAAAAACCAAACACCACCGCGGCACCGCCGTGGTGCGTAGGCTATATGCAGCGGTGGAGTTGGCTTTTTGCCCCGATGTGGTCGACTACTCGCTAGCTGAACAACTGCAGAAGTGTCGATCGGGCCGGGTGAGATTCTAATGCTCCTGTCCGAATCCACGGACCTGGTGGTGTCTAACAAATAAGGCATGCAACCAACCAAGTTGAGGCACACCTTTAATTTGGTGTTTCATGACCAGCAGTCGTAGCAAGCAGCCGCTATGAATATTTCTATTCCCTTGACAATGGGTTGCACACAGGAGCGTCTGCATCCATTAAGCATGGCGGCGTTTTGCTTGCTTGCATTGGTAGAGCAGGGGCATGGGCATGGATGTATGAAATGTAACAAGGAAAAAAAATCCCTTTTGACCTAGATTGTCGACATTGTCTTTGTTGGTTATGTTTGGTTCGAGTTGTGCATGTACGACCTTGATAAAGCGCGGAGATTGAGATCAAGACCGGTGATAACTGATAAGGCATCGTCTTTGTCTAAGTCTCCTGGGAGGGGATCATTTTGTTTTGCGCACCTAGCGCATGTAAAAACTTTGCTCCCTTCTTATTGTAGAAGCGAATTGGATCAACCACACGCTTGTATTCATCAACACATGGTTACATATATACGAGTACATGAGCTTCTGCTCTGCAACTAACTAGCGAGTCCGCAGGGGAGCGATGCATGCGGGCGGCGCGGATCGTGGACTGCGTGGCGACGAGCGAGTCTGGCGCGTGAGTGCGATGCGAACGCGCCCACGGCGAGCGAGTCTTCGGCATCGTGCCGTTGCCATCCGAGCGAATCAAGGCGCCAGCCGTTGCGCCGTTTAACACTTCTTAATATTGTAGATTTAGTTCCACATCGAAAATTGATGGTGAGAGAGCACAACATATACAAGGAGGGGCGGCCTTCACCTGTGAAACTTGTATTTTGGGTTGAGTTAGACTCGATATATCTTGGTTGTTGTGGACTCTGGTGGATCTTGGCCTGATGGGGCGTTGGCTTCTTGGTGCGATAGCCCATGGAGATAGCGGGTTTGGGCTACCCATTTAATAAATTTTGCCCCCTCAAAAAAATAAATAAATTCTGAAATATGAAATATTTCAAATAAATCTCAAAGAGTCATGAATGGCAAGGGGATGGTGCAAGCGGTCAACTTTTAGTCCCACCCACCCTACTAGAGGATACTAGAGGTTGACGAAATTAGAGCTTGTGCAAGCGGTCAACTTTTAGTCCCACTTGTAGAGAAAGAGGGCTTGATCTTGCAGGGGCACAACTTTCTTTTGCGTTTTACTTCTTGCTTACTTGGCCTAAGTATGTGACAGATGAAACCTAATCTATTTAGATCGCAGCGCGAGGCATGCTCTCCTATATATACGACTTGTTAACCATTGGTGAAACACATATTCGATCTAGGGAGTTCAGTGACCACCAAAATCAGGGGCTACCCAAATGCCCACCTCCATGTGAAGAAATCCATTGACATCCATAGATAAGTTTGAGTCACTGTTGCATTATATCTCAACTTCTCTAGTGTATTATATTGATTCAAGACCATTAACCAGAATAATAACAAAAAGTGTGAAACCGAGAAACCAAAAATCAAACAAAGTGGCCTCAATGATGTCCCTATACTGGAGACACTTTATAAAAAGAACGTATACGAGGATGGAACCAAGAAAGGACGTTCTTTGATACATCCTAGGCGTGCAAGAGCAGCAGGGCATGTCATGTCAGCTTTCTAGATATTCCATAATGTGGGGAACGAAGAGTTACAAATGTTCAGAACAGAACAGTGGGGTTGAGCCCCGAAAACAAGTTCCTGGGAAATTGCAGGTTGACCAATTGACGTAAAAAAAAAAGCGAGAGGACAGCGGCAGCGATGTGAGATGGACGAGCACTGGCTTTGCTCACCGTTCGTGAAGAAACAGAGGACATCACGTTCTCACCTGGCCCTCCAGGATGCTTGACATGCCTCCACTAATGGGAAGGGAATATCACCTATGCGCCTATGCCCACTACTTTCAGATGCTGTGTTTGAGTTCCGGATGGGAACTAGCACCCCAAGTGCTTAGCTCCCATCAGGCACATGCCCTTGCCATCTGTGCACATCTCCATCTTGTTACCACTGTCTTCAGACCCTTGTAAAGATGGATCCTGATTTTTGGAGTGCATTATCCATACACAAACTGACAAGCATGCACAACGCATAGGCCTGCTGAACTTATACCAGGCACTGGTATGAAGAGAAGAAGCTACAGGCTACAGCAATCTTTCTCATTGAGTTTCCACCGGGCCCAAATGAGGCCTCTCTGGTTCAATACAAATACAGCCGACAATACTCTACACAGGAGGAATTCACATCCGCAATGACAAGACCATACAAAGAATGAAAAGGAGGAGGAGGCTACGCTGCGGCTGATACATCACAGGCGCTTGTGAGGCACTTCCTGCAGGCCCGTTAGCAGGAGAAACGTTGGATCCTCCAGAGATGGCACCGCCTGCCTCTCCAGGTCCTGGCGCTGGTGCTGGAGAGTACAAACCATGGCTTGTTGCAGTTGGCAGTGCCGTGAGAGGGGGAAATTGATGCGGTCCTGCAATGATGATTGGAATGATTGAAACAGAGAATGCCAGTAAAGATTGAAACAGGAATTGATGAGGCATAGTGCCAAGTAAATGGAACAACAGCATCCACGAAACAGATTTCTGTTGGTAGAATTCAGTGTTTGCTATACTGCGGTACATTGAGAACAAAATGAAAGCTTCACCAATCTGTCTTAATGTTATTTGATCAAATTAAAGGTGACCTTGATGTTCTCAATGCCTACATTTTTATTGATGTTCCAGAAACACTGAATGCATAAGCAGTGGTATATGTTTACTCTTCTCATTTTCCTTTTGCATAAGTGAGAACGTGCGCGTAGCGCAGCGGTTAGTGAAGCGGATGGCACTAGCTAGCGGCGGGAGTTCAACTCCCCGTTCTCACAAAAATACCCCCCTCGCTATAGCTCCTTGTGAGTGGCTCGGTTCAGCTTGGGACCTTGGTTGCGGCCCAACCTGGGGTTCGGTTGGGAGGGGCACCGGCCCAGGAATGTGGATCGGCCCTTGAGTGAGCCGGGGTTCGGGGGGTTTCTTGGCCTAGCGTCAAGAGTTTTAGACAATGCCGTTGGGGCGGCTTGTTCCCCAGCCGTTTTTTTTTTTTTCCTTTTGCATAAGTGTGATTAGGCGGAAAATGCCAATTATCTGCAATGCAGCTGGCTTCACATATTGCACTTATTAATTTGATTAAATAGCCAGGACATGATTTATGTAGCAGGTTTGCTTTGGTACTGCCTCAAATAAATTTTAGTCTACAATTTTTTAAAGCAAGGCACATATTGTTAGGTAGGGTAATTTGATACCAACTTAAACAGGATTGAGAGCAAACTGCCTTAAAAAAAGGGGGCCATCTTGAAGATGGGACAAGGATATCAAAACTATGCTCCACTCAATTCCAAAGCAAGGGGATAGGCATAATATACTCGGACACCAATATCTTTATTTAAAGTTGCAATCACACATCAGGTCCATTGTTTATACTACTCTCTTTAAAAAGCCGGTGCGCCCTAAAAAGGTTTACAGGTTTTGATTAGACAATAGCATTTCTCGATGATTCTTTCAAAAGCACAGCTCTGAACAGGTCAATGTGTTGTAAAGGAGCTTTGAGCAAAGGACTAAAATTTACTGCATCGGCACTTCACTAGCCAAATATTAAGCAGACTAGAAATGAAGGAAACAACAATTACCTGGGCATGTGGGTTGAAGACCAGAGGATAGCCTGCACATGAATTGTAAGATGTGATCATCTTTGAGTTCCACAGTTTAGATAGGGGAAAAAAATAAAAAATAACCAGGGATATTTTACTTACGATGTTGCAATGGTTCCATTAACATAACCACCATAATTGCAAGAAGAGACACTGCAGCCACCACTGCTGGGTTGTGCAGTCACATTACCAAGAATTAGGTTGCTATTGGGGCATTGCATACTTGAACATGATGATGTTAATGAAGCTGGGGCTGGTGTGCAGTACAAACTGTAAGGAAAAAGAAGGGTGTTATCGCCCAAAACAGACTGCTGCAAGAACATTGCATTGAATAAAAGAGACTATAACATTACTTGAGATTCGCTGGCCCACAACTGCACTCCACACAGTTACCAGCAGTTAGTGCATAGGTCCCATTTGCCACAAGCAATCCGAAGTCTGAAGCAGAGTTAGGAAATGCTGATGCGCAAGCTGCTCAAGGAATAAAAATACGTCATTACAAAGGATGTCTTGATCAGCACTTCAGCTGAGAGGAACGCAAAATAAGAAAGTATCCAAGTCAACTATCATTATTGAATCAATCAGCAAAATAGATGGGCATCCATGCAAGTGAAAGACCCTTCCATAAAAAATGAACTAAAGATCTACTATGGAATATTTGATAAGCCCTTTTAGCTAGTGAGCTGGATCATTGCAAATTAAATTACTCAAAAACACAGAAAAGTAATCTCTCACAACATAGCAGCTGCAGGCGTGTCTTGCCCAAACCCCAACCATGGACCAGCTTTTGCAGTAGTACTTTAAAGTCATTTCTGCATCCTACTTTTATAAAATCCAAAGGCTGACAATTCCAGTAAAACAGCTAAACAGGGCCTAAAGTAACAATGTAACATCAAACTGCACCTTTACAGAACTACCCCTTCAGGCCTTGACAAAGGTTAAAGGTATACCTGAAGCATAGTAATGCTGGGTGGTTATTGGCGAACTGGACCTCTACAGAACTTAAAAACAGTACATAAACATAATCAACTTATTGTCAATTTAATGGGAAATTGATGGAATGTTGCAAGTTATCCCATATAAAATTATCTTCAAAGCATTTAAAAGAAATCATGTCAAATTGCAACAGCAATCTATTCCAATCTCGTTGCCGTACTGCAAATCTGCAATCCAATGTGAGAATGTTTACCGGACAATGGTATGGCGAGGATGTCACCAGGTGCGACAATGGGGCTCCCCATGGCGTTCACATTGCTGATATCCGTGACGGTGGTGGCGTGGCTGGCGGCGATGGATTGCACGGTGTCCCCGACCTGCACGACATAGGAGAGGTACACGGCGGGGAGGTTGTTGTCGGTGGAGTTGAAGCAGACGCAGGGGAGCGGGATGACGAGCTGCTGCCCGGGGTTGAGCGGCGCGTCGGGGTCCTCCTCGGCGAGCCCGTTGGCGGTGCGGATCTGGTCGGCGGAGGGGAGCCCCGCGAAGACGACGTCGGCGACGGAGCCGAGCGTGTCCGTGGGGCGCGTGGCGTAGCGCACCGCGACGGACTTGCGGACGCCGTCGGCGCAGGCGCAGCGGGTGGGCACGCGGAGGGGCGTCCCCGCGGGGAGGATGCGGTTGGCAGCGCCCGGGGAGGCGAAGTCCAGCGCGTTGGCGGCCAGCACCGCCGCCGGGCTCGCGCCGAAGAGCGCGGCCACCTCGGACACCTTCATGTCCGCGTAGAGCTTGTACCCCAGCAGCGCCGGGCACGCGTCCGCGCCCGAGCACGGCTCGATCGTCGTCTTCGCCATCGCGCCGCGGAGCGCCGCCGCCGCGAGGATCGCCAACAGCGCGGCCGCCGCCGCAATCGCCGACGCCGGCGGCGGCATTTGGGCCCGAGGGTTTAGGGTTTGGGCTTGCTTCGGTGGCAGAGGAATGGGGGAAGCTCGGCTCGAGGTCGGGGTGGCTCTGCGCCTCTGCCGCAGTCCGCACTGTGAAGTGTGAACTCGGGGCGAACTGTGTGGGGAGGGGGTGAATTCTGTGGAAGCGTGGGAGGACAGGTGGTAGGTGAACGGTCCATGACTGGTGGGGTCGGAGCGAGATGGGCCCACGCGTCAGTGAGATATTGGCTGGTTTGGTCAACATGCGAGGACGGCGACACTTCTTCTCTTCAGGGAGACGCTGCGCTTGGAATACGTGGCGTGTGCGGGGGCGGGGGGACAAATGTCTCGTGACCGGGTCTACGGACGCTCTGTTACTGTGATCTGTAGGCCACACCTTGGTCCACGTGTCCCGTTCGCTCAACGGTTACATTGCCAAGCATAACCAAATAGGCCTTGGGCCTTGGTTGGGCCGAGATTTGGAGTTTATATCGGGCCGGATCCAACGAATTCGCTCGTGTGAAATTACAGAAGCCGAAGTCAAATTCAGTCGATTTGGCCCCTATATTTTTTTACTTTTTTAATATTCCTATAATTACATACAGAAGCGGAATGTGCAAACTTTCCCTGCGAATTCCTGTAGGAAATAATCTTCGGAACTGCTAGCGCCCGGACGTGCGACGTCCGGGGCTGGCGTCGGACGGTCGTCATCCAGGAGAAATTTCTGCCGTAACATTAGATGCTTGTGTTTGATGTTGCACGTAACATTTCGCCGTCCGCGATGAAAATTCCCACCGCAACATCACGTAAATCTATTTATTGTTGCATGCAACATTCGCGCGCCATGCAACTCATTTGGTCCCTGGTGGCAGGAAACTCCCACCGCAACATTAACCCCATGTTACATGAAACATTATCGCGAATCTAAAATTTTCTTCATGTCTCTTCTTCCTGCTAGAGCACGAGCGCACGGGCGAGGCGGCCGCCCAGGTCTCCGCCGCCAGGATCCCATTATTCTTCCCCTTGCTTTGCATGGAAGCTTGGGGTCTGCATCAAGGGGTGGAAATCGCCATGTTGCAGGGCATGTTGGGGGAGCACATCCCTTGTCTATCCGCACATCTGAACCTCAGGTTAGATCTGCACCTCGAGTATTTGAATTTGGATGGATTTGTTCCCCACTGATGTGCGTGATGAATATATGAGGCTTTTTTCAATCCTTTGGGCTTGCACGGTAGATGCAAATTGTGTTTGTACTATTGCAACATTGTGTTATATCACTTGCAACATCTGATTAATAATTTTGCAACATTGATTCAGCAGCTTCTTGGTTCCCTGCAAAAGCCACAGAGTGAAGCGAGTTCAAGCAATTACTTTGTCAGCACACATGATGTTGCAAGTCAACATAGAGTTCCAACACAAGTAAGTAATACTTGGCCCTTTCCTTGTGCTCTTTGCTTTATGTTTGCAACGGATTCTATGATTTGTAAAACCGGCTCAAAATTTGATGTATAGGTACAGGAAGGTTCAGGTGGTGCTGCTGTAAGCTTGTCAGTAAATTCAAGTGAGTTTGTGCAAGTAGAGCTTGGGTCTGATCAAGAGGTGTACTTCGAAGATGAGAATATTGTATGTTCACAGCCAGTTGTTCCATGTGTTGGGATGTAGTTCTTCACATTAGAAGAGACAAATAAGGTGTACAATGACTATGCTTATAAGCTGGGATTTAGCATAAGAGTGGCATCATCAAGGACCAGCACTGTCAGTAAATAATTGATAAGAAAAGAGTGGGAATGTTCACATGCAAGGAAGGCACCTAATGTAGAGGAAGAAAATGAAGAGAACAACTCAGCCATCACTTCAACCAATGAGACCACAACACAGAAGATGTCGAAGAAGAGAAGTGCAACATCTGTAATGACAACGTCAACCAGGAAGCGCAACACATCAAAAAATTTGACTGCAAGGCTCACATGGCAGTTGGCAAGCGCGATGGAAAATGGAGGGTGATTGTAATGCAGCCTGAGCATAGCCATCCTTTGGTGAAAGCAGTTGCACTGAGGAAGCACTTAAGATCTCATCGGAGCATCAATTGGGCTGATTGTGAGCTGTTGAAGACGCTCCACCATCGGAATATAAGCACCACCCAGATCATGGGTACAATTTCTGATTTTCACGGAGGGGTCGGAAACCTGACTTTCACTAGCAATGATGTCTCGAACATGAGGACGCACCTAAGAGGAGGGCTCAACTATATAGATATGGACGCGACACTTGAGTATTTCCAGCGGCAGTAGGTTGAGTGTCCTTCGTTCTACTATGCAACGATGATTGACCGCGGCAATGCGGTCAGGGGCCTTTTCTGGGTGGACGGAAGGACGAGGGAACTGTACAAAAGCTTCTGCGACTGTGTATTCTTTGACACTACCTACTGTACCAACAGGTACGACATGCCGTCCGCGCCAATTTTCGGTATAAACAATCATCTTCAAAGCATACTCCTGGGATGTGCGATGCTGCCTGACGAGACAACAGAGACATTTGTTTGGGTGGGCGGCCATGGGCGGCCATGAACCGATCAACATCGCACAAACATGGGCGGCCTTTGCAACACCCAAACAAATGTCTCTGTTGTCTCGTCAGGCAGCATCGCACATCCCAGGAGTATGCTTTGAAGATGATTGTTTATACCGAAAATTGGCGCGGACGGCATGTCGTACCTGTTGGTACAGTAGGTAGTGTCAAAGAATACACAGTCGCAGAAGCTTTTGTACAGTTCCCTCGTCCTTCCGTCCACCCAGAAAAGGCCCCTGACCGCATTGCCGCGGTCAATCATCGTTGCATAGTAGAACGAAGGACACTCAACCTACTGCCGCTGGAAATACTCAAGTGTCGCGTCCATATCTATATAGTTGAGCCCTCCTCTTAGGTGCGTCCTCATGTTCGAGACATCATTGCTAGTGAAAGTCAGGTTTCCGACCCCTCCGTGGAAATCAGAAATTGTACCCATGATCTGGGTGGTGCTTATATTCCGATGGTGGAGCGTCTTCAACAGCTCACAATCAGCCCTTTTTGTAGATGTCGCATTGCGTAGTTATTGATGTTTCAAAATGCTTGCAAGGATGTTGCAGGTATGGAAACAATGTCATTGTATTTGAAACATTGGAAGAAGGTGGATAAAACATTTGGTGAGAAGATTTGAAACATTAAAGGGTTGTCAAGTAGCAGAGTAACGCATTCAGAGTATGACGTTGCAGTAGGTATTATTCAATGTTTCAAATGTAGTGCCAAAATGGTGCAGGCATGTATACCTTGTCACTGAATTGAAACATGATCAGAAAGTGAATGAAACATTTGATGAAAACATATGAAACATATAGTTTTCAATCATAATTATAAGACCAATGTTGAGATGACACAATGCACCATAGACAACAGGTAGAAATGCGCTCAAAAGTTTTAGAAAGCACACATATGAGCACATGATATCGTAAACATGGTATTTATGGGATTTCAACATATCAGCACACTCTGTGAAACATTGTGAAATTACTAATGCAACATAAATCATTACATGGGGATGCTCTCTACAAACAACAGGTCTTTGCTCAAGCTATACAGACTCCATGAGCCAAATAGAAAGTGAGCAGTCATTTCCTAGAGCTACAACATAGTTGTCATTCTTTGGCGTCCTCCTTGCAATGTTCACCTAAACGGTAAACGCTAAACGATCGGTGTGGGTCTGTGTAGCGAATAAACTGTGTACATGATGTGTACACGGTGTTACACGGATTACACGGTTTTTACTATATTGATGGAAAATAATTATAGTAACATGTATATATGTCTAAAATCGGCTAAAAATAATTTTAATGACAAGATGCAAATAAGTAATTTAAACTGAGAATGCGCCTTGCAAGAATTAAAATTGAATACTTAAACAAGACCTACGAAAGACATGCTCTATCTCCTAAACAGCATGCTACTCACCCTAAACGGCATGCTACTCACCCGTTTAGGACGTTTTTTCCTGTGCCGTGTAGCCCGTTTTGGCCGTGTAAACACCGTGTACCCGTGTAATCCCGTGTAACGTGTAATATACCGTTTAGGGCCTAAACTGCACGGTGACCCATCGTGTACCGTTTACACGGCGTGTACACGGCCGTGTAGCCCGTGTAGGCGAACACTGCCTCCTTGTAGCAATTGTTCTTCACAAACTCTACGGGATCGATCTCATTGCATTCAGAGAGCAGTAAAGACACTACAACCAGCTTCCTGTAATCCGAAATCATGTTCTGCAAAACATGGTAGGGTCAACATGCTTCAACATGTTCATCATCAGGGTGCCAAATCCAGCCTCACGGACCCACTCCTTCCGATCCTCATCCATAATGGTATAAAGCTCACGAATCCGGTGAACCGAAAACCTGGTCTTGAAATGTTCAGGCCCATCTTCTGCAAAAACAGGGGGGAAAATATCAGATTAAGGATTGGGACTTGCTGATCAAACGAAACATTTGCAACATAATGGAAAGGCAACAATAACTGCTGATTATATGAGTGAAACATTGTGCAATACATATGAGTGGTTCTTATATCCTAAAAATTTACATAGCCAATATAACAAAAAAGGCATAGGATAAATAAAACACGGTAGGCAAGTGGTGGACAGAAACAAGTTCATCATAGCATTTGCTTGGACAGAAACAAAACAAGCTGGCAGAAATATACACATGTAAATAAAGTACAGTATCTATCTGAGAACAACATCCAAACAAGAAAGATCACTGCATTTGATTTGTAACTTGCAACATGAACTGTATTTAACATGCAACATGAGCAGTTCAAAAAGGCAACATGTAACTTGCAACATTAACAGTCCAAAATAACTGAAAAGGTTTAGTCACTAGAGACAGACAGGGAAGTAATCTCAGTTTAGCAGCACAAAAAAAAAAATTCAAAACACACAATAGGGACTAGTAGGACAACCTTGCAACATTGCAACCTTAGTTTACATTCACAACCTAGTAGTCTTATTCTTCCAGACGTTAGAACATGACAGCAAGCGCAGAAAACATGTCTCCAGCTTCAGCTAGGAAGGTACTAGTTGACTGGCTACTGGACTGTGCTGTATAAAATAGCAGAGCACTCCAGAAAAGATGCTAGTGTTCTAAAAGCAGCGGGTATAGCTCTCCATATGTATACAGCCCAAGTGATGCAGAATCCCAGACTGAACTGAACCAATCTGTATTTCTAGGAAAACAGAGCTGAACTGAGCCATATGTGATCACGGACCATTCACACCCAACCAATGTCCAGCCATATCGAACTCCAAACCAAAAAAACGGTTTAGGACCGAAGCACCCGCAGATTTAATCATGGGACAAAATCAGTACTCAAAAAACATTCATAGTCAAGGCGCCGAATGCATGGAATGTCAAATTTTAGTACCTAATTCTCATAGATGAAACCCTAATCACTAAATCGACATTGATTTCCCTAAATAGTATGCTATATACATGACAGATCACTGCATTTGTAAGTTGTAACTTGCAACATTGCAACATTTCTATCAGAGAGCAAATCAGTGAACCACATCACTTAGCATCACTTAGCAAATCACTGACCACATCCCTAAATCGAACCACATGAACTGCATTTCTAACTTGCAACATTGCAGCATCAACAGTGCATCAAGGATGAAACCCTAAACCCTAAATCGAACCCAAATGAGTACTAAATCCCCACCCGAATCAGAGAGCAAGGAAGACAAACTCATCGCTTAGCATGTTTGAACCAGGCCGAAGCGCATCGTGCCATGAATCGCTGCCGTACGAGGTGGCGCTCGCTGGGCCGCCGCGGCGGGAGATGACGGGCGCGCACGCCGTGCACGTGTGCGCGAGGGCACCCCGAGCTTCTCCGGGTCGCTGGACTCACCGCTAGTCTCTTCCGCTGCGTCGCTTCTCCTCCGGCCGCGCGGGCTTGCCAAGCCATGGGGGTGCGCCACCGCATGCCTCGGCGTGAGGGTCTGCCCGATGCTTCTCGTGCGGCCGCGCGCCCTTGCCTCGCCGTGGCCGGACGCCGCCGCGGGCCTCCTTGCCCGGTCGGGAGGGCGCATCGCCGGGGAGGACGAGGACGAATCGCCTGGGGAGAGAGGAGAGAGATGGGCGGAGGAAATGGATGTGGCTGCGGTTGCCGTGAGGGGAAGTTGGGGCGAGCTCAGGAAGAGGACGGGGTATACCGTAGCCGTTCGATCTGTTTGCGTAAACGGACGGCGGAGGTGGGCGTCCGATAGAAGTATCCGGCGTCGGACGCATGATAGTTAGCATTACCGAATAATCTTTCGCTTGGGAGGAGTTTGAAAATTAGCCAAAAAGTCGTGTCTTCATTCCTTTTGAGTATCGAAACATATCTTTTATTCCTGTGTTTTTCTGATTCCTATGATTCAATTCATGCATTCCAAACAGTAACTTATAAAACCGTGTGGAACTGAAAAATTCTCCAGATTTTTCTTTTCGACGGAAGTTTTCTCAAGTTTGGTTTAACTCCTGCCTAATTAGGCAATTGCCATGCTGAAAAAGTATTATTGTAAATATGCAGGATCACTGACCACACCCATGCAAAGAAGAGCCAGAGCCTTTTGCATTCAGAGACTAGTTCATTCCCGCTCAACAAAGCTGCCCGAGTTACATGCTTCAGTACCCGGAAACAGTGGTGAATTCCTCGCGATCACGAGAGTTACCAAAAAAGAGAGAAACCTCTCGCAACCCTATACCACTACTGTCTGGTTCTTAGGCTCCGCAGTGCGCTTAGCAGGGGGACAAACTAAACCTCTCGAGCACAAACATTTTTGCAATGGTCTCATCACTACCTCACGGACTCTACGGGGTTCCAAAATTATTCACTGCTGAATCGGTTCAGTAGCTGCAGGAACACAGGCTGGGGAGGAGATGTGCTAGACTCGGGAGGATCAAGGGCGATCGAGCGATCGCGCGCCTTGGTTAACAGCTTGTGTCAGGTGCTTCAAGGATGAGACGTCAAACAGCTCCATGAATCTCTGGTCAGTGATCCTGGCTTTCGCTGCGGCGAAGCGGTTGTACTCGTCGAAGACTGAAGACAAGCACCACTTCTGCAGCTTCCTCAAGCACCCGACCACGCAGCCAGTTCGGTGCTGCAGATATGCAAACAATCAGCTGTTAGTTCAGGGTCTGAGCAGCAAAGTTGGTTTCTTGTGAGAAACTGGTAATCAGAAACTGATCCTACCTTGCCTCTCTTGCAGTGAATAAGCAAAGGTTGGCTTTTTGGGTCTGCAGTGAAGGTAGGAGTGAGATTTATAACTCTGTGCTGTGCGAAATGGGCACTGTATAGAAAGATACTGGATGCCTACCTAGGACAACTTTCAGCGCCTCCCGAATTTTGTCATCAGGGATGTTGACGAATGGTTCCTGCAGAAAAAAGCATTTCAGGCGTCATCTGACTATTCATAGCTGCATCGGAACTTGAAATCAAACAAAAAATCCATACAAACAGACTGTCAGGTGTCAGCTCTAATAAGAGCCATATATGAAAGAAGTGTGACATATAAAGACAACCTTATATGCTAATTGCAGTTAGAACTATCAGGTCTCCTACAACAAAAGGTTCTTTTTCTGTCACTGCCAAAGCAGTCAATTTTCTTATCCGTGTACCATAGAATTCTAGAAGGTCATGAAGAGAGAGAGAGAGAGAGAGAGAGAGAGAGAGAGAGAAAGAGAGAGAGAGAGAGAGAGAGAGAAAGAGTCCAGAGATTTACTGGTACACGTTGGTAGAGAATATACTGTCATAAGACTACGATCAGGTTAAATGACTGGACAGAAATGCAGCAAGGTCAATACAAGTCAGAGAAGATGCAATCCGACCACTTCCTTGAAAACTGACGGATGGGAGCTCTGATTCCAGCTTTCAGTGGTTTCAAGCAACTAGGCCTATAATAATTAACCAAAAGAAAAAGGCAACTTTGCTATGTCTGAGACGTCAAAGTTTTCCCACCCAAAAAAAAAAAGAATCTCGCATACATAAAAGGAAAATAGGATACGGAATTATGTAAACCAAGATTTGGAATGAGGTCTACCATCCTGATGCGCGTGCACAGGTGTTACTTTATCAAGAAGTACTACTTGCAACACTTCTCAAAGTTAATGACCTCCAAAATATGGTTAGACAATGGCCAACCGTGGATCATCAACGGCTATGAACCTATGAGTGGGGGTCACCCAGCAAATCATAGTTCCTGGACAGCAAACAAACAAACAAAGCAGCCAGTTCATACGACTGACAAACTACTCCCAACCATTCAATGAGTTGATATAGCTTTATTCACGTCGTCCACTTTCGCATCATGCCATGGATGACTTCAAAGTTCAAATAATTAAAAAGAGAGAGAGAAAAATCAATTGTGAAGAATGAAACTTTCAGAGATTACAAGATAGTCAATATTGACCAGCTTTCCAATAAAAATTAATATCTAGAGCACAGATGAATGCATTTTTCATCAACTGCCACGGCTTCCCACCCATATTTATCATCAAAAACTGGTGGCCACCGCTTGACAGAAACCAGTCATATATGAAAAAATGATGCATTAATAAATGCAGCAAGTAATAACACATTAATATATACCCCTTAAAATAATTTTTATATGAAAAATTGTTGAAGTTGTCCAAGTCCTATATATCCCATTTGTGCATATGTGACATAACATTAGGATATTCTACATGAGGGTGAAAATACATTTGAAATACATTGACATTTGTGATCCAGGACAACAGACAAAAACTTGGGAAAGCAAATCCCCCTATACCTACATGTATATTTATACAGACATTTACAATTTTACATGAGAGCAAGATCAGATGCAGAACATGGGTACAATCTTTATTTCTATTCTAGAAAAATTCAATTTATTGTCCATGCTCAGATGGATTCATCTGGGGAAATCTTTTTTTTCTCGAAACACTGCATCAGACCCATGCTGGTAGTGCCATTCCTCTCATCAGCAAACAGCCACTGGATAGCGATATGTATGGATGCACATTGTGCTACCATTATGCAATGTGTCATTGTATCTATTCCTAGGCATCATCAGCAAATAGGAAAACTAACATCCACCTTTTATGCCCCTTTCTTATTGTGCATTCACCATCTTCAGACGTCAGTGCTCACAGACATATCATGCAGCTTTTCTCACAAACTCACACAGATAATAAATCGGTACACTTAACACATTAATTCATGTATGCTGTATGATTCCACCATTACTGATTAGATATCTGCAGTCAATTTTGGATCCTTGGCAGCTTGACCCCATAATAGATTAGGCTGCCAGGCACAAAAGGAAGATGAAAAGCTCAAGGTGTTGAAACAACCAAACGACTCATTGTTTTTAGGTAGCAAATGCGTGACAAAAATAATTGTTTTCAAAAGTTCATCTTCAACACAATCAAAAGAAACATCAGAAACTGTAGAAAAATACGTATAGTATCAAGAATTGCTTGTTTGTCCCTCTGGAACTAATAAAGCCGGCCATAAAAAGAAATCTAACAAACATCTGAGGGGCAAAGGATACGAACATAACGTTAAGCTGCTATAGATAGGATGGCTGTCGAACTGAGCTGCTCACACTGAGGTTCCAACAAGAAAATCCTTGTGGAACAAGCATAGCTTAGTTGGTTAGGTTCCTTGTGGTGGAACCTGCCCACCCGGGTTCGAGTCTCCGACTCGGCACGGGTGTCACATTTTCCTGGATTTATTCCAGGATTTAACCGGCGCTTTTCTTTCAGTGGTAGGCGACGTGCCCGTCGATAGCGAGGCGCCTGTGGTGACTTCGTCAATCTCAAGATCGGAACAGCCGGCCCAGTCTCTCGGAGGTGCTCATAGGGGTAGGGTTTGCGTGCGTGTATTCATAGGGGTGAGTGTGCGTGCGTGTGTGAGCGTCTGCGTCTGTACTGGTCTTTCGCAAAAAAAAAGAAAAAAAAGAAAATCCTTGTATCAAAGTAGTGTCATGATTTACCTACTTTGCACAAACAGTGAAAAGCACTGAAACAGGGAACTGAAAGGAAAATAAAAAAATCACAAAAAAAGAAATGGAAAAAATTATAGGGGGGAAAGGCAACACCGTGGAGATGCTCCAAGCCAAAAGGGGTGATGCATACACTCTGGTAGCCTTGTATTCACAGGAACGCAACAATAAAAAAAACTTGAGAATATTTGGAAAAGAATTGTTTAGAATCTGCAGCACAGCTGGCTTGATTAATCAAAGCAATGCTGAAGGGACCACTACCGATTGGCCGTGAATTTTGAAAATTCTTCAGATAGGATGTGAAGTGGATTTTTGGACCCTTTCAGGCAAGTCAGTTGCAATAAACAAAAGAATTTCACTGAGTAAAGCACTGAAATCCTCCCCAAAATCATCAGTGAAAGTGCTACTGGTACTAAATTAGGATGCACAAGACGACATGATCAGCAACGTCGGTTCGGAGCAAACAAGCCGTGCATCATGGATGTTACCGAAAGCAAGTGTATTTTAATCCGTCCACAGTAATTCTACGTCTCCACGAATTGCCATTAACCAACAACCGCAAGCAGCAGCAAAAATTTCGTTGAAACCAGATGGTGAGGTTGTCGATTGTTTCGTTACCTTGCGCCCCTCGATTCCGAACTGGTGGAGCCTGATCCCGTTCTTCTCGAGGAACTCCGTGTTCGTCTCCGGGTACGGCTCCGGGCACAGGTACCTGGCGGCGCGAGAACGTTCAGAGCCGCACGAGCACGCAACAATTTCCGCGGTAACTCGACACGCAAGAGGGGCAAAAAGGGGGTCCTCACACGATGGAGCGGAGGTTGAGCGACTTGAGGAACCGGAAGTTGGCGGGCTCCGGGAATCCTGAGCGGTAGATGCCGTCGTCGACCATGGCGAAGTTGAGGGGCGGCACGAGCTTCGCCTCGTCGCACGCCGCCGCCGGCGGGAGCGGCGGCGGCAAGGGGCAGATCCTGGGGGGCTTCTCGTGCTTCCACAGCTCCAGGCCGCTCATCTCCATGGCCTCCTCCCTCTGCTCCGCCTCCAGGACCCTCTGCTTGGGCATGACCTCCAGCTTCATGGCTTCTTGGCTCGCGCGGGGCGGGGGAGAGGGCAGAGCCGTAAAACCGAGGTGCAGGGGGTTGGTTTCTGTGTGTGCGGGTGCTGTGAGCGCTGTGGGCGAATTGGGAGGGCCCGGTTATTTATAGGGCAAGAAGGCAAAAAAGGTAAGAGGAAAGTTTTTTTTAGATGCGGTTGGAGGAAGGCTGGGTAAGGTTTAAGGCCTGATGACGATTGATGGGGAGTGGTGAAATTTTGGGATAGAGAGGTGATAAATGTGGGTTCTATGATCGTGAAATTTAATTGGAATTTTGAATAAAATAAATTAGAAGGGTTGACTGAGTTAATTGTGATGGATCATTTCTGGGGTTGAAAGAGCTGATTGTTATTTAACTTTGTACTAGCAGATAATGTTGATAAATATTGATTTTTATGAGATGCTTTGGAATAAAAAAATTATTATGACATTTTAACGGTTCACGTGAGCGTTGTGATTGAGAGTGCAATTGTGTGATTGACATCGGCAAATATTCTGGCCCCACCGAATTCCCGCTACAGCATGTGCAAGAAGAGGTGTTCTCATGACCCTAGCGACAGAGCATACCAAATACATTGCCCACACGCAAATACAATTTAAATGGCGTCTTCTCTTAGTGTTGCGTGCGCGAGAGAAGGGATTACCGCCACTATGATGACTGAAAGCATATCCATCTGGTGGATACCAACAACATATCGCCTCCCACACAATACAAATCCCATGTTGGTCTTTCCTCGCTATGGCGTGTGCTGGGAGGGGTTACCACCATTGTGGTGATATAGAGCATATCCATAGGATATCGATGGTATATTGCCCCACGCAAATACAATCCTCTCCTCTTCTTGCTTTGCCATGCATTGCTCGAGAGTCAGTGGGGATTATACGTAGCTAGATCACGATGACAGGTCAATCCTTTACGTGTATACCTGCAAACACAAAAGGATGTGCCTTCTTGCAGTGGCTTGTGCGTATTGGAAGAAAGTCCTCATGTTATCTCTTCTTGCTACAATGTGGGTAAGGGGAAGTGTGAGGTATCCTCAAGACCCTAGTGACATGGAGCATATTACAGAGATACGTGCTGACAATATATTGCTCCACACGAATATAATTATCATATGATGTCCCTTCTCTTCAATGTGTGCGGGAAGGGGAGGAGTTTACAACTAGTGTGCTGATAAAAAAAAAAAGCATATCTGTGGAGCGGATACTAGCAATATATTGCCCCCATGTAAATACACTCACATGGCGTCTCTTCTCCCTATTACGTGCATGAGTTGCCTCCATGTAAATACACTCACATGGCGTGTCTTCTCCCTGTTATGTGCACGAGGGAAGGGACTACCACAGTTAGGTCGT
The DNA here is from genome assembly GCA_004135705.1 of Alloteropsis semialata. Lineage (NCBI taxonomy): Eukaryota > Viridiplantae > Streptophyta > Magnoliopsida > Poales > Poaceae > Alloteropsis > Alloteropsis semialata. The sequence goes on from CM014273.1 coordinate 57,332,809, forward strand.
GATGACAACTTAATCCATAGACATGGGTGTGACTATAGCAAAATTATGCGTACCAAATACATATGGCTGTATGAAAAATACAAATTCACGGTGGGACTATATACGCATGTGTTACATCTGCGTGACACCGTGCCCCCTTCCCCAAGCCATCAACGCAGGCCAAGGGGGCGCATTACCAACCTTAACTTTCTACTCTGGTGCTGTTTGGATGCTTGCGCTAAAGTTTAGTTCACGTCTTTGACCACTAATTAGAGGTATTAAATAAAGGCAGTTTACAAAACTACCTCCACAACCCCTGTGCTAATTCGCGAGACGAATCTAATGAGACCTTTGACCACATGATCTGAGGATGATATCTGTAGCATTACTGTAGTAAATCATGGATTAACTAGGCTCATTAGATTCATCGCGCAAAGTTGTACTCATCTGTGAAAAGGTTTTGTAAATAGATTTTATTTAGTACTCCATGAATGCAAGATTTCTTTTAACGCTAATTTTTAGCAGAGGAACCAAACAAGACCTCTGTCCAAAAGAAGAAGGAAAAAAAACCTTGACTTTCTACTACGGTTAGGCCGTGTTCGTTTGGGGATCAAAAAATTGATCCCTGCATTAAATGTCTCTTTGACCGTTAATTAAGGGTATTAAATAAAGTCAGTTACAAAACTACCTCCACAACCCCTGTCAAATTCGCGAGACGAATCTAATGAGGCCTTTGACCGCACGATTAGAGAATGATTACTGTAGCATTACTGCAGCAAATCGTGGATTAATTAGGCTCATTAGATTCATCGCGCAAAGTTGCACTCATCTGTGAAAAGGTTTTATAAATAAACTTCATTTAGGGCTTCATGCATGTAAGATTTCAATTGATCCAAAAATTGTCCTCGGTTATCTGAACACGGTCTTTGTCGGTCCAAAGCTGGCCAACACACGGATGGCTTGGCCGCCCATGGCCCACAGTCGTCTTGAGCCCCTGCCCGGCTGCCCCCAGCCTCCTTCGCCGTCGATCCACACCGGCTACAGAAACAAACGCGCGTCCGAACCAAGATTCGAGCGTCCTAGTCCTCGTGACTCGCGAGGTGGTCGGGTCAAGCGTGGCCGATGTTTCTGACGTGCACGCCGAGCCGAGATGGTGCGCTCCGCGCTGCGCCCCACGGATAGGCTGCGCTCTGACTCCTGCTGCCGCGCGCGCGCGCGACGGCGGCGCAGGCGTCGGCGTCGTCGGTCGTCCACTGGTCGGACGAGACGAAACCGGCACGCAGCAGCCGTGGTGGCTCGGCGCCGTACGGCTGCCGGGCTGGCCACCGCCGCCGTCGGCCGATTATTATTGGCCCCGTCCTCGTCTGAATCTAGAAAAACGTGGCCCCTTCTCGGATCCGGCCACCTGAATCTCCCCTCCTACCCGGAACCTTCCCAGCTCCTCAATCCATCGGCTACCCTACCCTCGGCACTTGTCCAAGCCTGTCTGTTGCTGCGGGCCGGTTCCGGAGCACGTCCGCCTCAAGGTCAAGGCCCGATCAGGACGACGACACACGCACACATCACGGCACACGCACGGAACGCCGGGACGGGGGTGTCGCTGGGGCTGTGTTTTCCCTTTCGCGTGGTGAATTTTGCGAGCGGGCGGAGTGGCGCAAGCGGACAAGGCCGGCCCGGGCACGAGGGCATGTACGTGCGAACCTAGAGCCGAAAAGCGTCAGCTTTTGACGACGAGCTAGGCGCGGCCGGCGCGACTTTTTCCAAGTCTACTTGTTCCGCAAGGTTTTTGACGTGTCCGCCGTACGTGACAAATTGACGATGGTTTAGCCCCGTTGACAGGTACGCACACAGGGCGGAGCGAACGGAACAGTGTTTTTGACCTCATGCATGCTCCCCTCTCCGGAAACACACGGAAGATCAGATGACGAACCCCTTTCTTAACAAAACAGGGTATCCATGCTCGGACGGCGCTCACGCCTGACATCTCGTTGGCTATGGCCATGTCGCTTACCACTGAAAAATAGTTGTAAACTAAAAAAACAAGAGTACTCGTTCTTGTTGAAAACCGTGGCTGCGCGCTGTTCGTTTGGCTTATCAGCCACCAGCCAGCAGTACTTCAGTCTCACAACAAATCAGCACCAGCCACCAGCCAGCCAGCAGTACTTTTCTCTCACAACAAATCAGCACCAGCCACCAGCCAACCGAACAGGCTGATTTGAGCAGCTTGGATTGCTTCCCTCCCAAAATCTCCTGTTCCATCGAAGAAAGCGTGCAAGGCTGAGGATTCTGTCCTGCCTTTTCGTCCCTGCGTACATCATGTTCCTGTGCGTGCAAACCTTGCCGGTTCCAGATGTCAAACGCTCGAACCAGATCGACGATAGCGATGCTCTCGAATCTTTACACTTGCACGCAGACGAGAAATCCACCTGCTCGGAGCTAATAATCCACGTTAGGCTTTCACATACCCATGGCTCTCGTCCATGCAATGCGTCATTCACAACGTCAGATCACTCCTCCTAACCGTCCATCGACGCCTGTTTTTAATAATTAACCTAGCCATATATCATCTTTTCCTTTTGCTTGTGATCAAACCACTAAACTCTTCTAGGTTCTAACGGCTCTGTTTTTGCGCGCGCAGCTTGCGTACGCAACTAGTACCGGCCGGGGTACTGATTCTGTCCACGCAAAGCTAATATAACAAGCTAGCGCGCACTGAACTCTTTCTTTACGACGCGAAACTTTTTGCGAGCAAATAATTGGGCGCCATGAGCAAAGCGATAGGACTTGTGTCACGCAAATGATTGGTTTAGCTGAAGGCCCTTACCGAATTTGGAGGCCGCGATCGAGCGGACCGGACACGCAACGGCGACACGCGTACGGCAGAGCGCTGCATTTCCGCTCCAGCCTTGCAAGTTGAGTCACGATGCAGATTATTTCGGATTTTGTTTTTCTGTTGCCATTCTATGGCTTCGTACGTCTCTCATTGGCCGTGGAAAAGATTGTGCGTCGATAGAATAAAACATCCCGGCGAGGCGAGCTCCCAATCCTGCACCGGCGCCGTGCGCATGTAGGTCGCTTCCGAATGAAGATAGGACCTGCATTGCATGCATCAGGCCACCCAATTTGGCAAAGGGGGCTTCTTTCTCTAGGTTAAGTAAAACATTGCCTGTTCTTTACTTTGCAATGCTCAAAGAGGTAAACCTGTCTAGTTCTTATTGAGCAATCGAGATATGCAAACGTAAACACAGGGGGTCTTGAATTACAGGTAGGAAGTGGGATCTTATATGGTGGTGAGTGGTGAAAGCGGATAGAGCGCCACTTACCAAAAACCACAGGTACAATAGTGGTCACAGAGTTACAAACAACTCTAGCCATATATATTTTTTTTGAGTTAATCGGAGGGGGAGAGTGCCCCCCACCTTTTGTATTTCTTTCTTTCGTGGCCCAACACGGCCCGTTAGATTTTAAATACAAAGTTTTCATCGAGTAACATTGCCGAAGAAAAAATGGAACACTAAAGACCACTGACATCTACGTCGTTCTTGGGGAGCCTCGCGGCCCAAAGGCGTGCGTCGGCTTGGCAGTTGAGGAGAAGTTGCTGGATGCTCTGTTCTTCATGTTGAAACACCTTGGCGTTGCGACGTTTCTACAATTGCCAACAACAGAGTAGGACGAAGGTGGAGAACTGTCGTTCCGGGACGTGCCCAGGGCATGGGATTAGGTGCATAGCATGGACGTCGGCGGTGGTCGTGATGACTCCGACCCGGCGCCAGAGCTCGCGCGCCTACCCACAGCCGAACACGATGTGGCGCGCAAACTAGTTTCGCAAGTATCACGAACTAAACACCCCCTAAAGCCGTTCACATTTCACAGGAGAACCTGTCCTTGATACAATGATACTTGAGAGTTGAGACCCGTACCATGTATAGCATTATCCTCTGCGCCTAACACTTTGCATGGTGCCTCAAGCAAGCCCTACGTGGTGAAGTACAACACTCCTGGTCGGAGAAGGTTTCGCTCGCCATTGGTGGCCCAAGATATTTGAATTTGATTCGGCGGCGGTATGGAAAAAAAAATTTCTGGCGTAGTGCACTATGCATGGCTGTATAGTGTACAGTACGTACAAGATGGAACTGTATATTTTCCTGATTTCCTACGAGCATATGCGCAGGAAGCAAACGTACGGGTCAACATGGAGAGCCGGCTTTCTCTAGGAGATCAAGCGAGAGTCCTCTTGCGTATGCACTCTTACCATTACCAGCATTCAATAGGATATTCTTTTATAATAGTACTTGTGTGTGTATATAGTGAATCAATGATCGGCTCTCTTAGAGCATGTACAATGGTTAGAGAGCAGTTGTCTATTTGATTCCACAACAAAATAAGGTGACATGATCATCATTAAATAAGAAAAGAGTGTGTTACTGTCTACTATTTCGTCTACTGCTCTGGCACGTGCTCCTATGTAAAACAACATCAATCAAAGTAGACATTAAATATCACACAGACAGTAAAATAGACAGTAGCTGTCTAAATTGTAGTAAAGTTGTCTATTTAGCTGTCTGTATATGTTAAATAAACAGCAGTTGTCTAAACCGTTGTACATGCCCTTAGATACACACATGTAGCTTTTCTGTCTCGAACCACTAGTCGACAAATAGTGAAAAGGCGAGTATGATGCTGCTGGAATTTTCTAAGGAGAAAATTGAAGGGGCCGGGAAAAGGCCCTTTGATCTGGTGCCGGTTGCCGGATGCCATTGCGTTGTTGCTTGATTGCCGTGTGACCACTCGCCTACGGGATGCCACATGATCGTGCAGCGGCTATCTTTTAATTTGGAGCCGACGGTTGTGCCTTTCATGCATGCGAATGCGTATAGGTCCATAGGATGGCAGCGTCGATGGTGCGAGCCCATCATTCGTGCATGAGCAATTTGTTCGGTCCATGATATGCCATGACGAACAAAGAGACCGAAAAGGAAGGTTCAGATTGGCCGTACTTTTCCCGGGAGTGAGAGGTCACCATCATCATCGACAGAAGAGATGCGAGGAACGAGCTTTACATTGGATGGGGGAGTGGAGTTCAGTCATGGCGGCCGCCAAAGGCTAAAGGACCGGTAGGAGATGAAGCAAGGAGTGGTCACACGCAGTGGAGGAAAAGGAAGAGGAAAAGCCAATGCAAGAGGCTGGCCGCGACGAATCGAGCACGAACGCCCGAGAAAGGCCAAATGATGGATCAACACCGAGGGGCGAGCCCTAGCCAAGCCAAGGCCAAAGCTATGCCTAGGGCCAACGGCGCTTTGAATTCCGAAAGGTTAATCCTTTACCCGGCGAGACATACGAAAAATCCTGGCCGTTTGTATATCCACATTTTATGAGCAGCCAGTGTTCTGATGGCATATCTGTTTCTGCGAGCGGATGCTCTGTTCCTTTACGGAAAATTCACAGATCGATCTGGCGACACAGAGACATGCCTGGCCACTGTGCGCCAGTCAAGGTGCAGTGCGAGGAGCCGGGGGCAAGCTGCAGCTGCCCCAAATGATTGGACAGAAAACAAAAGGGACGCTGCTGTAGCAAACACCAACCTTTAATCCCCGCCGCTGTCTGCCTGTCCCTCGCAACCTTCCAATTCCATCCTTGTTTTTGCAACTTGCAGGGAGAATGCATGCGGTAGCTTTCAGGCCGTTCAATTCGGCAAAAAAATTGCGCCAATCGAATTGGCGCCATGTTGGGATCCAGTGATCCACTAGTGCTGTCTGACTCTGATGTTCTCTTGTCGTACATTTGTGATATGCTGCGCATGTTAGTGCCATAAGGCCATCACGTGAAAGACAACAAGATTTTGAAAACTTGATTTGCATTTTGTTTTTCATAATTCGAAGAGATGTAAATGCCAATGATGTAATGGTGGAATTTAAGCGAGTTGATTTAACCCTTTGATTTTTGAGCGAGTTGTTACAGGGTTTATTGATTTTTTTTTTCAATGGACCCAACTGAGGACACTGCCTAGGTTGGTTGAGGTGGAGATGTCCCAAAAATTTGCAATTCTAGCATAATGTCACGTTTCAGTATCTCAAGTTTGACCAACTATAGATAAAAAATTTTACTATTTATGATACGAAATAAATACTAAAACTAATTACAAAATGTATTTTAATAATAAATTTATTTAAAGCCATAAATATGAATATAATTAGCTAGAAACTTAGTCAAACGTGATCCACCTAAACAGGCAGCAACACGTAGTTGCATTTCTTTTCGGAAGAGAGGGAGTACATCAAGTTTAAGTCCTCAATGAATTTGTATACTTATGTTTCTCTTAAAATAAAGTTACCTACTATTAGTTCAATCTAGGTTGGTCTAGGTTTTTTTTAGAGAAAATAGACTCCCAAATTCCCTGTGTTTAGATGGCTCCTGAAAAATTTTTCAGGGTAATAAATGCATCTTTGACCACTAATTAGGGGTATTAAATAATGTCAGTTTACAAAACTACCTCCACAACCTCTAGTAAATTTCCGAGAAGAATCTAATGAGGCCTTTGACCGCATGATTAGAGGATGATTAGAAGATGGTTACTGTAGCATCACTGTAGCAAATCATGGATTAATTAGGCTCATTAGATTCGTCTCGGAAAGTTACGCTCATCCGTGGCTGGGTTTTGCAAATAGACTTCATTTAGTACTCCATGCAAAAAAGATTCCCTTTTGCAAAATTTTGCAAAGGGCATCTAAACACGGCCCAAGGCTAGACAGAACAATAATGCTGGTAGGGCACTAGTAGACCGGAAGGGGCAGATCGAGTGCGTTCGCGCTAAAACTAATGGCGGGAAAGGAGCAAAGTACAGATGCGCACATCCAGGAGAATATTCTCCGTGGCGGAATCATTGCTGCCTTTTTCTGGTGAAAAGGAAATGCCGGCCCAGGTGTACGTGTTTTCTTGCGAGAAGGTTTTGATTTCTCAAGCCTGTGACACTTCACCGGAAGCTACGTTCGTTTTGTGGCTAGTGTCTGCACCCGGCAGTTTTAAGACCGTGGTTTGCAAGATATTTAACGCCCGTCTCGACCGGGATTGGTGTAGTGTAAAAACCTTGCTGCTGGTGGTAGATAGCATGGCGTTGGTCACGGACGTCGACGTCGCGTTAAATGGGGATGAGAGATGACTGGATCAGGGACCTTGGGCGCGTGTGGGTGCGTCGCATCCTCGTCAGCGCGCGCCGGGACCCGGGAGCGTGCGGCTGCGCTTCGTCCCCGCGCGATGGCCGCTCGCTCGCTCGCCGCCTGCGGCCTGGGGCCTGGGGGTGGCCGACGAGCAGGCGCAGGGGACACCGAGCCGCGCGCGGCTGGATACGTTTCGGCCTCGGAGTCGCTGGCGAGGTGGGGGGTCGGGCCGGGGCCGGGGGTGCATGCACCGGGGGGCCGAAGGTGCGTGCGTGGCGGCATGTGGGCGGCCATGTGGAGGCGGAATCATGTGGGGGTACGGAACGGAGCTTACGTCGCCGGCTAATCATGGTCTCAGCCAGTGATCTACTGATCTCTGCTCGTGGGAAAGTACGGAGCCGCGGCGCCTTGGTCCCCTCGCCTGGTCAGCACTTGGGTGGGTCTCTGCTGACACTGATCGGTGACGACGGGATCCATCTGAGGCCTTGTTTACTTCGCGCGAATTCGATCGAATGCACTGTAGAAAAATGCATTGGAAATCGAAAAAGCAGAGAGGGGACACGTTATTCAATACGTAAAACAGAGCGCGAATTCAATCGAATCGAGCGAACTAAACAAGGCCTGAACAGAGTCCGCAGCAATGCTTGGTGAAAGCGTCCTTTGTTTTGGGAATTTTTTTTATAAGCTTTACGTTTTACAGAGAGCCGGTAATGTCATGTGTGTTGAGGTCTTGAGGAATGAGGAAAGCTTGTTGTTCGAGGTACCCGAGCCAGATAGCACCACCGATTTTACCAGCTCCGACTCTCGGAGGTACCAAGCGGCGGCAAGTTCAGGGTCGCACTCGTCCAGTTGCCTCTTCCTCTCAATTCTTTCGGGGAGCAGTGAGCTAGTACGAAACTCTGAAACTTAGGCGGCTGGGCAGGGCGGGGCATCATTCAATGGGACCGTGATTCTCCGGGCCTGCATTGATTTCGCCCTGCGCGGCAGTGCGGCACGCTCCGGCCGTTTTGTCTGATCCGCGCCTCGGGTGCCTTGTGCTGATTCGCTGCTGACTCTGAAAGTGGTCCAGCTTGAAGCTGGTAGCCTCCCGCTACAGGACCCTTGACTTGTCCTCGACCTCGACCGCATGTCATCCTCGGTAGACCTCGATCCGGAAGTAGCTGATCGACCCAAAGTATATCCGAGCAGGCTAGAAGCTACGTTACCATCCGATTTCAGTACGTACTACGAGTACGCAGCTCTGCTTTGGGCTTTGGCGCTTTGCAAGAACGGTCGTCCCACGACTCCACGTCTCGGCACCGGCATCCGGCAGCCTAAAAGCTACGCACGGCCCAAAACCGGATGGATTAGCGGTGAAATGGGTTGGGGGCCGCCGCATTCCGCGAGGAGCGATCGGGATCGTGCGTCATCGGAACGGGAGCGTACGGGGCCCCGTGGCGGCGGGTGAAGAAAGAGCGGCCGGAGGGCCACCGCGGCGGCGCGCACATGGGCAGCGTGACGCGTGATTTTCTCGCGCACGGCGACCACCGTCGCCGGGTGCAGGGTGCGGGTGCCCCAGGCCCCCAGCCCGTGCCGGGCGCTGAGGTGGAACGGGCGCGCGGCGCGAGCTCGTCGGGCCGGGCCGCCCGCGACCGGCGCCGGTTGTTCGTAGGCCGCGGCCCTCAGATTCCCGGGCGAGCCGATGCTGACCGGCGCCGGTTGTTCGTAGGCCGCGGCCCTCATGATTCTGTTGTTTATTATTTTGTTGAACGGGTTAGCCGGTTTGACCCGGAGGTAACCCAATCCGTGCATGACCCGGTGTCATGGTTTCAACCGGGCCGGTTCCATGGTTTAGCTGGGTTGTCACCGGACCATTTACAGGGCTAGACCGGACCCTGCAGCTGCACGGCTGTCTTCGTGTGACCGTGTCTCGTGCGCCGTGTGAGTCGTGCGATGTGTGATCGGTTCATTCTACAGCGGCAGACCGATCGATGGATGGCACGTAGGGAACGGCGCAGTGGAGTGGAGTACTACGGGCTACAGGGTCCGGTGTGTACGTACGTTGACGTGGACACATTCCCTGGCTCTTTCCAGGTTGTCCTTGTCCGGACATGCTTGATTCAGCTGCGACCAGTCTGAAACACCGGGCGACTCACATGTAGGATCTGTCAGTCAGGACCGATTAAAAGATGTCACTGGGCCAGTGCGTCGCAAACTCACAATTCAGGAGGCTAGCAAACACATCCCGTACTTACGGGCTTACGGGCCAGAGGGCGTGTCGTGTGTTCAGTGGTGGTATAGGACTCCAATGAATCAGAAATTCGGGCTACATTAGCTTTCAGCCGTACTCCTTGAGACTTGGAATCTTGGTAAAATTCTCAGTGCGTGTGGTGGACACGTACGTGGTGCGCATAAGCACGCACGCCTGACACTTCCGTCTTCCGGCTTGAATACGACTTGCATCCTCCATGGTCCATATACTCACTCTCAAAATATGATCTGACAGTGTACGTATCAGCCGAGCCGGCATCTATCGCTATCCATCGTCTTTCGCACTTGGGCTTTTTCTAAAAACTGTTCCGAGTCCATCACCCCAGCCCATGAAATCAGTTTCGGCTTTCGGCTTTTGAATTGTGTGGGCTCGACGAGAAAGGCCCAATGTTTCCCATAATTATACAAGCTCTCCTGCGATGGTCTGTCAGACATGTGGGCTTCTTGAATTCAGAAGACAGTCTTGGTTTGTCAATTCAAAAGATAATCTTTTTGCTGACTTCAGAACACAAATTTCCCATTTTCAAAATTTGTAGTTTGAAAACATAAATACAAATGCTGTACATTACTCTCAAAGAATACATTCATATTATTATGCGCTTATTAGACCTTATAAATATATGCTTATAAAAAAGTAGTGATCCCAACCGCACCTCAAATACCATAAGTACCAAGTTTTTTTTACTAGAGTAACTTGATTTGCGCAGGCGAGTTATGAAACCTGGCATGATTGAGAAAAACAAACTCGTGTTTTAATAATCGCCTCCAAATTACAAAAGAGCCTAACCAACCCTAGTTTCAACTATTTGCATAATTCATGTGGCATGGTGGGACCCACATCTTTCCCATTGCCCATATCGATTCAAACCAAATGATGCCATATTCAAACCAAATCCATGCCCCTAGCAAATTCAAGTGAACATGATCATCAGAGATTACACGGCTATGTGCTCGCATGGATTTTTCTATCAGTATCTTGAATGCAGTGGCGAAGCTATAAGGGGGCTCCAGTCCCCTTACAACATGGAAGCTCCATTGGAGCAAGAAGAGATGGAACAGGAGAGGAAAGGAGAAAGAAGAATAAAGAGAGAGAAAAGATAAGGAGTGAGAGGAGAGTCCCCTACAACCGGTTTGGATTCGCCACTTCTTGAATGTTCCATTGTTTGCAAAACAAGTTCTCATGTGATATGGCCTTCATTTGACGGAACATCGTCACTTTGTGCAATGTTCATTTCTCTTTGTAGTTGAACATCAACTCATGGTTGTTGACATGAGGTTATAGTAATGATTATCACGTGTAAAGCCGAACTTTATGTGTTTCAAAGAGTTTAGGGGTATCTGGGGCCTGTTTGCTCCAACTAATATTAGGAAAACCGAATGTCTCCGATCCCTTGATTTTGTCGGTATGAGGTCCAGATTGTTGGTACCCACAGATATCTGGGCATTGGCTCAGGGGTGCATCGAAACAAACCCTTAGTTTTGAGAAAGCGCATCGAAAGAAACCCTTAGTCTTGAAAATTGGTATAGACATAGGTACTCAAGAGCCTTAATCATTGCCATTTTTCCAAGAAAATGTGCATAACTAAATCAGTAAATAAACGACAACAATCTATCAATTTTTAAGGAATATACAAATCTTTTGCATTATTGTTGCCTAAATATAGGCTGGAGTAATACTATTGTCATAATCAGGGTTCTGGGGTTTATTTTGGGAAAAAATTCAGTCCCAACCGAGATAGAAAAAATTCATTAAACTTCGGACTCATTTCGGTGAATTTTGGGATGTCATAGTACTATTTTCATTTCAAGTCTGTTTGAAATAAACGAAATTCATCGAAATTCAGTCTATTTCTGTTTAATCCTAGAACCTTGGTCATAATTCGAGGGCCACTCACTATATCCCTAGGAGGATGCAATATTGGGCATCCAGGTCTTTTCTCTTTGAGTAATACAATATTAGTAGCTATCAATATTAGCCTAAAAGGTAAACGCTAAACAGTCGGTCACCTACCGTTTAGCTCTTTATTCGGGCTAAACAGTCATTTAAATGGGTTAAATGGTCATTAAACAGACTAAACAGTTGATTAAACGGACACGGCTAGCCAGTGTGTAGCGTGTAAACGGGCCGTAGGCGAACAGTGGTAGCTATACACATTTTCTGCCGTGCTGAAATGGTGAAAAAACACTATTGCTAGATGCCGTGCCACTTTGGGGGCGTTTGGTTGCCTGTATTTGCTCGAGCCAGGTTAACGGGATGTGGCTCTTCTTGTTTGGTTGCTTGCATCTTTGTTTGAGCCTGGCTCGCGAGATGCAAGATGCATCACTCAGCCTGACTCCAGAGAAACGAGAATGATGACCGCTTCTCCCAGGCTAGGCTCATCGGATGCAAACGATTAATTATCTAATGATTGTACTAGTGCAGTATTAGTGTATATTAATTTATATTAATATATCATAAATGACATTAAAGAATAGTAAGATGAATTAAGAACTATTAGTGAATAATTATACTTGATAAAGACTATAATATATATTTTTATCAAGATGTTGCCATGCTTGCATCCAAACACAATCTCGCTTCAACCAGACTAAGCACACACAGACAACCAAGACAATGTTGTATGGATATCATATGCAAGCCAGGCCGGGCTGGTACGCGGACCAAACATGCCAGGTTTGAGGAATTTTTTAATTTTTTTTACAATTTTTTAAAAAGAACGGACAGGTGCAAATTTGTCACCTAACCGCCGTATGATATGGCGGTAAGAGATTGTAACCGCCAGATCATACGACGGTTTCAAATACCGCCGTATGAATTAGCTATTGAATTTAAAAATATAAATTTCCTCTGTGGGCGGAACCTAACCGCCGAATGGTTTGGCGGTAGGTGTCGGCACCTGTCGGGGATAGACCCCCGGGGGTACCCAGAAGGTGGATTGGCCCAACCAGCAAGGGGCGGCCCAATCCGAGTGCTATCGGGCCGGCTTGTCAGACTGGGTGGCCCACCAGTCGGGAGGCCCACCAGTCGGACGAGCCGGATGAGTACGACGGCGCGCGGGACAAGGAAGGAGACGGCGTATCTCGCAAGAAGATCGGAGATCAAGATAAGCTAGCCGGAATTCTAGGGAAAGATATCTGTAATCGTTATAGGATCAGATCCTTGTATTTCAGTAGGTTATGATCTCTAGCCGACTTGTAACTCAAGGCAACCGGACTATATAAGGTGCCTTGGCCCCTCCAAAACACAACGAGAACGACAGAACCCAACTACGGAGATCCTTCAGGAAATTCATACACAGCAATCCATACACCCAACACAGGACGTAGGGTATTACGTCATCTTGACGGCCCGAACCTGTTCAATCCTTGCGTCTTGTGTTACCATCGTCTTGTGATCCTCGATCTGTCTCTCAACAAATCAACCACGCAGACTACCCTGTGTGGACTGCCGGGTCCACAAATCCGACAGTTGGCGTGCCAGGTAGGGGAAGATCGACGAGATCAATCTACAAGCTCGATGGCAGAATTCCAAAACCTGTCTTCAATCCCATCTACGGCGGCGGCGGCGTCCACATCGATCTGCTGATGCACCAGTCAAGCGGCGGCACATGTTCAGATCACGGCTGCTGTGGCATCCCTGCCGCAGCCGGCCAGCCGCCCGACTCCACCGCCAACTCGGCAACGACCGTCGTGGTGCTGCTCGGATATCAAGTCGTGACGTACACGCAGCTCACCCTCCAATCAAAAACTACACGGCAAGCTTACAAGCTACAGCATGAGACGATGGCCGAGTTCTGGCTACAACCCTGGCCATCGGTGGAGCCGTCCGTCCGCGCGCCGTCGGCGTCGACAACTCCGCCACGCCGCTCGCCGACTCGTCACCCACAGCTCCGATGGCAGAAATCATCAACATCAGCAGAAGCTTCGTCGGGCGCCGTCACGGTGTCCAGGAAGACCAATCTTCGACTCGGCGAGTTTCTCCAACCTGTTGCCGAGTTCGCCGCTCAAGTGTTCCTTCGCCCAGATTGGATCTATAATCATAAAAAACGAGCACACGCGCACACCATCGGCGCCGGCGACAGGTGCGGAGGCGAAGCAGTATCGCGGGTTCAGATCGCAGCCGGCCCAGCCGCAGCCGCGACTCCGACGGCAACTTGGCGGCGATTTTCGCATCCTGCACGCAGACCAAGTCACAGCGTACGGACGATTCAACTTTCGAATCGGGCACTACTCGGCAATCGGCAACGTGAAACAAATTACATCAACTGCCCAAGCATGCAAGGAAGTTTCTTTCCTGTCTTTCTTCCATATCAGATCCGATGGATATGCCATGTGCGTTGTTTATTCTTTGCCTAATCATTATTTTTTATCTCTTTCGAATATGCATGCATGGTGGACACGACCTAAGCTGCCATATCCCATGGGCGTACACACGCATGCATGCAGGGGAAGGGCTCGAAATCTTTAATGATTATTCACTAATCTACGTATGCCTTTGTTTACGTGTAAGCATGGATGGATCGCCGAGGCCGCCTGTCCCCGGCAACTCTGCCAGACGCAACGACTTACAACGACTCGGTGACAGGTGACGGACCGGTGTCACACGCATGTGCACCCGGGCTGCTACACCGATTCGCATATGCCGCTGCGGCGTTGCGCCGACCTGCCGGCGACGACTTCGGCTACTCGTCCGCGACTACAAGCAAGGACAACATGCCGATTCTCTGCCTCGGACACGAATCAAGCTAAGTCATACTCTAATACTTTCACAATATTTTTCGGTCACCGCGTATCTCCATATACAAGTCTCCATGCAGAGGCGAAGCCAGGAATTCATGATAGGGGGGTCTGAAGGCTCGTCTTCTATCTTGGAGCCCCCCCTTTCCCATTCATGGCGCTTAAAATTTGTAGGGGGGTATCTGGGGGGTATCCATAGCGCTGCAGGCAGTAGGGGGGGCTTGAGCCCCTCCTGCACCCCCTAGCTCCGCCCCTGTCTCCATGATCATCGCCGACTACCCTTGGTTTGTTCCCGACTGCTTATACAGCCCGAACGCTATATTGCATTTTTCTCCATCGTTTATTTCTTTTTCCACTCTTGTACAAGTCGCTAAAGTACTTGGGAAGCACACGCCTTAATCCGTGAAGCCTCGACTCTTCCGTACGCCTACGTTATTACGCGTGCATGCGGCCCAGCTCCCTGCGCTATGGACTACGGCTATCGGGGATCAGGTGCATAAACGTAACAGGATAACTACCCGAGGAAATTAATAGACTTAAAGAGTTGGAAGTAGAAATTCTATTACATACAACGCCGAATGTTTTTCTCCAGAATTAGTATTTGCTACACCATATACTACCTATCCTTCATATCTTCATTGCAGGGCACAGGTTTGGATCCCGAGCTTGCCTGTTACGCTCAGGGGCTGGACCACTCCGGCATCGCCGCCAGCTGAGTACTCGAGTCAGTTAGAACTCGGGCTGGTACTACACTCCACGACGGTCGCTAGTCGAGTGCTTTGCAGCACTCGGGCTGGCGCTACACTCCACAAGGATCGCTAGCTGAGTGCTTTTGAGTACTGGGCTGGCGCTACCGCATGACGAGAAAGACGAAGACTTGACGGACCCTCGACTCGGCCCTCGCGCTCGGGGGCTGGGCGCCGGGGCGACTACTCGGCGTGCCTCGGACGGCTCGACTCGGCCCTCACGCTCGGGGGCTGGTGCCGGGACGACTACTCGGCGTGCTCCGGCCCTCACGCTCGGGGGCTGGCGCCGGGACGACTACTCGGCGTGCTCCGGCCCTCACGCTCGGGGGCTGGCGCCGGGACGACTACTCGGCGTGCCTCGGCCCTCACGCTCGGGGGCTGGCGCCGGGACGACTACTCGGCGTGCCTCGGACGGCTCGACTCGGCCCTCACGCTCGGGGGCTGGCGCCGGGACGACTACTCGGCGTGCTCGGCCCTCACGCTCGGGGGCTGGCGCCGGGACGACTACTCGGCGTGCTCGGCCCTCACGCTCGGGGGCTGGGCGCCGGGGCGACTACTCGGCGTGCCTCGGACGGCTCGACTCGGCCCTCACGCTCGGGGGCTGGGCGCCGGGGCGACTACTCGGCGTGCCTCGGACGGCTCGACTCGGCCCTCGCGCTCGGGGGCTGGGCGCCGGGGCGACTACTCGGCGTGCCTCGGACGGCTCGACTCGGCCCTCACGCTCGGGGGCTGGGCGCCGGGACGACTACTCGGCGTGCTCCGGCCCTCACGCTCGGGGCTGGCGTCGGGACGACTACTCGGCGCGCCTCAGCCTTCACGCTCGGGGGCTGGCCGCCGAAATTAACGCCGAATGATTTAGTTAGATGCTCCTCGGTTAAGCCTTGTGTCGATTCCTACGGAATCGCCTTAAGGCTCGGGGGCTACGGCCAACGGACGCACCTCGCGGCGCATCTGTTGATTGTCTGGCGACCACGACGAAGATGATCAGAACAAGGCTACAAACCCTTGGACCGATTCCTCCGGAATCGCTTCAAGGCTCGGGGGCTACGGCCAATGGATGCACCTCGCGGCGCATCCGTTGCAGACAGCTCTCTCTCCAGTATCACGCGGTTTTGCTTCCAACCGCAGCAAGCTCAAAGCTCAGCATATAGCACGACCTCGCTGGGTTGTCGCTCAACCACGTACTACTCGGGGGCTTGTCGGGGATAGACCCCCGGGGGTACCCAGAAGGTGGATTGGCCCAACCAACAAGGGGCGGCCCAATCCGAGTGCTATCGGGCCGGCTTGTCAGACTGGGTGGCCCACCAGTCGGGAGGCCCACCAGTCGGACGAGCCGGATGGGTACGACGGCGCGCGGGACAAGGAAGGAGACGGCGTATCTCGCAAGAAGATCGGAGATCAAGATAAGCTAGCCGAAATTCTAGGGAAAGATATCTGTAATCGTTATAGGATCAGATTCTTGTATTTCGGGTAGGTTATGATCTCTGGCCGACTTGTAACTCAAGGCAACCGGACTATATAAGGTGCCTTGGGACCCCCTCCAAAACACAACGAGAACGACTGAACCCAACTACGGAGATCCTTCAGAAACTTCATACACAGCAATCCATACACCCAACACAGGACGTAGGGTATTACGTCATCTTGACGGCCCGAACTTATTCAATCCTTGCGTCTTGTGTTACCATCGACTTGTGATCCTCGATCTGTCTCTCAACAAATCAACCACGCAGACTACCCTGTGTGGACTGCCAGGTCCACAAATCCGACAGCACCTGGGCCCGGCCCTCCTAACCGCCAGATCATTCGGCGGTAGGGGTTGCCGCCGTGGATCCGACAGCGGGAAGGCTTCTCGCCGGATCAAACGTGGCGGCAAATATAAAGTGAAATTGAGTTGAAAATTTCAGTCTAAATCAGAAAAAAGAAAAACTAGGGTTAGAGGGGAGGGTGAGGGAGAGGGAGAATCAGCGGCGAAGCCCTGCCGGTTCTGCACTTCGGTTTCAGGTAAAATCCGATCTCGTAGTTGTAACTTCAATTTGGTAGATGTATGACTTTGTAGTTATTTTAGTATTTATACACGTTACGAAATCATAGTTGTTGAGGCCATAATACCAGGGTACCCGATCACGAGGATTACCGACTACTGACTCCAAGACTACCAAGACTCCGAACAAGACACGATGGCCAGATCGCAGAAGGAAAGCCCGGAGACAGCTAAAGTCCTACTAGATTTAGGTCTGTTTTGTCTTGTAAGGCACGTCTCCTTGGATATAAATAGCGGGGGTCCTGTGCGTAGAGGGTATGTTCATTGATTTGCAGTCTTAGACAATCCACCCGAGGGTACTTGTTACGCATTGTAATCTGTACTCGACGAAATAATACAAGCAATAACTGGACGTAGGGTTATTACTCGATCTCGAGGGCCCGAACCAGTATAAAAATCCCGTGTCTTTCTGTTCATCACCGTGATCAATCTTCGCACGAAGCAGGGTGCTTGCCGGACAAATATCTGACGAGTACAACCTCGACAGAGGCGCGCCAGGTAGGGGCCCTTGCGTGAAGAAAGATCATGCCGATCATCAACGGAGTCTGGATCGCCGACGCGTCGAGTTCCTCGATGCCCTACATGCCCAGTTCGGTCAAGTCGGAAGCGATCGGGAGTTCTACTTCCGCTTCCGATCTCTACGCTCACCGCCATCTAGTGCCTGCACGGGAGATCCGCTTCGGAGATCTCGTGTTCGAGCACCAAGGCGACTACGAGCTCAAGATGACAGGGATCCACGATCCCGATCTCACATGCGCCGGTCGGGAAGTTTTCGCCACCTTCACGGAGCCAACTCCTGAAGACATTGCAGATCGCACTGCGCAGTTGGATCTCGACTACAGTGGATCTAGCAATGGGACAGAACAATCCGAAGACCGCCGCATCCATGTGCTAAACGCAAACGGGACAGAGGCCATTGCCGAGTCATCTAGCTCGCGTCGACCCGTGCCTCCTCCACGTTTGAGCAACGCACCGACACTTCAAACGGCTAAAACCCGTACACAGCAGGTTGCATCCTCATTGGCTCCCCGAGATCTCAACAACGATTTTCGGGCCGTCGAACAGGACAATCTGCAGATCCGAACCCTCTTGGAGACCATGGAAGCAATGGCCGAAGGAACTCCGATGGCCACCATAGCCAAGAAGGCTCGGGAAGCAGCGGACAAGGCCAAAGAGCGCATCGAAGCCGCCGCTGCCGCACCACCAGCTCCGTCAAACAGACCACGTGAACCACAGCCGGTTCGATCTCGATCTGTTAACGGACGACCATACTATCGCCCACACGAGGGGCGCAACATGAGGCCACAACTCGAGCGCAATCGTCGCACTCGCGACGCTCGGAAAACTCTCAACTACAATCGAGATTACCGAGCACGTGAGGGTTACTATCGGTCCCATCAAGATTCGCCGCCACGTGACTCCCGACCAGGCACGGGGGGATGCCTTGCGTACTCCCAGCCCTGCGCAAGGTCAGGTGGCCCGAAAAGTTTCGTCCTACTAACATCGAGAAGTATGACGGAACAACCAACCCCCGCGAGTGGATTCAGATATATTCCACGATCATCGATGCCACCGGGGGTGACGACTATGTCAAAGCCAACTACTTGCCGACTGCTCTGCAGGGATCAGCCCGTACGTGGCTCATGAACCTGCCCGAGGCCAGCATCAAGTCATGGACTCATCTCCGGGAGACGTTTGAAGCCAATTTCCAAGGCACCTATAAACGCCCCGGACATGAGGGTGATCTGCTCAACTGCGTGCAGAAGCCTGGAGAATCCCTCCGGGACTACATCCGCAGGTTCAGCGACACCCGTAACACCATCCCTGACATGGTGGATGATCGGGTGATTGTGGCCTTTAACCAAGGTTGCAAAGACGAGCGAACGGCGGAGGAACTTGCCAAGAAAAACCCGAAGACGGTGGCAGAGCTATACGGGATCCTGGAAGAAACCGCCAAGATGGCGGACGCCCGAGCACGGGTTCACGGAACGCCCGAACAAAGCCAGCCAGCCGGGGAAGGCAAGAAGAAAAATAAACACAAAAACAAGAAGCGCAAGACCGAGGGTGACGAAGTCATGGCCGTGGACAACAAGCCCCCGTACAGGCGTCAAGGCAAACCGGAGAACCTCCCGATGTACTGCCCAATTCACCGATCTACGAAGCATCACTTCGTGGACTGCACGGTGTACAAGAAGCAGAAGCAGGAGGAGGAGAGCCAGAAGCAGGGGGCTCCACGTGACCAGGCAGCTCACAACCCTCGCATGGCGAACTACATGGATTGTGATGATGAGCCAGATCTCCCCGAAGATCTGGAGATCGCCACAATTTTCGGTGGCTGTTCAACCCGAACCTCCAAGTCCCAGCTCAAGATGGTCGAGAGGCAGATAAACAGCGCCGAGCCCTGCAAGCAACTCTTGAGGTGGTCAGAAATCCCGATCACATTCGATCAAAGGGATCACCCCGAGACGCTTTACGACGGGCCGCTACTCCCACTGTGCATCAAGCCATGGATCGGGCCCCGCAAGATCGGGCGAACCCTGATCGACAGTGGAAGCGCCCTCAACCTCCTGTTTGTCAACGCCTTTGACGAACTTGGGATCCCAAGAAGGTCCTTGTCCCCTGTGGAGAAGCCTTTCTATGGGGTCATACCAGGCATTCAAGCCTTTCCCTTGGGGAGGATCGATCTGCAGGTGACCCTCGTAGAGGGCAAAAACATCCGATCAGAGTTCCTCACCTTTGAGGTGGCTGACATCACGTCAGCCTATAACTGCATCTTGGGCCGACCGTTCCTGAAGAAATTCATGGCGGTCGCTCACTTTGCATATTCCATGATCAAGGTCCCGGGGCCGTTGGGTCCGATCACCGTCTGTGGTGATCGCAAGGGCGCGGTCCAGTGCGATATGAAGACCCTGGACATGATCAAGGGTGGCGAGCAGGAACCAGCCAAGGCTGCCGAACCTGCCAAGAAAAAGACAAAAAGCCAGCCAAAGGCTACCGCCAAGGGTGCATTGGCTGAAACCTCCCGAGC
This sequence comes from Alloteropsis semialata, assembly GCA_004135705.1. NCBI lineage: Eukaryota > Viridiplantae > Streptophyta > Magnoliopsida > Poales > Poaceae > Alloteropsis > Alloteropsis semialata. Next base: position 57,352,747 of record CM014273.1, read on the forward strand.
AGCTGAGAACCGACCAAGGGCCAAGGGGAAAGAAGTTCCCGAACAGGAGCTCATCGGGGAACAGGAGCTCATCGGGAGACAGGGAGCTGATGACCGTGCCGCTGAAGGGCAGCTTGCGGTGGATCAGACCCCGCTCAGGGGGACGCCGCCACAAGCAGCTGGCGAGTCGACGGCCAATGCCTCACCAATCGAGCCGCCTGTCAGGCGCACCGAGCCGGGCACGAAGGCAGTAATCCTTGATGAGGCAGACCCGACCAAGACCACCCAGGTGGGCCTTGGCTTGGGTGACAAATAGGAACTCGAGCTCATTGCTTTCCTCCGGGCAAACGCAGATGTGTTCGCTTGGAACCATCTGACATGCCCGGGATCCCCAGGGAGGTAATCGAGCACAAGCTTGGCATACGAACTGGCGTCCGACCAGTCAAGCAAAAGCAAAGGAGATATACCCCGGAGAAGCGAGACGCCATTAACGAAGAAATCAACCGACTACTCAAAGCCGGCTTCGTTCGAGAGGTCCCTTTCCCGGAGTGGCTGGCGAACCCAGTCATGGTCAAGAAGCCCAATGGAACGTGGAGGGTGTGCGTGGACTACACAGATCTGAATAAAGCTTGCCCGAAAGATGAGTACCCATTACCTAGGATAGATCAAATTGTAGATTCAACCTCTGGATGCGAATTGCTTTGTTTTCTAGATGCCTACTCGGGGTATCACCAAATCAGCATGTGCATTGACGATGAGGAGAAAACTGCATTTATAGCTCCCTTCGGTGTTTATTGCTATATAAAGATGCCCTTTGGTCTGAAAAACGCAGGTTGCACTTATCAAAAATGTGTTCACATTGTTCTTGTAGGCCAAATCGGCCGTAATGTGGAGGCATACATAGATGACATTGTTGTGAAAAGTAAGTTAAAGGGCGATTTAATCGCTGTGTTGAGGCCATAATACTAGGGTACCCGACCACGAGGATTGCCTACTACCGACTCCAAGACGACCAAGACTCCGAACAAGACACGACAACCAGATCGCAGGAGGGAAGCCCGAAGACAGTTCGAGTCCTACTAGGTTTAGGTCTGTTTTGTCTTGTAAGGCACGTCTCCCTGGGTATAAATAGCGGGGTCCTGTGCGTAGAGGGTATCGAACATCCAAGTTTGTATTCCACAATCCACCCGAGGGTACTCGTTACGCATTGTAATCTGTACTCGACGAAATAATACAAGCAGCAACTGGACGTAGGGTTATTACTCGATCTCGAGGGCCCGAACCAGTATAAAAATCCCGTGTCTTTCTGTTCATCACCGTGATCAATCTTCGCACAAAGCGGGGTGTCTACCGGACAAATATCTGACGAGTACAACCTCGACAGAGGCGCGCCAGGTAGGGGCCCTTGCGTGAAGAAAGATCATGCCAATCGTCAACGGAGTCTGGTTCGCCGACGCGTCGAGTTCCTCGATGCC
>CM014273.1:57355200-57425745 GCA_004135705.1 Alloteropsis semialata
GAGTCCTAGTCGGCAGGGAAAAGGGTCCAGTAAAGCACCAGTGCACATTCATACTTCAAATACAACCGGAATTTTATTTACAGATTCTTCAGAGTTTACATCCACAGTTGTTTTTACAGGCCCAGTTCCACTGCTACAGCTTCAGCTAGAGGGGTACACTCCTCGACTAACCCGTCGAACTCTTCGTCGGCAAGTTCTTCAGGAATGCCATCGGCGATGGGAGCCAGCTCCTGCGTCGGGAAGTGTATCCTGAACAGTGCCAGTATCCGACTCCCAAAGCCGATCGCAGTTTGCTGCATCAACTGGGCTGCCCGAGTCGGACCGGCCCTGAGCCGCTCTGCCAATGTCGCCACCGCCGGGCCGGACTCGGCAGGCACTAAGGAATTGGCGTTGAACTCGGCCGCCTGCTTCAGCTCCATCAGCTCCGTCCGAAGCCCTGCAGATGAACACGCATAAGCACAATCGACTTCTTCACAGCCTCAGACGACTCGGCAAAAGACACTTACCATGCATGGCCTGGTCGTGCGTATCCTTCAGGACCTGATTGGCCTCCTTCAGGTGCTCGGATTCGGCGGCGAGGCGAAGATTGGCTGCTTTAAGCCCACGCACCTCTTCCTCGAGCTCATGCTTGGCCCCGGCCAGCTCGTCTTCAAGCTTCTTTTTGGCCCCGGCCAGCTCGTTGATCCTACCCTGAAGGGCGTCCTCCCTCTTCCTTGACTCTGCAAAGAAACCCCCATGAGCACAATTGTTCGGCGAAATACACCAGCAAGGAATGCACGAAGAACCTACCTTCAGTGAGAATGCTCATGTCATTCATGAGATCCTCATTGGTCTTCTGCAGGTCGGCGAGCTCCCGCTCCCTCTGCCTCTGGAACTCCTTGGCAGCCTCCGCCTCACGGATTCTATCCGTGTGGACCCGCGCCAAGGCCCGGCGGTCTTCAAGGGCCTGCCGCCTGAAGTCGAGGTCTCTCGTGGCCCGTTCCGAGAAACCCTGTCACATAAGACATTGGCCCCAGGGTCATTGTGAGCGTTATACTGACAACATGGCGCCAAGAAGACATACCTGTACAACACGGGTCAAGACACCGGCCACGTTTTGCAGCTTCCGGAGCTCGCTCGCTTGGTCGGCGGCATCAAGCTACATCCGCTGCTCCAGAGTCAACTCTGGAGCCTGCGGTCCGTCCCCGAGCTCGGCCGCGATTCCTTCCCCTTGGGGAGGCACGTGGACGCCTGGATCGGCATCCAGGTCCTCCCCAAGGAGCCGGTTGTCGTCATCCTCAAGGGGTGGAGGACTCCTCGGCAGCTCCTCCATCTCCGTGCGACCCTCCGGGGCCTCCTCCTTGAGGGCGACCTCGGACGCGTCGGCCTGCAGATCCCTCGCCGGGTCACCCGTCCCTGTGATGCGCGGCGGACTCGGCGGGTCTGGCGGCCCCGACATGCCGACTGGCACCTGCTCCGGCACAATCAGGGCCATGCTCGACCCTGAACCCGCCTCTGCGGCGGCAGACCGACTCGGTGGCGCCTTGTCACCGGTCCCCGGGCGGGACACGGTGCCGACGCCCGCTTGGCTCCCGAGCCTGCATTCAACACATCAACAGATCAAGAATTGCTCATCTAACAATCAGAAACTCAAGGCGACTTACCCGCCCTTGCGCGGACGCTTGAATTGCACGCCCCGCAGCACCTGCGGAGGCGTCTGGCTCGGCAACAGGGTCGAGTCCGGCTGCAGCCCTGGCTGGGCGAAGATGCTCCCCTGCGCCCTTGAAGATTGCTGTGCGGGCTGATCCGACTCAAGCCTGGAAGACGAGCCGTTAGGGCCATCCCCCGCAGCCTTCCTTTTCCTCCGCGCCTCGGCCTCGGCCCGCGCGGCTTGCCCCAGCACCGATGCTGGTTTGGGGGGACCCCTCTCGAGCCGACCTCTGGGCTGGGGTCAGCTTGCACACAACTTGGCGCATTGGCCGCCCCATGCTGATACCCAGTATCCGTGTCACCGGGTTATCCTCCGCTCCTTCCTGAGGAGCCGGGATGATGCCGACCTCATCCCAGTCAGCTTGCTCCTCTTCCATGACTCGAGGCACCCTGAATGCCTCCTCCGCCGTCATCAGCTTCTCCACACGGACGTCACCCTCAGGCAGCGGTGCGTGGCTGAGGTACCTCGTTGCTCGCTCCTGCAGGGCAAACATACAGCAACAAGCACAGTTCATCAGTCATTCAGCAGTTCAGCAGTCAGATACACAACACGCAAGAAGATAAGAAACTAACCGGTGGAGGAGGATTCCGCAGAGAAAATGGGATAGGAGTCCCCTCGTGAAGATCTGGACCCGCATGAACCCCGAGATCCTCTCGCAGACCTCGGGAACGGAAATTGTCCGGACCTGCTCCCGAGTAGGATCCCTGCCACCCGAGAACTCAAACCCGGGATGCACCCGGTCCTTGATCGGCTGAGTCAACCGCTGAATAAAGGAGATCATGATAGCAGCAGCAGACAGCCTTTGCTTCTTCACCTCAGCAATCAACCCCAGCAGCTCCTCAGCTTATTGAAGCTCCTGGCCCTCCGGCTGCGACTCCCAGCAGTCCTTCTTCACCGGCCGGTGGCCAGTCCGAAGAGGTAGAGCAGGGGGGTGGTTTGCGACATAGAACCACTCCTGTCGCCAGTTCTTGTTGGAGTCGTTCATGTCCAGGGTGAAATACCTCCTGGCCATGCCGACCCTCAACGAGAACCCAGCCCCTCCGGTGATCCTAGCAGGACCCTTCCCCGAACTCTCCCCGATAACTTTCATCCGATACAATCGCCGCCACAACCCGAAATGTGGCGGGATCCCAAGGAACGCTTCGCACAGATGAATGAAAACAGAGATGGAAAGAATCGAGGTGGGGTTCAAGTGACTCATCTCCACCCCGTAGAAGTGCAGCAGACCCTGGAAGAAGTCTCCTGTGGGCAATCCGAACCCACGCTCGAAGAACGGCGCGAAGACGGCCATCTCGGTCTCCGAGCGCTCCCATGGCCGGGCGTCATCGCCGGCGGGCCGCCATTGCAGGATCTCCCGCGACCCGAGCACTCCACGGCGCACCATGTCCTCCAGCCTCTCCTCGGTGATGGAGGATTGGCCCCAGGCCGGCTCTTGGGGCGGCAGTCCTCCAGGCACGGAGGTGAGCTCCGGGACCTCTACAGACGAGGCCACGGTCTTTCCCCCGGTGTCCGCCCCGGTGGCGGTCGCCGGCGTATCAGCATCGCCGCCCTCGCGGGCGGCGGCGCCCCCCGCGGCCCCAGACTGGCCCGCGGAGGGCGTCATCTCCTTCCTCGCGTCGGCGTTGCCACCCACCGTGGAAATGGGGGTGCTCACCACCCTCGTCGCCGGCGGCACCTCCTCGCCCGCTGCGGGTGTCCTCGCCGTCTCCCTGGTGTCCGCCATCTCCGTCAGAGGGCACAGGCACGACGGGGGCACTCAGCGACGGCGGTGGCGCGTGAACTCCGGTGGCGGCGAATGGGCGGTGGGTGAATCGCTCTCACGACGGTCCTAAGCGGCGGCGGAGGCGCGGGATGAATCTCGATTTGGAAATGACTGTGGTAAAAGCCGCCGGTGAACAGTTCCGATTTATCCCCCCGGTCGATCCAAATTACCCTAACGGCGCCGTAACTAACGGACGGAATCCGCGGGACTCCCGTTAATCGTCAGCACGCCAACGGCTCTTTACTGCAGCACTCGGCCAGCCCCGACCCTCGGGGACTCGGCGCTCTTGACTCCGGTCAACGGGTCTCCGGACTCGGCCAGCCCCGACCCTCGGGGACTCGGCGCTCTTGACTCCGGTCAACGGGTCTCCGGACTCGGCCAGCCCCGACCCTCGGGGACTCGGCGCTCTTGACTCCGGTCAACGGGTCTCCGGACTCGGCCAGCACCGACCCTCGGGGACTCGGCGCTCTTGACTCCGGTCAACGGGTCTCCGGACTCGGCCAGCCCCGACCCTCGGGGACTCGGCGCCCTTGACTCCGGTCAACGGGTCTCCGGACTCTGTGCCTCAGCACATCGACCAAGAAGACTCCGTAGCTTGTTACTATTGTGCGAACCTACGACGCCTCTCTTGACCCCCGGGTCCAGGGATACAGATATTGCGTTTATAGGAAACGAAAAGGAGAAAAGATACAATACAAGGATTACAAATTACAAAGGGAGCCGGTCAAAGGGCCGGTTACAAGAATCAAATACATCAACCGTCAACATGACGGCCTGGGGCACTCGTCCCTACGCCTAGTGCTGCATCCGTAGCATGCTTGGCCCACATGAGCTCGTCGCAAGCTCTCTTGTAGCACCACTGCAGCCGTCGACGGGACAGCACCAATAGAGGGTTGTTAGCGAATGCCTCCGGGTATCCCTTGCTCTACAAAGCATTTCACCCCACATGGCCCTCGTCACATGGGAATGCAGGGGTGAATGGGACAGCACTCAGATGCTAATCAACACCTCAGGATCTTCGCAAGCACTCTTCTAGCACCAAGCTATCAAGCCCCCATGATTCTTCCCCGGAGATGAACCCAGCACATAGTCCCCAACATGTTCAAGTGAAGCGGTTGCTATGCCTACCTTCTGATAATAACAAGGCCCTGGGCCTCGGTGTCTATTTATAGCCCCGTGCTATACAATCGCATGTGACTCCGGTCGCATTGTTCAGCGCGTGAGCCCTGTGCCACGCAGCAGCTCCTCTCTTCGAGGCGCTCAGTCCGCCCTTATCACCTTCAGCTTCATCCGACCACGGGATTGCCCTGTGCATCCACGTGAATACTGTTTTTGTCGCTATTCGGCAAGATTATCCTTTGGGCGGCCTGACTGCCCCGACGCTTGGAGATCATTCTCTTTTGTCCATTAGCCCGACTTTTCTAGTCGGCCCAATGCTCGGGGACTACTCTATATGGAGGGCTCCTTGCGTCGCCCTCCATATGCCCCATCAGGATGTGTCACTTTTCCCAAGTGGTGCAGCTCCTCGGCGCCCGGCTCGGCCACGACTCGGCGCTACATCACTCGAGGCTTCGCCCCGGGTTTGCCCAGGGTCATTCCCGGATGGCCTGCGATTTTCTTTTTTGAGCACCGCCCACCCTTGTGTCGGCCTGCCGACCAAGGCGCTTCAGCCGACCTTGATGGCTTCGCTTCTTCATCAACAGTCCGACACGCGCCTGCACGTTGCTCGGGGACTTGTGGGATATGGGTACCCCTGGGCCCACTACCGACCGGATAGCCAGTCGGCCTGGTCCCACGTCTGACAAGGATGTGGGCCGACCCCAGGCCGGCCCACGAGGATCCCCGGCTTGATGGACAAGATTGGAGAAGACTTATCCAGCAAGGCATTTAGCGATATCCTCAGATCCCGCTCGGAGATCATGGCAATTATGTTGTAACCGACTTAGATTAGTTTCCTGATTTGAGCCGGACAGTAATTAGAAATAACCGACTTGTAAACCCTAGACCGTCGGCCTATATAAGGTGGCCTAGGTCGACCCCCCTAGACATCTGATTCCCACGCCATTCATCCATTGTAACCAAGAGCTCGCCGTCGTTCCCCGGAACCACGCCGAGCAAATCAATACAAGACCCCCGAGCACAGGACGTAGGGTATTATACCTCCGGGTAGCCCGAACCTGTATAATCCCTGTGTCCCTGTGTTATCTCGAGCTCCCTAGTCTCGCGATTGCCCTTTGCCTACAAATCAACCATCTGGGTACCCCGGGTGGACTGCCGGACATTAGATCCGACACATACATACAAGAAGTGCACTGCGACGTCTTATTATGATCGAAGTGGTGCAGGAGGGTCGTCAAATGTGGTCTCAAATCCTCCTTCAAGGAGCGCTGGTCATGGCCGTGGCACCAATGAGGGCCTCATATAGAACTACTTTACCATTGTTCAGTTTATTGTATTATTAGTTACGTAATGTAAGTTCTGAATTATTAGTTCGATAATGTAAGTTCTGTAATATAAGTTCGGTAATATAAGTTGTGTAATATAAGTTCTGTAATATTAATTATGTAATGTAAGTTCTGAATTATTATGTAATGTAAGTTCTGTATTCGATCATAAGTCTTTTTAATATTATTGTTTTTAATATTTTTAATATTATTTTTTTAATATTATTGTTTTTAATACAAGTTATGTTTTTAATATTATTTTTTAATATTATTGTTTTTAATATAGGTTATTGTTTGTAATACAAGTTATTATTTTTAATACAAGTTATGTTTTTTCCACATATTCCCTGCAGCTATGGCGGACCCTTCTGCAGGAGCGTACGTGACTCCTGACTTGCTCGACAGTCGAGTCGACCAGCAGCACCGTTCGTACTACTCCGCCGTGCTGGGGATCGACGTCGGGGGCAGCTTTCGGTATCGTGTTGGCATGAACTACATGCCGCTACACCCGCGCTTTGTTCCGAGGTAAGCCGTCGCTTCAAATTATCAACATTGATGATATGTTATAAATTTATATTTAATGCGAGCACTACTTTGCGTTGCAGGTTACGCGCAGCAGGCCTTTTGCCTCTCGCGCGTCTGGTGGAGGGCGACATGGACCGGTCGCGCGTTCCGGTACCGGACCGCATGACGCGGTTCCAGTTTGACTACTCCTTGCTGGCGGCTCTCCTAGACAGGTGGCGGCCAGAGACGCACACCTTCCACTTCACCGTGGGGGAGATGGCGCCCACTCTGCAGGACGTGGCCTTCCTGCTTGGCCTGCGCTAGCAGGCCAAGCCATGGGGGCGATCGACCCTCCGGCCAATTGGCGGAGGCAGCTACTTGACAGGTTCGCGCACGTTCAGAGGAACGAGCGCGTGGTGGGCTACAACGAGTTCACCAGCACGCACGGCCCCACCAAGAAGTGGTTGCTTCAATTCAGTGTAAGTACCTACACCGTTCCTTACACGTTTCTCCTTGAATTAATTGCAACGGCTGACTGGTTATGTCACTTATTGCAGGTGGACTACATGAGGGCAGACGCTGACGACGAGACCGTCGAGCGTCACTTGGAGGCTTACTGCCTCTGGCTCTTTGGGTGAGTGATGTTCTACAGCTCGCAGGGGGACTGTCCCAAGGTCCTCATCCCTTACGCGACGGCCGTCGCGACGTTCCCGCTCGAGCAGATGCCCCAGGTCAGCTGGGGCTCAGCGGTGTTGGCCGCCACGTACAGGGGCCTCTGCACGGGCGTGCAGAAGGTTAGGAAGGGAGAGCCATCTTCGTCGGCTGTCCCTTACTTTTGCAGCTGTGGTCCTACGAGCGGTTCCCAGTGGGCAGGGCAGCGATGAGCCCCGAGCCGTACGGCTGGCAGTCTCCTGGTACGGACCCGCGCGACTACCCCACCATAGGGTATTTGTGGTGCCTCCGAAAGGTATGTGTTCAAACATTTTTTATTTCTAACATTCTTTTGTTATTGGGACTTGGTATATTATTTGTATTACTTGTGCAACCGAGCTGGGTGGGCCAGCAGACGAGGAAGTCGTAAGCAGACTTCGTCGGGCAGTTCGACGGGCTCGTTGATGCTAGGGATGGCAACGGGTTCAAACCCGCTGGGTTTTGCCATCCCAAACCCATGCCCATGAAAGTAAAACCCGCCCGTTAAAAAACCCATGACCCGTCACGGGTTTGATTTTATGCCCAAACCCGTGCCCGTTGGGTTAACGGGTACCCACGGTTCGCCCATGTCCGAGAAGGCAAACCGCATACAATAATAGTCACATATATATTTTTATGCATATGAATGCATCTGTTGCTCATATAAATCAATATAAACACATAGAAGATAATATTTCACCAAATGTAATACTACACAGCACATAAATGGTAGATTAGTGACATAAATGTGTAATCTAGCTTTTAAACTATCAAGTTCAGTGAATCAATGTTAACATTTCAACTCATGGCAGCACATAGTCACGATACTAACTTAAATATTACACCAATTGACTAACAAGCAATAGCAATGTATGGGGTATCATGGACAAATTTGCTAAGATTGATCGGGTCAAAAAAACCCATGGGTTTGCGGGTCTGGGTACTATGATCCCAGACCCATGCCCATAAACCCACTGGGTCTAGGATTTTGCCCATGAACAAACCCATGGATAGAAAATTTGACCCATGCCCGTGCCCTAATAGAGCAAAAACCCATCAGGTTTCGGGTTTCGGGTACCCATTGCCATCTCTAGTTGACGCGGACGTGCGTTGGACCCCCTACTCGCCTGACGCGATCCACGCTCAGGCACCGCAAGGCCTATCCTCCTTGTGCCAACGCGACCAAGACTACTGGATGATAAAGAAGCCGTTGGTCTTCGACCGTTCGACGTCCACGTGGAGGAGTACTCGGTGCACCGGATGATGAGACAATTCTACCTGTACCAGGAGTCACCGCTGCCAGTCGTCCACACCGTCGAGCCGACCCACCACAGGTACATGTGTCATTTTCCCGTCTCGAGTGTTTTGCAAATTTCTTAACTTACGTGGTCAATCGTTGAATAGGTGGACGAGGAAGGGACACACAGCTGGCACACTCTGGGAGGCCGCGGTGGCGCCCTACGTGGCGAGTTGGGCAGAGGCGTTGAACGACGTCGTCGACGAGCACCGACCGCACTCCAAGGGGGCCTTCGCAGCGTACCTGCAGTGGTACTGGCCTTGGACCCGCGTTTGGGTCCTCCGGGTTCTGCCCCAGGCCACTTCCCCCCAGTGCAGGTGACGACTACGTACCCAGTACGACGCGATCAGAACTACGCGATTGGGGTAAGTACTACGTCCTTACTATTATAACACATTCGTACGGTACGCAATTTAATTAACATAATTGAGCAGTACTACGTGCTCGCCGAGATCGACGCTACAGCTGCGAGGAGCCGAGCGAGGGCGGATTTCATGACCCCCGCCGAGCACGTGGCGACGTACGACCGCATTCCGGGCCTCCTCACGAGGTTCAGGCAGGCGGTTTCGTGCCGACACGACGACGCTCCGGCGATTCCACGCCACCCCGCCTCGTCCTCGAGCTCGGCGTCGACTGGATGTTCGCACCACGCACCATCCAGCTCCTCGCGGGCACCCTTCTCTCCTATGGGAGCAGGTCCGTCGATGGTACCCCCCGCGCTCAGCATTCCTCTCCCTGTTCAGAGCGTTCCATCGGGATACCCACGTACACGCCGAGGCCAGCAGCTGTCTACAGCACAGGTACACCATAGTATCCACGTCTTGTTCGTAACATCCTACCATTGTGTAATTACGTTCTCGACTAACGTTTTATGTGACAGGGCAACCAGGGATGACCACATGCGGCGCGTCCACGTCGGCAGGGCACACCGTCCACGGCTTAGGTACGTAATTGACCAAACGATATGACTATATGCTTTTATTTGCGTACTAACGTGATTGTGTATAATGCAGCGTACGCTTCAGGCGGGACACCCGATGACCCAGTCGAGGAGCAGCACCCAGCGCCGACCCAGTGGACGGTCCCCTCCAAGATTGAGCGGTGGTACCGACAGGGGCAAGGGTCGCAGGACGAGATTGGTGGTTTGCAGTTAGCTGGCGCCCCTGTACCTGCTACTCAGTTCTCACAGTCACCGTTCGCGACACCGCCTCCTGCGGATGCAGGGCGCCCGAGTCGGCAGGCACCGCCACCTGACCCCCTTACGTACTCCGCTCACCACACGAGGGCCGCGCAGCAGGCGGCCACGATGGTCAGGCTTAAGGTGGCGGCCAAGCGAGGCCGCATTTAGTTTTTTTTACTTTTTACGCTCGAGTGATTATGTATCGTACTGGATATTGTATTATACTTTTCATGTTCACTTGTTTGTTGTTTGTGATATTTGTGGCAGACCGCCACAATTAATCCGGCTTAAGAGCATGGGACCACAATCACAACAGTGCTCCACGCCCTTAAACCGAGTTAATCGTGCAATCCGTCGGATACCTTCCCAATTAAACCACCTTTTCTCTTGACCGAAACGAAATGGCAGCAGTCCCACTCGACGATGGGCTCAGGCAGTACAACTCATCACAACTTTTACATCACACGGTTCACATAGATAATTATACAAATACAGTGCATATGTTTTAAGTTATTACAACCAGAGTTATATACAGCGAAAGTCTAAATGTCGAAGCAAAAGATATCATGCAGAGCCCTCGCACAACACCTAGTCACCGCGGCCGGAGTCGGACCCCGACGTCACCCGCTCCACAGTCCAACTGTCAAAAAGCACGCAGGGCCACGTCAGAGCAGCAACAGGATCATAATCAACACCCATATCTGAAAAAGATTAGCCACAAGCAAGGCTGAGTATACTAATACTCAGCAAGACTTACCCGACAAGTTTAAATTCTAGACCATGCAAGGCTTTAAGGCTGCGGGGTTTGTTTTGCCAAAAAGCATCTACCAGTTGAGCCTATTTTCAAGATTTTAGCCAAGTTAATTTTTAGATCAACCATTACTAGATTTGCCAAGCTATCCAATAACAAACAGTGTGGAAAACAATTGATTAATATACTCTTAACCTTTCTCATCTATCAACAATTCTACCCACTTGGCCCAAGCACACCGACGTGTGAAAAGAGATCAAGCAGCTTCATGTAACCGCGAAGGACGGACAACTCGAGTTGATTTTTAACCATGCATGGGACAACCTAATCGTACGACCCGTGAGAAACACCCAGGACCTCACGGGGCAACCGTTCCCATCTCTCCTTGCCATCTGCCATCAGAGCCCACTCCACCCGAGTGCACGCCCTAACGGACCCCAGGTGCCCCAGGCAAACCTGTGCCGCGGCCACTGCTACACTCACCATCAACCCCTCTCCCAATGGAGTGGAAGTGTCCGTCAGACGTCAGTTTGAATCAAGTACTAGGTTTACCAGTTTACCATATTTCCCGGCATACGATTAATACCTTCAAAACCTTGACCAACATCGCCACACCATCAATGCCTTAGCCAACCATCTTCTGTGCAAGCGGGACATCCAACCAAACATAAATATCGCACAAGCCCCCGCTTGCCAAACTTCGTAACTGATAGAAAGTAAAATCCTATATCTCGCGAGTGACAAGGCAATTACTCGACTTCTACCGGTCCTAATTAAGCATAGCATCCTATTTGACCTACACAAACTAGTGTTAGGAGGAGTGTTAGTTTTAACAATGGGTTATGCTCCGGGGCTTGCCTTCCTGATCACCGGTGGCCTTGGGCCCTTCCGGACTTTGGTCCGGGTCTTGAGCAGCGACAAGGTTCAGCTCCGCAACGGCTTGATCACCCTCGGGTTCGACCTCGATCTCGTATATTCCGTCGGTAATAGGGTGATCTACATGAGATGTAAATGTATGCCTGAGATGCGTGAATACAGGAGCAACCAATCACAAGAATATTTATCACCTACTCATATCACTAGACAAACATTTATGGATCCAAACATCTAAGAAACCTAACTTGTCCAGGAACCGGTCAGATATACCGGTCGGACCGGCCTGGGCCGGCCATACCCACTACTAGCTAGAACCAAAAGTAAATCACACTACCAATTCATATGTATTTAAGAGTTAATTACTTTTTGTGAGGGTTCCTAAACTTTAGGGTAGTTCCAACTAAATTGCCAAGTTTCATTGACTAAATATATATCTATTACTTTATCCACTTCATTCGTTTAACCAACTCCCAATCCCTAAAACCATGAATAAACTCTAGCCATTAGATACCCACCTCTACTCCCATAATCACAACAAGATCAACAAAGGTGGTTTTTTGCACTTTTAGCTTATGCCTAGGGTTTATGCAACATTAACAAGTTCTCTAGCATGCACTGGTGCTTGAGACAACACCTCATTCAAACATCCATGGCACACAAACCCTAGCACTCTATAGAAAACACCTCATTCTTTCCAACCCCTTACCCCTGAGCCTATTCTTCTTCCTTGAACTCTAGCAGCATCGAGCTCGGCTCAGGGGCGGCCGGCGGCGGCAGTGCGGCTTGGGGAAGGGCGAAAGAAGAGGGGAAGTGGCCGGGGATGGCTCGGCCGGGGTGAGGGCAAGGTGAGGGGGTCGAGGGCGCGGTGAATCATGGAATGAGCGAGTGAGGAGGATGAATTCGGCCGGAGGACATCGAGCTCGTGAAGAGGAGGTACCGAGCGGAACCGACCCCTCCACTCTCGGACGTGGCACGATACGAAGCCTTCCACCACACGAATGGCACAGGGAGGCGTGGACACGCGTCCAGGGTGACAAGCGGATGACGTAAGGCCGCACGGACGCCCATACCGTCACCGGGAACGCCCATGCCGACGCGGTGGTTGGGCACCGACTGTTGCGGTGGTGGGGTAAAACCCTCACCGCAACAGTCTATGGGTCGAAAAACACTGTGCCGACGAATGTCAAATCCAGATCCCGCGGGCCACCGACTGTTGCGGTGGTGGTGGGGATCTGGCACCGCAACTTTAGCTGCTTGGGATTTCTCAGAAGACCAAACACCCACGAATTGTTGCGGTGGTGCAAAAGTAGGTAACCACCACAACAGTCCGTCAATCCAGAGAGGAATTTTACTGTTGCACAAGACCACCGATTGTTGCGGTCATGTTTTGGGCTTAGGACCGCAACATCTGGTGGTTCGGGTTTTGATTGTTAGGTAAAACAACCATGGAAAGTTGCGGTGGTGCACAAACGAGGAACCACCGCAATAGTCCGTCAATCCAGAAAGCATTTTCAATCTCTTCATGGGGACCGACTGTTGCGGTGGCCATTCCTCTGGCACCGCAACTTGCTGTGATAACGGCCTTTGCATTTTCAAGTTGATTTTGCTTTGAATTTTTGAATCGAATTTTTGCTAAGTTAAGCCTTGTTCCTTATGATAGTTAACATGGTCACATATAAACACATCGGCACAAACAAAGCACTATGATTATGAGATGATGCATGTTGTTATATATCTAATCACGTTCCTTACGGTTCCTAATTATAATAGCGACACCCGAGGTGTCACAATATTATTCCGTCCGATGTTATAATTTCTCTTCATTTGCAAGCATTTTTAAAAAATTTACGGTTGCACGTACAAATTACACCACTTTTTCAATGCAAAAATAAAAAAAATAAAAACAACCTACCGCCGAATCATTTGGCGGCAATAAAAACCGCCATTTCATTTGACGGTTTCTTAAAAAACCGCCAAATACAGACCGACGGTTGCTCCCATAGGAGTGAACCGCCGGTTTAAATGGCGGTTAGACTTAACCGCTAAATGAACCGGCGGTTAGACTTAACCACCGTGGCGGTTAAATCTAACCGCCGGTCCATTTGGCGGTTCAATCTCTTGCCGTCGTATCATACGGCGGCAGCAATATGATACGGCGGTTGGGTGACAGGTTCCCGTCCGTTTTTTTTAAAAAATCGTAAAAAAAAATTCGAGTTTGAGAGCCCTGCGTCACAGCATGGGTGCAACCCGAGACCAGCCTCGTCTAGTGCGAATCTCGACGCTTCCGACAGGATCCAACGGTGAAGGGACGCGGCAGCCCTAGGTCGGTCGCGGGGCGGCTGGCTTTAGCCGCTCTACACCTCGCCTTCCCTCACACGACTCGCCGCGAGGAGTTTCCCCTTTCCTCTGCGCGCACCTCGTCCCCGCGAGAGCTCGAAAACCTAGCCGCCGAATCCATGGCTCGCCGCGGCCGCGACGACGACGACGACGAGGTGGACGAGGAGGAGGAAGAGGAGGAGGCCTACGACCTGGACGACGAGGAGGAGGATGAGGAGGACGACTACGAGGAGGAGGCGAGGCGCGGGAAGGCCTCCCGCGGCGGCGGCGGCGGCAAGGCCGGCGGCGGGCGGAAGCGGTCGCGCGAAGACAACTTCATCGACGACTCGGCCATCGAGGACGAGGACGAGGAGGATGACGACGACGGCGGCGGGGCGCGGCCGAGGAAGAAGGGCGGCGGCGGGGTGCGTGGGTTCTTCGATGAGGAGGCCCAGGTCGACGAGGATGAGGAGGAAGAGGACGACGGCGAGGGTGAAGACGGTGAGTGGTCTCTCTATCTGATCGCGTCGTGATGCTTTGTCTGGGACTACGGTGGTATTTTTGCAGTCGTTGTTGAGATCTAAACCTAATTTGGTCGATTTCCAGAACTGGATTTGGGGATTCAGTGAGAAAATAACAATTTTGATGACACTTTATGCTCTAGATAGGATGCACACACCTTCTATTTTGTTTTCATTACTCTGTACTAAGTGCAGATTGTCTAGAAATTTTTGTATATGGCAGTTGTGTAACTAAAAGCAGGTCATTTTGATGTTCCCCTCTGCTCCAGATCTTGACATGGAGCTTAGTCATGTTTAGGTACAGTGATAAAGATGCACCCGGGTGATGGTGATTAGTAAAATTCTAGTATTTTCTGGATAAAAAATCTAGCTGAACAACCCTCCTGATATGTTTTTAAATTAGTTAGGGCCTGTGTCCAATCTCTATCTTGATTATCCGTTCAGGTGGTAATTGATCTGATTACATTAGTTCTCTTTGATGTAAAGTGATGGCTATTTTGCTGGAATTAAGTCTTTTAGGATATAAAGAACCTAGCCTAATTGAATGGTATTGGCCTATTGGGGCAAACTTGATGCTAGGTTCTGAACTTCCGCTGCAGTTGGAGACTTGGAATTTATTCTGTCTGATGATTTCAGGCATCCAATACTGCCTGTGAGAACAAACCTATGAGCCTACCCTGTGCAAAAGCTACTTGGAAGGACTGGAAATAGTCAGTTCTCAGAGTCATCTTAACACTACCAAACCCTACATACATTTGACTAAATCTTATTATTTCGTCTTATGCTGTCGACGAATTGATTTTGTTCTTCTGATTGTTGGATAAGATGCTTGGAGCTTTACAAAGCCTTGCCACCAAATTGAAATCTAGTAATAAATTTCATTCCAGCTCAAATGGTTTAGTCTTGTGCAACAGGGAAAAAAGATATGCCCTCTAGGCTGAAACATTGTTCTGAAATCAAATCAAAACTATTTCCATAATCTACTGGGGGTGCTTTCTCCTCACTCTGCACATTTAAACTATGAGGATGTTATGTTTTCTGCAAGGATTTAACATGAAACCCTACAAATATTCAGACCAGCTCCATGCTGCCATCCATTCTGGCAGTTAATCTTAAAAACATCTTCCTCCCTCTATTACTGAAACTATGGATTGGAAACTGAAATATCTATGAGCTGATTGTAGATCTATAAAACAAGCAAGGGCTATTAATATTCAAGTCTACTGTTTTGCTACTTAATACTATGTAGTACTAGTTACGGAAAGAAATGAACCATGGGCCTGGGTGGAATATACTAAACAGATCATGATTGTGGATCTCTTCATGGTAGAGAAAAATAGACATTAATCTGGTGACACGTGGTGATGGCTATTACTGCTTGCATTGCTAGCAACAGTGTTAACTTTGTCACATTTTCTATTATATTGCCTTTGGAGTCCACACAACTGTTTAAATGTTTAAACCGAGTTAGTTCTATGCTTCTTGTCGTACTAACGTACATGTGTCTAATGCGTTGACTCCTTTGCTTTTGTTTAGATTTTATCAATGATGCCGGGGCCGACATTCCTGATGAGGACGTTGTTAGGGGCTCAAGACGTCATTCCATGCCTATGAGGGATGAGGAAGAGGACATTGATGAAATTGAGAGACAAGTACGGGAGAGATATGCAAGATCCACTCATATTGAGTATGGGGAGGAAGCTGCTGAAGTCGAACAACAAGCTTTATTGCCCTCTGTGAAGGATCCTAAGCTGTGGATGGTTAAATGTGCGGTATGCGCATGATTTATCTTGTTAAAATGCCTGGTGTTTATTGTTAACACTGCTTCAACTGTACTAATCAATAACTATGACTTCAGATTGGACATGAGAGAGAGACTGCGATTTGTCTGATGCAAAAGTTCATCGATCGGTCAGATCTTCAGATAAAGTCTGTCGTGGCATTGGATCATCTAAAAAATTATATTTATGTTGAAGCTGAAAAGGAAGCCCATGTCAAAGAGGTAAGCAATGTGCTGGGCAAGTTACTTCCTCTGGTCCTATCTCCCCTACTAAACTTGGTTTATGCAGGCTTGCAAAGGTCTACGGAACATTTATGCTTCAGCAAAAATAACATTAGTTCCAATAAAAGAAATGGCAGATGTCCTCTCTGTTGAGAGCAAATCTGTTGACCTTTCAAGGGATTCTTGGGTTCGAATGAAGTTGGGTATATATAAAGGTGACCTTGCTAAGGTATTACCTCAACGCTTCTCTTATAAATATTATACATCATTCTTCTGTGGTGGAACCAGGACCGGTGCTAAGCTTATTAATCTCACTTAACTAACCCATGTACATTAGGGTCCAGAAACTAGAAGTTAATCTAATTTCCTAATCACATACTTGTCCATCTGTTAACTGGCTCAACACCACGTGGAAGAAGTTCCTGGCTCCGCCCTGTCATTCTATAAATATTTATGTGGTCATATTCTTCAGGTTGTTGATGTTGACAATGTACGCCAACGGGTAGATGTAAAGCTGATCCCTAGAATAGATCTACAAGCTTTGGCTAGTAAACTGGTAAGTTCTAACCCATATTTCTCACAATCTCACAATTTTATTTGTTAATTACTTCCTATTTAGTTTACCTCCATATAAATTGAGGAGTGGAGCTAATCTATTTGTCTCAGTTTTTTGTTCTGAGGAGTGGAGCTAATCTATTCACTTCAGTTTTATGCTCTTCTGTTATGCACTTATGTTCACAAGTAACTGCTTTAATGTATAATCAAAGTTGAGGTGTCAGCTCCACAGTTTGATACATAATAAGAGTCTAAATTACAAACAATACCAATATATTTCTGTCCCATGTTTGTGTTCAATGTGTTTTTAATTTATCCTGGTCATGTTTTTCTAAAGCAAAAACATCTTGTGATCTGTGAGCTGTACTTATTTGAAGTAATATTCTGATTATGATGGTCGGTTGTTAATTTTCTTGGTCTTGATTGAGCTGTTAAGTTTATTAGCTCATTGGGGTTCCCTCTCATCATGGTTTTGTTTGTATCTCAGGAAGGGAGAGAATCTGTAAAGAAGAAAGCATTTGTCCCACCACCACGATTCTTCAATATCGATGAGGCGAGGTGACATATTTCCTCCTTCAGAATTGATCTTATTGTTTCTGTTATTGCTTGCTAATCCCATGCAAACAGGGAGATGCACATTCGAGTGGAACGGAGGCGGGATAAAGAATCTGGAGAGTACTTTGAGTGGGTTGATAATCTGAAGTTCAAAGATGGTTTCTTGTACAAATCAGTCTCCACTAAATCTATCCACACAAACAATATTCAGCCGACATTCGATGAACTTGAGAAATTTAGGAAGCCTGGTGATGACATGAATGGCGACATGGCTAGCTTGTCCACTCTGTTTGCAAACAGGAAAAAAGGGCACTTCATGAAGGGTGATGCAGTCATTGTTGTTAAAGGCGATTTGAAAAATCTGGAGGGGTGGGTTGAGAAAGTAGAGGATGAAACAGTTCACATCAGACCGAAAATATCTGATCTCCCGGTAATTAATTGCAAATTCAACTATTATTTCTATGAAATTGTGGGGGAGGAATAATTTTGTCTATTGTTAATGCATTTCTTGTATCTGCAGAAAACATTAGCCTTCAATGAGAAGGAGCTTTGCAAATATTTCAAACCTGGTGACCATGTCAAGGTGATCTCAGGTGTTCAAGAAGGTGCTACTGGCATGGTTGTTAAAGTGGAAGGACACGTCTTGATCATTTTGTCTGACACAACTAAAGAACATGTGAGCAATTGTTATACCAGTATTATGAAATAGGAACATTTAAGCTGATCTGTTTGAGATTATTTAGTCTTACCTGTTTGTATTGTTGGATGACAGATCCGCGTGTTTGCCGATCATGTTGTCGAAAGCTCTGAAATTACCACAGGAATTACCAGAATTGGTGATTATGAACTGCATGATCTTGTCCTTTTGGAGTAAGTTTACCCTTCCAGTGAACAACTGTCACAGTTCGTCTATTGTGTCACTTACCTGTATTCCTCATAATCTATTTTCAGCAACTTGTCATTTGGGGTAATTATAAGGGTGGAAGCTGAAGCATTTCAGGTAATTGGATTATTCTAGTAATGAAGGATGGTTGTACTTCACACTATATTTACCAAGGTGTATATTTAGGTTCTGAAAGGAGTGCCCGATAGACCTGAAGTTGTACTTGTGAAATTAAGAGAAATAAAAAGCAAAATTGATCGGCGTGCATCAGCGAAAGATCGGTCAAATAATATTATCTCATCAAAGGATGTTGTAAGGGTTGTTGAAGGAGCATGCAAGGTGTGTCTTAGTTCTGTTCTGTTCTGATTTTAGTCTTTCACCCGTTATTCAGTTACCTTTATTATATCTACCTCTATATTTTGTCAAATTAGGGGAAGCAAGGACCTGTGGAGCACATACACAAGGGGATATTGTTTATCTATGACAGGCATCACCTTGAACATGCAGGCTTTATTTGTGCAAAAGCACAATCTTGCCTTCTTGTTGGTGGATCGACTGGTGGTCGTCGAGGAAATGTTCGTGCTGAACGCTTTTAATAGCCTCAGTCAGCTATGCTTCAGATTGTCTCATTGTTCATTTTATGGATGCAGGGCATGGATACAGCGGATGCACGGCTTGGTGCTTTGAGGTCTCCAGCAAGCATTTTGCAATCTCCAGGAAGGCTTCCCCCAAGAGGACCTCACATGAATTGTATGATCTTCTTTTGATACTTCCAGTTTCCAACTTCCAAGGCTTATTTTACCTGAATATGTAACATCTGACTATTTAACATTCTACATTTCTTGAAGCAAGGTCAGTTGCTTCTAGCTGTATATTAACTACTATAATATACCCTTGCCATCCAATACAGATGGTGGAAGGTTTGGAGGTGGTCGTGGTGGTAGAGGGCATGATGCCTTGGTGGGTAAATGTATCAAAATTAAGTCTGGTCCTTATAAGGGGTACCGTGGCCGTGTCAAAGAGGTGACTGGTGCACTTGTACGTGTGGAGCTTGATTCGCTGATGAAGATTGTCACAGGTGAATCCCCATACTGCTATCTGTGTCCTGTGATTCTCACATATTGAAGCCTAATATGACTACAAATACACAGTGAAAAGAGATGATATTGCTGATACACCTACTGTTGCAACACCATTCCGGTAAGTTTTTCACCATTTTCCATTTTAATCACACTTATTTGATCTATTTTGTTAATTGGGTATTATTGTATCATCAGTGAACCTCGTTATTCATTGGGTGGTGAAACACCAATGCACCCGTCTCGAACACCACACCATGCTTATCAGACTCCAATGCGGGACCCTGGAGGTTAGTTTGCTGTCCTGATATTTCTATCTGTCCCCAACATCCCATGGATCAAAATATTTTTCTGTTTTCCCATATGGTATCGCTGATTTTTAGTTGTGTTTAGAGTCTTTCCCCATATTGCAAGCTGCGGTCTTATGATCGATACACTTGTTTGCTTATATCTAAGTGTTTTGAAGACTATGGAGTTTTTTTTAATAGGCAAGATAATGCTTATATCAACAAGGGAGCTTAAGCTATGATCTCAAACAATTTGATCAAGTATCCCCACCTTAGTAAACTTGCAAAGAGAATCTTTAAATGCTTTTTGTACTATCCATTCATTAATTGCCATTTATTTTGTGTGTTTCTGTAATAACTTGCTGATGCAATTGCCACAGCAACTCCAATACACGACGGGATGCGGACTCCTATGCGTAGTCGAGCCTGGGCTCCTATGAGTCCCCCGAGGTTGTGAATTTCTCCACAATGATATTTCTGATCCATTTACATATATTGGAACTAGGGTTGAATAAATACTTTCAGGGTCTGTTTTGGATGCAGGAAAGGGTTGTAGCTCACTGTTTACTTTTGTATTTCACTTAAAATTGGCCAGTTATATTTGATTTTGATCACTGCTGTGTTGATGTTTTACCAGGGATAATTGGGAAGATGGAAACCCTGCTACTTGGGGTACCAGTCCATACCAGGTTTGGTTTTGCTAGTCCAGTCATATTCCTTATTTTTTTTTTGGTAACTTGTATTGTGCAGATATGTAACTCCCATGTTTGTTTTCTTTCAAAATTTTCAGCCAGGAACTCCACCAGCTCGGCCATACGAAGCCCCCACGCCTGGATCAGGGTGGGCAAACACTCCAGGAGTTAGTTTCAATGATGCTCCGACTCCTAGGGAGAACTATGGTATAGAAATCTATTTGATTGTTTATTTGATGTACTATTGTAGCGATGTGGATGGTTTTGTTCTGACGATATGTTTTCATTTTGACCTCCTAGCAAATGCTCCAAGTCCATACGTGCCGTCCACACCTGTTGGTCAACCGATGACTCCAAATTCTGCCGCGTATCTTCCGGGTACACCGGGTGGTCAACCAATGACTCCAGGCAATGTTGGAATGGATATAATGTCACCTATCATAGGTGCGCTGTTTGATCACTATGTTTTCGCACCTGTAGTGTGCTGCCTTGCATAGATATCTAATCATGTGCTGACATTTGTGCAGGTGGTGAGGGTGAAGGTACATGGCTGTTGCCTGATGTTTTAGTCAACGTGCTGAGGGGAGGCGACGATGGCCCTGGTGTGGTCAGGGAAGTACTCGGGGTATGTGTTGCACACGGCATGGCTGGACTGCTGAATTCTGCTGCGCTTCCCATCTCGTGTCACTTACATGCATTTGAACCTACATACAGGATGGATCTTGCCGAGTTGCACTTGGGTCGTCAGGCAATGGTGACATGGTGACGGTCCTTCCCAACGAGCTCGAGGTTATCAAGCCAAAGAAGAGTGATAGGATCAAGATATTGAATGGCAATTTCCGTGGATACACAGGAAAACTTATAGGCATAGATGGTTCTGATGGAATAGTGAAACTGGACGACACATACGAAGTTAAGATATTAGATATGGTGATTTTGGCCAAACTGGCTACTTGAAATGGATGTATATTTTGTAACGTGTCCATCATAGAACATATATTGTAACGATGCCCTTGTTCGCAATAAAACTTTTTGCTGCTTATTTCAGTCTCGCTACCTTCCTTTTGCCGAATCGATTGTGTTACGTTCATTTATAGGTTTCAGGCTTCCAGCAATGATACTAGTAAGATCATGATTCATCAGTATCTTCCATCGCTGGGAGTTGTCGTCATGATAATCTCATGGTTCTTGCCGTCTTCACATTCTACACTTGCTTGGCACGTCATCTGTCGATTATCACCATAACATATGGCAAAGGGATAAGAAACATGGTGTGCAACTGCAAATACCAAAGTGCATTTCTCTGAGCGTTCTTCTTTACTCGGATTTCCTGACTTCTGTAATCCAATCTTTACACAAAAGAATGAAAACTCTCTATCCCCCCTTTTAATCACATCACCATCAATCCTCATACTGTCGCAAAACAGCCGAACAAAATTCGAAGCATTATTCTCGAAGCAGGTGGTGGAAAGCCGTGACATCGCGGCCTGATCCTGTGTGCTCTGTTGCTGCTCGGCCGGCGGCGGCGGCTCTAGCAATTCTTCCCCGGAGTCTCCCCGACGGCGTCCTGCCTGCACTGCTGGAACACCTGCAGGATGTTGCGGTACGGGCTCCTGGACGACGGCGAGGAGGTGCCGGCACGGTGGCGCTTGCTGCTCGACGGCCGCGAGTCCGGGCTCACCACTTCCTCCGCCTCCGCCTCCTCCCGCGGCGGCCGCTCCATCTCCGCCGCGTCCTTCCGCAACGTCTCCATGAACGACTCCTTCACCGCCCCGTCGATCTGATCGAACAAGCGGAACAACGTTTCATCTTCAGTTGCGACCACGAAGGAGAGGAACGAAAGCGCGTGGCGTGGGATTTTGAGTCCAGGAGGAGTGAGGATGAAAGCTCACCGTGAGAGGGCAGAAATCCGGCATGGGCCACGCGACGGGCCCGCCGTCGTCGGGGGGCTCCGGCAGGGGCTCCACGGGCGCCATCTTCTCAGTCTCCTCCTCCCCACCCTTGCCCCCGCCGCCCACGCTCGCCCCATCGACGCTACCGCCGCCGCCGCCCACGCCCGCCGCCGCCTCGACCTTATCCTGCGCCCGGAAACAAACCCCACCCATGGTCAGCAACTCCGGCAGGAATCCGCGACCCGATCCAGCGCGCGAGGGGAGAGACCAAGAGATCTATTCCGAGTACCATGAAGCTCGCGACGGCCTCCACCATCCGATTCCCCTCCCCGCGACTCCGCCTCGCCTCCGACTCCGAGATCGTACCGGCGCCTTGCGTTCGCTTCCGATCGGTGCTCGAATCGGGGGGATCTTTTCGGCTGCGGAGCTTTGTGCGCGTGCGACGCGGTTGAGTTTGAAATGGGGGAAGGCGAAGCGAGAGCGTAACGGCCGCGCGGAAACGGGGATCTCAGGAATGGGAAGAGAAGAGGTGGAGGATTTGGGGGAAAAGGCAACGGCTACTTTTTGGGCCGTAGTAGCCCGCTTGCGGGTTTGTCGAGGTTGATCCGATTTTGGGGCCAGGTGAAAAAGTGAGGCACGGAGCCATCTGCCCGTCTTGTTGTGGAACAGCTCTGCTAGAGCCACCCCGACCAGTGTCTCAAATCATTCTTTGGAAATTGAAATCCTCCAAAAAAAAAATAAATGGTGATATAACTGCAGCTGAATTCTCGGATAATGTTTGATCATACCCGACCATTTTTATCGGAGGAATATTGCTTTGCATCCAAACACCAGACTGCACCGTAACCCAATTTCACCGGCGTCGCAAGTCCGGCGGACGATCGTCCTCCAGACAGTGTTTCCCGGTTCAATGGTCGGAGGAACGTGGGTTGAGATACGGATACACTCGTGGTACGATATTTTAGACAAGTTTTAACCAGGAGGGGACAAAAATCGTGCAATATTCTTGGTACGGGACCGACGATCCCGACATAGTGAACATGGCACCGTACCACGAACCTGGTGACATAGGTCTAGAGTCTTGATGAGCTTTGGGCAAAATGAACTGATGCTGCACGGGTACAACACGATACATCTCTAGAGATAAACCAAACGGTGCGCTAGCACGCCGAGGGCGGTTCGAACGTGAACAAACCCTTACCCTCTAGATTTACTTTAAGTCTAATGGGAGACCCGTCGCGCGCAAGAGCGATGGCGCGACCACGTGCGCCGCCGCTTGCCGCCACCGCCCGCCCAATTAAGGTTACGGTTTGGGTTTGGAGGATGGAGAATTTGGCCTGACGGACCTAGAAGGAGGTGTTGGGGTGGCTGTCGGTCTGGCGGCGGTGACGGTCAGCAGGCGGCGATGGCGCCGGCCGCTGGGCCGATGGGGGATGGACGGTGGGCTGTGCCGGCAGTGGGGGAGAGGAGCTGCGTGGCATTAGAAAGGGCGGGGTGGTGGGCGGGGACGGGAGGTGGGCGAAGCGGCATGGCGGTGAGGCACCGCCGGCCGCCAACTATGGTGGAGGGGGGCGGGTGGCCGTTGAGTTTGAGGAGAAGGACGAGGCATACCAGAAATGGACGGCCGCCAGAGATTACAACGGTGGCAGCGCCCACGGCGGATCGCGTGCTCCCCGTCCGCGCCCTGTCGCGGGATTTCCCGGTCCTAGATTTAAACTACCAGCCTTACTCATATACTTCTTCGTGAAACTAAAGTTTGGGCAAGAGCCATCTACTTTGCCAAATCATCACCTGTGCAAAATGACTCAATTTTCTTTTCATGGCTCTAGTGAGCCAGTGAAGAATAACAGCCTAGCCACACGAATTTTTTTTTTATTTTTTAATTTTTTTTACGAATTTTCAAAAACGATGTCCGGATGACAGATTTTGCAAATCTGTCATCCAACCGTTGAATGAAATGGCGGTTCTCATGTAACCGCCGTATCAATCGGCGGTTAGAAACAACAGCCGAATGAAACGGGGGTAAGGATGCTACAGTACCCTCGGGTATTGTAGTGGGCACTGTAACAGCCTTACCGCCGTTTTATTCGGCGGTAACGGCGGTTCCTCTCTCTCATGTAAAAAAATCATAACTTTTTCATATGAATTTGAATGAAGCTAAAGTTTATACGAAAATTGTAGATCTCGATGAGATCTACAACTTTATAGTTCAAGTTTTTTTCATTTGAAATCATCTTCATGTTCAAATAATCCACGCAATACTCATATCTAAAATTTAAATTTTAGATCTGAACATTATCTCGATTATTTGAGCACCAAAATAATTTGCAATGAAAAAAGTTTGAACAACAAAGTTGTAGATCTCATCAAGCTCTACAATTTTCGTATGAAGCTTATCTCCAACCGAATTCATATGAAAAAATTATAATTTTTTGAATATGTGTTGTTTAGAGAAGGAAAATTAGATTTGAATTTTAGATCTGAACATTGTCTCGATTATTTGAGCACCAAAATAATTCGCAATGAAAAAAGTTTGAACAACAAAGTTGTAGATCTCATCGAGCTCTACAATTTTTGTATGAAGCTCATCACCAATCGAATTCATATGAAAAAGTTATAATTTTTTAAAGATGTGCTGTCCAGAGAAGGAATTTTTTTTGGTTTATTATATCTGAGCATTGCGTGGATTATTTGAATATTAAGATGATTTCGAATGAAAAAAGTTTAAACTATAAAGTTGTAGATCTCGTCGAGATCTACAATTTTCGTTTAAACTTTAGCTTCATTCAAATTCATATGGAAAAGTTATGATTTTTTTACATGGAAGGAAGGATCCGCCGAATGAAACGGCGGTAAGGACGCTACAGTATCCCACTACAGTACCCGCGGGGGACTGTAGTGCCCTTACCGCCGTTTCATTCGGCGGTTGTTTCTAACCGCCGATTGATACGGCGGTTACATGGAAACCGCCATTTCATTTGGCGGTTGGATGACATATTTGCAAAATCTGTCATCTGGACATCGTTTTTGAAAATTCGTAAAAAAATAAAATTAAAAATAAAAAAAATTCTAGCCACACGCTCCATTTTAGGTTTGATGGGCCAACAAACCTAGCGCGACCTCGAATAGTGTGTGGGCTCTCGTGCACTCGAGGGTATAGATGGCCATAAGGCGAGGCCCGTGGGCCGGTAGGTGGTTCAGAATTTTGGTCGGCACGACACTCGCTGTTTCATGCCAGTGTCGCCCCGGCATGTGCCACAGACCGTGCCCGTGCCACCTCCTAGGCACGTGGTGACGGCCCGGCTAATTGTCGGCCTGTTAAGGGCTCGCTAACCTTTTTGTATATTTGATATATTTGAGAACCTTAATTTTTTTTCTCCCCTACCTGGTTTCCAGCTGCCGCCGCTCTTTTCCTGTCGTGCACCGCCTCCTCCCTCGCGCATCGTGCACCTCCTTCCTCTCCCTCGTGCGCCGCACCCTTGCCAACCTCTGCCTCCTCCCTACCGGGGTGCGCGCTGCGCCCTCGTGTCCTCGCCCGCCACACACCTTCTTCTTCCTACCTCGCTGCTTCGCGTTGCTGCTCCTCTCCCTCCTCGGCTCCGGGTCGAGATGAGCATGACGTGCTCGCCGGGCCACCGGGGCGGCCTGGAATGGCTAACAAGACGCCTTCACATGCCCATGCTCGCTCCGAGGTACATGGTACAACACAACACGACACGATAGAGTTGCCGTGCTGCATTGTGCCATGCCCCGTCATGCCATGCCGCGTCGTGCTCGTGCCGAATCGTGCCATGCCGCCCGTTTGGCCATCTATACTTGAGGACCTCGGTAATCAATCCACCCCACACACAGAATGAGGGGGAGCCCGTTCGCATAATGTCGGCCACACGAACGCCATAGCGAGCACCCTCCGTTCCTAAATATAAGACATTTTCGTCTGTTCTAAATCAGAATAGTCTAAGTTTGACTAGCTTTGTAGACAAGACTAGGCCAAACAAAAGTGCCTTGTATTTCAGAATGGAGTAATTACACGGATGAGATGCAACAAGCCTTTTTTCTCCCGCAAGGCTCACCACAAAGGTGGAATAGGGCCACCACAAAGGCGGGATAGGGCCCACCGCAAAGGAGGACCAGGGAAGGCGTGGACGTCGCTTGGTTGAATCCTCCTCTCTGTCGGGCACAGGTTGGGTTGGGTAGCTGGCTTGGCTGTCCCAGGGCATGATTTCTAGCATGATTTCCTAACGTTTTAGTATTTACAAAGATCTTTTTCTTAAAAGAAAATCTGTTCTATTACCTGGAGTTGTTGCCTGGATTTGCAAAAGATCTTTTTATTAAAAGAAAATCTGTCCTATTACCTGGAGTTGCAAAAGATCTTTTTTTTAAAAAGAAAATCTGTCCTATTAACTGGAGTTGCAAAGGATCTTTTCATTAAAAGAAAATCTGTCCTATTACCTGGAATTGCCAAAGATCTTTTTCTTAAAAGAAAATCTGTTCTGTTACCTGGCGGGCAGGTGTCACGGTGGCGCCTGGGCCCCGCTTGTTGACTTTGCCACGCATGATTTCTCCGTGTTTTATTTGCAAAAAAAGATCTTCTACTTAGAAAATCTCTTCTGTCACCTGGAGATATTATTCCCTGTACCTGAAACACAAATCCAAGTTGCTAACTCAGCATTGCCAGCTCCTTAGTCACACTTAACAATTGCCATCTGAGCAAGCGCTGGGCTGTCACTAGAGAATGTGTAGCATACAGTCCACGGACCACGCTCCAGTACTCCAGTCCAGCCTATTTCTTGCCTAGTCACACTGTAACGATTGCCATCTGAGCATGCGCTGGCCTGTCACAGTGTCACTGAAGAATGTGTAGCATACAGTCCACGGACAGTACTCCAGTCCAGCCTTATTCTTGCCTCCTTTTGCGGTCGTATCGTATCCAGTCCGCTGCTTGCAAGCTGCAAGCCCGCAACTGTAACGTATCTCCTGGGATACATGCCCGGCCTTGCTCTGTTGCTTGCAGGCCAGCCGACTTGGCCGTTGTTGTCAAAAGAACATAGGCACGGACAAACTCGCCGCTTCCCGGTTGGACTGTCAATACGGTGCATGCTCATAATCAAATTTTTATGTAAAGATAAAGTTAGTTTTGTACTGTTCCTTGTCTCGTGACCAAGAGTTCCGCTATCTCTGTTCATATACAATTTAAAAGCTATAATCTCATTTTAGATATGTTATTGTATAGTTGAGAGTCATATCCGCAAACCCTAAACCTCTTAACCCGCTTGATTCTAACCTATCTGTAGCCACGGGAGAATAATCAAAACGACATCTTCTTTTAGCGCGGGATCTCCTTGTATAATATTTCCTCTTCCTCCATTCTAAAATGTAAATGTGATAGCTAGTTTGTCTTAAGTCAAACTATTCTAGACTTGTAGAGAAAAGGTATTAATATTATCACATAAAAAATTAAACTGTAAAAATATACTAGATACAATTATGCTCATTTAAGAACGTAAATATTGTTGTTCTTTTCTATAAACTTGGTCGAACCTAGAATAGTTTGACTTAGGATAAACTCAGAGTCTCATACTTCAAGACAGGTGCACTAGTATACTTTTGTATTTTTTTTTGAGGCCCTAGTCTAGAATACAAAGCTGTAGTATCTGAACTCAGCCGCAAACGCACACCATACACACCCACTCACACCACACACAACACCTCCTACGACTAAGCTAAGATCTAAACCTTGTACTCTATTTTTGCCTGCACATGTGCTACTGCACGGTCGGATAGGGCCATCTGAAATTTATTCGGGAACTACTGTTCCCGCGATGAGGTACGCGAGTTCGAACTCGCGCCGGCCGCTTGCTCACCTGGCGAGCTGACCACCCGTGCTACGCGCGGTCCTCAGTATACTTTTGTATTTGCGCATCCACGATTTTCTAAACAATGGTATTACCGCGTTACAAATCTAGATATGATTTGTTGTGATTTTATTTTACATTTCTTAGTGCCTTTAATGACACTATATATATTTTATATCATGCGAAAACTATATATACACATATAGAAAATGATTTTATACTTTTTTGAAAACAAGTTTCAGACCTATTGTTCCATAATTATATTATGATGAATAAAATCCCAAGCATAAAATTTCCGACAATAAGTTATAGAAGCCATAAGTTTATAAGATTTTTATCCATTTTAAAGGCTACAAGCATTTGTAACATTCCAGCCCACGGGTAGTTGAGCCAGGCCAATGGGCTGGGTACTATGCGCGGGCACCATAACACTACTGAAAGAAGAGAGTGAGATGAGCTAGACCAAGAATGCGTAGCAACTCCGGTTGCAACCTTTTGCATGGAGCAACAAAAACGCAAGCGGTTTCTTATATAGGTTTGGTTCACTTGGTGTGTAGAGCGAGCATTAACCGTGTGTCGGTTTAATTTGTATTTAAGCCAAGATTGTACTTAATTACAACATTGCTTGCAAAGCACAATACGCCCATTTCTTTTGAAAAAAAGCAGTACCTTTGGTTATACATTAGATATGTTTGTTTCACTACTTGCGTAACTTAAAATATACATGTGAACTTTGTGTAGACACATTTCTCATAAATAGATTTCTCAAAATATGTTTCGTTTTAAAATCAGTAGTGCACGTACAAAATAATGTTTTATTTGATATACCTATAAATATGACAAGTATCCATTATGTGTAGATAATACGACGTCTTACTTCCTAAGGGAAAATTTATTCAATTCTCAACAACTTATACATTGAAGTTTGATCAACATTGGCATGTAATTAAGAACTAAATAGGACATATGGATTGTATTAGATGTTAGGAGAAAACTCTACAAAAAATCATAGTTATATTTCCTTCTTTTTATTTGATCACCCCTTTATAGCACAAAGATGATGTACCAAAAGTCCTATTATGGTCAAGCATTAACTATTTTTTAAAAAAACTAATTTATGAACTTTATATATATGTCTAGTCAGTTTGAGTTATAAATAGAAAAAATGACCCCCAATTTAGGACTTCAACTCTATATTGATGGGGCTTACTTTTTACATACGACAGACACATATTAGACCAGTTTATTTTTGAAGGACTCCAAATCAAAATAAGAATCAAAATTTAATATTGATGAACATATGGACTAGTCTATTAAAATTAAATTTAATGACTATGTTGTGAAATTTAATGATGGCTATAAGTGACCTCAATAGATTTTGGACTAGACGGTCTTTAGTACTGATTTTCATGTACTAAATTTTTTTAAGATATTTTCTTAGATGTTTGTAATAAACAAGGCTGTGTGCAGTCACGCAGAGGCCAGAAGGCTGTGTGCGTTACTGCAGAGGCTGGAATACAATTCCATTTTCTAAAAAAAATGTTGTGAAACACAAAGTTCTTAGCCTAGTGCATTAATACATATTGGTAGGATCACTTATTTTCATTAAATGAGTTTATATTACATAAATTAGACAACACCAATGTAGATAGATATGTGGTGTTATTTTAGCATTATTTCTCTATTCCATGAGCTATATATTACTAAAAATATCCATGATCACATCGCACTCTATAAAAATGGTACAAAGCTTACGTTACAAAAAAAAATCACGCCATTTGAATAGAGAACATAAGATCGGTAACAGAGCATGTCAACAATAATCTATTACTTAGTTCGCATGTAGAGTTTCAAAACTAGTTCTATTAATAAAATATAGAGGACTCATGTTCCAAATTTATGTTATGAAATCTTCTCGAATGGAAAGCATCCATATGATTGATAATTTGTTACACAATTCATATGTAGAATTATAATTATATTACAAGTAAGAGCATGATGTGTCATATCGACATTAGGAAGCATATGGACAATAATGGAGGATATATTGTTCTCTTAATAAGCATGGAGTATTACATAATTCAAATTTATGTTAGGATTTCCTGCCTTAGATGAAAAATGCACATATAGTAATATAACATTTCTATAATTCGTTATACAATTCATACGTAGAATTCTGGTATTTTTATTGGCGCAGTTCATCATTAACTTACAAATTAAATTTCTAGAATAGATGCACATGAACATTAACCAAGAATTTAGAAAATCCTTTCTATGTCGTACATATTAGGTTCAAAACTTAGTTCTATCGATAAGAAAGAAACACTATGTGCTATTAACATTACATGATTTCACATATATGAAACTATACATGTATGTTACAAAATTAGTTTTCCACATGGATTATGAAATAATAAAAGAAAATTTGCGCTAAAGATTAAGTGTTCACCCAGATAAAATTAAATATAAATTTATGTTATGGATCTTTGTGCCGCATTGTAAAAACAATATGTGTGCAAATTTATGTTAAATGATGAGATATCCACATGATAAAAAAATATGTACAAATTTACTTTATATGGTCATATATCCACATGGACAAAATCGTAGATGCGAATAAATCAAATGACAATTGGTTTTTAATATTCCCTTCTCCAATTAACGCATTTTAAATCCCAAAACCTAATCCTATTAGTATGTTGCAAACATCACACAAATTAACTAGCCTATTGTTGATCATTTCAAACTATAGTTCAAAAGACACCAACATATTCAACCACCAATTAATCAATTCACATCATAGAAATAATTTATATTTCATAGTCTAAATCTTGTAGCTCAAACCGTACTACATATTTTCCCCAAGTAGATAGGTTCAACAATAAATAAAAATAGAAATATAAATTCACGTAACTGTGAAGTAGTTTGCCGGGGGGAGGGAGGGGGGAGAGGAATTTGATGAGGAAATGCTACATGCAGACCCGACAACATGTTTGGCTTTAAATGGCTCTAGCTGTTCTCATCCAAACCCAGTGGAGGGATTGTAGATAGAGAAAGAGAGTGGTCATGGGCTGGTTTGGCTCCTCTGCCCTACCCAACTAAAATACTTCTCCCCTTATTAATTCGCATGCACTGGTTACTTCTAGTCCTGCCAGAGCAGGATGAAGAAAGATTGGCCTGAAACGGTAATTCACAGACCAAGGAGCGACGCGAAGGAGAGCTGGAGCGATGAGATGTAACCAAAGCCAAGGAAATGAGAGAGAGAGAGAGAGAGAGCCAGAATGGAAACAGGTGGAAGCAGATGGGGAATGACATGAAGCATGGCTGGATCCAGGGTTTCACGATACCCTGCCTATTCTGTAATGTTCATTTTGAGCTGGAAGGCAACTAGGAGCCTAGCGCTTTCTTGCTAGGCCTAATCATCATCGTGTATAAATAGTACTACAGGCCAGGTCAAAGAGCGGACTGCAGCACATCGCCAAAGACCTCTCCTCCACCTTCACCTACAACAATTGAGTGAGGGAGTGAGCAATCGAGAAAAGAAGTTGGTTGCTGGAGCTAGGAAGCGACGACAATGGTTTTTGGCAAAGAACTGGTGGTCTTCGACATCCAGCGCCAGCGGAAGCGATACCACCGTCACACCCCACACCAGATTCAGCAGCTTGAGGCGTATGCTCTTCTCTTATCTCTTGTTTTGTTTGTTTTTCCTTTCTTTGCATTCTATCTGTCCGGAGACATGTGTGGTTGTTGTCGCTGGTGTCTCATGATGATTGATGCCTTGATGGGATGCAATAATAGTGCTCACCCATGATATCAGGATGTTCAAGGAGTGCCCGCACCCAGATGAGAATCAGCGTATCACGCTCAGTCAGGAGCTTGGCCTAGAGCCGCACCAAATCAAGTTCTGGTTCCAGAACCGCCGCACCCAAATGAAGGTATGAGGTCATTGTGTTCTTCCATTTCAATTTTTGTTGACTTTTTTTTCATGGATTCTTGATATGATATTCTTGTCTACGAGTTGCAGGCACAACACGAGCGGGCGGACAACTGCTTCCTTCGTGTAGAGAATGACAAGATCCGATGCGAGAACATTGCCATGCTCGGGGCTCTCAAGAACGTCATCTGCCCTTGCTGTGGTGGCCCACCTATAGCTGAGGACTACTTTGATGAGCAAAAGCTCCGCATGGAGAACACCCGACTCAAGGAAGAGGTAACCATATCACCAAGGATGTGCCGTTAATGTATTCCCCAATATGTTTTCTTGTATATTTTTGTAGTATAATTCTGATGTTGTTCTTGGGTGGCAACATGATGTGGATGCATAGCTGGACCGGATGTCAAGCATCGCGTCCAAGTACTTTGGTCGGCCGTTCACGCAGATGCCTCCGGTTCCACCCATGTCCATGTCCTCTCGAGACTTGTCCGTGGTCAAGATGTCCGGGCCGAGGTTGGGTGGTGAGTCGTCGCTGGATCTTGACCTCCTTGGTAAGTGCTCATCAAGGATGCCATCCCATATGCCAGTGCCTGTGACAGAAATGGAGCGTCCCATGATGGTCGACATGGCAGCACGTGCCATGGACGAGCTCATCCAGCTCGCGCAGACCGACAAGAAGGTTTGGGTGAAGGGCATGCCCGGGGATGCGCAGGAGACTCTCAATGTCGCCAACTATGATAGCATGTTTGCCAAGCCCGGTGGCACGTTCCACCCACTTAACATGAACATTGAGGGGTCTAGGGACTCAAGGCTCATCTCCATGAGGGCCAACGTGCTCATCGACATCTTCATGGACACGGTAAATATTTCTCCCTCTTTATCTTCTAGTGGCCTTCATTTTTCCCCGTCAATGGTGAGCAGTTCCGACTATTTATGATTATTGTTGTTGTTGTTATTTTAGAACAAGTGGATGGAGTTCTTCCCCAGCATCGTGTCCAAGGCTCACACCATCGATGTCCTCGTGAATGGCAGGAGCGAGTCCTTGATCATGGTAATGCTACCATAGAATCTTTGGAAACAATGATTCTCGTGATCATTGGAGGAAACAACACACTAATGGTGTCATGTCGTCATTCATGCAGATGTACGGGGAGATGCACATCATGACACCAACTGTCCCGACACGGGAGTTCATCTTTCTTCGCTACTGCAAGAAGATCGAGCAGGGATTATGGGCCGTCGCCGATGTCTCCCTAGACAGGAAGCGTGACACACACTATGGCATATCATCACACTCGCGCCGGCTCCCGTCGGGGTGCCTCATCACTGACATGTCTAATGGCTACTCCAAGGTCACACATCTCGCTCGTGCCCCTACTATGCATCTTTGTTCCACGTGTGCACATGCATTGCCCTATGTTGATGCTAGCGCTGTTGTGCTACAATGGCCATGTCCTTGACATGTTCGTATTCTTGTAGGTGACTTGGGTTGAACACATGGAGATCGAGCATACGCTCCCTATCAACATGCTTTACCACAACCTGGTGCTCAGTGGCACCGCATTCGGAGCATACCGATGGCTTGCTGCACTACAACGCTCGTGTGAGCGCTTTGCGTCCCTCAACATGCTCGGTGCGTCACACCATGACCTTGCTGGGGGTAAGTACAAATGCCAAGCTAGCCCATTCTTTGTGATAGAATCAATGTGGAATGAGTATTCATGTGCTTGGCAGTGACACCAGAAGGAAAGCGGAGCATGATGAAGCTGTCACAGCGGATGGTGAGCAGCTTCTGCGTGAGCCTAAGCTCATCGCCTCTACAACGGTGGACGCTATTGTCAGGCACCACAGATGTGAGAGTCCGCGTTTCCACACATCATAGCGCGGATCCAGCGCAACCTAACAACGTCATCGTCAGCGCTGCCACCTCCATCTGGCTACCTATCCCTAGCGACCATGTCTTCGCCTTCATCTGTAATGAGAATATGAGATCCCAGGTAATGCAACACCTCACCACCTCATGCCCGTTCAGACTCAGGACATATCACATCTTCATCACCTCATTCATGGCCGCATCACACTCATCATTTAATTCTCATGCCTTGATTGGTGTTGCCTTCACCATTTGCTTCACCGCAGTGGGACATCTTGTCGCATGGCCATCAAGTTCAAGAGGTGTCGCGCATCCGCAATGGCTCCAATCTAGGCAATTGCATCTCCCTGCTGAGAGTGAGCAATCAACGAATCGCCTCCATTTTTTTCCATTAACGCTCAATTATGTTGCTGACTTAATCTTCTCAATGTGGTTGTTCATGACCTTGATGTGGAATTGATGGTGCTTCTTTTTTTGTAGCAGGGACTGAATGCAAGTCAGGATAACATGCTAATCCTTCAGGAGACCTGCACGGATGCATCGGGGTCACTAGTGGTGTACTCACCAATCGACCTCCAGGCAGTGAGCATGGTGATAAGCGGCGAGGACCCATTGGGCATCCCATTGCTACCATCGGGCTTTTCCATACTTCCTGACGGCCGGCTAGGCTCTGTTGCAGGAGGACCCAGCAGTGTCGGCCAGCTAGCACCCCGGCCTGGTTGTGTCATCACTGTCATGTTCCAGATCCCCCTCAGCAGCCTGCCATCGTCTAGGCTCAACGCCGAGTCCATTGGCACTATCAACAGCCTCATCGGCAACACCGTGCAACAGATCAAGATGGCGTTCAACTATGTCGACCCCTAATTCTCCCTACTACACCACCAACACACCTCACCAGTCGCTCATCCACCACGGTGACAAATGAGAATTGGTTGGTCCATTGAATGCTTACATTCATGGTCCCCACCTGCAGCTGCTCCTAAAGCTGACACAACTCTCTCTCCTCCTCTCCATCTCCATCAACTCATCCATGATCCATCTACACCATAATGGCTCTCTTCTTTTATATTCTTTGCTATCATTTTCCATTTGCTTCCCTTGCTTAAATTATAGGGTTTGTCAACTTTGTTATTCTTCCTACTTAGAAGACAATCATTTATGCACCAAAGATCCATCAAAGGCTTTGAGATTGAAGTAGTCAGGAACACACCATGTTACCTTGATGCAGCCACCCCCCCTCCCAACTCCTGTTGCCACCACCACCACAATGCACACCTT
Organism: Alloteropsis semialata; assembly: GCA_004135705.1. Lineage (NCBI taxonomy): Eukaryota > Viridiplantae > Streptophyta > Magnoliopsida > Poales > Poaceae > Alloteropsis > Alloteropsis semialata. Next base: position 57,390,117 of record CM014273.1, read on the forward strand.
TCCTCTTCCTTGGGAGTAAACTTCCATGCATGCATTTCCATATCCATCCTTGTCACCTCGCCATTATCCTTGGTGTTGCAACAGGGGATGAATGGCCCGTGTATTGGCTTCTATCCATTAATGTAAAGCCTTCAATGAACATTCATTGATTATAAATGGAAATAAAAAGGGTTCTGGTAAGAAGCTGTAGGGATGCGTTCATGGCCTCATGGCCCCCTGATTCCTTTTCTGGTTGATGTTATTGCTCGAATACTTTTGGAGTGGTGGTTCGGCTTGCTCTCAGCCTGTCATGTTGCTAGCTGTTGTCATTCATCGGTCATTTAGAGCTCTGTGCATGCTAAATTCTCTGTTATTCGTGATACTTCAATGGATTTTTAGGATGGGGGTTTAGGGTTTATGAAGGCAAAGCTTTGGGTTCAGCGATCTAGTGGTGGGTCGAACCTTTTCTTCTTCTGTTTGCACCAATCAAGGTAATTAGGGTGAAGTTTTATTCGAGGTGACAAGAGATCGATACTAGGTCGGTGGAGGTCATCCAAGATGGAAAGAGATGCTTGGTATCATGAAACACCATAGTGTTTGGCATTGTTAGAGTGAAGTACAAAGTGAGGTGCTAAGGAGATGAAACAGAGAACCAACCCCCACCCCCCACCCTCGACCCCCAAGTTTGCACAATCCTCTTCCTCCTAGCTTGCAAGTTTCTAGTAACCAGCTTCTTGTGATCGCACGTAGATGACTACCAGCCAAAACTATTTGCTCCTTTGCTCCAATGATTTTTGCAGGAACTAAATTGTTCTCTAAGAATTTGTTGCATCGTCGAGCAAGTTTTTGCATCATTGACTGGCGAATCTCCTCCCGAATTACTCACAAGTTTTGCAGCGTTCAGTGACGAATTAAGTTTATTTAAGGAATCTGAGCAACGAAGTTATAAACAACTCGGTGCATGGTCACGGACCATTGGGTTTGTTTTTTCTAAAATGGGCCGGCTCAAAAGTAGCCCAACCTTTTGTGCCTAATAAAAACTAAAGTTCTGGTATGGGGCCTAATTTAGCCCGGCCTGTTCCATAGCACGAATAATTCCCGCACGAGAGAGCTCGTCAGCTTTACTCTGGGCCGGGTAATCCTGCCCCCTCATGGGCTTCTGGCCTTCTTCTGTTCTGAATCGAGAACAGAGTTTCAGATAGTTCTTGCTGAGATAGTTAACGTTTGCTGAGATAGTTAACGTTTACTGAGTGAATAACAGTTTTGTTGACGCTGAAACGCGCCGCGCCAAACACTCACACGCGCGGAATCGCAAGATGCAGATCTGACTGCGCAGAAACCGGTGAAACCGGTTTGGGAAACCGGTGAAACCGGTTTGCTAGGGTTTCCTGCGAAGACCAACGTACGCACGCCCGGGAGGGACCCCGTCAGGGTGTGCGCACCTTGGGTTGTTCTAGGATCGGTCAGGCCACCTAGAACGCCCTCAATCGCCGTGGAGACGAAGGAAGAACAGCAGTTAGGGTTTGGAAGAGGCTAGGGTTTGAAGAACATAAAGTAAAGGTAAAAAGTAAAGACAAATAAAGAATAAATTGTGTTTGATCGATTGGATGATACTCAATCGGCCGCAACCCTTTATATTTATAGGGTGGGGAGGTCTTGCCCCGCAAGGAAAGTTCAAATACAAGTCGGATCTACAAAAAGAGTCCAAACCTATCACAACTCGGGGAAAACCGGTTATACCGGTTTCTAAATCCGGTTCCACCGGTTTGCGTTATCAGACGCAACACAGTGTAACAAACCGGTTACACCGGTTAGCAAATCCGGTTCCACCGGTTTCCCTGCAGAAACTATTCCTTGCCAATTTTGATCGCTAACATATGCCCCCCTGTTTTCTAGTAAACTTGTGCACTAGAAAACACTTCTAAGATCAAAATTGTTCTTCTGGACGATACTAAACATATAAAGCATCGGCCATGTCATGCGTCTCGCCTATGTTGAAGTTGAAGCAACTTGTTTTGGTCTCCACACCATCCTTGTAGGTGCCGCTGATCTTTGTTCAACTTCTGGCTCCATTGATTGCCTGCGCATTCTTTGTAATTTTCTCTTTTGAGTGCGAGTTAAGCCTGAGGGACACCACCTCGGCTGCATATATTTAGAATCTGATTTGCTACTGTTCTCACACTGCTTAGGATCAGTACATGCATCTTTTCTAACCGGATTACCATTGTAAGCAATCGGTTGTTGGAAGACACCATAATTTGGATAAGAAATAATATGTGGTGACATGTACATACTACCATAGTCACTAGGAGCATAATAACAAGGATATGGCCAAGACAACGGCATATATGATCCACCAAAATAATATGGTGCAGCAGCATAATTACCTTGGTGTCGGTGAAATTTTTGTTCACCTTGATGTCTTGGTATTGAATCTGCATCTCCAGTGCTATGTGATTGATTTTTCTGCTTCTGGACAGCTCCCTTCTTCTTATATTTTTCCAGAAGATCTTCAAATGTCGGCTTCGCCTTTTCCTTTGATCCACCAGAACTTCCAGGCGCAAACCGGTTATACCGGTTTGAATAACCGGTTCCACCGGTCCTACCAGAACCAGCATGTTTGCTCTTGGCTTGCCCCCCGAGTGTTGAATTCCTTTTTGCAACTTGAGGGTCTTTTTTCTGCCATACCTTCTTGCTCCTTTTCTGTTCTGGTCGTGCTTCACCAATAATTACATTTTTTCCTTTTGTTGTATCGGCTTGATTTGGCCGGATCAACACTTTAGGATTCTGTAATTCAATGGTATTGACAGAGAAATGCTTAGGAAAAGGATCAGAATCAACCTTCATTTCATGCAAAGTCAAATGGCCTTCATTAAGGGCCGATTGAATTCGCCTACGAAATACATTACAATCATTAGTTGCATGTGAGAAAGAATTATGAAATTTACAATATGCACGTCGCTTCAACTCATCAAGAGATGGTAAAGTATATGCACACTTGATGTATCCATTCTTATGTAACTTATCAAATATTCTATCACATTTAGATACATCAAAAGTAAATTTCACTTCTTCTTGCCGATTTTTGTGGATCGGCTTAAGTGAAGGGCAACTATATGATTGAGACTTGCTTGGCCATGTAAATTCAGCAGCACATACTTCTCCATTCTCATCGTCCACTAAATCATTGTTTAACATATGCATGTTAGGACGATCAGATTTTGGCCTAGCATCTTTACTTCGGCTTTCTTGAACCAAAGCTTTTTGTAATACTTGATTAAGGGTAAGAAACTCATAACCTTCTAATTTATCTTTGATATGAGATTTCAAACCTTTAAAAGCTAATTCGGCAAGATCTTTTTTAGAAATAATCAAACTATAACATCGGTTTTTTGTATCTCTAAATCTTCTAATGTAATCAGCAATAGATTCATCATTCTTTTGGATAACCGATGTTAAATGAGATAGCCTCAATTCATTATCACCACTATAAAAGTGCTCATGAAATTTATGTTCTAATTGAGACCATGTATGAATAGAATTAGGAGATAATGCCGAAAACCATGAGAAAGCAACACCAGATAATGACAAAGGGAATAATCTAACTTTCAAATGGTCAACACTACCATGAATACCCATTTGTGCATTAAATTGGCTAATATGCTCCCATGTAGTCCTATTGTCTTCCCCAGTAAATTTGACAAATTCTGGAATTTTAAAACCTTGAGGATAAGGCATAGTATCAAAAACTGGAGGATAAGGTTTCTGATATACTAAAGTTTTATTCTTAACCTCTACGCCAAAAGTATCCTTAATCAAAATAGCCAAATCTTTTTTATATTCTTCCATCAGACTCTGAATATAAAGATCATTTGAGCTTTGCTGATCATTTACATTTGGCACATGTTGGTTCGGTGATGCATGTAATGGTTGTTGCAAATAACCCGAACTTTGGGAAGACATAGGATTTGTAGTATATATCATTGGAGTACATGTAGGTACATTACCAGAAACACCATTAACTCGGCCAGGATTAGCCTGAGCAATTGATGTACTAGTTATAAGCTCAGGTGTTGTCTGATATGTAGCAACAGGGTAAGAACCGGTAGGACCGGTTCCTGAAACCGGTTGAACCGGATTTTGGCCGTACTGAGTATTAGGATTAAAACCGGTAGGACCGGTTACAGAAACCGGTTTTACCGGATTTGCCTGGCCAAATCCCTGAAAATTCTGTCCTGTCAAATGATTTAACGGCATCCCATATTGTGGATTTCTGGGTGGTACTGCTGCCGATAAATTCTGAGGTACAATTGCGTGCTGTGAAGTACCCACTAGATCAGAATTAATAGCATTACTAATTACGGTCGAGGGTTGTTTTCCTACGGATTTATCAATCATGCCTTGAACAATCGTAAGAAGATTCTTTTGACCAGAAAGTAATAAGCCATTAATTTGCTCAAGGGTAACAGGTGCGGATGCAGCACTTACAGTGGGTGTTACCTCATCTTTTTCTTCTTCTCCTTCCGAAAGAACGACCACCTCCTTGTCCTTGGAGATAGCACCTTTTCGATCCTTGGAGAAGTGCGAGAGGAACCATTGCGCCTTATCTTCAAGTTTCTTCTTGGCCCGTTCCATCTCCTCCTTTTCTTGCAACAGGAGTTGCTCGAAAAGATGACGATCCTTAGCCGAAAGCTCATTAGCAGTCGGCCTTTGAATATTATCAGGATCCACCTCGTCTGGCTTCGGTAGATTCGACATGGTAGTAGATCCTTTTTTCTTGTTCCCCAGCGGAGTCGCCAAAAAGTGTGTTGACGCTGAAATGCGCCGCGCCAAACACTCACACGCGCGGAATCGCAAGATGCAGATCTGACTGCGCAGAAACCGGTTTGGGAAACCGGTGAAACCGGTTTGCTAGGGTTTCCTGCGAAGACCAACGTACGCACGCCCGGGAGGGACCCCGTCAGGGTGTGCGCACCTTGGGTTGTTCTAGGATCGGTCAGGCCACCTAGAACGCCCTCAATCGCCGTGGAGACGAAGGAAGAACAGCAGTTAGGGTTTGGAAGAGGCTAGGGTTTGAAGAACATAAAGTAAAGGTAAAAAGTAAAGACAAATAAAGAATAAATTGTGTTTGATCGATTGGATGATACTCAATCGGCCGCAACCCTTTATATTTATAGGGTGGGGAGGTCTTGCCCCGCAAGGAAAGTTCAAATACAAGTCGGATCTACAAAAAGAGTCCAAACCTATCACAACTCGGGGAAAACCGGTCATACCGGTTTCTAAATCCGGTTCCACCGGTTTGCGTTATCAGACGCAACACAGTGTAACAAACCGGTTACACCGGTTAGCAAATCCGGTTCCACCGGTTTCCCTGCAGAAACTATTCTTTGCCAATTTTGATCGCTAACAAGTTTGACACCTTTATTGTACTACAGTAATCACTCTTACCGAGCACAAGCTTTGCAGTTGCAGGTAAAAGGAGCCCGGCGTACATGGACTATTTTTCGTAGGACAACATAATAACGACGCGCGATGACTTTGACCGGCCTATTCGACCCATCCAGTGATAGGAGCAATCAAACAATAAAAAAATGAAACAATAGAGCTGATCTGAATAGCACATAGGAGAGGCACAGCAGGCAGCTAGCGAGTAGCGACGGTCGACGGCGATCACCAACCCGCCCATCCACGGGTTGACACGTTGACACGACTCCTCCGTCACGTACACCACCCACGGCGTGGCCGTGTCCTTAGCTTGACGGCCTTGATTATTGCTTTGCTTTTTTAGATAATTGGTGAATTGACCTGAGAATGAAACAAGTGGTCATGCACGCGTAAAGGTTGAAGCAAAAGCGAAAGCCTGGAGAGAACCGGCCGGAGAAGGCATGCAGAAACAGCCAGGAAACTAGCACCGGCAGCGATCGATACCTTTCAATTAGTGAAGTAAGTGGCGTCGATCTGGGACGAGTAACGATGATTAGTAGCGGCGGGCGGCGCGCGCGCGAGCGAGTTGTTGGCGACGTTGGGCTCCGGCTCGACGTGGCCACCGCCCGCCGGCACGCGGTTCCCGCGCCGCCCGCGGGGGGCGCGGTTCCTCCGGAACAGCAGCCTCCGGCGCGGCAGCCACGCGAAGAGGCTCGCCAGCACCCTCTTCAGCACCTGCCCGCGCTTCGGCACGAACCGCGGCGCAGCCGCCGACGCGTTGGCGGCCTTCTTGCGCGCGGCGGCCGCCTTCGCCTTCCTCGCGGCGGTGGCCATCGATCGGCTCCGAGGTTGGTCTCCGCGCGCCGCCGGAGAGGAGAGGTGAGGTGATGGGAAGGATACGTAAGCGCGGATGGTTTGTAGCAGAAGCTCAGAGTGGCGCGCGTACAATGGCTGAAGTGGGAGGGGGAGGAGCTCTCGTTCTGGCCCGCGGCGCTTATATACCACCGACCGGGCAGGGGACGTGAGACGTGACGGACACAGACGGACCTGGTTCAGTTCGGGCCGCGCCAGTGTGTGTGGGTCACTGGGTTGGGTTACGTTCTAGCCAAAGCCCGGCGAGGTGGCATGCAGATGCAGTACAAATCAATCATCGGTTTATGCATCTGGTGCGATGAATTCTACTACAAGCCCCTACTAGCGTTTTGTTCTCTCTGCTTGTTACCTGCGGTTATAATTTGCCTCGTTCAGGAGCTAGCACCTCTAGTCACAAGTTACCAGTCAGGAACCTATTTGTTCCTCTAGTAATGAACGCATCGATCGGGATCTTCTTGTTCCTCGATGCTCTCCGAGAGCAGGCAATAACGGACGCCGATCGGACATTATCAAGGGGGTAACTATAGGTTTCGTCCATCTCGGCTCATCAAGGACCAAACCGCGTCGGATCCGTTCGGGTTTTTCCGTCGCGGTTCCTAGCCTCCTCTCTTTCCTGCTCCGTTCTCTAACGCGGTAATAATGCGTGGACAGGCGGCTATTTTTATTTGCAACCAATCGGACGACAAGATCATTCTGCACCTCTACTCTGTTGCTGATTGTGATCCTAATACGCAATATTCTAATCCGGACATATAATAATTAAATGTATAATAAACCTCATAATGCAAAAAAAAAACTTGACAAAACCACTGATTCGTGTATGCAGAGGCATTTGTTTTAGGTCGTCACCTGTCGTAACGACGCGTTGTGAGCTAGCTAGCCGCGTTATTTGGAGATAAGGTTCCTGACTTGCTGTCGTGGTCGTCCGACGCGGATCGAGCCCGTCTGCCAGGGCGCGGCTGCTAGCGCCACCGTGAGACACGGGCTGCTAGGCTTAGCTCAAGAGGGAACGCGCTTGCAGTCCAAGGGCCAATAGCCTTGCCCGATCGAGCTCGTAGTAGCTTAGCATTCGGTCGGAGCACCCAAACTGGCGGCAACTCCTTTTCTTTTCCTCGCTGAGATAAGGAATGTCGTCTTCTGGTTTCCATCAAGCCACCTCTTTCACTGTCCATCCAATCTAAATATTTTCTTCGTATCGAGATATTTATCGCAATTAAATTTTTTTCATAATTTTGATTATTCTTCTTAGTCAAATATTAGATTATATTATTATGATTTGTTTTTACCGTTATATATGTACTTTAAGTATGTACTATCCTTTTGCAAATTTGCATAAAAATTTTGAAAAAAAATCAACGGCAACGAATATTTTGATACAGAGAGAAGAGAGAGTACCAATTTACACCCTCGAGCCGGGGCCCTGTATCGCCCATCATTTGGCGTGGCTTTGATGCTTATTCGACGCGTGTCATGCTTAGTCCTAATAGAATCCGAGCAATTGACGCACGCCGAGAGGAAGCTGCATCACATGCCCAACAAAATTGGTAGCAACTGTGAAGGACCACTAATCAAGTACACGTTCTTGAAATAAAAAAGAAATCACAGGTACACGGCATGGCTGAGAGCTGGCTTTGGGCTCATAAATTTTCTGAAAAGACCCGAGCAGCTGGTCGCTGCTCTCTTGGCTCATTTGCTCTGCCTCGGAGACTTGATTGCTCAAGCATGAAACAGGAATCGGACCACGGTTTTGGTTTGAAACCGGGCCACCAGGTGGTATTTGCCCTGAGTGGACGTGTGGTTTTCCTACTTGGGAGGGAGCATGACCAGCGACTGATCTCTACTACCTAATTGCACAGAAACTCACTGGTAGCAGGATGCTAACCGAGTAGTGTCAATTCCTTCTTCTTTGTAGGGTTTGTTTCCACGTCAGTATTACCAGGTTCCCGGAACTTACAAGTCTACAAAATGACAAGTATTGTACGGACTAGTGATCGCACTTTGCTTGCCTGCGCATAGTACTGCACGTACTTGCATTTCCCAACACCGCGCTTCGTCCCAACCTTCTCATGCGAGGGGGAGCTCTGCGCCGCAGCTTCACCCGTGCCTCGTCGGTTCTCGCCGCGAACGCGTAAAGGCGCCGCTGCTGCCAAATTCCATTTTTCGCAAAAAATAAAGGGAAATAAGCTAGTGGTGAAGTGCGTGTCAAGTCCGTCGCGGTTGACGTCATGCGTGACCTGCCCGCCCCCCTGTCGTTATACCCAGCCGTGTACACAGTACATAGCAGAGCTATCGCTTATCGAGATAAAGGAAATCAAGACGGGGACACGCGTTTAGCCGATCGAGTACTATGACCAGAATAGTTGCGAGTGAATTGCAAAGGTACCGTGCATCTTGAATAGTGTTCTCGAGTTCCAAATCCGTTGCTTAAACATGATACTACTATGATCTAAAAAAAAAAAGCTACTCCTACTGCTGACTTAAAATTGCTATATCTGGGCCCTCATGAATTTGGGCTGGAGAGAAAAGGAAAAGCTGGGCCGGCTCCACTGGTCTGCCGCTGCTGTCACGGTGGGTGGCCTCGCTCTCAGTCAGATGGAAATGGAAATGGCCATCGCCGTCTCACTCTCGCATCACATGACCGCAACCGCAAGTCAAGAATTGCTAAAAGTGACTTCGTTCCGTGCCGATTCCACACGGTGTGCATGTGCGCATTTGGGGCAGAGGAATTGCCTGGCTCTGTCAATTCCCTCCTTCAGGCACACTGACGTGATGTGTAAGCCATTCACGTTCATCGGTTTCCGCCGCCGTGGATCTTGAATTGCCACGGCCGGCGCGTCCCGTGCTCGGCTGCTCCCTGCATCTATGAGTTGGTCGCCCCAGCCTCGGTCGGTTAGTTCAGCCGTAAAAGTGACCGGCGAGGTCATGCATATGCCGTAACTACACTCCTCATTTCTTTATGGAATTGGCATTACGAAGTGTCTCATCCTCTATCCGCGGAACACACTTTTTCCTTTAGAAGGGTATCAAGAAAAGGGCTAAGCACTAAAGTATATTGCAACAAAAAATAGTTCAGATCAATTGCAACGCGAGTTCTTTTATGGTACTCCATACTACTCTATACTAGTGTCTAAGAAGGACTAGTATAAAAGGATCGTACGGTTTAGATTAATTATATACTATTGAAAACTTTAACTATAATATAGTAGTATACAGTATGTAGTATAGTAGTATATGGATATTTTGGAAAAAATTAATGGCGTAATTGATTTTAAAAAATCACTTTGATCTTTGATATATATTTTTGCATTTTCAATCTCTAATTTCATTTTTATCTAAGTGAAATTACTAAACTATCCCTTACTTATGAGGGTCTATACTATATACCACTCGTTGGTAGTATGGAGTACCGTAAAAGAGCTCAACGCATAACCTGGTTCTCGCAAAAATAAAAGAAAACTATGGTGCTTAAGAATTGTTTTAAAAAGAAGAACATGAACTTTTAATACCTGAAGTTCCTTTTCAAAGGATCATGAGTTTTAGTAAAGATTTTGTCTACTCACACTTTCTTCACCCAAATGAATATGTATATGTGTACTTTTCTAGATGTTTTTGTGTATTGTTGCCTTGATATGGATCAGTATAACCCTTTTTCTAGGCCGTTATGGATCTTCCAAGTGAGGTTTTATTTGTGATGTCTTCCTTCTACTGCCACGGGCCAGATTTCATCCATCTCGGTTTCGCTTTTGTGTGGTGTCAAATATAATGATGTGTCTCGAGGCAACCTGGCCCAAATAGTTTTCATTTTCACATAGCTGAATCTCCGATCCCAAAAAGAAACAGAGAATTAAATGACTCTGATTCCCTTTTGTCATACAAACTGATACAAATCTCCTGGCATCAGCAAAGGCTTATTGATACTGAAAGTGCTTTAGATGCTTTAGATCAGAATAAATGCTCCGAAGATATACGCACATATCCTTGCAGAGCAGCATCGGGCCACTAGCCACTAAAGTTAGGCAAAAGATTTAACTAAAAATAGCTCACATATCCATCAGACCACATACAAGCAACATGAAAAGAGCACAAACTAATATGTAATGTACCCAAAATCAGGCATCAAGACAATAGAATCCACACAGATCGATATCACAAATATACTGTCGATCGCCATACAACAATTAAATTTGGTTTGTTTATACGAAGATTCTGAGAATCTGAACAAAAAACATACATGATATGTGTAGCTGGACATGCATGGGGTCCTTAATTTAGCAGCACTGCGCATCTAAGCATCTACCTGGATAGTGGCCGAGTGGGGCTTGTTGGATGAATCCAGATTTATTGGGAGTATGTGTTTAATTCTATCTGAATTTGAAATGAGTTATATTTCGAAAGACATCGCAATCACTATGTAAAATAGACCAGTTGTAGGCGGCAGTCATATGTGAACTAAAAACATATTATATAATCCATAAATATAGCTAACAAACTGCATATGTGATATATTCAATCTGGAGACTCACAACAGATCTGAACATAATTGAACTGATTCCAGCGGTCGCGCAACTGCATTACACAAAAAAACTTATTGCCGCCTCTTCTTTAGGCTTCACAACGGCCACCGCTCGGAGGTACCACGCTCACCCTAGTGTACGTGAAAACCAAACTAGAAAATAAATGGAGAAGTGGAATGAATTCATAGTTTGCCAATTTTGTGTATTAGACCTAGCAATCATAAATCCCACTATGTACCCTGCATTTTTTTTCTTTTTTTGTAATCCCCACTTCCACTATGCTAGTCCATCAAATCATAAATCAGTAACATTTAAAATCAGCACTTGTCTCCAAAACCATATATTTGATCGTTATTTTATTGTAATGTACGCACATAGAAAAAAGATGCCGTATTATGAAACTAATATTCATAAAATATACTTTTAGCACTTTCCAAATATGTAGACCTATAACAAGTTGACATATCAAAAACAGTATAACACAAAAGGGTAGAATGGTTGAGTTTGGACAACAAACGACATATGTGATTGGAGGAAGTATTTGGATATGGGTGTGACTACAAGAGATTTTGCAAAGTTTTAGAATCCCCTAAAACATAAAGCTTATCATAAACTAAAACTAGTTCACCATTTTTTGTGCACGCACGCACCATGCATAATACAAGCAACAGAACATCAAATCCAATAAATACTATATGACATTGGACCATATATGCTTTTTTTGTGAAATTGGATAACATATACAATGAATCGATCATTCTCTTTTACTTGTGATAGGTGGAAATATATTAGTAACTGAAGTATTCACTTATTTACCGATAAAGCATTATGATGAAATGGCATTTTTCCAAGTAAACAAAAAAAAGAAGAAACTGAATTTCTGAAGTTCCTTTTCAAGGAAACATGGACTCTTAGTTAGTTGAAGTCATGCGTACATGAAGCTTCTCCTAGCAAAAGAAAAAAAAAATGGAGTGTATTTTACTCACTGTCTTTGAAAATATATGACAAAATATATGACATTTATGACAGTCTAGTTAGTCTTACATAGTAAAATAATTAGCATATCCTAAACATCATGTGTTTAAGTTAAAAGCAGAGCGAGTATTCTTTGTTGTTACTATGACATGGATCGTCATTAACCAACCCTATGTTTAGGACCAGAGTGTGTGTTTCCAGTTGAGGTCTAAGGCTACCAGGTCCAGGTTTATTTCACCCAGCTCGTCACTAGTGATGTGCTTCATGTTGCAAAATGTCTCGAGGCGGTCCAGGTCAAGTAAATCTCGTATTCTAGATGGCCCGAAGAATCTCCTTGAAAGAAATAATAGAAAATGACTACTGATACAAATTCTGGACCTGGAGGCCCCCTCTGGAGGTGACTCGGGCGGCACCCCCCGCACCGCCGCCGCAACCCCTTTCTCAGCCTCTTCCCCACCTCGCCGCCGCCGGAGCAGGACACCGGACGTCTGTGTGCCTGCTAGGAAGGCGGCGGCGAGGTCTCTCTCCCCGGCCAGGGGCTCCCGCGCCAGGCTATGGAGGTGGCGACGGCGTCGGGCCATGGAGGTCGCGATGGCGCTCAGGGCCGGCGGATCCGGCGCGCCTGGGGCTGGATCTGCGTGGGCGGCGGCGGGGTCTCTCTCACCCCAGGGAGTTCTCGCGTCGGGCCATGGAGGTGGCGACGGCTTCGGGCCTTGGAGGTGGCGACGGCGCCCTAGGCCGGCGGATCCGGCGTCCCAGGGACCGGATCCGGCGTGCCTGGGGTTGGAGCTACGCGTGGCAGCGGCCGGCGCGATGCTGTGAAGGTGGCCGACGCGATGGCGCGACAGCGGGCTGGTCAGGGCGGCCATGGCTACGGCGATGGCGAGCTGCGGACGACTGCGGCGACGGCGGGTGCGGGATGGTTCGTGGAAGTGCCCCCGACGGCCAGTAAGTAGATGCTGGGCATGGGGGCTATAGCGGTGGCCTGTGCAGGGCGTGGAGCACTCTTGGCGATGGCCAGATGCAGAGGGAGAGGATGGCGCTGGTCTTGTGTTTTGCTTGTTGCGGCGGCTGCTATGCTGCACTGAAGCGATGGCGTGGAGAGGGTGGCTACGAAGCTCTCGGTTGCGCCGTGGTGGCATGGCCAGCGGCGACCTATGCTGCTGCTACCAGCGACGTCGTGGTGGCGTAGCTTCTTGCGGCTGTGCGGGTCCGCATCAGTGATGCCGTGGGGGTGTGGTTGACTGCGAGGCCCCTCTCTTCTCCAGGCTGCTTCTTTGCCGGGTCAGGTTAGTGTGGCAGCGGGCGAAAGCCTTGCAATGGTGACGCCTTTGGGCGCCATGCTTCTCCTTGGAGGCGTCGACATGCTACCCACTCTCCCTTCGGTGGGATGTCCTCTCGATGAAAACCACGCTTCAACCCACTCTCCTCTTGGAGACATCGCTTCAGAGGATCCCTCGGTGGCGGCGGCTGGTGTCTATTTTTTGGAGTGACCCTATTCACGTCCCGGTTTAGGGAGTTGGCTATTGACTCGCGTCGATGACCCAATCCGATCGGGGCAGAGTTTAGTTGAGGCTCGTGTCGATGACCCAATCCGACCGGGCGAGGTTTAGTGGAGGCTCGTGTCGATGACCCAATCCGACCGGGGGGTTTTAGTTGAGGCTCTTGGTAGCCACAGTTGTTCGAGTTGAGTACTACGGTGCGTGTTGAAGTCCCAATCCAACCCACCGATATCCAGTTTTAGTTGATTGGTCTACGGATCAGAGTTGTTTAGGGATTTTATCCCTCCAGTTGTACAGTCTATGGACCTTGTTGGTTTTTGGGCCCGGTTTTTCTTATAAACAGGGTCAATTCTCTTTTTTCGTCTAATAAAATTTCGGGAAAGCTAAAAGCTTTCACCGTCCCTTCGAAAAAAAGATACAAATTCTCAGTCTGGATCGATGGCCTCTGAATCTCCTTGAAAGAAATACGAAATATAGTTCTTTTCTTCTCTGGCTTTTATTGCTGTATCTGGACGTTTGCTTAATTAATTCGTCTCACAATTTCATTCGAGGGTTATGAAATGAGTTTTGTCAGTTATTCACATTTAATACTTCTAATTAGTATCCAAATATTTGAATTTACTGTAACAATAAAAAAAATTGGCAAACTAAGCAGGGCCAAAGCCACCTTGACGTAATAAATTGTCAGCATCAGTGCATCACCAACGGCGCCGATCCATCATTTGCTATCGGCTAGTTGTTCGACGCGTATCCACGACTGCACGCGTCGGACGTTCTGATCGGGAGGAATTAATTAAGGTGCCTCCGTCGCATGCCCGGAGCCCTGTCACCATTCACAGGACTGTCAAAGGACCAAATGGGTTTTCAGTTAAAACAAACACAAGCAGTCAAGTACAGAGCATCACTGATGTAAGCTACGTTGCTCTCTGGCTCTGCCTCGGAGACTTGACTCAAAACCACTGCTTTGGTTTAAGTCAAAAAGGAACAAGCAGCAACATCAAAGGAGGATAATCCCTTCGCTGCACAAAAGAAAAAGGGAGACAATTTGACTACTTGTAAACTAGGGAGACAATTTGACTACGTGTACCAGACCTGGTTTTCTTGCTTGCGAGCCTGACCATGACTAGGTGACTAAACCTTCCCTACTTGCACAGAAACTTACCAGTATTAACCTGATGTAGCATTCTTTTTTGTTCCCTCATTTAGATTTTGCCAGGTTCCTGGAACGTTCTATCCAGTCAGCATGCTGCAAGTAGGACAAGACAAGTGTATTAACGTGTCTTATGAAACGCGTCTTCTAAGTACATGCAAAACCATGTGTCCATGTACATGTGTTGTTTAAATAGCTCCAAGTCTCCAACTTGCTGCACCAATATATATGTAATGCGCACATGCAGTCATGGGCACAAAATTTCTATTCCAAATAAATCCCGTTCCATCTCGCCGTGAGTGACCACGGCGTCCGCATCCGGCGGTCGTTGGTCACCAACAACCTTGTGTGCCGCGGCCGCGCGATCGATTATTGCCGTCATCGACGATCGCTGTCACGACGGTCGCCGCCGTCGATCTCGACGGAAAGCAAAGCTAGCTAGCTAGATTTTGTTCGCGCGCTCGGCCTTCTTCAGTCCCTAGTACTGTTAACGCGTACGTACAGGAGAATATACGGAGTATATTCATTTCGCGCTGATCATCAATCCCGTTCCAGTAGGTGTACGTGACCACGTGACATGTGGGGCACATATCTCGGTCGTCTGATGGACAGAAGAGCCGGCCCTGTTGTTGAGCCCATGCCCAAACCTGCGGCCCACCACATCTGCCACGGTGCCACCCACAACCACTCCTCGTCCTGCCGCGTGAGATCGTGACCTGGCCCTTTCCGGTCCGTTAGCGTGATCCATCCGGTGGAACCATGCGCAAACGGAGACAAGGACGTTTTTTACTTCGAATCGAGGAACCCTGTTTGTTTGAGCTTGCAGCTGAGAAAGCCGGCTGTTGCGTGGACTGCAACTATAACCAACAAAACAATCAGGCCCAAGTCCACACACACACGTCGAGCGGACAGCGGAGGAACGTGTTGACGTTTTTTATGGCCAATACATCGAAAATTGTGTTAGCTTTCTCGGATCCGCAACGGATCGATCACCAGCAGTATTTCCTGGCAAACCGGTTCCACCGGTTTGGGAATCCAGTACCACCGGTTTCCTAGGGTTTGCTGCGTGAGCCTACGAACGCCGGTCCGGGAGGGACCCCGTCAGGACAGGCATGTCTAGGGTTGCTCTGAGGTCGGCAGGCCACTCGGAACGCCGTCAACGCCGTAGAGACGAAGTATGAACAGCAATTAGGGTTGGAAAAGTTAGGGTTAGGAGATGACAAAAAGTAAAGGCATTTTGTATTTGATCGATTGGATAAACCCTCAATCGGCCGTGGCCCTTCATATTTATAAGGTGGGGAGGTCTTGCCCCATAAGAAAAGCCCTATTACAACTAGGACCCACAAAAGAGTCCAATCCTACTAGGACTCGGGGAAAACTGGTTCCACCGGTTTCCAAATCCGGTGCCACCGGATTGCTTTGTCAGAGAACCAAACTAGTTCCACCGGTTACAGAATCTGGTCCCACCGGTTTTCCTGTCAAACCTATTATGTGCCAATTTTGATCGTCAACATATGCCCCCCCTGTTTTTTTGGTAAAGCTTGCGTACCAGAAAACATGTTAGCACAAGAAAATACTCCTGAGGATGATGTTTAAACAGAATCCATCGGCCTTTTCATTCTAAGTGTGATATTCAATACTATCGGCCATATAAACTAAGCTTTCTGCCAAACACTTGGATAATACATCTTCAAATACCTCCCATTAAGCGCTCTTGGCAGCCGCTGACCTTGCAAAGTCTCCACCATATAAGAATTACCGAAGATCACCTTTATCACCTTGTATGGTCCTTCCCAACTTTGAGACCATTTACCAAACTTATTGCTCTTCGATTCTACAGGTAGAATTGTTTTTCAAACCAAGTCACCAACCTGAAAAGATTTTTCTTTTACCTTATTGTAGGCTCTAGCAACTCGGATTTTATCCTTCTCAATTTCCTTCAAGGCCTTCAAACGCTTATCGATCACCTCATCAATATTATCCATCATCATGTTATGATAACCAACAGCATCAAGATCATTTTGCTTGGCCAACCTATATGCACCCAGATTCACCTCAACGGGTAAAACGGCTTCTTGACCATATACAAGCTCAAAAGGAGTAACTTTAGTAGCACCATGTCTAGACATATGATGAGCCCACAAAGCTTCAGATAAAACCTCATGGCACCTTCTAGGATTTTCTTCTATTTTCTTCTTAATGAGTTTAATCAAAACCTTATTACTAGACTCGGCCTGACCATTAGCCTGAGCATAGTATGGAGATGAATTGGGTAATTTAATGCCATACATTTCAACAAACTCACAAACTTCTTTTGATATGAATGAAGTACCTTGATCAGTAGTCAAAGTTTGTGGAATGCCAAATCTATGGATAATATGCTCAGTAATAAACTCAATTACCTCCCGATATGTCATATTCTTCAAAGGAACTGCTTCGGTCCACTTTGTAAAATAATCGGTAGCCACTAACACGAAACGTTGTCCCTTTGATGAAGGAGGATGAATCTGCCCAACAAAGTCCAATCCCCATCCTCGAAAAGGCCAAGGTTTGATAATAGGATGTAACAATGCTGCTGGAACCATCTGAATATTCCCAAACCTTTGACACTCTTGACAACCTTTGTAGTACCAAAACAATCAGCTATCATATTTGGCCAATAAAAACAAGCTCTTCTCAGAAGCCACTTCATTTTAGGAGCCGATTGATGTGTACCACAAATACCTTCATGTACTTCACCCATAGCAACCTTAGCTTGATCAGAATCCAAACATTTCAATAATAAATCCTCAGCCGTCCGACGATATAATTCACCATCAACCAAAGTAAATTTAAACGCTCATCGTCGGACTTTCCTGCCACATTTATGACTAGGATTCTGCAAATATTCAATAATGGATATTCTCCAATCAGGAACTTCGTCTTTAGTAATTTTAGAAGCTTAATAGACGAGGTGCCACTGTCAGCAGATAAACCGGTGCCAACGGTTCTGGAATCGGTTTCACCAGAAATTCCAGTACCACCGATTTCTGAATCCTATACCATCGGTTTTTCTTAAGCAGAAAACTCGACTATGCAAAGTGTCGGCTTTCTTTCATGAAAATTTCTTTTCTGAACCTCATAGCCAGACGCTTGCTGAGCAAGAGCATTCGCCCTTAGATTCTCATCTCTTGAAACATGATATATAGAGAATTCATCAAATTGAGCAATCATATCCAAACAGTTATCAAGATATGCATTCAAAAATCCATCAAAGCATTGGCACACCTTATTAACTTGCTGTATGACCAGCAGAGAATCACCAAATGCTTCCACATGTTTTACTCCCATGTCATGCAAAATCTCTAGTCCGAACAACAAAGCTTCATATTCGGCTTGATTATTAGTACAATCATTTTCTAATTGGTTAAGAGCCTCAAATTCAGCACCACTTGGTGATTTAAAAACAACACCAACACCACAACCGCTCTTACAAACCGATGCATTAAAATACAATTTTCATGAGGTAAAAGTAATATAACTGACATCTAAATCATTATCATTTATGCTATGCTCAACAACAAAATCAGCAACAATTTGGCCTTTCATAGATTTTAAAGGTTCACAAGCCAAATCATATTCAATAAGAGCATAAACCAATTTACCAATTCTTCCACTTAAAATTGGTCTATGCAACATATATTTAATGATATCGGTTTGACAAGCCACTATGCAAGTATTGGATAACAAATAATGCCTCATCTTGGTACAAGCATAATATAATGACAAGCAAAGCTTTTCAATAAATATATACCTTGTTTCAGCATCCAATAATCGACGACTTGCATAAGTAATAATATGTTTCTTTCCTTCGGTTTTTTGAGTCAATACAGCCCCAATCACTTGATCTTCGGCAGCCACATATAATTTAAACGGAAATCCTCTCCTGAGAGCTTTCATGACCGGCGGCGAAGACAAGTAATATTTAATTTTCTTAAAAGCTTCTTGCTGTTTTGCCCCCAAGTAAATTCGGCTTCATCTTTTAACCGAAGAATAGGAGTAAAAGCATTGACTTTTCCAGACAAGTTACAAATAAATCTCCTCAAGTAATTCACCTTGCCCAGAAATTTTTGCAAATCCTTCTTGCATGTAGGAGTTTTGATCTTATTAATAATATCAATTTTCTTAATATCTATTTCTATGCTATTTTTATGAATAATAAATCCTAGAAACTTTCCAGCCGACACACCAAATGCATATTTAAGTGGGTTCATCTTTAATCCATATCGACGCATTCTTTCAAAATCAAGTTTTAAATAAGCCAAATAGGGCTTTAAACCAACCGATTTAACAATAATATCATCGATATAAACCTCTACGATCAAACCAAGCAAATCATGAAAAATTAAATTCATAGCCCTTTGGTAAGTAGCACCAGCATTTTTTAAACCAAAGGTCATAACTACCCACTCAAATAAACCAACAAAACCTGGACATACAAAGGCCGTTTTGGATATATCCTCTTCAGCCATGAATATTTGATTGTAACCAGCATTACCATCAAGAAAACTAATAACTTTATGTCCAGAAGCATCATTAATAAGCATGTCAGCTATAGGCATAGGATATTCATCTTTAGGAGTAGCTCTATTAAGATTTCTAAAATCAATGCAAACTCTGAGCTTACCAAAATCTTTCTTCTCAATATGCACAATATTTGATAACCATTCAGCATAACGACAAGGCCTAATAAAATTTGCATCCAACAACCGATTAATTTCTTCTTTAATCCGGTCATACATATTAGGATTGAAACGCCTAGCAGTTTGTTTAAAAGGTCTAAAACCAGGTTTAATAGGCAGCCGATGTTCAACTAACTCGCGGCTTAAACCAGGCATCTCTTGATAATTCCATGCAAAACAATCAACATATTCTTTCAACAGCTCGATTAATTCAGCTTTATAATCAGCTTTCAAATTTTTGTTTACAAACGTCGGCCTAGGTACAGAACCATCACCAATATCAATCTCCTCTAAAGGATCACCGATGTAGAACCTTGTCCTAATTTACTCATGTCATCAAAATCTTCAATGGCCTCACACATATCGTTCTTTTGTGCTCGATAGTGTTCAAGCCTCTGCTGCAACCATTCTAAACTATTCATTAATTTATAACAAATGGTTTAGCTCATTCTCAACCGGCTTTAAAACAACAGGCACGAAGCCATCTCTAGTACAGCTGATCATCTCATAATCAGAAATATCTAAGCCTGTCAAACACTTGACATGATCATATATAGACATAGTAGAACCATCAGCCACAGCAACACAAGCCGATGTATCTCCATGTACAATCTCAACATCGTCGTCAACCCATTGAATAAGAAATTGGTGCAAACTAGAAGTACGCATCTATTTGCATGAGTCCAATCATGACCCAATACTAAACTGAAATTACCTTGGGTCTCAGCGACGAAGGAAGCAGTTGCCAACGTCTTGCTCCCAATGGTGAGCTCCATAGAAGCAACGCCCTTAGCATTCATAGGCTCGCCTCCTCCCACACCACTGACAGTCATGTTGGTCTTGATCAGCTCATCATCCTAACCACCAAGCTTCTTAAACATAGAATAGGGCATCAAATTAACAATTGCCCCTGTATCAACAAGCATCCTAGAAACTAGCCTTCCATTGATATGTCCCTTCATGTACATCACCTTTCAGAATCCCTTGGCCTTTTAAATATAGCTTCCTTTGGGCTAAAGTCTAGATGAGCCATCTCCTCCTTCGGAATGATGTAGTAATCCGAAAAAAGATGCACCACACTAGCACCAACATTCGTGCAATCAGGTGATGAATCATAATCAACAAGTTGTTCATCGTCCATATCCTGGGGATCCGATGACAACTTCTGATCAAACAAAGAAGTAACAGAAATTTCAGAAGCAATACGAGATAGCCCTGGATCAGCAGAAACCGTTGCCACCGGATCCAAAACCACCGGTTTTGGCTCAGCAGTAGGCACCGAAGCAGGCAAAACCGGTTCCACCGCTTTGGAATTCGGTTCCACCGGATTTGGCACTGGAGCTTCATTGATTTTCAACTTCCACCCTTGTTGACAGCTCTTAGGCACGCCAATTACGAACCGCAAGCGCACGGATCGGTTGTAGCTTTTCCCTTAGAGTGCTCCCCTAAGGTTTATCAATCCACGGAACAAGGGATTTCTACGCTTAACTTAGCACTAATAATGTTAGCAAGAATGTTCTTTTGATTGAATAGTGATGTATGAACTCAAGAACAATCTAACCTAATCAATGTCACGAGCGGTAGAGAGGAGTACACAAGATATGGAAGCATTTGCCCATAGGGTCTAGGATCACTATGAGATGTAATCACCGAGCAAGAGAAAACCAATCTAATCTATCAATAAAGAAGTGAACCAAACTCAACACTTTTCCTCCTGCATACTGTCACTACACGAGGGTACTTACCTATCGAGCCATAGGAACACGAAACATTGATGCGATCTAGGCATGCGAGGCAACGAGCGATGCATACCCATAGTGATGCCGGCTGGCTTTTAGGATGAAAAGCACCATCAACTAAGAACATGATAGATTGATCTCATAAAAGGATTCGGCAATTACAAATCAAGATCTCCTTACAACCACATCGTCAAACAAGGACTTTACCCCATGAAGCTAAGCATGACGTCGCGATTCATGGTGTGGAAACCTCCAGCAAAGATGGGCTCCTCGCTGTCCTTCAACTTGAGACGGCGTCCAGACGACGGCTAGGACCTCCGGTGGCGTCTCCTCCTTGTGTTTCTCTCCAATGGTGGCTTTAGATCTAATCTTCTCTCAATCATTCATCTTGACGGCGTCCTCGGAGGTGTTTATACAGGTCTCTGGTGAATGACAGCGGAGGGAACCCTTAGGGTTTGCGTTTACTTCGTGCTGAAGAAAGGAGAGTGCGAGCGGGCCCCAGAACAGGCTGGGCTGGCCGGCTCAGAGCCTCCAGGCCGGTCGGCCTGGGCTCCTTCTAGCACTTCTCGTCTCCATCTTTCGCGTGCTGGCCCTCCTCCTCAATCCTTATCTATGTAGGTGCTTTGGTCCACGTCAAACTCCGCCAAATATGTTGTATTTCCTGTAAAATCACAGCATGCTCCAAAATACAAGACATATTCAAAAATGAAGTTATTTCAGGTGCCAAGTGACGGGTTAGTATAAGAATGAGTCCAAAACCAATGCCAAATCAGCCCTAAAAGTGTACCAATAACGACCGTCAACAATCCCCCCATGCTTAGCTTTTGCTCGTCCTCGAGCAAATCAAGCTATCGAAATCTTCCAACGGGGTTGCACAAAAGTTCTTGCTCTGCAAAACATACTTAAACAAACAATTCTAACCAAAATTCTTCAAGTGAATGTCAGCGAAATGGCAAGGATAATCAAAGTATGGGCGTTCAAAGATTTATCCAAAACATTACTTCACAACCTCTTACCCTTAGCTAGCAATCTTGAGAATCAACAACACTTACTTTCTTGCCTTCCTTGGAGGTTTTTCTTCGGTTTTGAAAACAATCTCCCTGCAACAAGAGTTAGACCAAAGTTCTTGTACAGTCCTTTCAAGTCTCTCAATATAAGTGGCTATCCTATTTTGCAAGCTCTCAACTCATAACTCAAGTATAAGTGGCTATCCTATTGTGTTTGTAAGCTCTCAACTCACCACATAAGTCTCTCAAGTATAAGTGGAGTTGTAGGTAGGGCTAGCAAAGTTAATACACATGTTGTCAACTTAAGAAAACTCTCTAACGGTTGCTTACCTTCCGAGCCAATGATCATGAGAATGTTACCATAATGTGAGGGGTTTCAAGGATAAGAAGATTTAGAATGGTGGACATGTGCAAGGGCATATAAAAATTGACTTCAAGGCACAAGCGACGTCCTCGATGTCGGATTGCACATGGTTGGAAAAAGAAGATTTGTTCTCAACAATAAGGCGATCTTCCTTTGCACTTCTCCTATTCTTCCAACTATAGAACTCTCCCTCTTTTATTGCATTTTTATCCTTTCTTCCTTTCTCTTTTATTTTCATATTTATATCTTTTCTCTTTTTCTTCTTTCTTTCTTTCTTTCTTTCTTTTTCTTTCTTTCCTGAATTTTTCTTCTCTTCCCGAACCTTCCTTGAACAACTCCTCGTGCAAATCGGCAAATAAAACAACGAGGCAACTCCACAATTTTTTGGAGCCCGAACCGCGATTGGGGAAGGCTGGGCCGGCCGGCTCAAGGAGTCCAGGCCGGCCGGCCTAGGGTCCTCCCAGCTCGGTTCTGGTTCATTCTTTTCATACTCCTTCCTTGCTCTCTTCTCAAATTATATTTTATTCAAACTTCGCCCAGAAAGAGAACAAATCTTCCAGTAGTGGGTTGTGTTCAAGGAAAAGATAATAAAATAAGATGTATTTGGGTTCAAATTTTGGAATCCGGTAGATCATATGAGTTGTTCCAATGAAGGACTCTCATTACCGAATATTGATGAGGCTAGCAAATAAGAGATAAGATAATCAAGGACATGATCATTGCTCAAAATTAAAACTTCCGTGAGAAAGAAATCCTAACTCAACTCATTGCACCTCCAAAGCTTATGGTGGAACGATTATAAGGTGGCTTTAGTAGGTATAGGATATAACTCTCAACTTGACAAGAACTAGATCATCCTTGCATTTGCGGGGGTTTTAAAAGAGTGATAAAATAAAATTCCTCCAATTCTAGCCTTACTAGCAAGTATTATCAAAACCAAGCCCTAGCTCAAGATCGGATATGGGTATTTGTAAGGACAAATCAAATAATAAGCTCCACAACTAAGATTCAATTCCAAGACAATGCTCATGAACAAGTACTTAAAGAAATAAGGTAAAAACTGAATGCATAAGTAAAATTTGCTCGATCCAACAATTATTCAAAAGTAAAGACTCTTTTTATTGATTTTCTTGACTCAACGCTAAATCAAGACTCTCACACACGCTAAATTAAGACTCACACACGACTCACACTAACATTAAGACTCTCGAAATCACACCAACTAACTCTTGGTGAAAAATGGCTAAAGAAATTTAAAAACACGACGAGTCACACCTCTCCCCTCATGCTTAGATTTTACGACGTCCTCGTCGTAAGAAAATAGATCACACGGGTCAGACGCTCGCAAACACCTTCAACTGCACCTCGGGCAATTGCACTTAGCATGGTTGCTACTCTCTTCTCCTCGCTTCTTCAAGTTCCCATGCATGCTAAAGAGAATCCTCATGTTGTGGTTGAGGAACTTGAAGTCGCCGTCCGATTGCCGCTTAAGATCTTTCACCTTTTGATTAAGCAACTCCAAAGATTGGAGGTACTCATATAGGGCTTCAAAAAGTGAATGAATGTTTTCGTGGCAAGGACGGCAACATCCATTGTGACGCTCGAGGGAGTTTGGATCATCGCCACCCTTGGGTTCGTCTTCCTTAGGCTCATCACGACGATTCTCCTCCGGCTTGTCGACCTTCTTTGGCTCATCTTCCCATATGTACCCGTCATCATCATCGCGTCTGGCGGTGCCCCACGAAGTGGCACTCCAGTCGTCTTCCCAATCTCTATCCCCTCCAAAGTCCTTGGGCTCGGGAGTCTTCTCGATGTACCTGTTCCTCTTCACGCCGAAGAGGCGTTTAGAGCGCCTTGGGAGGACGATGACGGAGCGCGTCTCGATGCTTGCTTTGTCATCGCTCATGATGATGACGGGTTGGCGTTCAACGATCTTCTTGCTAGGCACCTTCCCTCCAGTGCGCATACGAGCTTGAGTAGGGAATTTCTTTACGCAGGGGAGCTTGAGGTCGCAGCTTTTAGCCTTCAGGCGAAGGAGCTCGCCAGCAGCCGCAGGGAGGGCCTGGGCCAGCCGGCCTAGGGATGGTGTGCCGGCCGGCACACCCCTCCTCCTTCATTGCCAACGCTTCAACTTCGACGCCCATGCTCATGGATGATGCCCTAGCTCTCTTGGTTCACGAGGTGGTGGTTGCAGATTGGAAAAAGATGTGAATTTGGATCTTAATTTTGCCTCTATTTATGTCCCGGAAGTCTTGAACGAGAAGTCCAATCTTTCCAAGTTTAAACTACGCAAACTCCTCAATACCGATTTAAGCGTTCCTAATCTCCAACATACCAAAAGATGACGCGAAACTGACCCCAAAATGGGGTAGGCTGGCCGGCCGGCCTGGGGGGTTTTTCGTCCTCCTGGCCTCCAGATTTTACGGGGTGCTTCTTGTTTAATTGTTAACCCTTTTGTCTACTGAGAACCAGAAAAACTCAAAGAAAAACAAAGAGAAAATAAAAATTAAAAAGGAATATTTACAGACTTACCTTGTTTAACGTCGTTAGGCTTGACGCTCCGGTTCTTCCATCATGGTGTAGATGTCGATGTAGGAAGAGGCACAACGTCGGGCTCCAAGAATACCTTAAGTCGCTGCCCATTCACCACATATTGGTCTCCTTTGACGTCCATGATCGTTACCGCTCCCGTCGGTGAGATTGAGTAACGATATACGGTCCATCCCATTTGCTCTGCCCCTTTCCCAAAGAGTTTGAAGCTTGAGTTGTATAATAGGACTTTATCTCCCTCTTTGAACTCTTTTCTTTGTAACCTCTTGTCATACTATCTCTTCACTCTTTCTTTGTAGATGCTTGCACTATTGTACGCTTTCAATCTCAACTCCTCCAACTCGCTTATTTGGATTCTTCTTTTAACTCTAGCGGCATCCTCATCGAAATTCATCTCTTTCATCGCCCAATATGCCTTGTGTTCTAGATCCAACGGCAAATGACATGTTTTTCCATAAACGAATCGATAGGGAGTCATACCTATTGGCGTCTTATGCGCGGTCCGATAGGCCCATAGTGCACCATCTAACTTCTTCGACTATTCTTTTCCTCCTTTGCTCACGGTCTTCTTTAGAATATCCTTTAGTTGCTTGTTCGAAGTTTTCACTTGCCAATTTGTTTGAGGATGATATGCCGTAGATACCCTATGTTCGATCCCCAACTTGGCCAAGCATTTGCGGAAATCCTTGCCCGTGAAATGCGTTCCTCCGTCACTTATCAAAATTCTCGGGACACCATACCGAGGGAATATCACTGACTTAATCATATATATGGATTCTTCGGTCGATGCCTTGCGACATGGAATCGCTTCAACCCACTTTGATACGTAATCAACCATCACCAATATGTGCTCGTACCCTTGTGAGTTCAAGAATGGTCCCATGAAGTCGATTCCCCATACATCAAATAGATCATTTTGTAAATTATAGTTCAACGGCATGGCATTCCTTGGCGATATGTTTCCCGTTCTTTGGCATTCCGAGCAAGTTGCAACAAATCTTTTTGTATCTTCATGCATCTCTGGCCAATAAAATCCACATGACCATACCTTAGCATGAGTTCTATAATGTCTATAGTGTCCTCCATATTTCGATGAGTGACACTTCCTTAATATTTCTTCTCTTTCTTCTCTTGGAATGCATCTCCTTAGAACTCCGTCTTCTCCATGTCTATACAAGTATGGTGCATCCCAATAATATTTCCTCTTTTTGGAGATAACCTTTCGCTTTGCATTTCTATCCAAATGATCTAAAGGCATCCCTGTTATCGCTCTTATGATGTCTTCCATCCATCCATCCCTATCATGTATCCTATAGAGATGGCCATCTCTCATTTTATCTTCAATAGGCTTCATCCCATCATCTTCTTGATGCATCCTTGATAGGTGGTCGGCTACCACATTCTCCGACCCTTTCTTGTCTCGAATCTCCATGTCAAATTCTTGCAACAATAAAATCCATCGAATCAAACGTGGCTTCGTACCTTTCTTGGACAAAAGATATTTGATCGCCGCATGGTCGGTATATACAATCACCTTCGAATTCACTATGCAAGATCTGAATTTTTCAAAGGCAAATACCACTGCAAGCAATTCCTTCTCCGTTGTTGCATAATTAACTTGAGCTTCATCAAGAGTCTTGCTTGCATAGTAAATAGCATATACCTTCCCTTCTTTTCTTTATCCAAGAATGGCTCCAACGGCGTGGTCACTCGCATCGCACATAATTTTAAAGGGTTGACTCCAATTCGGAGGTTGAATAATAGGGGCACTTACGAGTGATTGCTTCAATGTTCTAAAGGCATGCAAACACTTTTCATCAAAGTCGAACTCCACATCCTTTTGAAGAAGTTGTGTCAGCGGTTTAGTGATTTTCGAGAAGTCCTTTATAAATCTTCTATAAAATCCGGCGTGACCAAGGAAACTTCTTAGGGACTTGATATCCGTAGGTGGTGGTAATTTTTCCACGGTTTCAATGTTCACTTTATCCACTTCAATCCCCCTTTTGGAAATGACATGCCCAAGAACTATTCCTTGCCTCACTATAAAGTGACACTTCTCCCAATTAAGCACAAGGTCGACTTCTCCGCATCTCTTGAGAACTTTATCAAGATTTGATAAGCAATTTTCGAAGCTAGTACCATGCACCGAGAAATCAACCATGAATACCTCCATAATTTCTTCAATAAAATCCGAGAATATAGCCATCATGCATCTTTGAAAAGAAGCTGGTGCATTGCATAATCCGAAAGGCATCCTTCTATACGCAAAAGTACCATATGGACAAGTGAATGTGGTCTTGTGTTGATCCTCCGGATGAATAGGTATTTGGAAGAATCCCAAGAATCCATCAAGGTAACAAAAATGTGAATGCTTTACTAACCTCTCGAGCATCTCGTCAATGAATGGTAGTGGAAAACGATCCTTCCTTGTAGCCTTATTCAATTTTCGATAATCTATGCACATCCTCTAACCCGTAATGGTCCTTTGCGGTATCAATTGATCCTTCTCATTTTCACCACGGTGAGTCCTTGTTGACACCAGATTTTGACTCGGCTGAGATTGTACATGACAGAGCTAAGGCAGAGGCCGAGTCCGATTCTGGGTGGTTTCCGATTCCGATCGGAGTTTGTCCGATAGGAGTCTTGATCGGACACGAGACAAGGGGGGCCAGAGCACGTACGACTGACAAGGGAGGACACGTCTGGAAGCTTCTTCAGGGCCTGATTGCGTGTCAAGATTTATAATAGTTTTGGTAGTTTAAGATTAGATTGCTTTAAATAAGTTAGAGATATTGTCGTAGCCGACAAGTATTCTCTAGATTTCCAGGGTATAAATATAAACCCTGCGCCATTGTAAAAAATGTTCACACAACCAATCAATCAAACACAACTTTCGGCCTCACGTGCCAACAAACCTTTTTCGTCAAGTTCTTCAGCAAGCAGGGCTGCATCATCTTGACCTCCGGTTTGTCTGTAAGTCCGACACCCTATCGAATTAATCTAAGCTTTAGATTGAGGTGCATCGCCCTTTTTCGTTTAGTTAATTCACCAATTTATCGAGTTGCTCTAGGCTTTAGATTGAGGCGTATCGCCCTTCTTCGTTTAGATCGCTCATCCTTTACCGTATCTTGTTGATTTTATCCTATCGGCTAACATCTATCAGAGAAGATCTATCCTGTTTTATTGTTATTCAAGTCTCATAATAGATCTGTTTATATTGTTTATATAGCTGATTTAAATTTAATAAGCAAGTTACAAATAGATTTGATTTAAACAAGTTCTTTGATGTATATTGATCTATCAGAATAAGCAAGCTAATCGGTGCCCTGCTAGCAACGCTGTCTCGAAATCGATCCAATTGTTAGTGACATGAGATTTAGTTTGTTTATCACCTTTAGAAAGATGCATATTAAAGAATGAGTTTAGATTAGATCTATCTCCGATTCGGTGCCGATGGTTCATGTTATCAAAATCGGACTTCCCTTTATGCTGATCCGATTTCCGGAACAAATCGGGGCTTTGGCCGATGAGTTCCTTGTTGCTTACTGATTAAACTCTACCTTGTCAATTTCAGGTCAAATTGACTGGCACGCCCCGACCCTCAAGATTTTGGACCTGCACTGAAGTGAAGCAAATCTTCCAGGCCACAGTGTTAATTTTCGAGAGTCAACGCCTGACTTTTTGGACATCAACACATTTTGGCACGCTCGGTGGGACCAGAAAGCTTCTGCGATGGCACCCCCTGAGATCCCTGCTGTCACGATGGAGGATCTTAGCGGTGAGCAGAAGAAACTCATAGAAGCACAACTTGAAGAATTCAAGAACTTGTGCCTCGACTCATTCAGCAAAACTCGCAATACGGTTATCAAGACAAATCAGTTTCCTGTTCCCCAGGAAGCGTTTGATCGGATCACAGCCAAGGAGAGAAAATTCTTCCAAGACTACGTAGATGCTGATGTGAGTCATGCTTTGATTAACCAATCTGGGATATTGGTTAACACGATGGTGGGATTGATCGCCAAGTTGCTGGACGGATCTGTACTAAAGGATATCCAGAAGGGACCTGCCTACTTTGATACTGGTGCTTCTTCAGCAATTAAAGACCTCAAGAAGAAAATGGTGCAGATCAATTCATCTACATCACCAGAAACACGTTCTGAGTGCTATGAAACTCCCAAGGCAAAGAAGGCAAAAGCTAAGGCGGTGGAGGGAGGTGAAGAAAAGGAACAGGAAGAAGAATCGGAAGACAAGAATTATGGCGGGACTCAACATATTGATCAGTTTGGCAGCCGAATTCCTGTGGTTGAGGGCAAGATGGTGTACCATGCTTACTTCAACACCGAAGACCCACCAAAGAACAAGGGAGCTGACTATCGGGAGCCATCAGTCGGACCTACTGAGACACCAGTTATAATGACTCGTGCTCCGATCAGTCAGGGAAATTACACTCAGGAGGATTGGACAGATAAGATTGCTTATGTCATAAAAAATCAGTTTGGTTTGAAGCCCAAGGGACAATTCTATCTGTATCGGAAGCTGTATCTGGACTAGTTTGATACATTGCCTATGCCAGCCCGATTCAGGATTCCGGATTTCTACAAATTTTTCGGACAAGGAGATGTTACTACCATTGAGCATATTAGTCGCTACACAATTCAATGTGGTGAAGTAGCATCGATTGATCCGTTGAAAGTTAAGCTGTTTCCCATGTCACTTTCTGGATCGGCCTTCTTGTAGTTTTCTTCATTGCCACGAAATTCCATCAGTAATTGGGCCGATTTAGAAAAGCAATTTCACGAGTATTTCTTTATGGGAGTACAAGAGACCAGACTGTCAGATTTGACTGCGCTTCGACAGAGAAACGGGGAATCGGTTAGCGAGTTTGTCCAAAGGTTCAGAGATGTTCGCAGCCGATGTTATTCATTGAATCTATCGGAAGGACAATTGGTAGATTTGGCTTTCCAAGGGTTATTGCCTCAGGTCAGAGAGCGATACACAAGTCAAGATTTTGAAGGCTTGGGGCACATGATTCAAAAGCTCTCTCAGCATGAAGGACGTGAAAATGATTATCGGAGGGAGAAGTTTCAGAGGAAGATTGCTAATATCAAGTATGACTCCGATGGGGAAGAAGCTGAGATCGATTTGGATGAATGGACCAAGAACAAGAATTCTGTCGCCTGTCCATGGGTGAAGGTCGAGCCAAAAAGGTACAGTTTCGATATTACCAAAGCTGATAAAATATTTGATTTTCTGTTAGCAGAAAAATAAATCAGGCTTTCCCCAAATCATACAATTCCTTCTGCCGAAGAATTAAAGAAAACAAATATTGCAAGTGGCATAATTCGGTTTCTCATCATACCAATGATTGCAAAGTTTTCCGCAATGAAATTCAATCGGCAATTGAGAAGGGGATTATTAAAGTTGGAACTGGTAAGAAACCGATGAAGCTTGATGGGCATCCGTTCCCTCAAAATATGGTTGAGATCGGAGCACCCGATAGGACGTTAAAAGCTAAGGTCCTCACATCGGAGAACGCGAAGAACTCGGGAGCTGTTGATCCAGATTGCCAAGTATCGACCGATGATGTGCAAAATCGGAGTCATCAGCACTATCGGGAAGATCACCGACGCAGGGAGAAGCCTAGAGTCACATCGGGACAGCTCATTGATAAGTATATGCGCCAGCAGGATAGGGATCGGAGTCTTCCGTCGAGGAGATTTGATAATGAAGATCATTGGGGATGTCCGTTCTTCAGGTTCTGCTGGAATGAAAAGTTAAGGCTCCTATCGATCTATGATTGTCCAGAATGCAGTGATCAGTATGAAAGCTGCAGGGATTCAAAGAGGCAGCGACATTCTGTTCATGGCCGATTGGATTTTGGATGCCGATGCAGCTGGCATGATGAGGTAGCTTATCAATAAGAGCGCGAAGATTGGCGTGAATACCATGATCGGCGTGAGTATGAAAATTGGTGCTATGATCGATGGGACGATGATCGCCGAAGGTATAATGATCACCAAAAATATAAAGGGGACCGTCTTTCTGTGTATGATCATCTGGTGTACAGGAAAAAGGAGATTATCCAGGAGCCAGAAGATGCACGGGAATCGGAGGACTTGGAAGATAAATCGGACCTGCATCCAGGGGTCAATCCACTATGGTGTCCTGAAGGTTTGACTAAGACACAAAAGAGAAGGGTTCAACGTCTCCGATTCAAGGAATTGCTCAAGAAAAAGTGCCAGGGAGATGATAATTCCAAAGTTTGGAGAGCCAAGCCTAAGCATGATGATGATGGACCATCGGCATCGGTAAACATGGTTTTTGTGCTGCCTGCTAAGTACAATGTTAGTTCAACCAATGATGAGGTCGATGAAGTTGAAGAAGCTATGGCACAGTTGATTCTGCAACCTCAACAAGCTGTATTTGAAAAGCCAGTTGATGAAAAGTATCGGTATTTGAGGCCTTTATAGGTTAAAGGGTATGTTGATGGCAAGCCGATGACTAAGATGCTTGTTGATGAAGGAGCTGCTATGAATTTGATGCCTTATACCACATATCGGAAGCATGGCAAAGGCCCCGATAATTTGATCAAGACCAATATGATGCTTAAGGACTTTGGCGGAAATCCATCGCCGGCTCGGGGGGCATTGAATGTTGAATTGACGATCGGGAACAAGACTTTACCTACCACATTCTTCGTCATTGACAGTAAAGGATCTTACAGTTTGCTCTTGGGGCACGATTGGATTCATGCTAATTGTTGTGTACCATCTACCATGCATCAATGTCTCATTCAATGGCATAGGGATCACATCGAGACTGTTCAAGCTGATGAATCGGTCAGCGTCGCTACCGCCGATATGACAATTTGGGAATTCGAAGGAATAGAGTGCTTATCGGGCAGGAATTGGGAAGGCGATTTTATCCAAATGTCCGATGACGGGTTAAAGCCGATCCAAGCAATCGGCTCCGAGAGTTTGTATTAATGGATGATTTCATTGAAGATGAGGGTAAACTTGGTCAAGGGTTTATGTCGGCCGATGAGTTAGAAGAAATAGATATAGGTTTAGGAGATAGACCTCGGCCGATATATGTAAGTGCAAAATTAGATCCTGAGTTTAAACAAGAATTAATAAAGCTATTAAAAGAGTATCGGGATTGTTTTGCTTGGGAATATTATGAAATGCCCGGTTTAAGCCGATCTATTGTTGAACATCGGCTCCCAATCAAACCAGGGTATCGGCCTTTTAAACAAGCGCCAAGATGATTTAAACCTGAGTTAGATAAAAAAAATAAAAGCTGAAATAACTCGGTTATATGAAGCTAAATTCATTCAACCTTGCCGATATGCTGAATGGATATCTAATATCGTTCCTGTTTTCAAGAAAAATGGGAAATTGCGAGTTTGTGTCGATTTCAGGAATCTTAATAAGGCGACTCCGATGGATGGATATCCGATGCCGATTGCCGATGTGTTGGTTGATGCAGCTTCGGGACATAAGGTGATTAGTTTTATGGATGGTAATGCAGGATATAATCAAATTTTTATGGCAGAAGAAGATATTCCTAAAACTGCGTTCCGATGTCCTGGTGCACTTGGATTATATAAGTGGGTCGTAATGACCTTTGGCTTGAAAAATGCTGGCACCACGTATCAAAGGGCAATGAATTATATATTTCACAAGCTGATCAGCAAGATTGTTGAGATTTACATTGATGATGTAGTGGTAAAGTCCGATGGCTATAAACAGCATCTGGCCGATTTTCGAGAAACTCTGGAATGTACAAGAAAACATGGTTTAAAGATGAATCCTAATAAATGTGTGTTTGGAGTACCGGCCGAACAATTTTTTGGGTTTCATGGTTCATGAAAAATGGATTGAAGTCGGACAGAAGAGCATGAAGACTATAAGAGATGCTAAGCCACCCACCGATAAAACAAGTCTCCAGTCGTTAATCGGTAAGATTAATTTCGTTAGAAGATTTATTTCAGATTTATCTGGCAGAATTCGTCCTTTTTCCCGTTGCTGAAATTGAAAGCCGATGAAGAATTCATGTGGGAAGAAGATCAACAAAAGGCATTTGATGAAATAAAACAATATATGATGACACCGCCAGTTTTGATTCCACCTCAGAGGGATAAGCCATTCCGATTATATTTGTCGACCGATGAGTTGTCAATTGGATCTGTCCTTATACAAGAGTTTGAAGGAAAAGAAAGAGTGGTTTATTATTTGAGTCGGAAGTTGATTGATGCGGAAACAAGATATTTGCCGGTTGAAAAATTATGCTTATGCTTATATTTTTCATGCACTAAGTTGAGACATTATTTATTACCTTTTGAGTGCACAATCGTTTGCAAAACCGATGTGGTCAAATATATGTTGTCTATGCCGATGCTGAAAAGCAGAATTGGAAAGTGGGTGTTGGCATTATTGGAGTTTGACTCGAAGTGCGAATCGGCTAAAGCAGTAAAAGGACAAGTGATGGCTGATTTTGTAACTCAACACATCAGAGATCAGGTTAAGATGGTTGAGCCGATGCCTTGGACGTTATTCTTTGATGGATCTTCGTGTGGCCAAGGATATGGTATCGGAGTTGTTATTGTTTCGCCTCGGGGGGCAAATTTTGAGTTCAGTTATCCGATGGACCCAAGTTTCACCAATAATCGGGTTGAGTATGAAGCGTTGTGTCGGTGTAAGAAATAACCAACAAATAAATTTAGTGGATTGCGCGTCTGGGCTCCGGATGGTTCGCGAGAGGACACAAGGGGTTATACTGGTTCAGGCACTAACGCCCTACGTCCAGTGTCGATCTGCTCGTGTTACTCGCGTTGCTCGTAGTAGGGGTTACAAGCGGTCGAGAGAGGGAGGGGCTCCCAAGTCTCTGGGTGTGTCTGAGCGTGAGAGAGCGTGTGTGTTTCGTGGGTTGTGTTTTCGTCCCCTCTCCTGAGGCTTGATTTTTCTATTTATACTCAGGGGAGGTGACGCTGTACAAGACGTGTTAAAAAAGGTGAAGAATAGGAAACTTGTTGAAGAAGCCCCGCCGCCTGCGGGACACTGTGGACGCTGTTCGGGCTTGTTGGGGTCGTGCTTCTCCTCGCGCGGCGTCGGCGGACGGGCTAAACAGTGGGAGTCACATCTTTTAGCCATACCGGACAGTGCTCGGTAAGGCCAATTAATGCTGATGGGGTGCGGCGTAGTCGTGTGGCGACACGTCCTTATGCCGGGTCTTCCTGACACCCTACTCCGGCCCGGGCCCACGCCGATTCAGGCGAGGCGAAGAAGGGTCGGAGGAGATAGCGTAGGGTTGATCAGGATGGACGAGGGTCGGCCGAGGCGGACGAGGGTCGGCCGAGGCGGAGGTAGACGAGACGGAACCAGGTCAGCCGAGTCAGAGGAAGATCGATCCTCTCCTGATCTGATATTCTTCTTGTTTACGGGTTTTCTTATGCCCATCTCCTTCCCGAACCTGCGTGGTCCCACCCGTCGGTGAGAGGGTCGGATATTGATATCCGACAGTAGCCCCCGAGCCTGCTCGGAGGACAGGTAGTTCTCCGTGTAGGCTCTTTCTTGATGCCTGTTCGGATGTCATTCGGGGGTGCGCGCGAGCGCACCCACCGGGTGTAGCCCCCGAGCCTGTAGGGGAACGGTTGGTTCGCCTAAAGGCTGGAATAAAGTTTGTCCTTTTTCCCACCGGGGCGCGCGAGCGCACCCGGTGGGTGTAGCCCCCGAGCCTGTAGGGGAACGGTGGTTCGCCTATAGGCTGAAGTAAGACTTTTGCCATCTCTGTGCGGTCCCTACGGGATGACGCCGTGTTTTGTCCAATGGGCCGGACCATGATCCGCTTTTTTCAGAGGCGCTGTCACCCTTCCGAGCCGTCACGTCGTCCTTTCTGAGCTCACTGTTCGTTGGTGAGGCTCTTTCGCTTTGCATGGAGGGCCACGCGGCGCGTTCTCGCACCCTGCCTGAGTGCTGACTCAGGTATCTCCGGGCTATAAATAGGGTCCCCCGGGCCTTCTTCCTGGGGCATGCAACTATCCCGCTTCTTCTTTCTCTTGTTAGTATGAGATCCTTGGTCAGTGAACCACCTCGAGGGCGTCCTCCTGGTCCGGGAGGCGGGAGATTAGTCGCTTGATGCCACAAGAATGACTGCGACCTCGGGGAGTCCCGGCGTGGAGGAGCGCTGCTCGGCGTCGCAAGTGAAGGACGGCTCTAGCTCCAGCAGCCCCTCCCGTCCGTTCGCCCTGCCTCGGCGGCGGTGGAACGGGTTCGAGGGGGAGTGCATGAGCGGAACTGTCGCCGTTCCCCCGACTTGCCTCGCCAGGGCAGTTGCAGGGGTCGTATACAGCCACCTGCGCGTTTCCTCTCCTTTCCTGGGCGCCGATGTGATGCCGACGCCAGCGACCGTCGGCCCCAGGACGACGGAGAGAGTCTGTGGTGATACTCCGTTGTCACGGCACCACAGCGCGATCCTCCGCCGAGTTCCCTTCGTAGCGTCGGCGGGCGGGGGGATGCTACAAGAAGGACTGCGACGTTCGCAGCTCGGCCCTTCTTGTTGCATCGGATCTCCTGCGCCCTTCGTCGCTTGATTTCGTCACCGAGGGTGGCGAGACCCGTTTGTGTTATTTCACGGCCCTTGGCCACGTGTATTTTTTGCCCTTATTTGAGAAATAAAGGAATCTGGTTGACTCGGGGTGTCTTTCTGCGGCCGCGCAGTCGGCCTCTTTTTGCGATTTCAGCTCCCCCATGCGCCCCCGAGTCGGTCGGGCGGGAAGCCGTTTCGTCTTTTTATCGTTTTCCCCTCACGCGATCCCTCCGCGGGACGGAGG
>CM014273.1:57426745-57502607 GCA_004135705.1 Alloteropsis semialata
GTACTCGTGATTTGGGCACGGCCCGTTCCACTTCTTCTCAAAGTGGTCGGGGACCTCCCCAGTCGGGGGTTTAAAGGTCGGGTTCGGGTCGGCGGCGGCTACCATGGCGGCCTCGCCGTCGTTCCGCCTGCCCTTGCCCTTCCTCTTTTTCTTGGCGGGGGGCTCCGATGGGCCTCCTTCCGCTTCCTCAGTCTGCTTACCCTTAGGGTCGGCGGACTGGTGGAAGATGGCCCCCACTGCTTCCTCGCCAGCCGCGTGGCTCGTAGCGATGTCAAGCAGCTCCTTCGCGGTGCGGGGACTCTTCCGCCCGAGTTTGTGGACGAGGGATTTGCACGTCGTCCCTGTGAGGAACGCTCCGATGACATCGGCGTCAGCGAGGTTGGGGAGTTCGTTGCACTGCCGGGAGAAACGCCTGATGTACTCCCGGAGCGTCTCCCCCTGCTTCTGCCTGCAGCTCCTGAGATCCCATGGGTTTCCAGGGCGATTGTAGGTCGCCTGGAAGTTCCCCACGAAGACCTCCCTCAGGTCGGACCAGCTGCCGATTTGTCCGGCGGGGACATGTTGGAGCCAGGCCCGCGCCGAGTCGGCCAGATGGAGCGGCAAGTTGTGGATGATAAAGTCATCATCGTCGGCCCCTCCGGCTCTGCAGGCGAGTCGATAATCCTCGAGCCAGAGCTCGGGGTCGGTTTCCCCGTCGTACCTCGGGAAGTTCGACGGGGCTCTAAAGTTGGCGGGACGAGGAGCCGCACGGATCCGCGGGCTGAAGGCCCGTGGTCCCGGCGCCTCCGGACTCGGCGTCCTCTCGTCCTCTTCCTCGTCGTCGTACCGGCCGCCTCGTCGGGGAACGCGCCCTCGCTGTCGCTCGGGTTCGCCCGCGGGGGGTCGTCGCCGGCGGGCGTCCAGTATGCTCCGAGCATCCTGGATCGGGCCGACCCGCTGTTGGACCGGAGCCGCGTCCCCGGGGGGACGGGGCTGGTGCACCGAGACCCCTTGTTGGGCGCGTCCGCCGCGCCCGCCGGCTGGCTGCCTCGAGGCTTCGCGGTGTCCCATCTGCGATGCTCGTCGTCGCGACTGCGAACTCTCGGCCTGCTGCGCCGCGGCTCGCTCCAGTAGCTCGCCGAGTTCTCGCTGCGCCTTGCGGGCCTCCGGGGTCACCGGCGGGGGGAGCCCTCTCACGAGCATGGCTGCTGCGGCTATGTTTTGTCCGGCGTGGGCAAAACACGGGGGCGGGGCGCCGTCATCGTCGACGATTTGGCGTTGCACGTCCCGGGCGCGCTCCCGCGCCGGAGCCGCGTCTCTAACCTGCAGGAGCTCACGCTCGATGCGTTCCCGTTCCTGCTCGACCCGCACCCGTTCCTGCTCCAACCGGCGGCGAGCTTCTTGGAGCTCCTCCCGGCGTTGCCGGGTGTCGTCGGCTTGGGATCGTCGTGGCGGTGTGGCCGCTCTTCGCGGGGCCGGCTGCCTTGCCACTGCCGCGGCTTGGGCCGCAACCGGAGCGGGAGCAACGGGCGCGTCGGCCACCGGGTGACCGTCTTCGGGGCCCGCCGGCCCCGAGCCGCTCTCACTCGCTTCTCCCTCCGCCCCGTCGGGGGTGTCCGCCATGAAGCATTCCCGGGAAGGGTGGTGGCTTTCTCCGACGAGCTCAGTGTCGGATGCCTCCGAAATGGGATCGTCCAACAGGTCGAAGACCGACTCGGAGACGTGATCGATCACCCCGACGAACTCGCTGTTCGCCGGGGTGGGGCTCAGGAGGCGTGTCACCAGGCGGGACACGACTTCAGCCGCGTTGCGCAGACCGTATGGGGCCGCATACGGTGGGATGGAGTCCAGCATCCCTGGGGGGAGAGGGGCTCCTCCCATAAGCTGAGTAGCGACGTTCGCCAGGGCGAACCTGACACAGCGCGCGTCTTCCTGAGTGGGCCGTGGCCCCAGGAAGACCTCGAGCTGCTCCCATAGCGGGGCCTCGTTGGCCCTCGAACGAGGGTTGCCAGCCTCGTCGCCAGGGGTGTTGATGTCGATGTCCGCGAGGGCCTCGGTGGCGGTCGCGACGTCAGCATCGGCAGTGTTGACCGGGGGCGTGAGAGTGACTCTCTCCAAGTCCCCGGCGTCGGTGATGACGAAATCCAAACTCCCAAGACGCAGCTGCGTCCCAGGAGTCCAGCTCGATCCGCGGGTGGCCATCCGAAGCCTGGTGATCGTCGAAACGCGCAAAGGCCCCTACCTGGCGCGCCAACTGTCGGTGTAAGAAATAACCAACAAATAAATTTAGTGGATTGCGCGTCTGGGCTCCGGATGGTTCGCGAGAGGACACAAGGGGTTATACTGGTTCAGGCACTAACGCCCTACGTCCAGTGTCAATCTGCTCGTGTTACTCGCGTTGCTCGTAGTAGGGGTTACAAGCGGTCGAGAGAGGGAGGGGCTCCCAAGTCTCTGGGTGTGTCTGAGCGTGAGAGAGCGTGTGTGTTTCGTGGGTTGTGTTTTCGTCCCCTCTCCTGAGGCTTGATTTTTCTATTTATACTCAGGGGAGGTGACGCTGTACAAGACGTGTTAAAAAAGGTGAAGAATAGGAAACTTGTTGAAGAAGCCCCGCCGCCTGCGGGACACTGTGGACGCTGTTCGGGCTTGTTGGGGTCGTGCTTCTCCTCGCGCGGCGCCGGCGGACGGGCTAAACAGTGGGAGTCACATCCTTTAGCCATACCGGACAGTGCTCGGTAAGGCCAATTAATGCTGATGGGGTGCGGCGTAGTCGTGTGGCGACACGTCCTTATGCCGGGTCTTCCTGACACCCTACTCCGGCCCGGGCCCACGCCGATTCGGGCGAGGCGAAGAAGGGTCGGAGGAGATAGCGTAGGGTTGATCAGGACGGACGAGGGTCGGCCGAGGCGGACCTGGGTCGGCCGAGGCGGACGAGGGTCGGCCGAGGCGGGCGGGGGTCGGCCGAGGTAGACGAGACGGAACCAGGTCAGCCGAGTCAGAGGAAGATCGATCCTCCCCTGATCTGATATTCTTCTTGTTTACGGGTTTTCTTATGCCCATCTCCTTCCCGAACCTGCGTGGTCCCACCCGTCGGTGAGAGGGTCGGATATTGATATCCGACACGTTGCTTAGAGGATTGAAACTGTTGTTGGAAATCGGAGCTGAAGCTGTTGAGATTTTTGGAGACTCCCAGTTGGTGATTTATCTATTAATCGGTAAATATGAATGCAAGGATGATATTCTAATTTGGTATTTTGAAGAATGCCGATTATTGTTAAAGGAATTTGTGATGGTTAATATTGAACATATCCCCAATGCTCAAAATCAGGAAGCTAATAATTTGGCGCAAGCCGCTTCTGGCTATCGGCGTTTTCATGAGATTATTATGATAGAACCAGAAATCGGAGATTGGAGGTATGAAATTATAAATTATCTTAGGGATCCGTCATAAAAGGTTTTCAGGAAATTAAGATTCATGGCTGTTAAATATGTGTTGCTTGATGATCAATTATATTATAAGACTATTGATGGTGTGTTACTTCGATGTTTGAGTAAATCGGAATCCAAAGACATGATGGATGAAGTGCATGAGGGAGTTTGTGGTGCACATCAATCGGCTTATAAGATGAAGTGGATTATTCGGAAAAATGGTTTGTTTTTGGCCAACGATTTTGAAAGATTGTTTTGAGTATTATAATAGTTGCCAAGAATGCCAGAAGATTAGAAATGTGCAAAAAGCGCCTGCATCAGCCATGAATCCGATTATCAAGCCATGGCCTTTTCGAGGATGGAGAATTGATTTGATCGGACAGATTTATCCGTCATCGAGTAAGGGTCATAAATTCATAATGGTGGTGACAGATTATTTCACTAAGTGGGTTGAAGCAATTTCTTTGAAGGTTGCCGATTCTAAGAATATGGTGGAATTCGTTAAGGAGCATATTATATATCGGTTTGGTATTCCTCAAACTATTACGACCGATCAAGGAACTATGTTTATGTCTAATGAATTTAAAGATTTTGCGGCCAGTATGGGTATTAAATTGTTAAATTCTTCTCCTTATTATGCGCAAGCCAATGGTCAAGCAGAAGCATCGAATAAAAGCATTATCAAAATCATCAAAAGTAAGATTGATGAACGACCAAGTCGGTGGCATCTAACGTTGACCGAATCGTTATGGGCATATCAGATGGCGTGTCATGGTTCTACTAAATTGTCCCCATATCATTTGGTTTATGGACATGAAGTTGTGTTGCCTTGGGAGATCAAAATCGGATCGAGGCGGATATCAGAACAAGAAAACTTGACTACTGATGAATATAAAAGTTTGATGAATTTTGAGCTGGACGATTTGGCTGAAACCCGCTTGAGAGCTTTGGAGAACATTGAAATAATAAGCGCGTATTGCTAAGTATTATGATAAAAAAGTTAAGCCAAAAGAGTTCATCGAAGGAGAATTGGTTTGGAAGCTGATTTTGCCGATAGGGATTAAAAGTTCTAAGTTTGGAAAATGGTCACCTAATTGGGAGGGTCCCTATCGTGTGAATCGGTGCATTCCTGGAAATGCGTATATTTTGGAAACGTTGGAAGGAGAAGAATTTTCGAAAGCGCTTAATGGAAAATATTTGAAGAAATATTATCCAAGTATTTGGGTTGATTCATAAAGCCGATATTCTAAGCGATGTCGTCTGAGATAGCCGATACGATACGTATTGCCTTAAGGGCAAGAATATTTACAAATTAAATGTTCATCGACGATCAACATAGTCGGATCTAGAGATGGCAATGGGTACCCGAAACCCGAAAACCCGACGGGTTTTACTCGATAAAGAGGCGGGTATGGAAAGATATCTCCACCCGCGGGTGTGTTAATGGAAAAGAATCTCTACCCGTCGGGTAGGCGGGTGCGGGTATGGGTGTATACTACCCATACCCGCATACCCGTGGGTAAAATATACCCATCATTAGTGCATGTGATGAACACATAAACTTGTACTTTGCTAGTGAGTGGTGATTTGATATTGTTCATAAGCTAATGATCTTATAATCTATTATACTATTAATTTGGTATGAGTTGTTACTTGCCTTGCTTTTATTTATTTATATTTTTATATGTATTTATGTGGTTTTTATTATGTGCTACACATATAATTTTGATAGTCTATACCAACTATGCATCGGGTACGGGTTACCCGACGGGTAAAAATACCCGCGCGGGTGCGGGTGCGGGTATGGGTAAGTTTTTGTACCCGCGTGCGGGTACGGGTATTTTAGCGGGTAAAACTATATGTAGCGGGTACGGGTATGGATTGACAGTACCCAACGGGTATGTACCCGT
Organism: Alloteropsis semialata; assembly: GCA_004135705.1. Taxonomy (NCBI): domain Eukaryota; kingdom Viridiplantae; phylum Streptophyta; class Magnoliopsida; order Poales; family Poaceae; genus Alloteropsis; species Alloteropsis semialata. Next base: position 57,432,061 of record CM014273.1, read on the forward strand.
TGCCATCCCTAGTCAGATCCAACTAAGTTCATCGATGATCGATGTCATCGGAGCAGCACAGCTAAAGGGTTTAATTGTTACAAGAAATTGCGGATCATTTCGATCGTGCCCAATCGGATGTTGTCAATTTTCTGGATTTCTTCCAGATCTTCCACATCGGAGCCGGGAATGTCCTTGATACTTCTGTGAATTTGGCGGACTTCCTCTAGACGCTTGATCAAATTTTCTCGTGCCGATGTAATAGAAGCTGGGATCTGATTGATCTGGTCTTGGGTCTCCGACATTTCTTTGTGGACTTCATCAAGCCATTTAAGCAGTTCAGCTTCAATACCTTGGAGATCCTTCATCCGATTTTCTAGCTGCTTTGGTTTGGCTTCTAGAGTCTTGATTTGAGCTTGCATAATTTTCAATTCATCTCGGCCGTCGTCGCGTTGCTTCGTTAAGTCTTGTTGAGCCATTCGCTCCGATATCCTATGACAAGCAGCGAAGGCTTGGGGTTGATGACCCTCGATAAAGGCGGCGGGGATGATTGCATTTTCCAGCTCCGATGGCAGCCGACCCTTCAACTCCTTGAAGATTTGGCGAATCGGTTCCGCATCTTTTACAAGGATGGCAATGCTCTTATTCAGATGGTTCAGCATTTCTTGGAGCTTTGCCTTGACTTCATCGGAGATGGTAGAAGACGATTGCACAGAGCTGATTTCTTCTTCTCCGATGGCGGCATCCAGATTGAACGATGCGAAGCTCATTGCTGGAGAATCGTGTGCCTGAAACAAAAACATCGATGAACAAGTGTTATTAAAATAATAAGTATTGACGCAAGAGGATGAATCGGTACCAGCTTAAATTGACCCTTCCGGACATAATCGGGAATTACTTGAGGCAGAGCAACGTTTGTACTAGCTTCTATCTGAAGCGTGTGGGCTGGTTCAATTGGAGGAGGCAACGATGTTGTTGGTTGCTCAGGAATAGCTTCCGATTGAATAGTTACAGCTGGTTCTTCGATCTGTTGCTCAGGGATGGCCTCCGATTGAACATTTACAGCTGATTCTCCGATTTGCTGTTCAGGGGCCGCTTCCGATTGAACGATTGTACTTGGCTCCTCGATGATGGGTTGCAACGTGGCAGTCTATAGATTGAATTGGTTAGTTCGGGCGTATATGTTTGAAAGAAATATAAATTGGGTTAAGTTTACCTGTTGGGCCGATTCAGCTTGGGTGTCTTGGGATGGAGCCGATTGAAGATCGGGCAGTATAATATTTGTTTGCTGGAAAAGAGATTGTTATTTAAACGATTTGTTTCAGAAGATTATGTATGAGTGAAATCGGATTGTTACCGATACTGCGTCCAGAAGCATCCTTGCACCCTCAGCAGCTTTCTGTGCTGTTTCTTCGGCAGCTCTGGAGGTCGATTGGCCGAGAATCTTTCCGGTAGGCTGAATACAAAGAAGTTATTTGCCTAGGCAGTAAATCGGAGAGAAGAAACGGAAGTATGAGAAAATTGTACCGCATGGCTTTTCTTCAATTTCTTTGGCGCAATCGCTTTAGTGGGGGTGGTTTTTCTTTTGCCTTTGCCATCCATGATGTCCTTGAGAGATGGTGCAGAGGAGCCGATTCTTAGATATGGAGTCCTAACGGCATACCGAATTGGTTTTCCACTATTGCTTACCGATGGCGCGTTCTCTTCAATTGGCTGTTGGAAGTTGGAATTTAAATTATGGAAAGTTAATTTAAGTAAAAGCTGAATAAAAGAGTTTTCAAAGGACTTACAGGATTTTCCATGGCCTCGAAATCGGAGTCTATGAGAGTGCAATAAGTGATGGCCGGGAGTCTGAATATATGAAGGCGCAGCTCTTTCCACCAAGTCTTGAAGAGTCTGGATGTGAAGCTGGTGCATAACCATTCCGGTATTTCAAAATTGGCTTGGGGGCGAGTGATAAGACTCTGTCCATTTCTTGGTCTGATAAGACCGATTCTCTGTGCTTGATTTTATCAGAGAAATATAGGCCGATTGGGAGTTGACCAAAGCCCAACTGACGAGCTGCCACCGATGGATTGTAAAACTCATAAGATGTGTTCCTGCGGCCATATACAATGTTGCTGCCAAGGATAGTAGGTGTGATGAAGGATTTGAGAATCGGCAGGATGGCTGCAAGATCATTCTGGATATTGAACAGAGGCTGCTCATAATCATGATCGGGATCGGCATAAACAAAATAGTTGAGACGCTCCGATGCAATCCCGTGGTAGAAGCTTTCAAAGTAGGTGGCCATGTTCCTTGAGTCAAGCCTCGATCCAGGGCAGGCCAATGCTGCTTCTCCAAATGACATGCCTCGGCGAGTGGTTGCATCTTCTTCTTCAGCATAATAGTTTGGGAATTGACAATCCTTGAAGTTGAATTGGAAGGCGGATCGGAATTGAGTATGCAACCAAAGCTGGATGAACCACCAGGGGCCTTCGATGTGTCCAACTGCTTGGCCATCTGAAAGCTTGGCCGATATCTGGTGTAGAAGGTGATAAACTGCTCCAAGGAGGAGACGGCCAAGGGGGACCGATTCACCGCGAGATAGTGCTTCTGCGATTGATTGCATGTTGGAGGTGGCACCAAGGGTTGGCTCGCAGAATACGAATCTTTCTAACCACATGTTAAGAAAGGCTGGATGTTCCCTGTCTCCGATAGTGCTGGTTTTGCAATGATCAGCAACGTATTTCTTCCAGCTTTTGGAACTTGTGCCTACTAGTTTATAATTCAATTCGCCAAGGAGTCTTCTCGGGTTCATGGCGTTGGTGGTGTTGAGGCCAGTCAACATGTGCACGTCCATTAGCGTTGGTGTCATCGAACCATGGCCAAACAGGTAGGCATTGAGCGCATCAGACCAGAAGAGGGAGCTGGCGGCCAGTAGATTCTCGTCCTTGACCATGTCAGCAAGAGACAGAGTGAGACATTGGCCTATGTCTTCCTCATCCCAGAAAGCGGACTTGGCGGCTTGTATTCTAAGGAACCGGTTCCTCCATCCAAGTACGCTGCCTGGCCATGATCAAAGGAGCCGGCCCAATCAGAGACTTGAAGGTCCGATCCTTTGAATGGGATCCTCTCTGATTCCATGTTTATCAAGTCCGTCGGGTCGGGGTCGCCCATCGGACCAAGATAGTATCCGGCTTCGACATGAGAGACGGGGATGACCAGATTGTTCTTAAGATGCTATATTCGGGAGAAATAAAATAATGAATGCAGAGATGGAAGCTCATAAGTAGTCCTAGAAGGAAGATGCAAGAATAGAGGAGATTTTGGGCATTTTTACCTCGGGGACTTGCGTGCCATCCGCTTTATCAGCAGGAGCCACCATTAATGGAATAGATCTACAATGAATAGTGGTGTGGATGAACAGATTGAGAAAATCACCATGGGAAATATAGTAAAACTCAGATGCATGGTGTGGATCATATGCGGGGAAGTTCTTTACCTGATTCGCGGTGAGAGATCGAAGCTTGAAGATCAGAAGTTCGCCGGAACAGAGCTTGCAGAGATGGCAATGGCGGGCGTGTATGCGTGATAGCAGATGCGAACTGGTGAAGGAGACGACGGTTCGGTTCTATATTTATAGGGCTTACAAGAGAAGGAACCGCCCGAGGGCCACGGCGCCGAATCCGCACGGGGATCAAGGATTGTAACAGTACAAGGACACGGGTTTCCATATACTGTTCGCTGCCCGAGTCATCATTGCTTGGAAGAATTTTGGAACAAAATAATATTTTATCTTAAAATTGGGGGGCATGTGTTGACACCAGATTTTGACTCGGCTGAGATTGTGCATGACAGAGCTAAGGCAGAGGCCGAGTCCGATTCTGGGTGGTTTCCGATTCCGATCGGAGTTTGTCCGATAGGAGTCCTGATCGGACACGAGACAAGGGGGGCCAGAGCACGTACGACTGACAAGGGAGGACACGTCTGGAAGCTTCTTCAGGGCCTGATTGCGTGTCAAGATTTGTAATAGTTTTGGTAGTTTAAGATTAGATTGCTTTAAATAAGTTAGAGATATTGTCGTAGCCGACAAGTATTCACTAGATTTCCAGGGTATAAATATAAACCCTGCGCCATTGTAAAAAATGTTCACACAACCAATCAATCAAACACAACTTTCGGCCTCACGTGCCAACAACCCTTTTTCGTCGAGTTCTTCAGCAAGCAGGGCTGCATCATCTTGACCTCCGGTTTGTCTGTAAGTCCGACACCCTATCGAATTAATCTAAGCTTTAGATTGAGGCGCATCGCCCTTCTTCGTTTAGTTAATTCACCAATTTATCGAGTTGTTCTAGGCTTTAGATTGAGGCGTATCGCCCTTCTTCGTTTAGATCGCTCATCCTTTTACCGTATCTTGTTGATTTTATCCTATCGGCTTACATCTATCAGAGAAGATCTATCCTGTTTTATTGTCATTCAAGTCTCATAATAGATCTGTTTATATTGTTTATATAGCTGATTTAAATTTAATAAGCAAGTTACAAATAGATTTGATTTAAACAAGTTCTTTGATGTATATTGATCTATCGGAATAAGCAAGCTAATCGGTGCCCTGCTAGCAACGCTGTCTCGAAATCGATCCGATTGTTAGTGACATGAGATTTAGTTTGTTTATCGCCTTTAGAAAGATGCATATTAAAGAATGAGTTTAGATTAGATCTATCTCGGATTCGGTTTCTACAGCCGATGGTTTATTTTAATACATGTTACATTCTCACGAATCGGACTCAAGGCCGATGGTTCATTTTATCGAAATCGGATTTCCCTTTATGCTGATCCAATTTCTGGAACAAATCGAGGCTTTGGCCGATGAGTTCCTTGTTGCTTACTGATTAAACTCTACCTTGTCAATTTCAGGTCAAATTGACTGGCACGCCCCGAATCTCAAGATTTTGGACCTGCACTGAAGTGAAGCAAATCTTTCAGGCCACAGTGTTAATTTCCGAGAGTCAACACCTAACTTTTTGGACGTCAACAGTCCTCCTTTCTTTGGTACATTATGTACGGGGCTCACCCATTCACTATGTGGTATGGGATATATAATTTCGGCATTCAATAATTTGATCACTTCCTTCTTAACCACATCACGCATAGCATGGCTCAACCTCCTTTGATGCTCCACAACGGGTTTATATTGGTCTTCAAGTTGTATGCGATGAGTACAAAAGGCGAGACTTATGCTTTTCAAGTCATTAATAGTGTATCCAATCATCTTCTTGTGCTTCCTCAATAATTTCAGCAACTTGTCCGTATCCTCCGGGTTTAGTTCGTCACTTACAATCACTGGGAATGTCTTGTTGTCCCCCAAAAATTTATATTTCAGCCCCTTGGGCAATGGTTTCAATTCAACATCGGGTGCTTCCGGTTCATCTTGATGCAAATCTCCAATATCTTCATATTTTTCTTCCAAGATTTCGTGTTGTGCCTCGAGCCCTTTGGTTGCTTTCTTTAGTTCTCCATCTTGATCATCATGAATGCTTCCATTCTCTATTGCTCATTGGAGAGGGTCCCTGAAAGATTCAACAAAGCGAAGGCTCTCTACCTCTCCGTTATCGAGAAGTAGAGGTAAGGCAATACGCGAAGCGGGCAAAAAGTCATAAGTGTATTTGGTTTCATCTAGTTCAACCGTGACTTTACCCTTTCTGGCATCAAGAACTGCATTAACCAACTTAAGAAAAGGCCTACCAAGAACAATATCTTCATATTCATCATGGCAAGCATTAAGCACGAAAAAGTCGGTTGGAATGATTTTACCCGAGATAGCAACATTTAGATCTTTAAGAATGCCCAAAGGTTTAGCTGTTCTATCATCTCCCATGATTAATTTAGTAGATGTAGGAACAAGATTCAAAGTTTTACTATAAAGCTCATCATAAACCTTTGAAGACATAACACTTACTCGGGCTCCAATGTCGCATAAAGCTTTGCAAAATAATTCTCCAATGATCGTGCAACTTATGTGAGGTGTAGGTAGTGGCGTACCTTCGTCATGATTTGCTTGTATGGCATATACCTCGGCTAGGTGCACAAATGGAGATGCTTCCGGTTTCACTCCTATGCTTTTCTTCACTTCGGCGACATGGTCGGGGTCTATCTCTTCATCTTCATCAAAAAGCTTCCGAATAATTTCTCCGGCCGATCCTTTGTCTAATATGTAGCCCGTATGTTTATCCGGTGGGAAATCCAACTCTATGGCTTTCATGGACTTCTTTTGATTTGGATGTGATCTTCCTTTGTTGAAGAGTTTACCGAAGTCGATCAGGATCCAATCCATTTGCTCAAATTCTTTTAGCGACCTTGTGTTCGCCAAATTTCTCCCAATTTCCGCTTCCGGCTTGCTCTTTCTCGTCTCACGGACCGGTGCTTCTTCATCGTGGGTTGCTCTTGTAGCTTTCTCATGATTCGGTTGTTCTTTCTTTACTTTCGGGGTCTCTTTTCTGAAAATTCCAGCAAGCACCCCAACATGGGATTCTTGCTCAACGTCTCCCGAAAGGCGATTTTCCCAATCTCTTCACATGGCTGCCCCATTGCTTATCTTTTGTAGAATTTGGGCAGCTTCCGTGAGTGTTTTCTCCATGAGATCCCCTCCTGCACATATTTGTACGAATTCCATGCATTTCGGGGTTAGGGAAAAATAGAAGGTATGCAAGAGTACATCACCGGAGAATCCTAGCTTCGATCCTTGTTCAATCAATCCATTGAATCTATCCCATGCTTGATCTATCCCTTCATCTTCTCCTTGTGTAAAGTTGATCACTTGCCTTCTAATGTATTGGATTTTGGATATGGGAAAGAACCGTCCACAAAATTTCTTCATTAACTCATTCCAATTTCCTTTCACCTTGAAGCATGCAAGCGCGTACCATTTTTTTGCTTCATCTGCAAGTGAGTATGGAAAAAGATTCCATCTAAACCAAGCTAAAGGAACTCCATCTTGTTGTACCGTATTGCATAGCATCGTGAACCACTTGATGTGTCTATATGGGTTGTCGGTCTCCACCCTCTAAATGGATTTGCAGCCGCCATCTTGATGATTTGAGGCTTGATCTCATACTCGGTGGCTTCAAGTGTAGAATCTGATTTTTGCATGTCGAAGTCCTCCGATTGCGGGCTTGCATAATCCCTTAGTGATTTTTCTCCTTCCTCCATGGGTTGGACGACAAGAGTCATCTAGACAACAAAAACAAAAACAAAAACAAAGATTTTTCTAGAGAAAAGTTAGGTATTAGTAACCAACAAAATTAATACAAAGTTAAACGTAGCAATCTAGCTTGTTCCCCGGCAACGGCGCCAGAAAAGTTTGTTGACAGCTCTTAGGCAAGCCAATTACGAACCGCAAGCGCACGGATCGGTTGTANCAATTCTCACAATTCAATACAACCCGGCTTCACGCCAAAAACCCTAGTAGTAGTTACCGACGAAGCTCATTGGTGGACGGGCTGCATCAGTTCTGATCTCCGGCTTACCAGTAAGTTAGTCAATTTATCGAACTAATATAGGCTTTGAATTGAGGCGCATCGCCCTTTCTCGTTTATATTGTTCAACCGATTTATCTCTGGATAATCAAGATTGATATAGATTCCCTACATCGGAGCTAGATCAATATTGATTATTCAACAGATTATCGTTTATCGGACTATACTTTAAGCCTAGATTCCCTACGTCGGAGCTAGGTATCAAGTTTAGTCTAGATTCCCTACGTCGGAGCTAGAGTAATCTTGGTTACTAAAGATAGTCTTTGCGGTTTGTTGGAGTTGCTAGATTGGTTTAGATCTACGCCATGTGAATCAATTCTACTTCTTCAACGGCTTTGAGCACGTCTTGGTCCGATTTAAGCAATATTTATCTTACAGCATCGTTCTATGTCCGATCTTGCTTTGTGGTTTAATCTGGTTGTTCTTTGAGTATTGCATTGATGTAGATTCCCTACGTCGGAGCTGGATCTTTGTAATACGCTTAGATTAATCTTTGACTGTCATGTTTGGTCTAGATTCCCTACGTCGGAGCTAGGTTCATCTTGATTAGTTAAAGGAAGCTTAGATTATGCCTTATTGCTATTTGAATGTTAAGTGTGGTGTAGATTCCCTACGTCGGAGCTGGATCTTGCTTAATTGTTCAGTAGCATATCTTAGAATCAGAACGTATCTGTTAATGTTTACCTGCTTATTTTGCTTAATCTGATCAACACCTGTGCGAGCATCTTGTTTAATTGACAGGTTGATGAGTCAAGTCTGATTATCTAGCTATCTGATCTGATCATAGTTGGAGAAATCTAGATTCCCTACGTCGGAGCTAGATTTCTCTGAAAAGGCTATAGTCCGATCGGCTGGTTAGATGGTCCGACAAGATGAGTCAAACTGGCAATTAGACAAGGTGGACAATGTATCGGCTTACACTGTGATTATTTAATATCTTGTTTCAAGACACAGCTGATCCATTATTTTACATATTGGCCTTGTTTTATGCTTTATTTCATTATTTAAAGGCTAATCTGTTATATCAATCAAAGTCCGATCCTGATTAGTCCGATCCTGAGGTCCGATTTGGTGTCTGATTGAGGTCCGATTAATCGGTCCGATTGACGTCATCATTGAGGTCCGATTCTGAGGTCCGATCAGTATCGGCCGACGCGTGTCTGATTGGGTCTTGGCTAAAATTCGACGTTACTCCATCGTCTGAAATAGAGCCGGCACAATCATAGAGCAATTTAACTGTTTTATTCCCTTGTCAATTTCAGGTCAAATTGACTGGCACGCCGCGAACCTGAACTGGAGTGTAGACTGGCACTGGAGCGAAGCTGATCTCCCCGGTCATCGTGTGCTGCACGCGGGAGATACGTCCGCCGATTTTCCGCGTCAACACATTTTTGGCACGCCCGGTGGGACACGAGAAACAAATCCAAGATGTCGTCGTCTGATGCTGAACAAGAAACTGCAGCAAGACTTGCTGCTGAGAAAGAAGCTGCTGAGAAGGCTAAGAACGACAAGAACAGGGCGCCTGAGGTGACCATGCCGATTACAAAGGCCGATCTGTCCAAGGCTCAGTTGGATTCAGTTCAGGCCCACATTGATGCGTTTGAGAAGCTATGCCTTGGTCAGTTTGGGCGTAATCGTTCAGGTCCTATACTCAAAGGTCCTCTCCCGGATCCAGAGTTGATCAAGAAGGCAACTGAAGCTCGGGAGCACCAGGCTAATATGTCAGAGATGATTCACCAGGCTATTCATCATGCAATGATCAACCAATCAGGCACCTTGGTGAATTCTTTGGACAATCTCATCAAAAAGGCGGTGGACGATGCTGTTTGCTTGAAGGGTCCAGTGTTTATAGCAGATTCTGCAGGAGCATCAGGATCAGGAAAAGGAAAAGAGACTGCAGATAATACAATGACCGTTGCTCCACAGATGCCAATTGCTCCACCACCTCCTGTTGAACTGGCCAACGGTTTCCTGTTGATGGCCGATGGAACTATTGTCGGCCCACATGGTGAAAAGTATGCCAGGACTCTGAGCGAACAAGAGAAACAGCCTGCTGCTGCAAGGCTACGTACAGAGATTCCTTCACATCAGCGTATGGTCGGAGATTACAATAACTATGTAATGGACATAGCTGATGGAATGCCACATGGAAATCAACAGTCCGATTGGTCACAAAAGATAGCCGAGGTGATCCAGAATCAATTCGGCTTGAAGCCTAAAGATGAAGCGAGGTTGTATCGGCACCCGTACCCATCTTACTTTGATGCAGTGCCACTTCCTCCACGTTACAGAGTGCCGGATTTTTCCAAATTCTCCGGACAAGATGATATGACCACCATCGAGCATGTGAGCCGATTCTTGGCTCAGTGTGGTGAGGCTGCTTCAGAAGAGGGACTCAGACTCAGATTCTTCCCTCTGTCACTGTCAGGGCCGGCGTTTACCTGGTTTACGTCGTTGCCAGCAGGATCGGTCACAGGGTGGTCCGACATGGAGAAGCAGTTCCATAAATACTTCTTTTCTGGTCTCAATGAAATGAAGATCTCCGATTTGATTGCCATCAGGCAAAGGAATGATGAGACCGTCAAGGAGTACATCCAACGATTCCGTGACACTAGGAATCGGTGTTACAGTCTGAAGCTGTCTGATATGCAGTTGGCCGAGCTTGCATTTCAAGGTTTGCTCGCGCCGATTAAAGAGAAGTTTTCTGCCCAGGAATTTGAAACATTGGGGCAATTGGTTCAGAAAGTGTCAGCTCATGAGGTCCGATATCAGGAGATGAAGCGTATGAAGTTTTCTAAACAAGTATCTTATCTCTCTGATACTGAAGAAGAAGCTGATGTTAACATAGCTGAATGGACTAAATCTAAGAAGCCAGTGTCGCTCCCGTGGATCAAACAGAATCCTGAGAAGTTTGGATTCGACATAACAAAGGCCGATAAGATCTTTGATTTGTTGCTCAGTGAGAAGCTTATCCAGCTTTCTCCAAATCACTCGATTCCATCGCCCGATGAGTTGAAGAAACGCAAGTATTGCAAATGGCACAACTCAACATCTCACGAGACCAATGAATGCAAAGTGTTCAGAAGGGAGATCCAATTGGCTATTGAGTCAGGCAAGATCAAATTTGAAGACGGCAAGAAAGCCATGAAGATCGATGGTCATCCCTTTCCCAATAACTTTGCTGATTTCTCCTTTTCAGTTAATATAGTTGATGCTAATGAGAAGGGGAAGATCAAGGTGCTTACATCGGACCACGCCAAGAGTTCTGGTGCCGTTGATCCTGTGGTTCAAGTTACTGTTGAAGAGCTACGCAGGAATCATCAGGCATTTGGGCGTGAATCTAATGCTCCTGGTGGATATCGGCCGCGTGTGACTTCACAAATGTTGATCAACAAATACAAGAGGCAGCAGGCAGCAGTCCGAGCGTGGAGGGAACGCGAGGAACGAAGACGTCGGAGGCATGAATATCAAGCAAGGCGCCATGATGAAGAGTTTGATGATCGGCGTCGACGTGATTACAGGTCCGACGGCCGACGCCGATATGATGAGTGGTCCGATGACCGACGCCGGTATGATGATAGGTCCGATGGCCGGCGCTGGTATGATGATAGAATCGATGATCGCCATCACTACGGTTATAGGTCCGATTGGTATACAGATGGACGTCAAGCTTATGACCGGTACGATCAAGATGATGATCATTGGGGGTGTCCTTTCTTCGTGTACTGCTGGAACGAGAAGCTTAGACTGCCATCAAAGGCAGATTGTCCTGAATGCAGCTTCCAGTATGAAGAGTACAGAGCTTCCAAGAGAGGCCGACGATCAGTTCATGAACGGATTGGCGTCAGGGTTGATGATCGTCATCAGAGAGATGAAGGCCGGGTTAACACTCATGGCCACAAAAATAATGAAGGCCGGGTTGATGCTCATGGCCCTGAAAAAATGGAAGAAAAGGCTCCAGTTCACAATCGGACTGAAGAACCTCCAATGAGGCCTGGACAGTGGTGCCCGTCAGGAATTTCCAAGTCTAAGAAGAGGCGTGTGCAACGCTTGCGCTATAATGAGCAGATCCAGGAGCAAGAGTTGGCAAAAGAAAAGAAGTGGCGCGTCAAGATGGCCAATGATGATGAAGCAAGTACATCGGCCGCAATAAATATGGTTTTGATGTTGCCGTCCGATTTCGCTGCTCCTGATGAACAAGACGACCATGAGGACGATTATGAACTGGAAGAAGCCGCTGCATGCTTGGTTCTGGATTCAGAGAAGGCAGTCTTTGAGAAGCCAAATGCAAATGGGTATCGGCACTTGAAGCCTCTGTACATCAAGGGATACGTTGATGGAAAGCCGATGACCAAGATGCTGGTTGATGGAGGAGCTGCTGTCAATCTCATGCCCTATTCTACATTCCGCAAGCTGGGGAAAGGGATTGATGATCTGATTAAGACCAACATGACACTCAAAGACTTTGGCGGAAACGTTTCAGAGCCTCGGGGGGCAATTCATGTTGAATTGACCATCGGCAGCAAGACATTGCCGACTACTTTCTTTGTGATTGATGGCCAAGGTTCCTACAGCATGCTCCTCGGGCGAGATTGGATTCATGCCAACTGTTGCATCCCATCCACTATGCACCAATGTTTGATCCAGTGGCAAGGCAATAAGGTGGAGATTGTCCCGGCTGATGATTCGGTTAGCATTGCTACAGCTGAATCAACAATTTGGGAGTTTGAAGGAGTTGAATGCCTGTCAGGGAAGACGTGGGATGGTGATTTCCTCAAGGTGTCCGATCAAGGACTAAAGCCGATCCAAGCAGTCGGCTCTGAGACATTGTTTTAAATGGATGATTATATAGAAGATCTTGAAAACCGAAGTGAGTTCGGTAAATTAGGATTTGGATTTACGTCGGCCGATGAATTAGAAGAAATAGATATAGGATCTGGTGATAGACCAAGGCCGACGTATATCAGTGCTAAGTTGGATCCCGGGTATAAACAGGAGTTAATAAAACTTTTGAAAGAGTATTCTGATTGTTTTGCTTGGGAATATTATGAAATGCCAGGTTTAAGCCGTGATATTGTTGAACATCGGCTACCTATCAAACCAGGATATCGACCACACAAGCAATACCCAAGGAGGTTCAAGACTGAGATGCATGAACCTATTAAGGCCGAAATAACGAAGCTATTTGAAGCTAAGTTTATCAGGCCATGTCGATATGCTGAGTGGGTATCAAATATAGTTCCTGTTTATAAGAAGAATGGAAAGCTACGTGTTTGCATTGATTACAGGAACTTGAACAAAGCAACCCCGAAGGATGAGTATCCGATGCCGGTGGCCGATATGCTTGTTGATGCAGCATCAGGCCATAAAGTAATGAGTTTCCTGGATGGTAATGCTGGTTATAATCAGATTTTTATGGCGGAAGAAGATATTCCCAAGACTGCATTCCAATGTCCAGGTGCTCTCGGTTTATATGAGTGGGTTGTTATGACCTTTGGTTTGAAAAATGCCGGTGCTACTTATCAGCGTGCTATGAATTATATTTTTCATAGGTTGATCGGCAGGATAGTCGAAATTTACATTGATGATGTGGTAGTCAAATCAAAAGGTTATCGAGATCATTTGGCCGATTTGAAGGAGACACTGGAGTGTACAAGACAACATGGATTGAAGATGAATCCACTCAAGTGTGCTTTTGGCGTGTCGGCCGGCCAATTTCTCGGTTTCTTGGTACATGAGAGAGGAATTGAGGTGAATGATCGGAACCGCAAGGCGATTGATGATATTGAACCTCCAATGAACAAGAAGGAATTACCGAGTTTGATTGGAAAGATTAATTTTCTGAGGAGGTTTATATCAAATTTGTCGGTCCGATTGGAGGCATTTACTCCTTTACTGAAGCTGAAAAATGAAGAAGAATTGGTTTGGGAGCCTAAACATCAAAAGGCATTGGATGAGATCAAGCAATATTTAGCATATCCGCCAGTTCTTATTTCACCACAGAAGGGTAAGCCGTACAAACTTTATTTATCGGCTTTTGATCAAGCAATCGGCTCTGTCTTGATTCAAGAGGTTGATGGGAAAGAAAGAGTTATATTCTATTTAAGCCGAAGATTGCTAGATCCTGAAACTCGATATTCATATGTGGAAAAGCTTTGCCTTTGTTTATATTTTTCTTGCACAAAATTAAGGCATTATTTGTTATCGGCCGAATGTACTGTGATCTGTAGAGAAGATGTGATCAAGTATATGTTATCAATGCCAATCATGAAAGGAAGAATTGGCAAATGGGTTTTTGCTTTGACAGAATTTGATCTCAGGTATGAATCGGCCAAAGCGGTAAGAGGGCAAGTAATGGCTGATTTGGTTGCTGATCATTGTGGACCTAACATTAATGATGTTGAGCAAAACATTATAAAGCTTGGTGAATCTGGTCCGATGAAAAAGGCCAATGTGGTTGACGCGGTTCCTTGGACTATGTTCTTCGATGGTTCTTCTTGTAATGATGGTTGCGGAATCGGTCTGGTTATTATTTCGCCTCGGGGGCAAGGTTTGAATTTGCTTTTCCGATTGAGAAGTGCACAAATAATCAGGCGGAATATGAGGCACTGATGAAAGGTCTCCAGATTCTTAAAGATATCGGAGCTCAGTTTGTTGAGGTATTTGGAGATTCTTTATTGATTATCAATCAGTTACTCGGCAAGTATGATTGCAAGATGGATGCTTTGTTATCTTATTTTGAAAGATGCCGAGATTTGATTAGCCAATTCGCATTGGTGACCCTTAAGCATGTTCCAAGACATCATAATGAAGAAGCAAATCGGCTGACGCAAAAAGCGTCTGGCTATCGGCCTACGTCTGATGTAATGGTACAGGAGATACCAGAAGGAGATTGGAGGAAAGAAATCGTTGAATATTTGAAGGATCCTTCTGTCAAGACCTCTAGAAAAGTACGCTATAAATCGATCAGACATGTCTTGATTGAGGGAGTGCTTTATTTTCGCTCGATTGATGGGGTCCTGTTGAGATGTATCGGACCTGAAGAAGCTAAAGTTTTGATGGGAGAAATTCATGAAGGTGTCTGCGGGGCTCATCAATCGGCGTTCAAGATGAAATGGATGATAAGAAAGAATGGGTATTATTGGCCGACAATTCTAGAAGACTGTTTTGAATATTATAAAGGATGCCAAGAGTGTCAAAGATATGGAAATATTCAAAGGGCTCCAGCATCGGCCATGAACCCTGTTATCCCATGGCCGTTTAGAGGATGGGGAATTGACTTGATCGGCCAAATTTTTCCACATTCAAGTAAGGGGCATAAATTCATATTAGCGGCAACAGATTATTTCACCAAGTGGGTTGAAGCTATTCCTTTGAGGGAGGTGAAGACGCAGAATGTTATTGAATTCGTTAGGGAGCACATTATTTACCGATTTGGGATTCCACAGACGATCACAACAGATCAAGGTACGATGTTTACATCGGACGAATTCAAAAATTTTGCTGCTGATATGGGTATCAAGCTTCTTAATTCATCGCCATATTATGCACAAGCCAATGGTCAAGCTGAAGCCTCCAATAAAAGTTTGATCAAGTTAATTGATAGAAAGATTGAGGAGTATCCAAGAAAATGGCATATTGTGCTTCCTGAAGCTCTCTGGGCCTATCGAATGGCTTGTCATGGATCGATCAAGGTTTCTCCGTATGAATTGGTTTATGGACATGAAGCCGTTCTTCCATGGGAAATTCGTACTGGATCAAGACGTATCGAGCTTCAGGATAGATTGAAGGCCGGCGAATACATGGAGCTCATGAATAGTGAGTCCGATGATTTGGCTGTTCGTCGGCTGCGCGCTCTTGAAAATATTGAGGCTAATAAGCTCAGGGTGGCGAGGCATTATGATAAGAAAGTGAAAGGGAAAGAGTTTAAGGAGGGTGATCTTGTCTGGAAGGTTATTCTGCCAATTGGTTCTAAAGATCCCAAGTACGGCAAGTGGTCACCGAACTGGGAGGGACCTTATCAAGTCGTCCGATGTGTTCCTGGAAATGCTTATATTCTACGAACGCTTGAAGGAGAAATGTTTCCTAAAGCATTAAACGGGAAATATTTGAAGAAGTACTACCCTAGCATTTGGGTAAATTCATAAGAGCCGATGCTATGCGTCAGGCTTGAAAGCCGATGGAAAATCGCCTCAAGAACAAAAATAAGAGCCGATGCGATATGCATCGCCTTAAGGGCTGTATCCAAACAGAGAGAAATACATTACATCATCAAGCCGTTCGATGACGGATCAGGCTGTTTGAAAAGGGATTGCATATATATTCATATATTTCTCATACAGAGGGATTTCAGAAAGATAAAAGGATCTAGTAGGCGCCGATATACTTTGTTCATCATTGCCAGAACTAGATTGAAAGAAGGAAGGGCAAAAGGAAGCGCAAGTTTGAGGAGATATCTTCTTCCTTGAGTCGAAGAAATCCACCCCGGATGCAGTCCCTTGAAGAGCGCGCCGGTGGACGCTCTGCCCTAGCCTGTAAAGGGCACTCTATTACCCCTGAAAAACCTTCCCTTTGGTGAACCATGAGAGGAACCTCACGAGGATTCTTCTAGCGGAAGTTCCACCTGGATTCACTGCGGGATCAGAAAAGGGGGGGAGTGCCCTATACTTCTTCACGAGAATTCTTCTAGCAGAGGAGGAGGAGGGAGTTGAATCCTACATCAAACAGAAGGAGTTTGTGCTCTACCATGAATATTAGCTGCGCCATGGCTAAGGGATGGTGGAAGAAGAAGGCTTGAGGCGGTCATTTATAACCGACGGTCGATGGATGCGTTAGAGGAGGAATGGAATCCAGGGGACGCTCGTGGAAACCGTCCAAATGAAGAACAGTATTCTCGTGGAAATGCGGCATTGATTCAGGGCTGCCGTAATTAAAGGAGGGGCGTCTTTTGAGGGGCTGCATTGAAAAGTCGTATCGACTGGGTCAGAAGACGTATGGATACCCATGAGGTAAATGTAGGGATCCATATCTGTTCGTTGTCAGAGGTTATTGCCCAGGAGAAAGATCGGGGAGCCGTGCAGTACAGGGATGGAAAGTTTCGGCGCGAAAATCGGTGGAGGAGTTATGGTGATAGATACGAATTTTGGAACAAAATGATATTTTATTCCAAAATTGGGGGGCATGTGTTGACACCGGATTTTCGCACCTGATATACTGGGCCGGATGATGACATGATGAAGTTGAGACTACGAAGTGGACCCGTTGACTGGTCAATGCCAAAGGTGACAGGAAGGAAGCCGATGCTGAAAGGAGTTCGATGAAGTAGGAGTCCGACCCGATGACGAGTGCAAGAAGAAAGGCGTGTCGGCTAAGGAAGAAACATATCAGATTCGGGGACTATTTCCTTTTCAGAAGGTGTTTAAGAGTCCCATTGTATCTTAAGTTTAGTTTACCTTATTTAGTTAGTCTGGTCCGATCAGGACTCTCCATGACCAGGGTATAAATATGAGCCCTCGTCCATTGTAAAGAACAATTCTCACAATCAATACAACCCGGCTTCACGCCAAAACCCTAGTAGTAGTTACCGACGAAGCTCATTGGTGGACGGGCTGCATCAGTTCTGATCTCCGTCTTACCAGTAAGTTAGTCAATTTATCGAACTAATATAGGCTTTGAATTGAGGCGCATCGCCCTTTCTCGTTTATATTGTTCAACCGATTTATCTCTGATAATCAAGATTGATATAGATTCCCTACGTCGGAGCTAGATCAATATTGATTATTCAACGATTATCGTTTATCGGACTATACTTTAAGCCTAGATTCCCTACGTCGGAGCTAGGTATCAAGATTAGTCTAGATTCCCTACGTCGGAGCTAGAATAATCTTGGTTACTAAAGATAGTCTTTGCGGTTTGTTGGAGTTGCTAGATTGGTTTAGATCTACGCCATGTGAATCAATTCTACTTCTTCAACGGCTTTGAGCACAGGTCTTGGTCCGATTTAAGCAATATTTATCTTACAGCATCGTTCTATGTCAGATCTTGCTTTGTGGTTTAATCTGGTTGTTCTTTGAGTATTGCATTGATGTAGATTCCCTACGTCGGAGCTGGATCTTTGTAATACGCTTAGATTAATCTTTGACTGTCATGTTTGGTCTAGATTCCCTACGTCGGAGCTAGGTTCATCTTGATTAGTTAAAGGAAGCTTAGATTATGCCTTATTGCTATTTGAATGTTAAGTACGGTGTAGATTCCCTACGTCGGAGCTGGATCTTGCTTAATTGTTCAGTAGCATATCTTAGAATCAGAACGTATCTGTTAATGTTTTACCTGCTTATTTTGCTTAATCTGATCAACACCTGTGCGAGCATCTTGTTTAATTGACAGGTTGATGAGTCAAGTCTGATTATCTAGCTATCTGATCTGATCATAGTTGGAGAAATCTAGATTCCCTACGTCGGAGCTAGATTTCTCTGAAAAGGCTATAGTCCGATCGGCTGGTTAGATGGTCCGACAAGATGAGTCAAACTGGCAATTAGACAAGGTGGACAATGTATCGGCTTACACTGTGATTATTTAATATCTTGTTTCAAGACACAGCTGATCCATTATTTTACATATTGGCCTTGTTTTATGCTTTATTTCATTATTTAAAGGCTAATCTGTTATATCAATCAAAGTCCGATCCTGATTAGTCCGATCCTGAGGTCCGATTTGGTGTCTGATTGAGGTCCGATTAATCGGTCCGATTGACGTCATCATTGAGGTCCGATTCTGAGGTCCGATCAGTATCGGCCGACGCGTGTCTGATTGGGTCTTGGCTAAAATTCGACGCTACTCCATCGTCTGAAATAGAGCCGGCACAATCATAGAGCAATTTAACTGTTTTATTCCCTTGTCAATTTCAGGTCAAATTGACTGGCACGCCGCGAACCTGAACTGGAGTGTAGACTGGCACTGGAGCGAAGCTGATCTCCTCGGTCATCGTGTGCTGCACGCGGGAGATACGTCCGCCGATTTTCCGCGTCAACACTTAGCACTAATAATGTTAGCAAGAATGTTCTTTTGGTTGAATAGTGATGTATGAATTCAAGAACAATCTAACCTAATCAATGTCACGAGCGGTAGAGAGGAGTACACAAGATATGGAAGCATTTGCCCATAGGGTCTAGGATCACTATGAGATGTAATCACCGAGCAAGAGAAAACCAATCTAATCTATCAATGAAGAAGTGAACCAAACTCAACACTTTTCCTCCTGCATACTGTCACTACACGAGGGTACTTACCTATCGAGCCATAGGAACACGAAACATTGATGCGATCTAGGCATGCGAGGCAACGAGCGATGCATACCCATAGTGATGCCGGCTGGCTTTTAGGATGAAAAGCACCATCAACTAAGAACATGATAGATTGATCTCATAAAAGGATTCGGCAATTACAAATCAAGATCTCCTTACAACCACATGGTCAAACGAGGACTTTACCCCATGAAGCTAAGCATGACGTCGCGATTCATGGTGTGGAAGCCTTCGGCGAAGATGAGCTCCTTGCTATCCTCCAACTTGAAACGGCGTCCGGACGACGGCTAGGACCTCCGGCGGCGTATCCTCCTTGTGTTTCTCTCCAATGGTGGCTTTAGATCTAATCTCCTCTCAATCATTCATCTTGACGGCGTCTTTGGGGGTGTTTATATAGGTCTCTGGTGAATGACGGCGGAGGGAACCCTTAGGGTTTGCGTTTACTTCGTGCTGAAGAAAGGAGAGCGTGAGCGGGCCCCAGAACAGGCTGGGCCAGCCGGCTCAGAGCCTCCAGGCCGGCCGGCCTGGGCTCCTTCTGGCACTTCTCGTCTCCATCTTTCGCGTGCTGGCCCTCCTCCTCAATCCTTATCCATGTAGGTGCTTTGGTCCATGTCAAACTCCGCCAAATATGTCGTATTTCCTGTAAAATCACAACATGCTCCAAAATACAAGACATTTTTGAAAACGGGGTTATTTCAGGTGCCAAGTGGCGGATTAGTATAAGAATTAGTTCAAAACCAATGCTAAATCAGTCCGAAAAGTGTACCAATAATGACCGTCAACAACCCCTTGCCTGGAGGAATCATGGGCTTGTACTGGTTTAAGTTCTTCTCTCTCTGCTTCTTCAGCTCTTTTTCCTTCTGTTCTTGAAAGCGAAGTCGCTGCAACTTTCTCTTTTGTGTGCGTGTCAAACCTGGAGGACACCATCTTGACAAGAAATATTTAGATTTATCAATTTCAACTTTCTTACGCTCACCAAGATCTGCAGGAACATCTTCCTGAACTGATGCCTTAGCCTCATCACCAATCACAACTGGCCTCTTGCCATCATCCTCTGGAATCACCTTGATGTCACCAATCTGAATCACATCAGCAGCAGTAGTCCTCTCCAGGTCGACATCCATCTTCTGAACAACTTCCACCACCGTTTTGGGTCGATAAACCTGCTTGGGAGGAGAGGGTTGCCTCCTCTGAGGAAACCGGTTCCACCGGTTTTGCAATCCGGTGCCACCGGTTTTGGGTGGTACATCCTAACCTGATCGACGAGGCGCCGAACGGTTATCCACCAATCTCTCATGTACTGGCACTCTGTCATTACCCCATCCTAGATGAAAAGGAGGACATTGCTTAGGATAATATGGGATATACATCCCATTGTAATCCCACGCCGGATATGGAGAATTATGCGGCGTCATCCACGGCATGGCTTGATATTGATTTTGTTAGGGATATAGAGTAACAACATTACCCTTCTATCTGTTATTCACCCTCGGAGGTGAAACTGGTTTTTCCTGACGCATGGGTGATCTCTTTCTCTTTTTTGCTGGCCAATCCTCATCAACTGGCCTTTGAATTGCATATTTGGAGAACAACTGGTCAAAGATCGGCTTTGGCTTTGCAATCTTGGCCTGATCTTTGGCCACATTCACTTTCCAGGTTCTGATCTCAGGACGCTTGGGTTTTAACATCTTCGGGCGCCCCTGACCGAAACCGGTGGAACCGGTTTCTGAAACTGGTGGCACCGGTTTGTACAACGCAATAGGCTCAAACAGTGCTTTTGAGGATCCTTGCCCCTCGAGATCCGAGACTCTTGCAGTAATTTTGAAAGTCTCTCTGCCATTAGGAGTCTTCTCACACACCACCTCCCTGATTATTGCCTTTCCCTTCGAATTTTTAGGCTTCGCATCACCCACAACAACATTCTTCCCTTTGGTTGATTTGACTTGATGCGGCCGAACCAGAACCTTAGGTGGTTGCATCTCAAGGGTGTTAACAGGGAAAGATGCCTTGTCAACCTGCATCTCATGTAGGGTCAAACGTCCTTCATTTAAGGCCGATTGCACCTGTCGATGAAAAACATTACAATCATTAGTAGCATGCGAAAAAGAATTATATAACTTGCAATATGCCCGTCTTTTAAGCTCTTCAGGTGAGGGAATAGCAGGAGACATTTTAACATTTCTATTTTTCAACAATTCATCAAAAATATGATCATATTTAGAAACATCAAAAGTAAATCGCACTTCTTCGTGCCGATTCTTTTGAATTGGCTTAAGAGATGGACAAGTGTACGATTTGTTCTTAGAAAGCCACACAAGTTCAGCAACATACACATCTTCATTATCGTCCGAACTACTAGAATCATAAGTAACAACATGAACATTAGAACGATGAGTCTTATATGTATCTTTAGCATTTTTTATTCAGTTTTCAGTAGCCAAAGCTCTCACTTGTACTTGGTTAACCGGAAACTGATCTAAACCTTCTATCTTTTCTTTAATAAAGGATCTCAAACTATTAAAAGCAACATCAGCAAGATCCCTTTCAGAAAGTGACAAATTAAAGCATCGGTTCCTAGTTTCTTTGAATCGTTTAAAATAATCCAAAACAGATTCATCTCTTTGTTGCTTAACCGATGTTAAATCTGTCAATTTTAAATGAGTACTTCCACCATAAAAATGATCATGAAATTTTTTCTCTAATTGATTCCATGAATGAATTGACCCGGGAGTTAATGAAGAAAACCAAGAAAAAGCAGTTCTAGTCAAAAATACTGAAAACAAGCAAATTTTTAAAGCATCACTAGAACTGGCTTCCCCCTAGTTGAGCAAGATATTGGCTAATGTGCTCCCAAATGATCTTACTATCATCACCATTGAATTTCACAAAATCAGGAATACGCCAATTATTAGGATAAGGAACAGCATCGAAATCAGCAGAGTATGATTTTTGGTATAATCTAGAATTACCCACGTCAATGCCGAGCTTATCCTGCATCATGCTAGCTAACTCGTCCTTTAATTTAAAAAATTCAGCATATAAATTTGAACGAGCTAGATCAGATTGCCCTGTGGCTGCACTTTGAGCTTGAACAACATAAGGCATGCGATAAGGACCTTGCCGCAAGTATTGATCATACATATCATTAGGAATCCCACTAGAATTGGTGTTTTGATTAGGTATGGGGGTGATGTGTATGCACGTGTCTCAATGTAAGCAGAACAATTAGCCACCTCTGTATTTCGGTTAGAGACTACCGAAAGAGGAGCTATAGCGTGTGGTACTAGCTGCTGCACAGCTGGAGTGACAAAACCAGTTCCACTGGTGCCACCGGTTTCGCCGAGGCCGGTGAAACATGTGCTAGCGGCTGTATTTGCCCTAGATAGAAATTAGCCGGCATACCATATAATGGATTTTTAGGTGTTTTTCCTAGTGCAGCTGACACGCTCGCATGCGTATTCTCATATTGCATAGGTTGTAAATTGTGTGCATAATAAGATGAATCTACCAACCTATCTTTTTCAATTCTATCCATCCTGTCTATAAGAGTGCATACTACCTCATCAGTACATAAAAGTGCAGCACTAATCTTGTCATTAGGATTGGGAGTAGAAGTTTCAGGTGGGTGCATAATTACCAGGGGTAACTCTTCCACCTTCTTGTCCTTTAAAGTGAACGCTGGCATCATGAATTCGTGAGTTCTTGTTACTTTGCCTTGGCGATCCTTCTTCAGCCCCATCAGAAATTGATTTTTAAAGAATTCTTGGGCTGCTTCAAACTTCTGATGCTCCTCATCACCAAGCTCCTCCATGGAGGGCACAATGATGTTTTTCTTGTCCAAATCTGCAGTAGATCCCATCTGGATAGGGTTAAGTAGACCGGTTATAAAAACCAAGATCTCTTTCCCTAGCGGAGTCACCAAAAATATGTTGACGCTTTTTATGGCCAACACACCGAAAATTGCGCTAGCTTGCACGGATCCGCAACGGATCGATCACCGGCAGCACTCCCTGGCAAATCGGTTCCACTGGTTTGGGAATCTGGTACTACCGGTTTCCGAGGGTTTGCTGCGTGAGCCTACGAACGCCGGCCCGGGAGGGACCCCGTCAGGGCAGGCGTGCCTAGGGTTGCTCTGAGGTCGGCAGGCCACTCAGAACGCCGTCAACGCTGTAGAGACGAAGGACGAACAGCAATTAGGGTTGGAAAAGCTAGGGTTTGGAGATGACAAAAAGTAAAGGTATTTTGTATTTGATCGATTGAATAAACCCTCAATCGGCCGTGGCCCTTCATATTTATAGGGTGGGGAGGTCTTGCCCCGCAAGAAAAGCCCTATTACAACTCGGACCCACAAAAGAGTCCAATCCTACTAGGACTCGGGGAAAACCGGTTCCACCGGTTTTCAAATCCGGTGCCATCGGATTGCTTTGTCAGACGGGCAACATAGAACCAAACCGGTTCCACCGGTTACAGAATCCGGTCCCACCGGTTTTCCTATCAAACCTATTCTGTGCCAATTTTGATCGTCAATAGAATGATGCTTTTTTTTAGCAGGCGGAGGAACGAAGCTGGCTCGATCTAGCTCGCACACGCCCAACAAGATTGCTAGCTAGTTCTAGATAAAAATTGTCAACTAACAAACACAATACACAGCATCATCACTTTTAGGGCGTGTTTAGATGCACACATTTTGCATAAAGTTTACACCTTGAGAACCGTGTCAGTTCATTTCTTCTCTCTGTGCACGTGGCCCAATGCATAAATTTTTCACCCTTTTCACGCATCTAAACACCCGCCTTATTGTAAGAAAGATATGGGAAGGAAAAAAGGCGGTGGCACGTAGTTCACCATGGTCAGGCCATTGTTACAAAAACTGAGGACTTGTAAGTGGTAACCAAGGCTAATTTGTGTCATAGGATGAAACTCATCTCTCAATAGTGAAACCCCCTCCTCTGTCCACATAATTAATGACCTTGCCAAGGTAACAAAGTTGCTAAAGTGGCATCAAATTTAATGTCCATGAAACTCTCTATAAAACCGACTAAAATTAGTCTTTGTTGTAGTCAGGCTTCAGCTAGCCCTGGTCCTGGACATTCGTTTCAAGGCACGACACGTTGCAATTCGTTTTGATCGGTGTTAACAACGAGTTGTATTAGTACTTGCAGCACATCCACATGCATGCATGCGCACGGTGGGTCGCGCCAACTCATTCTGGTGGTGATGTGTCATGTGTCTGCTTTGTTGAACTGGATTGCACTGAGCTCATGGCTGAAGTGCGCCCACTACATGTGAGATGTGAAAACCGTTGATGGGTCAGATGTATTCTATGTACATATGTTTATGATGCCACTGGAGTTAATTGATGTTTTGGCCTCAATGAGGGAGGGCAAGGTCGGACCTAGGCTAGCCCGGCTTGTAGTCACTAGAAATTTTCTCCAGGCTAGTGATGATGAAGCGGGTGGTGATAAACTAGGTGATCGATGGTGACCGACGAGCAGAGGTCACGCATGCAGTGGCGAATGCAGGGTGGCATAGCTCCTTTCTTTCTTCTTCCCTCCCTATTCACTTCTCCCCCTCTTCTCTCCCTCCACCTCTTTCATGTTTATCCATTGATGCACAGATGTTGGGGAGGCCGAACTATATGTTTAAATAAAGCATGATCAGTTGGGTGTAAATTGTCATGTAACATAGACCATCAATGCAGTATCGAAGCAATTTGTATGGTCTACTCTGTCTATCTTCTTGTAACTAATGTGCTTTAAAACTATAATTTTTGTACGATGAGTGCTTTAAAACTATACAACTAGATTCAGATATAAGAATGCCACCACGTGCTATTTATCTGTGTAGTGCATCTTGTTGTGCCCATCCAAATTAGCTAGCAATGATTCATCATTAGTAAGTAAGTAAATTGTGCGTACCTTGTACTCCCTTTATTTTTATTTACATGTCGCATTAGATTTGTCTTAAGTCAAATTTAACTAACTTTGACCAATTTTATATAAACATATAGCAACAACTATAACATCTAATATATGTACTATTAAAATATATTCCATGATGAATTCAATGTAACAAATTTTGGTACTCTAATTTAATATTGTTCTATAAATTTGGTAAAAGTTGACCAAGTTTGATTTAGGACAGAACTAATACGACATGTAAATAAAAACAAAGAGAGTAATGTAAGTCATCACACACATATATTCTTAATTTGGATTTGGTTCTCATTCCAACAGGCTTTTGCTATGCACAATCATTCAAAATTTAATAATCCTCTAAAACAGAGTTTATTGGTCCTTAGAGATAACATAGAACTTATTGTATAAATTAATCTCTTGTCTCACGATCATTTCCATAGCATATGAACAGAGAATATTTTGTCAGTACACTCATCATTTCTTTGCTGGGAATGTCATTTTGAAACGGCATGTCTCTTTTCCCCTCCAAAAGTGCCCATTGCTTTATTAGATCAGAATAAACCCTCCAGAGAATGATACAAGGCACATCTAAACAATTAGCAAAGTATTGTCCTATAATGGCCACTATAAGGCAAACGAGTGGACCGTAGACAACTCACACATTTAGTTCACAATATTTATTCAAGTCAACTGTTATGAAAGAGAGGAATATTTTGTGGTACACTGGTACTCCGTTACTGCACTATTTCTTTCTTTATCAGAAATGGCATAAAGAAGCTAGTGTCCCTTCTCCCCACTCTGCGGAACACTAGGATATGAGTACTTTTTTACATGATTGTTAGTGTCGATTCGATAAAGATTATCAACCCAACACCCTGCGCTTAAGAGATCGTATTGGAATACCAACTGAGGTTTTGATGATATCCTTCCAACTGTGGGCCAGATTTCTATCTACAAGCTTGCATTGGTTCCACTCTAGCTAGAGACGTTCTTCCTTCAAAAAAAAAAACTAGAGACGTTCTATGGTGTAGTAAAATGTTTCATAGCGGCCTGGCCCAAGTAATTCTCAGTTTTACGTAGGTGAATCTCCCAAAAAGAAACAGACAACGACTTACTGGATCCCCTTCTATCATATAACTGATAGAAATCTCCTTGCAGGAAAGGCTATAGTCGATACCGAAAGTGCCTAAATCAGAATAAATCCTCCAGAAAGATATACATATACTAAATAATCAGTAGATCGTCGGCCCACAGGCCACTACTTCTGTAGAAAGGTTGAGCTAAAGACAACTCACATATTCATCAGATCACATAATAAAAGCAAAATGAAAAGAGCACACACTAATCATATAATGTTCTTTTGCATATATATGCAGATAATATGCCATCAAACAAAAGAGCACACACTAATCATATAATGTTCTTTTGCATATATATGCAGATAATATGCCATCAAACAAAAGATACACTTTATTAGTACCAGAATTAGGCATCTCGACACAATAATATCTACACACATATTACAAATATACCTTCGATCTCTGTCCAACTACTGAAGCTACATTGTTTATCTGAAGATTCTGAATACAGAACCTGCATGATACGTGTAGCTCTGGACACGTGTATTGTTGCCTTTTAGTAGTGATATGCACACCAGGGGGACTAGAGGGGCTCCAANCCCTACACCCTGGAACTCCATTGAAGAAAAGAAGGAGAAAGAGAAAAAGGATGAAGGAAGAAGAAGAAATAGAGGAGGAAAAAGAAGAGAGCTCCCGTAAATCCAAGTTCTAGATTCGCCACGGAGATGCACGTATCTTGAGTTCTTGACGTCTGAACTTGGCCTAGAGTGGAGGCGCCCAGTGGCTTGTATTTCTGAAGTTCCTTTTCCAAGGGAGCATGAACTCAAGGCCTCACAAGCCACTGGCATTATGCTGCTCCCTCAACAAGGCCTCAAGTAGTCGAGTTCTAAAGTGATGTTTGGGCATCAACACGATTTTAAAACATAATTTTGACCACTCATTTTTATAAAATATATTTGAGTCACATATATACAATGAATAACAACTATTCTCTTTTACATGCTCTGTTGTGTGTGGGAGAATTTAGTAACTGAAATATTTACCAATGAACCATTATGAAATGACATTTTCCAATGAAAATGGATTTCAAAATAAACAGATGAATTTCTGAAGTAGCTAGAAGTTTGGCCTTCACAATGTTTCTCTTGGCAAAAGAACAATTTCTTCTGGATTCATGTTTGTTGTTGATTGGCAAAATAGCCAAAATCGTCCCTAAACTTTGCACAAAGAATCAGTTTTATCCTTAAATTTTTAAAAGGGTCAATCTAGTCCTTCAACTCTCATTTAGGCATAGGGTTGTCAGTTGTCATCATTACCCAACCCTATGCCTAGGACTAGAACGGACTTTGAATTGAGGATAGTCTGCCTGCAGGTAAAAGTAAAATGTTGTAAATGCCCTGTAGCAGACCGCCTCAGTCTATCCTCAGTTTTTACCTAGTTGGCCCCGGATATCCCAGGAGAAATAGAAAATGACTAATATCCCTATGACTGATACAAATCTCAGAAAAAATACTGATTGATACCAAAAGTGCATGATGCTTTAGATTAGAATAAATAAACACTCCCGCAAGATGTGCATCTGAACAAACAACCGAGTGTCCCATCTGGCCACTTGTGAGGCAAAAGAAGGAACTGAAGACAACTCACATATCCAGATCATCACTTTAAAGAAACATGAAAAGAGCACACAGTAATCATATTCCGTTCTTTTATATAGATGCCATCAAGAGGATTCTGCGTATCCGAATTTAGCATCGAAACAGTACAAGATACAAGCCACAAGAACATATCTTCGATCAAACAACCCGAGCTAGTGAACTTGTCTATCAGAAGATTCTGAAGACAATGGCCTACACGACATATACGTAACTGAACACTTGCATTAAATTATTCAAACAGTACGTAGTCTTTCCCTTCTTGAAATAAAGATATAGCATAATAGATATAGTTCATTCGCTGTATTCCTGATGAAGGCTCTTGGATTAAACCATTGCTGCAGCTGCAGTATACGGTTGCCGATGCTCACTGGTTCTGATCTGAATAGTCGCAGCAGAAGCAGGCGCGCAGGGTGCGCCACAGGACGTCGCCACGGTGGTGGCACCGCGGTTTCTCTCCTCCATTGTTGTTGTTGCCGCCGCCGGCGACGGTGGGTGCTCCCATTCGGAGCTGGAGATGATCCATCTAGTGTAGAGAACAGATAGAGTATTAAGAGGTGTGGTATGCTCCAGCTGGCTGCTCCAAGAGTGATGGATGTGCTGCTTATAAAGAGAGAGTCCGTATCGAGTGAGAGACTGGCTGCAGTAGAGTGCAGCAAATGGATTGGAGAAAGAAAATATGGAAAGGGAACTCACTTTCGGCAGTATCAAGACCCTAAAGTGGCCAGTAAAATATAGAAGTGGTCTACGGCTCGGTATGCATACAAATATGTCGTTTCGGACACGATTTGTATCTAACTCAATATATGTACCTTGATTGAAAAGTGTAAAGAGAACTAAAGCGATTCAACGGGAAAACCACCTGCATTAGCGGTCTCTGTTTAGCAGTTAAGCACTTAGACTTTTTTTATTAAAAATAAGTCTCACTTATGTACTTAACCATAAGCAAAAACTTATCTCTTGATCTCCTACTCCACAGTAGGTTACAGTGCAAGATGGATCAGATTAATAAGGGCTTGAAGGAAACATAGAACATAAAGGAATTACATATGTCAGGAGACAAAACAATAAAATAGGAGTGACATTTAGGGGGTGTTTAGATGCAGCGTTATACATAGTATTTTTGTGTTATGCATAGTGTATACAGAGAGAAAAAATGCATTGAGGAACGTGCGTTATGCAAAACGTTATGCATAGTGCGTGAACTAAACAGGGCCTTACTTCCTCCGCTCCGAACACTACTAGAGATAGGGTCATTTGTATCGGAGTAACATTTATAATTTATATTTCATTTTAACTTTATCCTAAGTCTAACTTTAGTTATATATCAAAGGAAGACAATATATCAAGGCTTCAATAGGAAGGAGCCCTTAACGGTATCTGTACCAAACTAATAATATGGAGCCTACAAGCTGAGTCATGCAGCGGTTATAGCATCATCCAAGTCTTTTGCGTGAAAGATCACCACGGCACATAATCTAGCATCTGGGGTATATAATCTGCGTCTTTTGTGCGCTGCAACTCCTATGATTACGGTATCGATCTGAAGCAGAACATCAACAGCTTAACGGTCGGCCAGCTTGTGATTCACGAGAACCTTTTTCCTTTTTATGCCTGATTCGCCGTGATCGATGTGTGAGCGTGACACATACGTTAACAAACTTCATGCTGAAAGTTTTAGGATCGAAGCTAGAGTTTTCTGTTCAGCAGCACAATCTTTCTTTTTCCCCTTGAGAAGCATAATCCATGCATGCGAATGTTCATTGATATATATGTGGGCCTCAGACGATCACTCAGAAACTTCCCCCCTAATCATAATCTGAAGAGGGTGTCAATTAATATATAATAGAGATTTTATAGAGACACGCTGTAACAACAACTTGGATATGAGGCACAGGGAAGTGCAGTTCATGCATGCGATTCTTTTTCCGTCATCAGTGCAGTGGTATATGATCTAATAGCTAGTACTAGGGAACTACTATGCATTCAACAGCGTGAGTCTCTCTTCTCACTTTCTACAATGTTCTCTCTGGACTTGAACGCCGATGATGCGTTCTTCACGTCCGGTTATTCCGTAGAAAGGGTAACGCACAGCTGCTTTGCATTGGTTCAGTGAACGCGAATAGAGAGTACTCGATCGTTCCTGCAAGCATTTTAGACCGAACGATATAATTGAACCTCCATATTCCACAAGACCAGTGGTTGACCTTGACCAAGCCGCCGGCCACAGTCTCAGTCTCACTGTCACTCTGGCCGTCAAGTTGGAACCTGTGGGCCACAGGGCCAGGAGGCCTTCTGTCACTAGTCAGTCACTGTTCACAGAAAGCAACGGTACCGTGTGCCATGTGCGTGGCAGTGTGAGTACGAAGTCGGTGAAAGGGTCGAAAACGAAAGGATTCCGTGCCCCAGCTGATTTTAGCTCAATGCATGCACCCAGGATGTTTGTCCCCAGAACCAATCATTCCTTTGTGCGATTTCCTCTTTGGTTTTGCACAGCAGATTTATATTTCTTTATTGAAAGGAAACAGCTTACATTTACTGAGGATTAAATTGTTTTTCTAGAAAATACTGAGGATTAAGTAGCTCGATCAAAAGTGCAACAGCTTAATCCTCAGACAGGAGCTATTTCGAAATGGGCCCTCACCCGCATTTGGGCTGCCTGGTCCTCACCATCGGTGCGGGCCCAACACGAAATTGCCATTCAACCTCTTAACTACACCGGCAATTTGCATGGTCTAATCCCTGGCCTCCACCTTGTAGCATCGTGCTTAAAATATTTTACTGGCTTCTCACGTGTATTGACAACGTGATTGTGAACAGATCGTGAATGCGATAAAACTTGCCAAAAAACACATGTATTGAGATCACCAAACAATAATAATAGAGACACACACATATCTATGAATTTATATTATTCAAGCGAATACAAAATATTTATATTAATATCATGTAGATCAGATAAAGATAGGTCACTTCTGATTTATAGTATTTGTTCATAATTTTTTAAGATTTTTTAAAACCATCTCGAGTGTAAACAACTCACATGAAATTTTAAACATATTTTTTTAGAATAATTTTTAATTTAAAATATAAATTTACTATTATGCTGATCAAATAAAAATATATCACTTTTGATTTATATTATTTGTTCACAAAGTTTTAAGATTTTTGCAAACCATCCTTAGTGTAAACAATTCACATAAAAATTTAAATATAGTTTTTTAGAATAGTTTTTAATTTAAAATTTAAATTTACTATAATGTCATATCAAAACAAAGTGGGTCATTATTTATTTATAGTGTCTATTTTAAAAAATCAAGATTTTTAAAATTTTTGTATGTATTTAATTTTGATTTGATTCGATTGTTTGGAGACAATGTTATTTGAACTGAGGGGAAGATGGGCCCCCGGGTGTCGCGTGGTGAAGAGGCCCAAAGGTTACAGCAAAAAAAAAAAAACTATCCTTTTTTATTCTTTTTAGAAGTAGAGATTCTTTTTTTAGAAGAGTTTAAAATGCTATGTTGGAGGCAATGTTATTCGAACCTAGGGGAAGAGGGGGCCCCAGGGGTCGCGTGGTGAGGAGGCCCAAAGGTCACAACCAAAAAAAAACTCTCCTTTTTATTGTTTTTTAGAAGTTGAGATTCTTTTTAGAAAAGCTTAAAATGCTATGCTGAAAGTTCATTGTGGTTACACAAACCACCTCGCTGAGAAGATTGATTGATTAAGATTTAACTTTTGCCTTAAATTCGTGAGTTTATTTGCTAGTTCATTTGTTATTACTTGTTCTCGGTTGCCAATAGGTTATTGGTTTAAGGTTGTTCTACCTGTTGCTAAGGGGTACACCTATGTTTGGATTGCAATCGAACAACCAGCGTCAGATCCACCCAAAATCGAAGTTATTTCCCCTCTCGTCGAAAGATCAGGATCCTCTGTGCTTCATCGCTGATCCCATCACTAATCCTAGCCTCATCTCGTGGCATCGGGCTTAAAATATTATCCTGAAAGTTCATGGTGATCATACAAATCACCTCACTATAAAGATTGATTGATACCGAAAGTGCCTGATGCTTCAGACTAAAGCCTCCCCAAAGATGGGGCATCTAAACAACTACTAATGAAGGCAACTCACATATTCATCAGATCACATTGAAGCGACATGAAAAGAGCACGCACAAATAATCTGCTGTTCCTATATAGATCAGATGCCATGAAGCTGATTCTGCGTACCAGAATCAGGCATTGTCGCATCGATTCAGTACAATCCACACAACTAGGACATAAACACACACCTTCAATCTCCACACAATTACCAAAGCTATAGCTTGTTTATCTGAAGATTCTGAAAGCAGAGAACAACACGATATGTGGCCGGACACATGGAGCCTTTTGGTGGTGCCAGGGCCAGTACTTCCAGAATCCAGATTATATTTATGTATTAGTAATATATAGCTCTGTATAGTATTAGGCGACGGATATGATGATCAAGTCGTAGCCTCGTAGGGGTGTTGAGGAAGGCTCTTGTGCATTACTTCATGGGTACAGATGCAGGGTTCCTCCTTGGCTCGCCGTCTGACCAGTCGCAGCAGAACCAGGCGCGCAGGATGCCACACAGGACCTCACAGCGGCGGCGGCGTGGCAGCTCCTTGCCTCCATCGTCGTTGTTGTTGCCGGCGAGGTGGGGAGGTTCCATGTGAATGGAGCTGAAGATGGTGTGTAGTGTACAGAACAGCTAAACTCGATTCTTGAGCTGCCTGCTCCAAGAGTAGTGATGGGTGTGCTGCTTATATATAGAGAGGGGGTCCTTATATCAAGTATTTGAGTGACAGCAGTGGAGTGCAGCAAAGGGAATGGACAGAGAGAAGACAGTAGGAACATTATAGGAAGGGCAGTATCGATCAAGACACCCAAAAAGTAGCTCGTGAAATAAGTGAGTGAGTAGTCAATTACTCGGACTGCATGTCAATTTTCGCATTTTCGGGCAAGTCGCATTCAGAATCTTCAGACTTGACTGGACATATAAACAGTCTACAGTGTATATGCATTGAGGGAGTATAGGTTTGTAATCAAAATATGCATTCGTTTATAGTTTCTTTATTTATAGCTTTTATTTGCCAAAATTCTGTAGCGTTTACTGGTAGTCAAAGTCGACCAAATCCTGGCATCCTGCCATCTCCAAATCGATATAAATATGCATGCTTAACCCATGTGATTGTGGATCACAGAAATTAATTCTAGTACTAACACTGATGCTGATATATATATCAGTTTATCTGACGAACCTTTCTACGGTCCATCAGGAGGTACCACCGGTTATAAGATTTTGGCACCTTTGGTACATATATGTAAGACTTCAGTTTATAAGCATCAGCCAATTCACCAGAAGTTTAGACCGCGCGTTAATTACCGATCTAAGAAGAACAATCATTCCATGCTTCGAATTTCAATGGGAATTGAAGGAAACCATCGAGGTCTCTGCACCAAACCAGACAGCATGGGCCCAACGCAAGCTGCTCGTTCCATGCAGTGGTTGCAGCATCTTGACTCCCCGTCAGAGCATAAGCTCTACTAGTCTAGTGATCTTTAGACGTTGCTGTATTAGTAAAGCTTCTCTACTAAACAACACCGATGATTATGGAATCTCATAAAGAGTTAAAGACCATCAATCAACAACGACTTAACGGTCGTGGTTCGGGAACGCCTTTTTGTCAGGCTATTCAGATGTGTGATTCGCGTGGTCATCGATATATATGAAAGAAAATAGCAGGTTAGCGATGCGATCGGTGATGAGTATTTGCAACGGAGTGCATTGTGACTCACGTAGTCACATTTGGAATTTTTTTTTTAGTTTGGTATTATTTTAATAGAAAATAGCAGCTGTAGGGGTATAAATGGGGTAATTGCAAGTTTGGTAACCAGTCGGCTACTGAACAGCCGACAGGGGGCATATCAGCTTTACAGCGGCCGATATGTACTTATCGGCTGCCGAGTAGCCGACAGGTTCCTCCCACGTGGAATTGGTCGCCTCCACGTAGGCTGTCGGCCCACGCAGGGACCTACCGGCTACTGAGCGGCCGACAAGACTTATCGGCCCAGTCAGAGGCCCATAGCTGCCTTTTACCCCGCCGTCATCCCCTTCCTCGCGTTACTGTGCTCGGATCTCGCGCAATCGTTTTCGCAGCGCACGGCGGCCGGGCGCTGGGCGAGCAGGCGGCGNGTCCTTCAGCGGCCGACTGCCGCCGACCCCAGCGCTCCCAGCGGCGGACGCCGACGCCGGTAAGCCATTTTTCTTTTTTTTGTTTATTTTAGGATTTAGAAATTGTTATAGGATTTACAAAATTGTAGGAATTGAGTTAGGATTTAGAAAATTGTAGGAATTGATTTAGGATTTAGAAAAGTGTAGGAATTGATTTAGGATTTAGAAATTGATTTAGATTTTATAAATTGATTTAGGTTTAGAAATTGATTTAGGATTTAGAAATTGATTTAGGATTTAGAAAACTGTAGGAATTGAGTTAGGATTTAGAAATTGATTTAGGATTTAGAAAATTGTAGGAATTGATTTAGGATTTAGAAAAATGTAGGAATTGAGTTAGAATTTAGAAATTGATTTAGATTTTATAAATTGATTTAGGTTTAGAAATTGATTTAGGTTTTAGTAATGCAACTAGGGTTTTTTCTGGTTAGTTAGTGAATGTATTATATGGCAAGTAGCTAACGTTAAGTAGCATGATATTTGCATCAGGTATGCATTCGGAAGTAGTGAATATCAGAGTTCATCAAGGGAATGGTTACGCCACGTTTTGTGATTCTGGGGTAGACTTGAGCAACTATGTATTTGTTGACACAACCTTGACAAACCCAATACAGATGCGACGGGAGGAAGTGTTAGGGTGGTTGCATAGTATGTTGTAGGTGAACCCGTCGTATTTTAGGCTGAAAGTGAGTGGGGTGGTTCCTAGGCAGCGTGAGCATGGTTGGAAGTGGGAACTATATGTGCTTAGGAACTCAAAATGTTGGAGGGCATTTGTGGACATGGCGTTGAATGGTCCGTTTAAATTTCCCCTGGTGGTTCTTGTTGAAGCGGAGATGGTAAATAACGAGCATGGTGAGAGCAGTAGGACAGAGGCGGTTGATGAGAGTGATGTGGGTCAGACAGTGGTGGAGAATGTTGTCATGCAGCCTGTTTTTGAGCAGACACATCTAAATGATGAGGACGACGAAATAGGGGTGCCAGTGGATGCTGATCAGGGCGAGGTGGATGAGGAAATTGTTGATGAGATGGAGTGTGATGATGATGAGTATCGGACCTTTGTAGATGGAAGAGATGGGAGAAATTTTGAGGATGAAACAAATGTCCCTGATGAGTGGAACAACTTTGACTTGGATGGACTGACGGTTAATGATGGACACAATTCTAACTGGGAGTATGGTAAGCTTGAGATCATGAAAGGCCAAATGTTTCATGACAAGTCTCATCTTCAGCATGCAGTCAAGAAGTGGGCTTTCTCCGAGAAGAAACCATTCAAAGTGGTCATTTCAAACCCTACTACATATGATGTGAAGTGTATATGCGAAGGATGCCCTTGGCGGGTGCATGGTTATTTACCGAAGGCGGAGAGCAACTTTGTAGTGTCCATTGTTGTCCCGCACTGTTGCAAGTTGCAAGGTACTGTACCGAAGCACAAGAAAATGACTGCCGAGTTTGTGGCAAATGTGATGTATCCAGAGATCGTGAAGAAGTCATCTATGTCTCCGTTCCAAATCATGCTTGCTATAGAGAACAGATATGCTTATGAGATATCATATGACATGGTATGGAGAGCCAAACAGAAGGCGTTGGAGTGGAGATTCGGCACGTATAAGGACGCTTACCACCATTTGCCATCTCTGTTAGCATTGTTGCAAAGTAGAAACCCTGGAACTATTATTGATATCGATGACTACATAAACACGAATGGTGATCGCATCCTTCGCCGCGCCTTTTTGTCATTTGGGTGCATGATTGAAGCTTTCAAGCATTGTCGTCCCGTGCTTTGCGTGGATGGCACTTTCTTGACTGAACAGTACAAAGGGCAGCTTCTCACATGCATAGGGACTGATGCGGACAGCAAGGTTGTTCCTATTGCCTTTGCATTTGTGGAATCCGAGTGCACGGACAGCTGGTTGTGGTTTCTTAGCTTGGTGAAGCGGGCAGTTGTTTGTGAAAGGCAAAATGTTTGCGTCCTCCACGACCGTCACGCGGGTATATTGGCAGCCGTGAAAAGGTTGCAGGAGAACGATAGGGTGGATGTCCACTGGCCGGACCTGCATAGCCAATGGTGCATGAGGCATTTAGGGGCAAATTTCTACAGTCAATTCAGAAGTAAGTGTCTGATGAACCTTTTCAAGACTTTGTACAAACAGAATCAGAAAAAGAAGTTCGATGAGATATGGGAGGAGCTAGACAAACTCACTACTACCCACATGAAGGAGGTACGCAAGCAACCGGTTGTGGCACGTGACGAGGAGCCGCGTGGACTTGAACCCCTTCCTTTGGAGCATAGATCAGTGACGAGGAGAAGGAAGGGTGGAAGGTCGTTGAAATCCTTTACAGATTGGATAAAAAATGAGCCACTTGAAAAGTGGTCATTGCTTTATGACACGGATGGCTCTCGATATGGCATCATGACAACAAATCTGGCTGAGGTTTATAACTGGGTACTAAAGTGTAGCCGGGCTCTACCGTTGACAGCAATAGTGGAGTGTATACTTCGAGGGACTATAAAATATATGCGTCAACGGTTTCGCGATGTATCCCCAAGCGCAACCCGAAGAAGAAGTAGGCAGGTCCTAGGTAGTTAGAGTCGTACTCTTTTCCTCAGGGGTGACGCCTTAGGATTGAATTGTATGATGTTAGGAAGGTGTGAGGTTTTTAATGAGGCGGCGGTCCTTTGTAATAATTTCTCAAATACTATTAGCACATATGTGTAATAATTATGTATCTTGCTTTGGTTTGTTATTACTGTTACTGTATTTTTGTCATTTTTGCAGGTATGGCGAATCTTGAGTTGATAGATCCGAGTGTCGACGCGAAGCACCGATCAAATTTGGTGGACAATAAGCTTCCGTACGCGCTTCGTCTGAGGACGCACGACGAGTGTTGGTGACTTGATGCACGGTGGCTTCCTAGGTACTTCACGTCGCACAGATTTATTGTATTTAGAAGTTCATTTATTTAATCATCCTAACATCTTTCTTTTGTGGCAGGTTGCGTGCAGCTGGTTTGCTACCACTGTGCCGTTTGGTTGAGCCGACACGGGACGGCAGCCTTCGGTTCCCAGTGGACCGCGCCCTTCTCTCAGCCTTGGTTGATCGATGGCGACCAGAGACACACTCGTTCCACCTCCCTGTTGGTGAGATGACACTGACACTACAGGACGTGTCGATGCTACTTGGTCTACCGTTGGACGGCGGGGCCATTGTTGCTCGAGCGGTGGATGCAGATTGGAGACAGCAGATCTTGCAGCGTTTTCAGGGTGTGCTCCCCCAGCTTGACGAGGAGCCGCAGTTCGACTTTACGGACAAGCACGGGCCTATGAAGGCCTGGCTTCTTCAGTTTCAGGCAGAGCACTTGGCCGAGGACGCAGACGACTGGAGAGTCAGCAGGCACCTGGAGGCTTACCTGTTGTGGTTGTTTGGATGGGTGCTCTTCACTAGCTCACACCACGACAGCGTGGACAAGCACCTCATCTCCTATGCTCAGCAGATAGCGGACGCTCCTTTAGACGACGTTCCTCAGTTCAGTTGGGGTTCCGGCGTGCAGAAAGGGCGCACGGCGTGCAAAGGAAGCTGCACCCGAATCCAGCAGGAAGGGGAAATATCCCCATTGTACTCAGTAGAGCGTTAGTTCCACACCCGGCAATCTACTTTCCCCTAAGGCATGTTGGGTTTAGTAACAGCAACTGATTATGTTTTCGGTGTGCTGCACATGCCATTGCAACTTCTATTAGATTGTTTAGGCTAAGGATGTGAGGTGTGTGTTCACCATATCCTTTCTGTGTTGTAATTTTTTATGTATTGCAAATGAATGCCGGGGGTACTCAATTAAGGATAATTTGTTGCCGCAACAGTTATGAGCGGATGCCCATCTGACCATTTTCTCTTTATCACACATATCTTCGTTCCGTACACACGATGTCAGAACCCATAACTACATAGCCCTTTCAGCCTGCCCAGTATAGGGTGTGCTTCCTCTGAATGATAGCAACAAACACATTCATGCGAGCCACGGATTCAATGGCCCACCACCTCTCCTTCCTCTGAGTGACAGGGAGAAACACATGCAGATGACCCACGGATCCAATGGCCCACTACCTCGTCTCGTTCGTGGCCTATTTATATCACGTTCATTGCTCCACATGGTACATGAAACAACCAGCCATGGCGAGCGGCGAAGACTCCTTAGGTCCAGACAGCTATCATGAGCCTCCAATAGAGTTTCAAGAACATTTCCCACTGCAGGAGAAGAGCGATTTCGGAACCCACTATAGCCTTAGACCTTACGAGCGCAGAAAGGCGGTGCAGTGGCCAAAGTGTGTGCACGGTGAGAACTGCGTTGTGCAGGTTCATGATGGAGATATCCACGGGGGACGTCGGTTCTGGCGCTGCCCACGAGGATGGGTAAGCCCTAAACCTACATTAGCGTGCATCCATCACGTTTGTTCATCCTTAACGTTTTCTTCTTCTTGCAGGACTACTACGCACCAGGCAACTGCAAGTTCACTAAATGGGTGGATCCCCCGGCTATTCGCCCATATCAAGAGTACATCGCCTACCTCCACCTCGTCATCGATGACCTGAAGTGAGAGATCGACAACACGCCTGCTCCTGAAGATGAGCTTGCTGAAGATGAGCCTGCTGAAGATGAGCCTGCTGAAGATGATGAAGACGAGCATGCTGCCCGCTCGGCGGATATCATTTGTAACGATCCGAACTGCTGCTGCCCATGTCACATAAACAAAAGCCAACACCCCCACCCCCACCTTGTTATCCTCCCTCAAGGTACTACATGCCCTCGCAGCACTCGGGTGGTTCTGTCTTCTCATTGGGCGGATATAACTCATTCGAGTAAACCAGACTGTTGAAACCGCCTATCTAAATTCCCTAAGGCATGTTAAGATTAGCAACGGCGCATGTTTAGGTTAGCAAGGTGTGCCGCACATGCCATTGTATCGTAGTCGTATCCTTCGCAAAAAAAGAGAAAATTCCTTATTTGACACTGGGAAACTTGCCCGTTCCTTTTTTGGCCCTCGAAACTTTTTTGTTCCCTATTTGACACTGAGAAACTTAGCCGTTCCTTATATGACACTGTCGTCCATTCTGTTAGCTTTCGACGTGAGATCCTTCAACAAACCTGTCAGTTTTTCCATCGGTGGACAAAAATGCCCCTGCTTCTCATTCAGATGAATCGATCCCCTGCTTCTCTGTGGCTCACGGTTCTTCTCTTCTTTCCCAGTAGAGCCCGACGGCCTCATCCCACCCAAACCCTAGACTAGAGGCGGCGGTGGCGACGGCGGCGACGGGCGGTGATGGAAGGCGACGAGGGTGGCTCGGCGGACGGGGGCCCCAACAACCCGGCCGCTGCGGAGGCAGGCGCGCCCCTCGACGGGCGGGCCGCGGNGGGCCTATCGGTCCTTCAGCGGCCGACTGCCGCCGACCCCAGCGCTCCCAGCGGCGGACGCCGACGCCGGTAAGCCATTTTTCTTTTTTTTGTTTATTTTAGGATTTAGAAATTGTTATAGGATTTACAAAATTGTAGGAATTGAGTTAGGATTTAGAAAATTGTAGGAATTGATTTAGGATTTAGAAAAGTGTAGGAATTGATTTAGGATTTAGAAATTGATTTAGATTTTATAAATTGATTTAGGTTTAGAAATTGATTTAGGATTTAGAAAACTGTAGGAATTGAGTTAGGATTTAGAAATTGGTTTAGGATTTAGAAAATTGTAGGAATTGATTTAGGATTTAGAAAAGTGTAGGAATTGAGTTAGGATTTAGAAATTGATTTAGATTTTATAAATTGATTTAGGTTTAGAAATTGATTTAGGTTTTAGTAATGCAAATAGGGTTTTTTCTGGTTAGTTAGTAAATGTATTATATGGCAAGTAGCTAATGTTAAGTAGCATGATATTTGCATCAGGTATGCATTCGGAAGTAGTGAATATCAGAGTTCATCATGGGAATGGTTACGCCACGTTTTGTGATTCTGGGGTAGACTTGAGCAACTATGTATTTGTTGACACAACCTTGACAAACCCAATATAGATGCGACGGGAGGAAGTGTTAGGGTGGTTGCATAGTATGCTGTAGGTGAACCCGTCGTATTTTAGGCTGAAAGTGAGTGGGGTGGTTCCTAGGCAGCGTGAGCATGGTTGGAAGTGGGAACTATATGTGCTTAGGAACTCAAAATGTTGGAGGGCATTTGTGGACATGGCGTTGAATGGTCCGTTTAAATTTCCCCTGCTGGTTCTTGTTGAAGCGGAGATGGTAAATAACGAGC
Source organism: Alloteropsis semialata (assembly GCA_004135705.1). Lineage (NCBI taxonomy): Eukaryota > Viridiplantae > Streptophyta > Magnoliopsida > Poales > Poaceae > Alloteropsis > Alloteropsis semialata. Next base: position 57,472,050 of record CM014273.1, read on the forward strand.
ATGGTGAGAGCAGTAGGACAGAGGCGGTTGATGAGAGTGATGTGGGTCAGACAGTGGTGGAGAATGTTGTCATGCAGCCTGTTTTTGAGCAGACACATCTAAATGATGAGGACGACGAAATAGGGGTGCCAGTGGATGCTGATCAGGGCGAGGTGGATGAGGAAATTGTTGATGAGATGGAGTGTGATGATGATGAGTATCGGACCTTTGTAGATGGAAGAGATGGGAGAAATTTTGAGGATGAAACAAATGTCCCTGATGAGTGGAACAACTTTGACTTGGATGGACTGACGGTTAATGATGGACACAATTCTAACTGGGAGTATAGTAAGCTTGAGATCATGAAAGGCCAAATATTTCATGACAAGTCTCATCTTCAGCATGCAGTCAAGAAGTGGGCTTTCTCCGAGAAGAAACCATTCAAAGTGGTCATTTCAAACCCTACTACATATGATGTGAAGTGTATATGCGAAGGATGCCCTTGGCGGGTGCATGGTTATTTACCGAAGGCGGAGAGCAACTTTGTAGTGTCCATTGTTGTCCCGCACTGTTGCAAGTTGCAAGGTACTGTACCGAAGCACAAGAAAATGACTGCCAAGTTTGTGGCAAATGTGATGTATCCAGAGATCGTGAAGAAGTCATCTATGTCTCCGTTCCAAATCATGCTTGCTATAGAGAACAGATATGCTTATGAGATATCATATGACATGGTATGGAGAGCCAAACAGAAGGCGTTGGAGTGGAGATTCGGCACGTATAAGGACGCTTACCACCATTTGCCATCTCTGTTAGCATTGTTGCAAAGTAGAAACCCTGGAACTATTATTGATATCGATGACTACATAAACACGAATGGTGATCGCATCCTTCGCCGCGCCTTTTTGTCATTTGGGTGCATGATTGAAGCTTTCAAGCATTGTCGTCCCGTGCTTTGCGTGGATGGCACTTTCTTGACTGGACAGTACAAAGGGCAGCTTCTCACATGCATAGGGACTGATGCGGACGGCAAGGTTGTTCCCATTGCCTTTGCATTTGTGGAATCCGAGTGCACGGACAGCTGGTTGTGGTTTCTTAGCTTGGTGAAGCGGGCAGTTGTTTGTGAAAGGCAAACTGTTTGCGTCCTCCACGACCGTCACGCGGGTATATTGGCAGCCGTGAAAAGGTTGCAGGAGAACGATAGGTGGATGTCCACTGGCCGGACCTGCATAGCCAATGGTGCATGAGGCATTTAGGGGCAAATTTCTACAGTCAATTCAGAAGTAAGCGTCTGATGAACCTTTTCAAGACTTTGTACAAACAGAATCAGAAAAAGAAGTTCGATGAGATATGGGAGGAGCTAGACAAACTCACTACTACCCACATGAAGGAGGTACGCAAGCAACCGGTTGTGGCACGTGACGAGGAGCTGTGTGGACTTGAACCCCTTCCTTTGGAGCATAGATCAGTGACGAGGAGAAGGAAGGGTGGAAGGTCATTGAAATCCTTTACAGATTGGATAAAAATTGAGCCACTTGAAAAGTGGTCATTGCTTTATGACACGGATGGCTCTCGATATGGCATCATGACAACAAATCTGGCTGAGGTTTATAACTGGGTACTAAAGTGTAGCCGGGCTCTACCGTTGACAGCAATAGTGGAGTGTATACTTCGAGGGACTATAAAATATATGCGTCAACGGTTTCGCGATGTATCCCCAAGCGCAACCCGAAGAAGAAGTAGGCAGGTCCTAGGTAGTATTCATAATGTGTTGTAATTTACGTTTGTCGAAGTAGTAGTATAGTAAGTTTATTGTTTTTAATCATTTTTAGTTTGTGAGTTGGAGTCGTACTCTTTTCCTCAGGGGTGACGCCTTAGGATTGAATTGTATGATGTTAGGAAGGTGTGAGGTTTTTAATGAGGCGGCGGTCCTTTGTAATAATTTCTCAAATACTATTAGCACATATGTGTAATAATTATGTATCTTGCTTTGGTTTGTTATTACTGTTACTGTATTTTTGTCATTTTTGCAGGTATGGCGAATCTTGAGTTGATAGATCCGAGTGTCGACGCGAAGCACCGATCAAATTTGGTGGACAATAAGCTTCCGTACGCGCTTCGTCTGAGGACGCACGACGAGTGTTGGTGACTTGATGCACGGTGGCTTCCTAGGTACTTCACGTCGCATAGATTTATTGTATTTAGAAGTTCATTTATTTAATCATCCTAACATCTTTCTTTTGTGGCAGGTTGCGTGCAGCTGGTTTGCTACCACTGTGCCGTTTGGTTGAGCCGACACGGGACGGCAGCCTTCGGTTCCCAGTGGACCGCGCCCTTCTCTCAGCCTTGGTTGATCGATGGCGACCAGAGACACACTCGTTCCACCTCCCTGTTGGTGAGATGACACTGACACTACAGGACGTGTCGATGCTACTTGGTCTACCGTTGGACGGCGGGGCCATTGTTGCTCGAGCGGTGGATGCAGATTGGAGACAGCAGATCTTGCAGCGTTTTCAGGGTGTGCTCCCCCAGCTTGACGAGGAGCCGCAGTTCGACTTTACGGACAAGCACGGGCCTATGAAGGCCTGGCTTCTTCAGTTTCAGGCAGAGCACTTGGCCGAGGACGCAGACGACTGGAGAGTCAGCAGGCACCTGGAGGCTTACCTGTTGTGGTTGTTTGGATGGGTGCTCTTCACTAGCTCACACCACGACAGTGTGGACAAGCACCTCATCTCCTACGCTCAGCAGATAGCGGACGCTCCTTTAGACGACGTTCCTCAGTTCAGTTGGGGTTCCGGCGTGCAGAAAGGGCGCACGGCGTGCAAAGGAAGCTGCACCCGAATCCAGCAGGAAGGGGAAATATCCCCATTGTACTCAGTAGAGCGTTAGTTCCACACCCGGCAATCTACTTTCCCCTAAGGCATGTTGGGTTTAGTAACAGCAACTGATTATGTTTTCGGTGTGCTGCACATGCCATTGCAACTTCTATTAGATTGTTTAGGCTAAGGATGTGAGGTGTGTGTTCACCATATCCTTTCTGTGTTGTAATTTTTTATGCATTGCAAATGAATGCCGGGGGTACTCAATTGAGGATAATTTGTTGCCGCAACAGTTATGAGCGGATGCCCATCTGACCATTTTCTCTTTATCACACATATCTTCGTTCCGTACACACGATGTCAGAACCCATAACTACATAGCCCTTTCAGCCTGCCCAGTATAGGGTGTGCTTCCTCTGAATGATAGCAACAAACACATTCATGCGAGCCACGGATTCAATGGCCCACCACCTCTCCTTCCTCTGAGTGACAGGGAGAAACACATGCAGACGACCCACGGATCCAATGGTCGTCTCGTTCGTGGCCTATTTATATCACGTTCATTGCTCCACATGGTACATGAAACAACCAGCCATGGCGAGCGGCGAAGACTCCTTAGGTCCAGACAGCTATCATGAGCCTCCAATAGAGTTTCAAGAACATTTCCCACTGCAGGAGAAGAGCGATTTTGGAACCCACTATAGCCTTAGACCTTACGAGCACAGAAAGGCGGTGCAGTGGCCAAAGTGTGTGCATGGTGAGAACTGCGTTGTGCAGGTTCATGATGGAGATATCCACGGGGGACGTTGGTTCTGGCGCTGCCCACGAGGATGGGTAAGCCCTAAACCTACATTAGCGTGCATCCATCACGTTTGTTCATCCTTAACGTTTTCTTCTTCTTGCAGGACTACTACGCACCAGGCAACTGCAAGTTCACTAAATGGGTGGATCCCCCGGCTATTCGCCCATATCAAGAGTACATCGCCTACCTCCACCTCGTCATCAATGACCTGAAGTGAGAGATCGACAACACGCCTGCTCCTGAAGATGAGCTTGCTGAAGATGAGCCTGCTGAAGATGAGCCTGCTGAAGATGATGAAGACGAGCATGCTGCCCGCTCGGCGGATATCATTTGTAACGATCCGAACTGCTGCTGCCCATGTCACATAAACAAAAGCCAACCCCCACCTCCACCTTGTTATCCTCCCTCAAGGTACTACAAGCCCTCGCAGCACTCGGGTGGTTCTGTCTTCTCATTGGGCGGATATAACTCATTCGAGTAAACCAGACTGTTGAAACCGCCTATCTAAATTCCCTAAGGCATGTTAAGATTAGCAACGGCGCATGTTTAGGTTAGCAAAGTGTGCCGCACATGCCATTGTATCGTAGTCGTATCCTTCGCAAAAAAATACATTTGACACCATAACCTCTTAGTCCTGTTATGATGTTCATATGTAAGAACCATTTTATATTATCGTGTTCTAATATATTGTTGTTGTGGAACCATATATTGTGTAACAACCATATTATCGATGCAAATCAAAGCCAGTTCATGTGTATGGAATGAAAAGGACCGAAACATTTGTGTGGAATGGAAATTACCAAAACATGTGTCTGGATTCTGGAACGAAAATATGTCAAAACAAAATAACCAAAACATATTTATGCAATGAAAATAAACATATTTATAGAATGGAAGAAGAAATATGAATGGGACCTGTCGGCTGACCAGCAGCCGAAATGGGCCTATCGGTCACTGGACAGCCGACAGGCCCATGGGCCGTTCAAGCCCCGACAGAGAAGTCGGCAGTTGCGGCCCGACTGGCCTGTCGGCTACTGGATGGCCGACAGGTCCTGTCGGCGCCGACAACCCCCGCTCTGTGGCGCGGTTGCTTGCCAGCTCGGCGCCACGGGGGCTGTCGGCTGTTCAGTAGCCGACTGGGTAACAAACTTGCAATTCCCCCATTTTGACCCCTACGGCTGCTATTTTCTATTAAAATAATACCAAAATAAAAAAATTGGCTCATATTATCGGTGGTAGCCCGTAGGACTAGCTAAAACATTATTCATGAGTATTGGTGTTGCTCATTTTCCAAATGTTCTCGCTCGACTTTGAACGCTAGAGTCCTGTCAGACAACTGATAACGTGATCGTTCAAATGTCTTTCTTCAGTATAGAGAGAGGCCATCATTTGTTTGTATCAATAGTGAACCGGAATAAAAAGCATATTAGGACCATGTTTAGTTCGTGAAACTTTGAAAACTAGTTTGCAAATTTGCAAGTATAGAACTAAACACCCCCCTCAACTAGTTTGTAAAGTTGCAAAAGTAACGCATTGAAAAACATGTCATCTCTCTCGCGACACGCTTTCCAATGCGACTTTTTCAACTTTGAAACTAAACACCCCCTTCAACTAGTTTGTAAACTTTGGCACTTATGCAAACTAGTTTTCAAAGTTTCACGAACTAAACAGGCCATTAGTACTAAGGCCTTGTTTAGTTCGTGAAAGTTGATCGAATTTTCTATAGAAAAGGTGCATTGGGAAACGTGTTGCAGAGAGAGAGGGCACGTTTTCCAATGCGTTACTTTTGGTTAAAATGCAGAAAATTGCTGAAACTGAACAAGGCCTAAGCTACTAGTTATAGCTTCTGCTGTGTAGAGAACATCCAGAAGACTTGTGGTTGACCCTGACGGCCGAATCTCGGCAGCGCAAAGTTTAAATGTGACAGTAACAGATCAGAAAAAAACTGCGCTGTGACCTGTCAGTCAAAAGTCGGTGGGCAATGAACAGATTCGCCTGGCAGCTTAATCAGCTCAAGGCACGCACCAACATGCATCGATAGCGTTGTGACAGGAGCTGGGGGGGTGTGTGTGTGTGGCAGTTTTTAGTTAAGAGATTGAATGGCGATAGTGGTAAAAATATTTGCTTTGGGTGAGATAGCTAGGTGTAACTCTACCTTTTGGCTAGAACTTTTATACATGGATGCATATAGGTTAGAACCCTAGCACTAGATCCTAGGAGAGGGTTATCGTTCCTTTGCTTTAATCTCGTTTACTCCTACCCACCCTCATGTTCATCTAGCATTTTATTTATTGTATATGCAATCGATAAACTATGTTAGGGTTTGTTTGTTTGTTAGGTTAGACAGAAAACCCTAGACATGTTCAACTGCTGATTCGCGTGAATTTGATTTCACAATGCTATCGACGCAAACCGGGGCTCTAGCTCAGAAATATTATATGCCACCCACGCGGCGGTAAGCAAATCTCATTTCAAATAAAATCAAATATCCTCCATGGAAATTTATACACAGTATAACACATATAATATTTTCATGTAATATAAGTAAAAATAATATCTTTAGGGTGAGTAAAAACTTAAGTTTGTCTTGAAGGTATGAAAGAGTGCGAGAGATGCATGTGTTTGTGAACAATATTTTGTTTAATTTTATTAAAAATACTATACACATATAAAAGGATTACATACTAATTGGCAATTTTCATAATTTACAGATGCAGTCCTTTATATTTAACTTTTTTCCTAAATTATGTTGAACCTTCTTTAATTTCTAGAGTCCAGACCGTAAGTCCGGTCATACTAAAATTTTTTATGGTCGCACCTTACATTCTACTAGTTCAAGGAAAATATTAAAAAATAAAAAAATTTGGTGTGCAAACAGGTGGTGAAAATGAGAATAATATCACATGTGGTTTGTGTTATAAATGGGCGGTGCTGAATTGCTCAAATCATAACGTGTCCAAAATAAAGTGATAAATTTACATAGAAAGTGTGAGGAACCGTCCAAATTATCTTGATTAAACCGAGTTATCATCCTTTGACCGACCCGGCTTAAGCAAAATAATCCTGGTAGTCCCCGGTACGCGTCTCGAGCATCGCCCAGGAACAACACGCATACCGTTTTTCACCTCATGGCGACCATCACATGGATACAAAAGAGAGCAAATTTTAAACTTTAGATTACAAGTCTTGATCACATTACAAGCTCTCAAAATAACCACTACATCTAAAACTAGAACATGAGAGCTACACTAATTAAAGTGGAGATCTTAACTAACTTAGATGTAGCCTAAGTCTAGGTGTAGCTATTCTATCATATTTTTCTTAGGTTGAGAGTTAAACGCAGCGAGAAAGATAGAGAGTATTAAAAGGCAATAATGATGTCCTTGTCCATATGACACCACTTGCATAAGCTTGAGCGACTTCCACCATCCATCCACTTTGCCGGCCCCGGCGGGATGAAAGTGGTCATCACTCCTAAGAGGAAAACCTGCAAAACAACTTAACGGCAACACCATAAGTACATTTCGTACTTGCAGGGCTTATCCACAATACTATAAATTTGGTGGATGCATGAGGCTTGTCAAGTTTTAACTTTAGATAATAAAAATGCGAGTGGGGTTTATCAAGTGAATAAGCAAAAGACATGGCATCTAAGCTACTCTAGATCATTCATCATTACAATTGCATAAATGATAAAGTGTGATCATGTGACATGAGCTCAATCTTCCATGAACTCCTTTTCGGTACCTACATTGCGATTCCAACCTCAAGAGCGTGCTCATGACCGAGAGCGCGGCTATTGCAATAGATTAATACCATGCAGAGGTGTACAACTGGGACCACACAGAACAAGGCTTTCCACCATACCCTATGCCTAGAGTAAGCGTCGGCTCGAGTCCCTACCGTTCACATACCCACACCCGGCAACGATCGAACGGCCGGGAGAGACAAGTGCAACGGAATCCGCCGACTACACTCCATCACCACCTGCGCCGAATCCGCCCAAAACAAGGTGTGACTTATGCTACTTAGCTTCCAAAGTATGTGGTTTGTACGGATAGTGCTCAAGAAACTCAGCTACAATGATTCATCTCTATACCACTCAAGCAAGTCACCATACTTGCTCAAGCCTCGATCATCATTCTCATAGTTGCTCATCTTTTACTCATTCCTCACTAACAAGTAGTAATTGTTGTCAAGCACCCTATAGCTCGCAAGGGTGGTGACCTTGCCACCTCTTGACTTCTACCGAGGCTAAGCATGGCTAAGCAATTTATCTCGAGAATTCTAACATCCATACTCTCCCTAATTAAGTTGAGCTAAGACCAAGGGTGTACATGACTAATAGGTTCTACTCATTGCATATGTCTAGATAGAGCTAAGCCCATGCACAACCATTAATAAATAATAACATTTCACATTCAAAAAGTAGAGTTGAGATATATTGGTGCCTGCCTGAGTTGGTGCTCCAAGATCGCGACACTCCGAAACGTCATGCTCTATACATTAAGCGAATGCATGAATTAGAGAGGATGGCATGGATGCATATGTATAGAAATGCAATGATTCATGAGAGAAATAGAAATAACATGGTTCAAGGTCATCGAACAAGCAATCAAGAATTGTAATTATGTCATACAAGCATAGCATAGGATGAGAGTGACCAACAATTACTCATATATGTACACATAGCTTTACCTATAACATAAGGTTACAATCACAACTTAGTTTTGCTACTTTAGTTGTCTTAAGCACTAATAGTAATTTATCTTAGTCATAACCTATGTCAAACATGTGAGATATTTCACCCTTGATGTCAACATTAGTTCTCAAGACAAGCATCCTCATTCTAGTTGGTTTCATAGGTGTCTAACTCTAATCCTCATAGCACATTTATTTTATAACTAGACCCATGAAGCTGTAACTCATAGGAGCACAGTTAAATTGATCAAACCATTTGTAAGTTAACATTCACTCAAACAATATATTCAAACCTACTTCTAACTTTTTATTGTGAAACTATAGATGAGGATTACCCAAGGTTAACAAAACTAGATCCCTAAACTTGAGACATATGTGAATTTAATATGTATTATTCAAATTACTAGCTCTAGCCAAGAATACTAATAAATTGTACCAATCTATTATCTTATCATGAGATTTGTCCATTCCAAAAAGTAGAGCATGGCTTATAGAAGTCTAACAAAATTAGTTTCATAATTTTAGGAGCTCAATTGAATTTATTGTGAATACCATAGGTTAACTAGGTTTTAAGCAAAAAGATTAAACTGTACAAAACTAGACATAACTGATGCAAACAAATACCTTAACTAGATAGTACATGTCTTAAGGAAGCTAGCAAAATTGAGTTCACAATTTTTGGACTAACAGAGAATTAATTAAGTATTAAACAAGATTAAAGCATATTTAAATAAACTAGAAAATAATATAATTATTTCGGGAGCATACACATTTTTAACAAATAGAGCACATCATGGTGCAGCCAACGCAATTTGTTTCATATTAATCCAAGCTATATTCAATTTTATATGAATTATGCAAGATACAACATGTTTATGTGATAAAACAAAAAGGCTGATTGGGCTGCCGCTATTGTACCTGCGGACCGTCCGCACCCAGGAGGCGGACCGTCCTCCGTACAAGTGCGAAATGAGGTCCAGAAACAACTCGGTTCTGTGTGGTCGAAGGGAATTGAACTGCGGACCGTTCGCTAATGAAGGGCGTACCGTCCGCCGTTAAAAGTCAGGGAGACGTGAATTCTCGGATGGCTTCTGTGTGGAGTTTGGGAATGAACCGCGGACCGTCCGCGGGTGAAGGGCGGACTGCGTCCGCCTTATAAAACCGAAAATCGTGACTTCGTGGGAAGGTTCTGTGTCGCCGGGGCTACGGCTCGCGGACTGTCCGCCCCCAGGTCGCGGACCGTCCGCGTGCCGGCCGAGGCTCGCCGGCGAGGTTGCCGACGGCGGCTCCGCAACGGATTTGAGTGCGGTTTGTTCCTATAGCTTCCTTAGGTGATGGGGAACTTGTTTTGGGTGGGGGATTTGACATGCATGAAAGTATTTGGGCTCAAGGTCAACAATGGTGATTTAGCCATGGATGAGCTTTGGGGCTTGATTGAAGGCAAAAGGGAGAGGGTGAGCGTCGAGGGGAGCTCAGCGGCGACGAGTAGAGCATGAGCAAGGGGCCGCTTGTTGGCGTAGGGCGGTGTTGGAGTAGATCAACTCGAGTTCATCCACGAAACCTTGGAGAAGAGGAAGAATAAGCTTGGGAATGGCCTTCTCCTTGGTCTCCGGCGAGGAAGAGGTGGATGAGGTGGTCGAGAAGCTTCTCGGCGACGTCCTCCGGCAGTCCTCCGGCCAACTCCGGCGAGCTATGGTGATTTTGGAGGGGGAAAGATGAGCTCTCCTCCATGGCTTGGTTGGAGAAGGGAAAGGTGTAACAGACCCGCATTTGCCAGATGGGCCGAGCCGAATCTGTTGGGTAAGCTGGTTCGTTGTTTCGACGAGGACGTCGAGTCCTTTAGCTTAAATGTTCGGTCCGAGGAAGCTGTTAACTCCGGTTGCAACTTTTTGCGTGAAGCGAGGACGAAAGCGCAAGAGAGTTAATTAGCAGGTGTGTTTCATTCAATGTGTAGAGTGGATCTTAGCCGTTTCCTTGGGCCGGGTGTTACATTTGGTATTCAGAGCAGGCTCTCGTTGTGTCATGGGCGCGTACGGGTCAGATGCGCGGGCATGTGCACATGACGCGTGGGCCCTATGGGGGCACGGTATGGCACATGGGCCGGCACTGGACGTACGGACATGACCAGGAGAGTAAGTCCTAGACATTTGTCCTGTTGGGTAAGCTGGTTCGATGTCTCGACGAGGACGTCGAGTCCTTTAGGGGGGGTGATTGTAACAGACCCGCATTTGCCAGATGGGCCGAGCCGAATCTGTTGGGTAAGCTGGTTTGTTGTTTCGACGAGGACGTCGAGTCCTTTAGCTTAAATGTTCGGTCCGAGGAAGCTGTTAACTCCGGTTGCAACTTTTTGCGTGAAGCGAGGACGAAAGCGCAAGAGAGTTAATTAGCAGGTGTGTTTCATTCAATGTGTAGAGTGGATCTTAGCCGTTTCCTTGGGCCGGGTGTTACAAAAGGGAGGGAGGAGCTTCAGTTGTGAGAATGACTGAGGGGAGAGGGAAAAGGGCGCCTGGGTGAGGGGAGGGTCAGGTGAGGCACGTGGCATGGCTCCTTCGTGGGTGCGACACGCACGAAGCTGCTCCTCGCGGACCGTCCGCGTACAGGAGCGGACCGTCCGGGGGAGAAAATCACGTAACTTTTTTCTTCTTCTGTACAGAAAATTTGCTCCTTTGCTCCAACTTCTAAATTTGGTCTTCCAAGCCTCGGAAAATTCCACCAATTTTTGTGTTGATACTAGAACTCAAGATTAACCCATTTTGCTTGGAATTGGTAGAAAAGCTATTGTAACTTTGAAATGAAAATTCTTCCTAGAACACTAATTTGGGGATTTCGGATGAGCTGTTTGGCCTCAAGATGGTTTCTTAAAATCCAGAAAAAATTACCTAAATTCATATTATGGAAAGTACTAGTTTACCATGTAAATTACCAGCATAATTTATATATGTAAAAAGCAAGTTGATTCATGATGCATATGTTTCCATTTCATATACTAATTTTGAACTCAAATTAGAATGCATTCAAACGAAGCTCAACACTTTCATAATTGCAACAATTATGCTCATGATGCAATGCTTAACATGTTCATTACAATTGGGTCGTTACAGAAAGTGAGTAAACTAACTATATACACTGTACATCACAGGGATCCTAGCATCACATATGAGCTAGACTTTTAGCTGAGAACCAGCCAATTCATCAAAAACTTAACCCGTTAATACAGATCAAAGAAAGAGAAGAGCCTTTCCATGCTTCGGTGTACGAAAGAACCCTTGGAGGTATCTGTACCAAACCAGACAAACATGGGCAGCCGGCCGGCGTGTAGCGCTGCAAAGAGGTGCTCACAAATCTTGCGCTACTATACACGGGCAACCGGGCGGCGTGTAGCGTGAGTCTTTGGGCATCATCGATATGGCCCGTCAAGCCTAGCTAGCGCTCTTCGAACAGCATGTCATGTGAGTCTTTCTCACTTTCCAATGTTCTTGATCGACTTTGAAGTTTGAAAGTGGAGTTAGATGGAGGAGGCGATACGTAATGCATGCAGTTATATACCGAGATGCCGATGTTTGGTAGAAATGGTAATGGTTGATGCCTGATTCCATGAACCGGAAGAACCGGCTTTGTAGTATATGTAAGAGCAATCAAAAGACCCATGGCCATGCAATGGCTGACCTTGACGAGAGGACGAGACCGCAGCAGAGCGTAAAGTTCGGGCCAGGTGGAGTGGAGGCAGCATGGCAGTGAGCACCAAGTCCGGAATGGGCCGGTTTGAACACTCCCAGCCCACCAAAACTCCTAGGGATCGGAATGGGTCGGCCCGGCCCTGGCCTTGGACCCGGTCCCATGGCCTCAAGGCCAATTTTTAGGGTCACAGGTCGACCCAATTTTAATGTTTAACTATTGCCTCGATGGCCCAACGGGCCGCATGGGTCCACCCAATACAATTTTAAACTATAGTTATACAAGCACTTCTAAATATACAAGAGATGCAAATTATATTAATGGTATGTTAAAACATAAATTTCAGGTTTTGGGTCGGCCCTACTTGACCCATTGGGTCGATAGGTTCCGGCTCTTATAGCCTATTTTTTATTTGAGGCCAACCCACATGACCCATTGACCTTGCTTTTTTGGATTGGGTCAACTACCCAATGGATCGACCCGGCCCATTCCCATTCCCTAAAAACTCCTCCAATCGGCCTCTGGTCCGTCAGGCGCCAGCCCAACAAATATGACCGCCTGACCCATCGGCGCCCGGCGTGCATGGTGAACTTGGTGCCGTCGGTGCAGCGCAGGTCGTTGTGTTTGTGCCTCTGCCAGTGCGGCACGGTCCCGCCTGGGTTTGTCGTATGCTCGCGGACCGTGCTAGCGCAGGGGCGTCAGAATAAAGTCGTGCTTCACTGCTTCCTGCCTGCCGGCCTGCTTGCACTGACCTGTACTACGTGTGCTACTGCTAGTACTACTACTACACGGACAAGCGCCAACTAATAACACACACCAGGCCACCAATGCCAGATTGCCAGTTTCAGTAAAAAAAAAGAAGGAGGAAAGAACATATGGGAGGAAAAAAGGCGTGTCCGTGGCATTATTGATTCATTTTGATTGATCCCCAGCTTCCAGTTCTTCATTTCATTTCTCTCCATTTCCCTGCATTTTCGTGTCCAATGCAAGCCTTCGTGTGTTTTTTACACACACGCCAAAAGTTGCACCTGCACGACCACTTGCGTAGCGGCAATAATTCTGGCCGCGCGGCACGGCGGAGACCGGTCACGACTGCCCGCGAATTGCTTCACTGTGCCGGCACCTGCCCCTGCTCCTGCTCGGTGCCGGCCGCCGTCGACATTCAATTATTCAAAGCCCCCACCAAAAGAATGCGGCGAGGAGGAATCGATTTCGCGTCGCCGACCACCAAATCGCACCTCAAAAGTCTCCGTCTCCATCGCCATAGCCCATAGCTAGCACTGCGGCAGGCTCGGGCCCTCGGCCTTGGGCGGTGGCGCGGCCACGGTGACCGCGCCCGCGGCGGCGGCGGGGACGATCTGGGCCCCGTGCTCGGTGCGCCCGAGCCGGCCACGCGCCGCCGCGGCCGCGGCCGCGCTCCGCATCCGGCCCTTTCCGAGGTGGTGCTCGCAGAGCGAGTAGCCCACCAGCGTCGGCTGGCTGCACCGCCACCCGCGCCCGTTCACGCGGCTGCACCGCGACCCCTCCAGCAGCACCGCCGGCCCGCGCCGCTTCTTCGCCCCGCCGCCGTTGCCGCTGGCCTTTCCCTCATCATTCACCGCCACGGGCACCAGCGCCAGCTGCAGCGCGCCATTGCTCGTCGCGCCTTCTTCCGCCTTCGCCGCCACCAGCCCCGACTTGCCACCGACGCCGCCGATGCGCGCCACGCCGTCCTTCTGGTCCGCTCCGCGATGGCCATTACTCGCTACTGCACTGAATCTGCAAGTGCAAGACAAACAATCCGTACAGACATTTCAACGGCGACCGAATTAAAAATAACTGAAGCAAGTGCCAAGTAGCCAGCAGGTGGCTGCAGCAATACGATGCGCAATGTGCATCGGTTCCGGACGTGTACTGACCGAGTCGCTACATGCCAAGCAAGATCACGCGCGGATGCAATGCAACCAAGCCGCTAGGCTGTGATCGACGAGTAGCGCTCCAAAGTGGCAAGCAAGCAAGACGTGGGCATGGGCTAGAGGAAGGAAGGAAACAGAATCATGCTCGGCCGCTCGGGTGGTCTGGATCATGGATGGGAGGACGTGCCTACAGGGGCGCCTTGTCTGAACTTGCAGGGGGTGGTGCACTAAAATAATTGGATCCATGTCTCATGTCCCTCGTGGCCTCCCTCATGGGTCAAGCTGGCATTACATTTTTGCAATGCATAATTGAATTGCATCGCCCACTATGAAACAGTGAAGCAGAGAAGATCAAAAGGAAAAGAGCCTAGCGTGCTTTGCCTTTTCTTTCAGTTTTAGGAAAAGAACCTATGCATCTATTGTCCAGTCAAAATTGCAAAGTTGGTAGCAGTCAGTACGCATCTTTCTTTTGCGGCAGTTGTTTAATCCGTACCTCCTGTCGCCACCATCATCAGCTCCATGTTGTTGTTGTGCACCACCACCCATGCCCATGCTCCTGCCGCAATCGGTCGCCGCCGCCACATTGTCGTCCTGCGCAGTGGATCGAGAGCCACGGAAAGGCGATGGATTCAGCTAGATCTAGCCAGCAGCTAGCTCCGCGAGTGCAGGATCGGAGGAGCAAGCAATCGAGAGAGGCGCACGCACCTGCGGCAATGCGAGGCGCCTGGCGACCCCAGATTTGCGCCCGAGATCCGCGCCCGCATGCAGCCCCGCCTCGCGATCCTCGCCGTCGCCGGCCTCGGGCCAGCCCCGGCTGCTCCTCGCTGCGGCGGCATTCCGCGGAGGCGCGGTGGATGATGTGGTCGGATCTGAGCCCAGCTGCAGGGCGGCGGCGGAGGGCTGCTGCTGCGGCCTCCGCCTGATCCTCATGGATGAAGAGAGAGACGAAGTGAGGAGAGAGAGGGGCGAGGTGAGGCAATGGAGATGGGAGATTTGGGGAGGGTGCAAATTAAAGAGGGAGGGCTTTTGGTTATGCCTTGCCTCCTCCAATTCCTCGTGCTGCCTGCATTTATTTATGGCGACGCAGCAAGTGTAGAATAGTGCTAGATCGTAGATGGTGCAGTTTTCTGCACTGCCCGCTGTCTTGCCTTGGCCGGGCATGCACATGCCCTTCCCTGCACTGGAGGGCGTCGCCTCGCCTCGCCGTCCGATCTGGCATCGGACGGCCACCACTCGCTGGCGGTCGATCCGCGAGGCCTACTCATATGGTGCAAGAAAATCGCGTAGCCCGGTTGGCTGGTGGCTGGTGCTGATTTGTTGTGAGACTGAAGTACTGCTGGCTGGCTGGTAGCTAATGGCTGACGCTGATTTATTGTGAGACTAAAGTACTGCTGGCTGGTGGCTGATAAGCCAAGCGAACAGGCTACACATTTGCGTGGGGAACTCTGGTGGTGCAGTATGGAGATGTAAAAGTTGGTGAGATGTACTAGTAGTATTTCTATTTCGTGGTGAGATGCATCGGTTTTTTAGTACAAACTCAGAAAGTACGTACAGCCGTGCTGGCTGAGGAACACGTCCGGGCAATGAGACAAGAACGCGCGAAATCGAGATCCCTCCCACACGATCAAATGTTTACTACTTGCCAAATCACGCGCTCTTTTTCTACCAAATCCTCCCTGGTTTTTGCTTGGGCTGATCTGATCATGTGTTAATACTGGATCTTGAAAGGATCGAACAGTCAGATCGAGGTGGGGGCGGGCGATGAGTCAGGGCGAGCAGTGGCGAGAACTGGGGAGCGAACGGGCAGAGCAGGAGCGGAAAGCAAAGCAAGAAAGCTTGGGGGTGGCGCGCTGCCTGCTGCCTGCTATCAGGGGGAGCATGTGTGGCCGACGCATCCAGCTTTTGGGCGGCATGGGGGGCAGGAGGAGGAAGAAAGCCAATGAAATGAATCTGCCCTGCTGCGGGAACAGTTGGCGCCCCATATATAGACGGCGCCTCGTCGGCGCTTCCATGAGGGTGTGTTTAGATGTTTTTTCACCCTCTTTGACCACTAATTAGAGGTATTAAATAAAGTCAGTTTACAAAACTACCTTCACAACTCCTGGTAAATTCGCGAGACGAATCTAATGAGGCCTTTGACCGCACGATTAGAGGATGATTACTGTAGCATTACTGTAGCAAATCATGGATTAATTAGGCTCATTAGATTCGTCTCGAAAAGTTACGCTCATCCGTGAAGAGGTTTTGCAAATAGACTTCATGCAAGAAATATTCCTTTTTGCAAAAATTTTTCAACCTCCATGTAAACACGGTTAATGTTCGGGATCCGCCACTGTAACTGGACGCCGTTTAGGTGAGGCATTGGTGTGAGGCCTTGTTTAGTTCAAAAAATCGCGGAAAAAAGTTGTCATGGGAAAACGTGTTCTGTGAGAGAAGACACAGTTGTCAGTGTAAAAAAGTTCACTTTTTGACAATTTGTCACAATCTAAACATGCCCTGAGTCTGATCGAGGGAAGCGGTGATGAGAAGCAAGATCCGGGGAGAGAGAACGATGCGAAAGGCAAAGGGGGTGTTTAATTCCAAAAAAAAAAATTTACCAAAATTTTTTTCTAGGGAATTTTACATGCATGGAGTAGTAAACGTGTGTTAATGACAAAACCCATTCCATAACCCCAGGTAACTTTGTGAGACGAATCTAATGAGCCTAATTAGGCCATGATTTGCAACAGTGATGCTACAGTAACCATCCGCTAAACATTCACTAATCATGGATTAATTACCATCATTAGATTCGTCTCGCGATTTCCATGCGAGATCTATAATTAGTTTTATTATTAGTCTATATTTAGTACTCCTAAATGGTAAGATTCTCTTGCAAAATTTTTCACCAAAATTTTTTCACGGAATTGAACACCCCCAAAGCTGCAGATTCACAAATGCGTGTCTCCAGCGTCCACAGATATGCCAAAGGAGGAAAGAGGATAGGGATGATGATGCGCGAAAAGGAGCTGTATGAAATGGCCTTCCATAGGCTGGAACGATAATGCTTGCGCAGGTGCATGCTGTTTGGCCGGCCCATGGACTCTGCTCTTTGGAGGAAAGGAGAGAATTCTACTACTCTTGGGGCCGGCCCATGGGGCCGGTACTTCTGTATCAGCAGCATGATACAGAAGTACCGCTGCTCCTTGGGACCGGCAAGCGTCAACAGAGCCAGCAATGCAGCCATCTTGTTTGAGTTTGAACTGACTGACTTGCTGCAAAAGGATCCAGTAAAAACAGATTGCAGATCATCGGCAGGTTATATGGCGATGGCTGGGACATCAATCGTCAGACAGACCTATTTCCTGCTTTGAACGCAGTTATTAACACAAGTACGTAATGTTATCTGAGGAAAAGCAGAAATATCACCTTGCAAAATACAGAATTCTGACTAGACCGAACGTGCCGGCCGACTTGCCAAATAGCCGTAAACATGTTTCAAGCCACAAAGGTTGAAACACCCCGTTCGGCTGGCTTTGGCTGGTTCCGCTGGTGCTGATTTTCTGTGAGAGAAAAGTACTGCTGGCTGGTTGGTGGTTGGTGCTGATTTTTTGTGAGAGAAATGTACTGCTGCTGGAAACCAGCCGAACCAGCCGAACAAGCCGTTGCAGATGAAGTGCACTAGTGAAAAATGTCCACAGAGTCAGCAGCAAGCGCAGACTAAAATTTCTCAGCAAAAGGGACCAAAATGCAGACGACAAGTTAACCTCGTAAGGTCAAACAGTTAGGCACACTAACCGCATCTGCCAAGTGCCTAACCTTCTCCGACAGATGTCCTTCATGTTTTCAATATACATCATGAATGGCACGCAGGACACGTATCTGCTCATGTAGGTACTTCCCAGTACATTGTTCACTAGGACAAAAATGCTGGCATTGGAGGGAGGTCTACGTTTAAACTTTGAACAAAAAATGCCGGCACAATATGGCACCATCAGTACAATAAGGCATTAACCCCTACCATTTTTCAATAGTTAGGTCTTTATCTAATATATAAAAAGGTACGTACTACATCTCTCCAATCCCACAATCATCCCTAAAAATGAATTTCCAAAGCGGAAAAAAAAAGCCAGCACCCAGCCAAACACCCTATACATAGAGCGATAAGTGAAATATCCATCTATTTAGAAATAGTGTGGTGCTGTCTTTTACTTGTGCATTATGAAAGTCTATATTGTAAAGCAACCTTAAACACAAAAGACACAGGCAGGGAATCACAGAAGACAGAGGAGTATCTATATCATCACATCTATACTATTTTCTTATTTCTGATTATAGCTAGATAATATGAACTGTACAATATGACATCCCAGAAGCCTCTACTGAAGAATCTGTGTGGGTATTGAGTGGTAACACTAACTGGACAAGTTTACTCTCTATTTGGATTTCGAAAAATCCAAGGTCTCGTGTGGACCATCATTTGATCACCGTGTTGACTATTATCCTAGACAACAACAGATCATATACAAGCACCCAGCAAAAGTCCTACTTGCCTTTATTGTTGGCGCATTTGATGCTGTTTGATCAAAAGTTGAGCATAAACCAGCTCATTCCAGGAATCTGGTACTCCAGGAAGGCACCAGTGGCTGCAGTCCTGATATCTCTCCGGCGATCTCCTCTCCTCATCAGTCAGGTTCTGCTTCCGGTAAATAGAAGGGTGGGCATCCTTTCTGTAGTCAGTCATTCTAGTTATGTTCAAGTAGACAACTGGAGTTTTCATCTTGTGGATCACATCCTCTAAAATGCTCATCTTTGGTGGGTAGGTTGAAAGGTACTGCTCATTTGTTATTGGTTGACTCTCCTTGTCGCAGCTCCCACCTGAATTCCATTGACCGCCACTGCATAGTGGAGATGCACAGCAATATATTTGCTCAGCTGACGCAAATCAAATATAGCATGTGGTAGTTTGAAATAGAAAAGGCGATGCACACCTAAAATGAGATGCTGAATAGCCTCTGAATAACACAGTGGTTTTTCTGGGGTTAATGTTGGCATCAATCCACTTGGACCAGGTGAGAAGAGCTTTATGAAAGGCGTCCACGACATTAAGCTCGCTATACACATGATTACCTTCCTGATAGTAGTCCTTCCTGTGGCACATTCAATCTGCCATTAGTATTTAAGCCAGAATGAAATGGGGACATTTGTTCAACCAAAGAGCAGTTAAGGTGACTTACCCAAGAGCAGTTTTCTCATGTGTCCACCAATGGCCAGTATTGAAGATGAGAAAGTCTGCATCCTTGTACTTAGGTGACGATTGCTCAACTAGGTCAAGCCTGAGAGTTTCCTTTTTCTTTCCACCACTGACTTGCATCTCCCACTCCCGGACTAGGAATGGGGAGCGAAAGAACTCCACACTGCAGTTATAATCCTGAATGGCATGAACAAAAAAGGAAATTAGGCAACAATACTAATTAGTTAAATGAATGGACACATGTGTAGTGTAGAATCTGAGCATCAAAGAATATATACCGTGAACAGGAAGGAGTATGAGCCTTCGGTCTTAAATTCACGCCTGCCAGATGCCTCAAAAACCTTCCTCTTGTCTTTGACAGAATTCCTCAAAATACACACAAGGGATTCCCACATGTTCCTGTTGAGTGAATCACCGACGAAAACAAGTCTTTTCCCTCTCAGCCTCTCCAACATGTCAGCCGGGTTCAATCTGATATAACAAGAACATAATTGAGCACATTACACACCAATCTTGAACCAAAGCACTAAAGTCATTTTGCATTGTTCTAATAAACTTATCCTCACCTTGGGATACTGCATCCACTGGGTTGCCAACGGAGCTTCTGGTAAGCTAGATCTCGCCGACCATTGAGATAGCAGTCAAAGGGCTCATCAATGTGAGGACACGATCCCTCTGGGTAGAGAGGGTACGAGTCATCCCTAACCCAATGCCCATGGAACATATCACAAGTGGCCACCTGCTTGAACCAATCAACTTTCGTGTTTCCACCACCATCCTGTTTTGTTGTCAACACATTGCCCTTACTGTTGTTTCCAGATTTTGAGGCGATTGCTTGGGCCAACTGGTCCTTCGATAAACCAGCACTGCCCTGAGCAGCATCTCCCTTCTGCTTATTCAATGTATCACTGCTTCCTCCAGAAGCAACTTCACTGCCAATCTGTTCCTGATTCTTCACAGCTTGAGAGGAAATAACCGTGTTGTTCTTCCTGGGAGATCCAGCATCTTTCTCCCCTGCCAATGCCAGACTCCCAGTTTGATTACTAGTTGGAACAACACTCGTACTGCTACCATCTCCGGCATTGCTCTTTACTGGACTAGAATTTCCAGCTGATTTATGGCTTGCATCTCCGCTTCCACTCCCTGGCTGAGCATCTGAACTATTATTTGAACTAGCCTTCGTATCTGTGCTCTTTGCCGGACTGGAAGTTCCGGTTGATTTATGGCTTGCATCTCCATTTCCACTCCCTTGCTGAGTATCTGAACTATTATTCACACCAGCCTTTGCATCTGTGCTCTTCGCTGGACTAGAACTTCCAGGTAATTTATGACTTGCATCTCCATTTGCGCTGCCTGTCTGAGCATCTGAACCTTTACTCAAATCAGCCTTCGTCTCTGTGCCAGTTCCAGAAGAACCACTGCCCGCGGCTACAACATCACCTTGTGAGCTGCTATTTCCAGAAGCAGAACCAGTGGCTGGAACGCCACTTCCACTTCCAGCCTGATTATTAGAAGATCCAGTGCTCAAATCAACCTTCCCCGAGCTGCCACTCCCGGCAGAATTATTGCTGGGGGCACCCCCTACAGCTTTGGCCTCAGCTACCACAGTGCTGCCTTGTCCGGCAGCAGCATTGCTCGAATCTCCGCTTCCACTTCCCGACTGCTTATTAGACGTATCTACACTCTGCTCGCCGGCCTTAGTTCCGTCTCCGGCGGCACTACTGGCTGGGGATCCACTGCCTCCTCCCGCCTTACTACCGGAAACGCCTTCCTCGTTTCCTTTATTCCGATCCACCGCCCCGTTTGGAGCGCCGCCACTCGAGGCAGAATTATTCGTCGGAGCTCCGCCTCCGCCCTCGCCGCCAATGCCGGTACCGGCCAAATCGCTGGCCGGAGGCGCACTCCCTCCGCCGGCATTGCCGATCGGAGCACCAACGCCAGTTCCCGGCTGCTTACTAGACCCAGCCGCGGCAGAGCTGTTGCTTCCCGCCGCTTTCCCCGCTTGCCCGCCGCTCGCATCACGGCTCGCCTCGCCACCTCCGCCGCCCGATCCGCCGACAGGGGCACGCGGAGGCTCCGGCGAGGGCGAGGGCGCGGGCGCGTCGGTGGGCAGGATGGAGGAGAAGAAGCTGGAAATCTGCGAGCGGTACGGCGCCGTGGACGCGTACACGCCGCCGAACCACGAGGCGCCTCCCTCGGCGCCCGTGGAGGAGGAAGAGGGCGTGGCGAGGGCGACGTAGGCGGTGAACGCGGCGAAGGCAACCGCGAGGCCGTAGATGGTGAGTCTGGCGCGGCGCCGCGAGCGGCCGCCGAGCGGACTGAGGGGCCCGGCGTCCGCGCACACCAGGCCGCCGCCCTGCTTCCACAGGCTCTTCATGCCGCCCGGCCGCGGCGGCGCCGGGCCACGGTGCGCCGCGCTCCGGGAGACGTGGAGCGCGGCGAGTGGAGGGGAGGGAGGCGGAGGCGGCTAGCGAGCGAGAGTGGCCGTGGCGATGGTTTGCTGTTGCTGGTGGCGACGGGCGGAGGGGGAGATGGCGAGTGGTTTGAGGAAGCTTTTGGGGAGGGAGAAGGTGGGGGTGGGGGTGTTGGTTTGTGGTGGCTACAGTAATTTCAGGGAGGAAAAAACTAACAAATCCATTAGCAATCTGTTTTAGATTTTGTTGAGAGGGGATCATGGAAGGTCAACCACAAGATTGCGATGGTCAAAATAAGTCAGGAAGTGGTGGTAACTCCACCCAAAAAATGCTCCCTCCCATTTTATGCCTCACTTTCTATACTTTTTCTTATCACCCGTGTCCGTTAATTTCTACAGATTCATGATCAATTTATCAAATTATCATAATTATTTGTAGTAGGTTCGAACAACTTTTACTTCACCTTTCACAGACCACATGGTGTACCATAGGAGTAAAAGTACCACCATTGAATATGAGTGTTTCCTTCATGCGGGTGTACGGACAGTATGGTCATGGTCGTGCCAAGAGACGCAGCAATGATTTTTGCACATTGTGTTTGCATGCACATATATTCGTATACTACATGAACTATAGGGTCGATCATCAAAATCAGAATTGCAAAAACTTGCTTGCATGATCAAATAAGGGATGGAAGCAGATGAGTGCTAAAGAAGGAATCCAAGCGATGCGATAACATGAAATCAAACCGGCAAATGTAAGTCTAAATGGGAGCCATCATATGGTTGTGGGACGCATCATTGTGGGATGTACTAGGATGGCACTCCAAAGGCGCAATGTGAATCAGAAAGTTTATACCGCGGCCCACTGCTGCCGGACTTGGAGACGACGGCGGCGAGCAGAGACTATCACGGTTCCAGGTTTATGCTCGCCGTGGGTCACTAACGGGCCTAGAGTTGAGGATGTTGGGGGTGGTAGCCACGGTACGACGGTAGGACATGGCTCGCCGGTGTGCAGCGAGGCGGCGAGGCCACCATGAAAGCTGCGGCCGCCGGGAAGGGGCTGTGGGCGAGGTCGGCGGCGCTGCAAAAATAAAAGAAGTCTTCGGTGGCGGTTCCCCTGAAAGCGGGCCCATACGCATGCTATCTTTGCCGGCTCTCGATCGGGTGCGGCTCGCGTGCCCGTGCTCGCTGCCGCATAGAATTCAGGGAGGCGCCGACAGGTGGGCCCGCCAGATGGGACGAACGGACTGGACGGCGCGAAATCCAGCCACGTGATTGGCCTTTTGCTAGGGTGGCGGGAGGACGCGTGGCGACGTTCTAATTATGACGATGATACTGCCCTAGTACGCCTAACCGATTTTTCTTTTTTTGATAATTGATCCTAACCGAATTGAATAGAAACCGGACAATTGAATGAGGTCGTTGGCTAGGGAGACATCATAACGTGACTAGTGTGATTAATCCCCATATTAGTGATATGATTAAATTATGCCATAGTAACAGTAGCATTGAAAAAGTATAAAAACAAACAGGAAACGTAAATTTACATTTTTCACAGCATATAGATTTTGTAGCTACAAACGACAGTATTTTTTTTTGTTTCCAAATTTAAGACACCTTTTTATTTACAAATTTATCATCCAATTAATATTTCTTATAGTAAATGGTTCATGACCATAAGATTAACACCGTACCAGATCAAAATGCTTTTAAATGTCACCTCAGTAATCGTGTAATACTTAAGTTATATAGGAGTATCTCGCAATCTACGAGATTAAATTTTAGTCAAAGCTATGAAGTTTAAACCTCAAAACACGATCACGTCCTACTAAAGAAAACGGAGGGGTACTGTTTTGAGCCAAAACAACTGTCGAAGCTAACTTTGTTAAGAATCTTACACTCTCGGCTCTAGACTTCCGACTCCCTTATTCTAAAATGTAAGTTGTTCCTGATTTTCTAGACGTATTGCATCAGGTCGGATACTGTTTTAAGAAAAACAGAACGATTTAGGCCTCGTTTAGTTCAGTTGAATCGATCGAATTTTCTGTAGAAAAAGTACAATAGGAAGCGTGTCCTGTGAGAGAAGGGCATGTTTTTTAATGCGTTACTTTTGGTCGAATTGGTCGAATTCGCTGGAACTGGTAATTTAGAACGGAGAGCAAAGAGTACGACAACTGCTGTGGTACGGTGGGGATCTTGCGATGTCTTGACATAAGTGCCCGTTGACAAACAATATGCAGATGGGCTAGTGCGCGTCTCGGCTTGCCGTGTCCGTACATGTGGTGTGTTGCGCCACAAGCCCACAAGCCCAGAAGCCCGTCGTCGGTGGCTCGTGGCTGTCGCGTTAGGGGACCCGGTCCAAAAGCGTACGGGCTGCTTTGCCTTTTCCAGCGCCCAGCTGAAGATCGCCGGGCATGAGCAATTGCAATTCGATGTGTTCTCGACCAGAATTTGAACTGCTCGGTCTGGAATTTATCCCTATTTTTAAAAAAAACATTCATACAGTAGTAGTATTATTATTGATTCCAACCTGGCGGTAGTCGTCCATGATTTGACTGTACCGATCCAACAAAGCACGCGGCAGCGGATAATGGTGGTCAGAAAGCATCAAGCACGCGGTGAAAGCTCAGTCCAGCGCTTGGAAGGAGATGGCGATATATAACACTACCAGAAAACGCTTCATCCGTCCACCTTCATAGGTATTACCACCCGGTAGCAAAGTTCCCTCGGCGTTCTTTTTATCTCCACTCGGTAGCCTTATCCTCTACCAGAGCCTTCTTCTCCACCAGACTCCTCCTCCTCTCTCTCTCTGCTCTCTCTCCGCTCAGCAGATCCGAGCGCGAGCGCAGGAGCTGGCCACGCGGGCTTGGCGCGAGCGCCTGGCGCGGTGCTGCCGCGAGCGGACGCGGGCTGCCGCAAGCGGACGCGAGCTGCAGCGAGCGGCGGGCTGCAGCGAGCGGACGCGGGCTGCCGCAAGCGGACGCGAGCTGCAGCGAAGGATTTGTGTGTTCATGTAAGCTGCAGCGAAGGATTCCTGTGTTTTGGTCTTGATTTTGTTTGTTCAGATTCAAAGAAGTAGCAAGAAGGATTGAAGACTTTCGTGATTATTTCTTTGTTGAAAATTTGTGTTCATGTAAGTTGAATGTTCATGTAAGTGATGATTCCTTTGTTGGCTGAGCCAGAGTACCGGGGGATTTGGATTGTTCTGTGATGGTGCTGTGATGATTGTTCGTAAAATCGAACTAGATGATGATGAACCAAAATCAAAATATACTGGGGGATTTGGATTTGGATTTGGCGCGAGTTTTTTTTGTTTTTTGTTTTTACTCATCGGTACCGGGTGAGGAAAGGCCGGACCGATGACTTTTGTCATTAGTCTCGGTTGCGCGGTACCGGTTCCAAACCCGGTACCAAAGGGGGTTTGGAACCGGTACCGATGAAGGTGTCTCCGGTAGTGGATCCTAACATGAATTACTTGTGATCGACCTTATTTGCAGGGGAAATGTGCGATCCATGTCGTTCATGTTACTGTTGAAGCTCTTCGTTTGCTCCTTGATCGGGTATGCTATATATTGATGATGTTGTTGGGCGAAATATTCTGCAGCTTTTTTGTTTTTTTGTCTGTTGAATTCCTTTGGTTCCAGGATTACAATTAGCTTGAATCTGTACAACGTGAGCCTGAAGTTGACATCAGCAACCGTGGCATCTGCATCGACCAACTCCATGCCCGTGCTTACCTTCTGCCTGGCATTGATATTAAGGTGTTGTGCTTGCCTCTACTATGCATCAAATTAGATGGGTAAATAGTATGGGATGCTTGGATGTTAATCAGATGCATGACGGCGCGCGTACATAGAATGGAGCAGGTGAAGCTGAAGAGCCGCTCCGGCATAGCCAAGCTCACCGGCGTGGCGCTCTGCGTCACCGGGGTTTTGGTCATAGCTTTCTACAGTGGGCCGTTGCTAAGCCCAATGAACCACCACCGTGCCTTTGGTTCTTCCACCCAAGCACCCACCGCCGCGGATACTGCTAGGCATCCGGCATGGATCAAAGGGACGCTCATGGCGGTCCTCGCCGTCCTGACATGGGCAATATGGATCGTCCTCCAGGTCTCATCAGCCACTTCAGATCATCCTTGTGTGGTATAAACTTACCATTTCTATGTGATGAACATATGTAATGTCTATCCACAGGCCGCTGTGCTCAAGGAGTTCCCAAACAAGATGCTGGTGACAGTGACCCAATGCGTGTTCAGCGTGCTGCAGTCGTTTGTAGTCGCGGTGGTAGCTGAGAGGGACTTCTCAAAGTGGACACTCAGGCCAGACATCGGCTTGCTCGCCATCGCGTACTCGGTAATGGTCTGCATTTGAGTTAATGATGTTGGGATCTACCAGTTAATCATGAGTAGTTTTTGGGCACTGAGTTGACAGTAGTACCTAGTTAGTGGTTAATTACCAGTTCATCATCTTCATCTAGCTGGATTGAGAAGTCATTTGACGCAACTGGGTGAAAAAGTTGTTGTCAGGTTTGTGAATTAGGCATCAGAAACTGTTGAACAAGATTTCAAAAACTGTTGTCCTGTTCTTGGTCAGGAATGATTACTACTAGAAAACTGAATAGTGAACCGTCACCGAATAGAGCCCTCACATACAGGGCTGTCCCTTGGCACGATGCGACCTGTGATCGCACAGGGCTCCAGCTCCAAATTAGGTTCAGTTGTAGAAAAAAGTCTAAATTCACTACCGGAAATCCGGCCTTTGCCGAGTGTCAAGATCTTTGCTGAGTGCAATTTTTCGGGCACTCGGCAAAGATTTCTTTGCCGAGTGCATTTCAAAAAACGCTCGGCAAAGAAAAAGCACTCGGCGAAGAAATCTTTGCCGAGTGTTTTTTGAAATACACTCGGCAAAGAAATCTTTGCCGAGTGCTTTTTTTTGACACTCGGCAAAGTCATAATTAAAACCACATTTTGAAGTAGTAAATCAATTCAAATCAAAAAGTTTTGAACTACAAAGTTGTATATCTTCTCAAGATGTAGAACTTTTAGTTTGGTCATTTCTTCATTCGACAAATTCATATGAATATTGTTCACAAAATCTATATCTCTCGTAGAGTTTCCTGAAACTATAAGAGAGATCTATAAGATTTGTGAACAATGTTGCTCTCACTACATCGGATGAAGAAATGATATATATCAAAGTTGTAGATCTTCAGAAGTTATACAACTTTGTAGTTAAAAACTTTTTATTTTAAATTTGTTTTGCTAATGAAAAGTATGTTTGTAGTTCTCAAAATTTGAAAGTTGAGTTTTTTCAAACAACCTCGGATGAAGAAACAGTCAAAATAAGAGTTGTAGATCACAATAAGTTATGAAACTTTGTAGTTGACAACTTTTTCATTTGAAATCATCTAGTCAACAAAAACTAAGTTTGAATGTTCTCAAATTTGAAATTCAAATTTTATAAACAACCTCGGATGGAGAAACTACCAAAATAAAACTTGTAGATTTCAAAAGTTATAAAACTTTATAGTTGAAAACTTTTTAATTTGAAATCGTTTAGGGCCTCAAACAAGCAATTTACACTCGGTTTAGTATAATATGGTAGGAATCAGAACGGTATCTAGTCACAGACGAGAGTGTGGTGCAGTGGTAGAGGAGGTCACGCGCGAGAGAGAGGTCGCGGGTTTGAATCCCGCCGACCGCGTAGCGCGCTAATTTTCCGCGAAAAATGGCGCGACTTCCCACATTGAAATAAAATTTTTTGCTATTTGTTTTCGGGTTTTTTTTGCTCAGAAAAACCGGTCTTTGCCGAGTGTTTTTTGGGCACTCGGCGAACCTTTGCCGTGTGCCCGACGAGTGGCCCACGGCAAAGGCCTCTTTGCCGGCCGCTCGTTGCCGTGGGTAAAACAGCCTTTGCCGTGTGCCCTTGGCACACGGCAAAGGAGGGAATTCCGGTAGTGATTCTATGTTGTAGAACCAATGTATGTACTTAAAATTATTAAACATTTCATCCAAATGTGATAACAATAATCTAAGAAAGGTTTACAAGATCATGTTAGCACAAACTGAATAACCCGGAATAAAGCAACTTGTATCTAAGCATTATTGCACAGCTCAACTATAACTGTGTGGTACTTTGCACAAACCCACCTTGTCCCATGCCAGCCGGCCCTTGCATCTTCAAAATGATATATTTGTTCTCTTCCTTCTGAATTTGCAGTTATATTGATGACTATACAAGTACTAGATCCCATGCATGTATTATCTTTGCTGACTGCATCGCTCACTCGTCTAAAGTCCAACTATCTATACACTCGTAGGTGTGACCGACCGCCAACTTGTCTCTTGATGCCCCAAGTTTTACAGGAACACGGGAAGATTATTAACTAGAACACATTTATACACATCAAATGAATTGTGCAAACTCATCAAACAAAAGTTTGTACTTCTAGAACAAAACAATGCAGAAATGCAAAAATAATAAATTAATAGAGAGATATTATTAATAATGTAAATGCATTATAATATTAAATATATACATGTTGACCAAAAATTTTGTTCAGCCAGTATAAAATTTCATACATAGAGAACAAATTATACAAACTTGCAGAACAAAAAGTTTATGTGGTGGAAATGTTCCGCAAAAACCATTTGTTCTATGATTTAAATTGCCTCAGAAGAGTGTTTTACTTTCTTAAACCATTCCTTGCTTGGATTCGATATCGGTTCCCCCATGTCCACTTTAAGTAAAGCTAGCTTCCTCAAAAGGATCGGAAACGGATGAGGTGTGGTAAGCATTCTGCCAAAATGATTCAAGGTTTCTATGGTTTTCAGATGCATTATCCTCGAATTCATAAGAGAATTCCGAAGGTTGAATTCCTTCATCATTCATGATTGGTAGTTTGGATAAGGTTTTGGCAGCAGAGCTTAGGGATGTGGAGAGTTGAGGCTTGGGTTCGGCTGCTGAGGTTTCCTTGTGGCTTGACTCGTCGAGGGGTTCGCACATGAAGGAAGTGTTGTCTAGGATGTGATTTTAGATAGCATTTCCTTCCATCGTGGTTTTATGTGTGAACACACCTCAGGCAGTAATGTCAAGGTGTAGGGAAGATTCCATGTCTAGACTCAGGAAAAGTGTTGCAACGATGCATGATCGACAAGTCTAAGCCAGATTGTAATAAAAGTGGGAACTTAGCCCAAGCTGCACCAATGGATTCCTTCTCTAACAACTAAAGTCATGAATTTCACTTCGCGGGAAGACAAGACAGATAGAGGGAAAAAGGCAAGACAAAATTGGGCTCTGAACTCATCCCATTCACCGTTTGTACTTCCCATGGTACGACCATTGCATCGCCCTCTCTATGAGAGAGAATGGAAACAATTTTCACTTTAAAGTTTCTTGTATGATTCCTAGGATCATCAAGCACGAACACAAATGCTCAGACACTCGCAAATGGTGGTAGAGAAGGATTGATCCTGAACTATAGCTATAAAGTCGGGGCGGAGTTCATAGACAGATGTTAGAATTGGTTTTTAAGAAGGAGGTGACTCATAGAATTTGCCCTTTGGAGCCAAGAGATTTTGCATGGTGGGTAGGTGCTCGATGGTACAAAGGATAGGAAATATAACAAGGAGAGGGAAAGAGAAAGAAGAAAAGATAAATATACAAGGGCAAACAAGGTTTGAAGATAATACAACAACCGTTCCCTCGCAACAGCACCATAAAACTTGTTGGTACTTTTAACAATCACAGATAAATCCACAGGCATACGGATAACAAAATAGCTTTCATCAGGCTGTATTCTAAGGTTATCGAATCTAGTGGGAACATGTGTGTACTAATCTACATTCTAAATTGTCCCAAGGACAACATAATAGGGTTGGTGATTGTAGAGAGGATTCATGTAGGATAGTTGATGGTGGGTGAGCACCTCGAGCAAGGATTCGTAAGAACCCCTGTTTAGATATTCAACCAGCGGTGTAACGTGCGTAGAGATTCATCTTGTGGGATCGGATTGGGACACCGAGGATTTAGACAGTTCAGGCCGCCGAGAGGCATAACACCCTACATCTTATTTGTGGTGTATCTATCTATCTATACTATAAAGAACGAAAAAAATTAAAAACGTTTCTCACCCAATTTAGGCCCACCGTACCCCTCACGTCGGTTCCACCTGTCAGAGCTAGAGAAGGTGGAAGGGGGCTGAGACCCATAGAAATCTTGAGTTAGAAAATGATGCTGCCAAAAACAAAAAGGTTTTCTCACCGTGACTATTTCTACCCGTCTCGCACATATACGAACAGATGTATACGGTAGTTCCTCCAATCCTTTTCACTGAAGGGAAGGAAAGGAACCCAACCCAACCAGGCTCGCCGCCAGGACCCATGAGCCCATTCGCGGGGTGACCGGAAGAGAGCAGCCTGCCCTACGCCTATGCCGACTTCTCCACTCTCGGATCCTCCGTGGCCTCTCACCCGCCCACCCGCCTATTTCGGTGATGGGCTCCACCTCGAGGGAAGCCCCGCTGCAGGGGCAAAGCTAGGATATGGAGATGGGGGGGGGGCAATCGGTCAATGTCGACAATAATTCGAACAAAGCATAATATATGTAGGTTCAACATCACTTGAATAACAAAAGAAGCCATCATATGTTTAGCAATATACAAGATTACATCTCTGTTAACTTAAACTTAGCTTTATGACTACCAGCTAGATCAAATGCCTTAATGACATCATCAGAACTTATCCTCGTTGCCAACTCCTTTTCAATATAAGTTACTAGGTAATCCCGTAGAAAGATATCTCCCATTTTATTCCTGTTGCGTGTCTTCACAAATTTCATAGCTGAAAACGCTCTCTCGGTGGTTGCAGTTGATACAGGAAGAGTTAATACTAACCGTAGCAATCTATCCACCATTGGATAAGAAGAATGTTTGCCCAACTTAAATAATCCACTTGTTATGTCAGCAAGTGATGGCAACATTTTCAGGTCTGGATGATTGCATACATCAAGTTGAAAATGTGGTAGCTGGCTCTCCAATTGATC
>CM014273.1:57503607-57529975 GCA_004135705.1 Alloteropsis semialata
TTTTTCCCCCCACCTACGCGCGCCGCGCGTGCCTCGCGCGAAAAACAAAAATCGTGACCATCCCAGCCCGGCGGCTAGTCTCACATCACGTGTCCTGCCACGTGTCATTCCGACGGGAGGCCATCACAGGAGTGCCGGTCAATGGTGGTAGGTTCTTGACAAGGAGCCACAGGACTCGCCGTGCGCGACTGCGCGCCACCGGGCCTAACGAAAGGGCAGTGCCTAGCGCGGCGGCGCTGTGAGCAAACGATTGAGCTTCACCTCGCCGGACCACGACGACTCGGCCGTGATCAGAGATCATCGCTCTGCTCTGGTCAATCGCTCTCTTAACCCATCATGCGCAGGTTGGTCGCTGCTTGGTATTGGTTGGTCGTCTGAGGGGCTGTTTAGTTCACATCCTATTTTACATTCTGAGGACACTATATATTCTACACGTTTTTCAATGTACTTTGTACTCTCTGTGCACGTGGATCGAGACCTGCCCATTCTGCAGAACGCGGTCATTTTGCAGAATGAGCCGGTATCAGAATGAGCCGGTATCTAAACACGGCCTGAATGGGAGCTATCCTTTGTCACGCTGCGCACGACGGCTGCTAGACCTCGCCGACCGGACACGCGGGTCACATGTGGTCTCCTATCGAGAACGTTGCTCCTCCGGTTTATTTTAGTCGTGCACGGAACTGTAGATGCTACCGGGGAGGTTGAGCCGCAGAGAAGTCGTGGTCACGGATCCAACGTGTCTTGGCTGTGGCAGGAGCCATCGATATTCAGCCTCTATGCATAACGTTTTGTATAATACGTATTTTTTAATATACTTTTTTTTCCACCGGTTTGGCTGGCTGACGCGAACCCAACAAACGTTCAGCGAAAAGGCTCGCGGTACACAAGAAAAAAAAAGAGAAGAAAATCTGCCGGAGATCTTATCGTCTGCGTAAGCAATGACTCAGTGCCAACCTCATCCAAAAGACCAAACATGGACACCATGCTTGGACGATGATGACTAGCTGAAGGAGAATTCTATGCATCTCTTTAGATTGGTGAGAAACTTTGCGAAATTTACTGTAGCAATTTTAAACCGAAAAGTAGGAGGACTAAACATGATCTAATTATAAAACTAATTATATGGATGGACGGAAAATCGCGAGACAAATATATTAAGCCTAATTAATCCATCATTAGAGATTGTTTACTGTAGCGCGGCATTGTCTAATCATGGCCTACTTAGACTTAATAGATTCGTCTCACAATTTCACCCGGGAGTTATGAAATGGGTTTTGTCAGTTATCCACATTTAATACTCCTAATAAGTATCCAAACATTTGAATTTACTGTAGCGATGAAAAAAGTTGGCGAACTAAGCCTAATTAGGCCATGATTAGACAATGCCGTGCTACAGTATACAATTTCTAATGACGGATTAAATAGACTTAATAGATTCGTCTTGCAATTTTCCGTCCAGCTGTGTAATTAGTTTTATAATTAGATCATGTTTGGTTCTTCTAATCTTCAGTTTAAAATTGCTACCGCGAATTTCACAAAGTTTCTCACCGATGTAAGGCGCTACTATGTCTTTATTATTGTACGGCCGGCGTACCTGACCCCACCATCCATGTGACTCGACTTGCTGATGGTGGTGGACTTTAAGAAGAGGCCCGGGTCAGCCTCTTCAGTTCAGTTCCAGCAGAAGCAGCAGACGAGCACGGGTCTGTCCTGTGCTGAGAGTTCGTCTTCGTCCATACAGGCAACGAGATTTCTTCAACGCCGGCGGCCGGCCCGGCCTGCTGCGGCCGCCGGGGGTCGCGATCGCACGCAAGCGCAACCCGGGCTGCGCCGCCCGCTTCCGTTCTATTCTTGGTCTCCGAACCGGCGAACCTCATCACCGGTCCACCCCCACCTAACCCTCCAAATAATTCCAACCCGGCCCACCTGACCCACCCACTCCCCGCGCGGCGCGAGCGAGAGAGATCGATCGAGCGTTCACTGCACACTTGTACGCGACGCGCCCGCGCACGACTCCGCCAGCGCCAAAAGCCAGCACTCCAGCAGCGAGAGAGTCCTCCTCCCAACCGCCGGCAGCGCAGCAGGCGCGGGAGTCAACCCGGGGCGGCGGCGGCGACGACGCTTAATGCGGGCGCCGCGATCCCGGGCTCGAAGCGATCTGTGACGGGCGAGGGGGCGAGGCGATGGGCGAGGCGACGGGCCTCCGCGGCGGCGGGCCCGCGGTCGACCTCTCGGGCGCCGAGATCCGCGGGGACGTCGAAGGCCGCAACCCGCCCATCTTCCTCCCGCGCCGGCCCGCAGCGTCCCCGCTCCTCGCCCTCGACATCGGCGGTACCGCTCTCCAGGCTCCCGCTCGCTCCCAGAATTCCTTCTCCCCTCCTCCTGAATTCCGGTTGGTGCTGTGCTGACGGGCGCGGGTGGGTTGCAGGGACTCTGATCAAGCTGGTGTACACGGCCAGCTGCGGAGGAGGCGACGGCGATGGCGAAGGCGAAGGCGCGGAGCTGCGGTTCGCCAAGTTCGAGAGGCGCCAGCTCCAGGAGTGCTTCGACTTCGTGCGGGCAAAGGGGCTCCTCGGCGGCAACGGTAGGCGCTGATCCTTGGATTTGACAATTGACATCACCACAGTTTCGGCTTGTTGGTTGCGAGAAATGAGGAGGAGGACAGCGAGAGGCTTGATGACGGGCACTAGTTGGTCACTCGGGAGTTGGGGATATTATGCCGCATTTGGAAATTTCCATTGTAGACAGACACTCTCAGCGCATCTGCTTTTTGTTTACCTTTTTGAGAACTGTTGATAGATATCAGTATCTTCCTAGTGGCTGGCATTCCATCTTTCTTTTGAATGCAATATTGAGTTACATGATATTGTTCTTACTGCATGTTAAATTTCAATTTACCTAGCCATGTTTTACTGTGTATTAAATTGTAATTTTGTATGTCAGGGACAAGATCAAGCAAAGAAAATGTGACGCTGAAGGTAAATTATTCTTTTGCTAATGTATTTATAGCCAAAATGATGAAAAATATTAATGCAAGCGGAGTCTGTTTTGACAGTTGTCAATTCTTGTATTTATTTGCAAGGTCATTCTGGATAATGTTCGACCTCTATCCTTACACAAAACAAACTATCACCAAAATTCCCTGTTAACTTTAATGGTTCCATGGACTCATAATGTGTCCATTATGCCAGTGGTTTTATGCTGCTGTCAAAATTCACTGAAATCATGGTTCCTTCTTCAGATGGCATGTAAAAATTATCAACATGGTGTAATTATATCTATATTCGTATTTAAATTTGATTACAAGTAATTCGTGAATAATGGTTCTCCACTGTCACAGCCAACTCTTACAGAGTTATGGAAACAATGTTTTGGTATATTGTACTCTAAGAAACATAGTATTATTATTTCTGGAGGTTTTGAAAACAGAGTTTTTGCCTGGCTCCCTAGTATGATATCTTATGGTACATGTAGTTTTTAGAACTGTCCTTGTCAAATCTGATGCCTGGTGTCCCTAGTATCGATCATTCAGAGCAGAAGATTTTTGGATGGCATCTACTTGTGCTTTCTTTTTCAAATAATCAAGAAAAGCATATATGATATATACCATGTACAGGCTACAGGTGGTGGAGCATATAAATTTGCTGATGATTTCCGGGAGAAACTAGGTGTTTGTCTGGACAAGCTTGATGAGATGGATAGCGTTGTTTCTGGAGCCAACTTTTTGTTGCAGGTCGGTCCTTAGCTTCGTTTGACGTATCTTATTTCATTGATAAATATCCTTGTGTCTTGCAAGACTGCTTGCAGTTGAAAGTTTGTTTTTTTAAATTTTACTCACTTACTGTTATTTTAGGTGGCTCCATCACGTTATTGAGCAGATTACGTAGTCAGCTCATCAGCCACATATTATTTATTTATTTTGATGCAGAACTTGTTTTCCCTTTAACTGATGCTATCTTGCAGAATATTCCTGGTGCAGCCTTCACACACTTGAATGGACAGAGGAATCCAGTAGATGTTTCCCCAGACAACTTGTTTCCTTACCTACTTGTCAATATTGGCTCGGGAGTTAGCATACTGAAGGTTGTACTTCTTCACAAGGATACTTTTTTGGAAGTGCATTACTATGTAACTCATATGACCATATGTTATTAAGTATAATGTAGGTCACTGGAAATAAAAAGTTTGAAAGGGTAACTGGGACACACATCGGTGGTGGTACCATGTTTGGTCTAGCGAAACTTTTAACAGGCTGTAAGAGGTAATATCCAACAGTCTGCATCATGTAATGCCTTGTTTACTGTTTCCACTCCAACTAACTTGTTACAATTCTCTTAGTTATGATGAATTCTTGCAATTAAGCCAAAAAGGGGACAACTTTGTTCTTGATCTAATTGTCAAGGATATATGTGGAGAGCTTGTCTGCCAGAAGGTTTGTCTTCACCCCTTTTGTTGTTGTATTTTGATTATAGAGCAGATCATTCTCTTCTTTGATGCTGTCACTATTTGTTTCTCATTTCTGATATTGAAGGCATCATTACTTAGGCTTTTTTTTTAAAAAAAAAACTTATATAGGATTCCATAACAACCTATAGAAGTACAGATATACTTACCTTGGATAGACTCACTATTCTAGCATCACCGAATCCATGTGGCACTATAACTGCTTGGCACATTTTGTTTAAAATGATTGGTGACGCATACATCCATCTATGTTTCTGATGACTAGATTGGTTGGCCTGTGCATTTGCATGCATGTGCTATATCTTCGGGAACTAATATATTGCCGTCCATGTGTTAATATTTGGGGTCTCTCTTGTATTAAGAGGGTTTTTTACTAGCTTTATAATAGTTTTCTGGAGTCTATATGAGTTCCCTAATGATATACAATGGTTCTTCTTTAATCACAATTAAAAGGACTTCAGTTTGAGAGAGGGCTGTTTCTAGCATACTTCTTTCTTAGTTGCTGTGAAACACCTGTTTTCATCTTTTGTTCCATAGAGATCTTTTGTGGTTTGTAAACTTATCTTTCCTTTCTCTTATCATTGATGAGCATCAGTCCCCATGGATGGTTGATTGATCCATTTCTTATATGTGCCAGCAAGGGCTTTCAACGTCAACTCTTGCTTCTAGCTTTGGGAAAGTTATTACTTCCAAAAAAAGGCTGACAGATTATAAATCTGAAGACCTTGCATCCACATTGTTGAGCGCCTTTACCTACAACATTGCACAGGCAAGTTCCTTTTTCTTTTCCTGTCTGTTTCTTATGAAATTAGACTCCTTACTCTCAAATGAGAATATTAAAGAAAAAAGAGAGTTTATTCTGCCAGCTACTTCATTAGCTATTTGCACCAGGACACCCAAGATTCTTTACTGAAGGAAACAATCTAGATAGATTCACTTGTTTTTGAGAAAATTATGGTATGAGAACACCTCTTTCTAAAGTTGACTGGAAGGAATGGAAGTTTCCTGACTTATTTCTATTAGGTGAAACACCTCGATAGAAAGATTTATATATGAAGCACTCCAGTAGCTTGTGAAAATGAGCTCCAACAAGATAGGAGCACCGTCAGACTGCTCAATCTTGGTCGTTATTTATTTCTGTTTTTATATTTACTATCGTTATCACTCACGGTCTGTATCCTTCAGATTGCTTTCCTTGTTGCATCACTCCTGGGCCTCCGAAGGGTC
The DNA here is from genome assembly GCA_004135705.1 of Alloteropsis semialata. Classification (NCBI taxonomy): domain Eukaryota; kingdom Viridiplantae; phylum Streptophyta; class Magnoliopsida; order Poales; family Poaceae; genus Alloteropsis; species Alloteropsis semialata. The sequence continues at coordinate 57,509,299 of CM014273.1, forward strand.
TTTTTCGGTGGATCATATATACGTGGACACAAAAGCACAATGGAAAATATTTCTTTTGCAATTGATTTCTGGTAAGAAATTTTAGTGTATATTTCATATGCAATTAACAATTTGTATATACATTTGTTACAAGAAGGGGGGACATGTATGTTATATTTCAGTGTCTAACTATGAATTCTCTAGCTTTACCATTATGAAGGTTCTACGTTCAGAACAACTTTGGGTAGGATTTCTGTTAGTCTATAGGCTGGCAAGAATCTAAGTATATTTGGTCTATCATGTATCAGGTCACAGAGCCAAATGCAGGCAGTATTCTTGAGACATGAAGGGTATCTGGGAGCACTTGGTGCCTTGATGAGTTATGGGGATCTCAGTGGTGAAAAGCATACCCTTGAGGAATCAAAGGAGAAGGTGAGTTTCAACAAGGACATCATGTGAATCTTTATAATTGTTGTCTTGCTCACGTGAAGTTTTAGTCTCTTGCTTTATTTACAGCGAAAATGCTTTGAACCAATACCCACCATTACTAACAAGTTGTATGCTTGCTAAAGTAAATCATGATTTGAGGGCTGACCTTGTCAGTCCGATATATATGTTTTATGAACCAAGCTAAAGTGGTATTTTCCCTGCTCTGCCTTTATGTTGGCACAGGAGCCTCATCACGAGTCAGCAGAACCTGTTGATGGGACATCGGCAGATGAAGAGAATGATAGCAACATATTTCCTTACCTTCTTGTTAATATCGGATCAGGTGTCAGCATGATAGAGGTTCGTCAGTACACTGCTTCTCTTTCCATTAGTAGTATTGTTCACCAAATCAGCTGTTATCAACATGCTTTAAAAAAAATCTTGTTCACCGCAACATGCTTTTGGGAACAGGTAATTGGTAAGGGGAAGTTCGAAAGAATTATAGGATCCCATCTAGGTGGCGGTACTATTCTTGGTCTTGCCAGGCTTTTGACTGGCTGCTCAAGGTACTATCCTGTTTCTGGTATAAGATTTTCTTTTGGTTACATAATTAACATTTTCCTTTCAGTTATGAAGAATTCTTGGAGTTGAGCCAGAGGGGCAATAATTTGTCTGTTGATTTGACTGTTGGAGACATATATGGGGAAGAAGGTTATCCAAAGGTACTTATCCATCCTCTAAAAAAATTGGCCTTTTTGTGAAAATGTTTGCTGGTAATTAGCAAATTATCATACTGCCTCTGCTAAGTGATGACCTGGGAAGTAATTTATTATGGAGCAGGAAAAATTCATTTCCATGAAAATGCTTACTTTAGGTGTTTGGTGCGCTTATCATGGAAAGTAATGAAACTCAAGTGCATTTTCTTATAATTGTTGAACCATTATGTGGAATATTCAGTTAACCTTCCAAGTTCTAGATATATATGTATGTGTGCACAGTCGGTGTTGCAATACTTTTGATTTGTTAGCCTCATGTGACAATTTTAATGAATAGCTATCAGTGTGTCCATCAGTTCTTGTTTCCCTTTGTCAGATTGGTCTTCCAGCATCCACTACTGCGGCTAGCTTTGGAAAAGTGAACTCAAGCAAACTATCTGATTACAAACTAGAGGATCTTGCTGCTGCTCTATTGAATTCTTTCACTTACAACATTGGACAGGTATTCTTCTCTCCATATATGTGGTCACTAGTTACCATTCATCAGTTATCCTAACCTTTTACGGTTTTACCTCTCTTCTAGATAGCCTACTTTGTGGCTAACCTTTCAGGCCTGAAGAGAGTTTTCTTCCGAGGTGCTTACGTCTGTGGTCATGAAAAGACTATGGATAAGATTTCTCGTTCCCTAAAGTATTGGTAAGAATTTTAATTATGCTAGTGACAAGTACTTGCTGAAATTTACTAGTCCGCACCATGACTGCGTTTGCTACATCTCCACTTAGTAGTTGATAATTCCTTACCTCCTTCTGTTATTTGCTTCCAGGTCCAAAGGTGAAGTCCAGACAACATTTCTATGTCATGAAGGGTTCTTGGGAACACTGGGTGCGTTTTGGAGTTACGAGAACATGGGCATTGATGGCTTGGCAGCCCATGAAGTCATCAGGGAGGTCTTGCTTGGTGCACCATACACTGGGCAATTCCCATCTTTGCCTGTCACTGAGCAACAGAACGTAAGAGCCATACATCAGCTTTAAGCAACATATCTAAATTATGTAGAATTTGCCAATGTGAACCTCAACAGTCAACAAGTTCTCATAGTATGCCATTTTTCTGGCCCATCTTTGTTTTATAGGGAGAAAACAATTCACTTGAAGGGGAAGTAGAAATCTTACGGTGTGACAATGCTGCACTAAAGGCTGAGGTCGAGCGATTACAAAGGGAGAACGCAGAGTTGAGAGCTAAGCTGGGAGCTGCAACCTTGTGAAGCAATAAAACGCCAGCCTCGGCTTGTTGTAACATGTAATAGTATAGGAAATGGTCCAAAATGTAACTCGTATAGGAAGACTACAGTCTGGCAAAGAAACGCCAATTAGCATTGCTCGTCTAGTGAGCCTACGTTGTATTCTTATTCTTTACAAGAGCCTCTGTATTTGCCCCCTCCATGTAATCTTGTTCCTGTGTGTAAATGTTGTATAAGTAGTTATCAATAAAAATTAGCAAGTATTCCGTCTTGTCAAAATAATCTCTGTGTTCCATTCTTAGTAGGGAATTTTGACTTGCTGGATCATTGAATTCCAAACCAGAGTAGTCTGTTCCTCTTCTTTCCAAAGGGCGCCAAAAAACAGAGAACTGAATTTGGTATAATAAAGGGTAAAAAAAAGTGGCCGTCGCCTGAGAGATTCGAACTCTCGCGGGGAAACCCCATGTACTTAGCAGGCACACAGAGCCAAAGCGACGGTTGCAACATGGAACGTAAAGTCCCTTTCTAGACAGAAGAAACAGAGAGGAGCTTAGGCCCCAGTTCGGCTCCCAGCATGCTACGAGCGTTTCTTGACTAAAACAAGCTGATACGGCAGCTTAGCGTGTTGTCTGTCATCTTAGGCACAGCGCGCGCCAACCATGTTGTCCATTCCAATATGATTTCCCCACATGTCACAGCTCCGTTTGCCTAAGCAAATTAAAGCTACATGCCTTTAATTGTTTTCCCAAGATTAGACACAACCGGCCACCTCGCATAAAAGTGACACGACGGCATCACATTTCTGCTCTGGCAACCCGGCCGGTTACTCGATCGCCTCGCCGAATGAGCAGGAGTGCAGGACGCAACGCTGCCTGGCCGTGGCCGGTCTCGTGCGTGTACAAGCAAGCAATCAAAGGGCTTTTGCGAAGCAAGCATATGGCGTTGCTACTGACGGTGCAAACCACTGATGAGCGCTAGCTTGCTTGGCTTGCAAGAGCCAGCCGCCTGCAACCGCGTCCGTGGAAGCCGGCCGCCACGTGAGCTCACGTTGCCTTGTCGCCCTGTCCTTCCGTTAATTTCAGGCCGCCCGGCCGGTAGAAAGTGGCACGAGAACGGATCGGATCACATCAATCCTAGCTAAAGTTTTTGCTTTAGTTCTGCACATTAATCCGAGAGAAAGGGAACCTGATGAGAGCGTTACTTCGCTGTGCCTCTCCACGACTCCACCCTTAATCCCAAGCGCCGGCCAAGCAAACTACGTGATCCCACACTACCTCTAAAAGCGGATCTGGTATTTGGATAAGCACAGGATAGCTGGGTCGGCTTTGCTCTCGTGCTTCTTCTCGCTTCTCAGAGAAACTCGGACGTCCTGTATGTACCATTACGGCATTACCAATTCTAAGCTGGAGTCAGCCACCAGTTCTTCCAACACCGATTCAGCTTAATGGCCTAACTGAACCGTTCAGAAACAGGGGTCTGTGAATCTGTGATCCAGTCGTCTTGAGCTAGCACCATCAGCAAGCGTCAACCTCCAAGACACTGCTCAACATTCCTGATAGTTCTCCAAGGTCCGACACGCATTAAACAAAGACGGGATCAGAGTAGCCTGATGAATGATGATGCATGCAAGCTAATCAAGTTTCGGTGTAGTAGTGCAAACAAAACGTGCAGGCTTGTGCCTCCTTCCTTCGCCCACAAGCACGGCCCCGACACCGGAGCCGAACAACACGTATTGATCTGGAACACCGCCACACACCATCGCTTGCGTACAAGCCTTACACAGACGGCTAGCTATATCGAGCTCATGGTGCCTACTAGCCTATATAAACCAATCCATCCAAGAACTGAAGAAACCATTCGCACAGCACATACTTCATCTCCCTTCGATCACAAGCCTAAGCACGCAGGCTACAGAGAGCATATACCCATCTTTCTCATTTGAAGTCCTCGATAGAGACTGAGCTCGATCACAGCGAGCAATGGGCAACGTGGAGGCGACGTCGTTCGCGGTGTCGCCGGAGCTGGGCGACGCGCTGGCCAAGGTGGTGGTGTTCGCGCTGGTACAGGCGCTGGTCTACCTCATCCTGCGCAAGTCGTCGGACGTCTTCGCCCCGGGGAAGACGGCGAGGTCGCTCAGCTTCCGGCCCATGCGGAGCATGAGCGTCCGCCGCGTGCTGGCCGCCTTCTCCGACGTCCCCGTCGGCGTCCCGGAGGACGGCGCACCGTCGCCCTCGCCGATGGATCCGGGGGCCGAGCGTGCCAGCTGGCTCAAGTGATTTGTTCGGCTCGACGGTCCTTGCATTTGGGTGCCTTCATTGATTAAACATAGTAGTAATAACCATTTATTCAAACCCAAAAAATATATGTGGAAAAGAGAGCTGTAAATTTTAGTATTTGAGGTGTGACGTGTACGGTATGTATATATATATGTATAGCTAGTTTGTGTATTGAGATCTATTCAATTCATTTCTGCATTGAACTTTTTTTTTAATGGAAACAGGCAGGAGTTCTGCCGTTTCATATATTCATAGAGTAGAGGAGCAAAATTCACAAGAAACAACGACCTAAACCAACAGAAAAAAAGAACCAAAAAATTTATATGCAAATAGTGGGGACAACTCTCGCAGACAGCGGGCTCCAGCAAAACCCCACGCTCTGATTTGCATTGAACTTGATTCATGGTCTGGATCCCTCGCTTTTTTAAACCATTTTCTGCTTTTTCCTGAGCCATGGATGTTATGTTAGAGTGCTTCACAATTAATTCTGGTTTCGAATGTAAATAAATGGAGCGCCTAAGCACGACCAATTTGTTTGCATGTGACGTGCGTAGCAGTTGGCCGAATTCTAAATTAGAGGTTACAGACCCAAATGAGAGATCAAGTGGGTGGGCACTTTCCGTGCGCAGACAGTTTTCAAAGTGGCCCCAGCCTGTTCGCTTGGCTTATCAGCCACCAGCCAGTAGTACTTCAGTCTCACAACAAATCAGCACCAGCCACCAGCCACCAGCCAGCCAGCAGTACTTCAGTCTCACAACAAATCAGCACCAGCCACCAGCCACCAGCCAACCGAACAGGCAGGTTGACTGGCCCATTTCTGCTCAATTGCATGCATAGGGGGCTTTTGTTTAACGAAATTGCAACTTGCAACGATCCTACGGGAAAGGTGTCATGCAGTGATGAAGTGATAACATTTAGCCATCAACATAACGGAGCACAGGACAGATGCCGATGATGATCATCCTCACGTACACATACACGTACTTATGCAATAGATTCGACCACCGAAGAATACCATGCCTTCTGCAGCAAAAGAATAATTAGCCGAAAACAAAGCATTGTCGCTAGATTATAAGTTTGCAAGCTCGACACACAACAAACTGGAGAAACTATCGTACTATACACTTCCTCAGTATCTATATATTTGTTGTTTTGACTTTCTATCCCAACTTTGACCATTGGTCTTATTCAAAATATCGTGTTTATATAAATTTGTTTGTGATTTACTTTACCATTATTTGTACTTGAAGTGTAATTTATCTTTTTGCATATTTGCATAAAAAATTGATAAAGACGAAAAGTCAAATATTTTTATAAAAAAATCAACTGCCGCAGAACTAGTAGCACACTTTTTTTTTTGTTTGCAACACAAAGTTGTGGGTACTTTGTCTGCTTATGGCGTATGGCGTGCTTCATCCCATATCCCCATTTGGCTAGTGTATCAGTCGGTCCATGGCGTATGCAGCACTAGCGCAGCGGCACTACACCTGAAGCTGCGACGGGGATGGAATCGCCCATGGTCCCCCGTACCACGAATTCACCACCGCATGAGAGAACATGCCTGGCCATACCATACAATTATACAAAGGTCAACATCGCACTAACCAACCACCAACGTTCGTGTCGACAGGACAAGCCGGGCCTTTTAAACCTCGCGTCTCTTTCTCCCATCACCGTCCGCCGGATCGATCACCAATGGAAAAACCGACGGGCCACGGCTCCTCCGACTCCGATCCGCTTGCCGACGCGAACGAAGTGCACGTCCGACGACGACGGCCGAGTCCGGGCCAGCCGTCGTGTCGGCGGAGCAGTAGTGTAGCCCAGCACGCTGGACCGCATCGCCGGCTCGGCATGGCGTGGCGTGGCCCCGGGCCCGCGGCCCCCCTGCCGCGCACTGGACCGGGACCAGCGGCGTGTGCGCCCTGTTTGAATGCCGCGTCGGGCGCGGGCCCGTGCTTTCCTCTTGGGCACGACGGGCCGCCGCATTATTGCTTGGGCCCCTGTGCTTACAGGCACGATTTTGGTGGGCTGCTTGCTCTGCTTCTGCTGATGAAGCAGCTGTCGGTCCACCTGGTGCTGTACGAAGCTTGTTCAATTGCCATTGCAGCTCGTTTTTGTGTTCGGGTTGATTCTGACATCCTAGAAAATTAATGCAGTGTACTCCTTCCGTCTTGAATAAAGGTCAAGAGCATTCTAGGTTTATCCTAATTTAAAATTTTGAAAGTTTGACATAGTTTATAGAGAAAAATATTAGCATTCACCAAATCAAATAAGTGTCATAAATATTATTTTTTTTCTAGAAATTTGGTCAAATTTATCTAGTTTGACTTAGAACAAACTAGAATGTCTTGTATTTCAGGATGTAGAGAGTATAATTTTTGGTATGACACGGCAATCCATATCCATCTTGAAAAGCCAATGCACTCTGCTTTGTATGCACAGTGCTCATTGGAGGGGAGGTGCAAAGAACATACTCCATGTATATACCAGTCTACTCTACCTGCCGTACCATGTGGCCGTGAAATTCGTACGACCCTTTACATTGCAGACCGATGCATCGATCTGTTGGTCCCATTTACATTTCCAGCTTGATGCCACTCGGCTACATGATCACATGCATGAGCCCGTAGTAGGCCATCCTTTGTGTGTGTGTGTGTGTTATCCCGGTGCTTTTGCCTTGTAGCCTCGTCACTTGCCGCCTGCCTGCTTCGCATGGCATTAGCAAGCCACTTTGCATGCTTTCCCTCTTCTTTTTACCTTTACAATTCAAGTACCATACGCCGTCCGCACCCGCAAAGCCAGGATCAAAGCGAGGCCATGCCCTTGCCTTGCTTCACTCGCACTCCATGAATCTCCACCTGGTACTGCTCCACAGGTACTAATCATAAGTGGTGCTGAATAGACTTTCTTCTTGGGATGCTCAATTTATGAAGACCGGCCCGGCAACAAGTAGGTAAAAAGACAAAGGAGGAGAGGAAACCTTCGCTGTGAATCCGTGATCAGGAAATGGTAAAAGAGTGACCCAGTGGATCGACATAAATCAACGAAGAGTATCTGGAACTATCGGCAAGCTAGGTGTCTCTGAATCTCTGAAAGCGAAAGCAACCCCACACCAAAGAAGTACGCGAAGGCTGATTGCCGAAGCGTGTGACCGGGTTTGGGGCTCATGTGACTCGCAAAAGAATGTGAGAAAATTCCCTATTTACCACTGGAAAAAAATAGGCTTCCTTATTTGCCATTGAAAATTTTAAACTTCCCTATCTGCCATCAATTTTATTTTTGATCCCTTTGCTGCCACTGCCGTTAGATATGTTAGAGTCCGTCACGCAGGATGATGTCAGATTATTCACAGATGACTATACTGCCCTTTCACGCACTGGCCCCATTTGATTTGATCCCCATCCGCAAAGGATCCCCATTTGCACATGTAGTCCAGCACCTCTCGTTCTCCCCAATCCTGCTGACCGCTCAAATCCATCCTCATCGCTCTCCCTCCAGCAACTCATTCCCTGTACTCTAGATCCCGGGGAGCTGTGACATCGTGGAGCAAACGGGATGCGCTCATTGTGTCTAAGGCGTGTGGCGCTGCCTGGCTGACTTGGGCGTGGGGCTGTGGCGGCGGCCTGCGGCTACGGATGGAGCAGAGCGGCTGCTGCCGCGGGCGGCATGGCAGCCAGCACAGGCGGCCCCGTGGCCGCGGCGCCGGCAGCGCGGACGGCCCAGGGCCAACGGAGCAGCGCCGCGGAGGCCAATCCGCCAATGGAGCCGCCAGAGCGTGCAGCATAGATGCGTGCGAGGCTGCCCATGGTGTGATGCCCAACACAGCAGAAATGGCGCAATCCATGGCCTGTGGCGTATATAGATCAATGACGTACAGTAAGGATCCAGTATCTGCAGCAAGCTAGGCTAGGGGCATATTTGTCTTTTCATAGCCCAGATAATGCCGTTTGGAGACTAAGTGGACGGCGATGGCAAGAAANCCAACCTGAAGTACTCGTCAGTCAGTCAGTGGCCCAGAACTTCACGCCTTCACCAATTTGCCAAATTACAACAAAGTAAAAAAGAGAAGATCTGCTGAGAGGAAAAGGGATCAAGAAATTGGAATCCTACACATTTGATCCGTGCATCTTGCAATGATATGGAACGGCTACTCATTTTATTCTTAAGACGTAATTTTGCATTAGCCTGCTGGTGGTTCCATTGATACTGCAGTTACCACACCACCCACAAGCACATTCTTTCATACCGTCAGAAGAATAAAGGAACACTCTCTCTTCTTCATAGAAGTAATCATCCAAGTTACATGGAGTGTTTGGACCAGCAGAAATAACCGGATCTTCAATGACATCGACCCTATAGTGGAATCTTGCAAGAGGAATTGGAGGAGGAATCCAAACTAGAGTTGTAATTCCTTTAATAGTTTCAGTTTTGCTCAATGGAGGGATGGATCAACAATCTGTAATAGTTTCAGTTTTGATTCTTAGCTTGTTTTCCTTTTATATCTCATACTACTTATTTGTAATTCCTTTACTTATTCTTGTTTAATATATTAATCAGTAAAGGCTAGCCCTCCTGTTTCTTTTATAAAAAAACAATCTGCTTTTCAAAATATATAATAAAAAAGGACAAATGACCCCTCGAACTGGAACATCGGAGCCAAGATTTGACCCTGGAGTTCTCGCTTCGGCTCAGCCCCCAGCCGTGACTGTTGTGACGAAGTGTCAATAATAATTCGCTAACATTTTTCTGGCGAAGATCACATTAATTCGAGTATTTGCCTAGGTGCCTCTAACTCTCTCCAACGCCAAATATATCAACACTCGAATATGGTTTTTTTTTAACCACACAATATTCGCTTACTAGCCGTTATGCGCCCCAACCCAAGCCCCCCACCTCCCCCCCCGCGCCGCCCACCGGCGGCGAGGCCAAATCCGGTCGCTCCGGCCCCCCCCACCACCGCCTCGCGGTCCGCGCTTCAACCTCCCTGCCCCTCCTCGACTGCCGCCGAGCTCCTCGGCTTCCCCCCGCACCAGGTCCCGTCGTGGGACCTCTTCTTCTCGCCGGCCAGATCTGGGTCGCCGGGAACCCGGGCGGCTCCCCCGTGCGCGGCACGTACCGAGCCGGCCCCTTCGTACGCCGACATCGCCCGGCGCCACCGTCACGGCCCGTCCTGCGGCCAGCTCGCACGCCCGGAGAAGTCAACGCCCGCCCGCGCTTTAACTCCGGCGACCTACCCCTCCCACGCGCTGCTTCCCCTGCTGCGGGCGATGGATGGACCACTGTCAGGCGTCGAGGGAAGCATTCACGCCGCGCGGCGCCGGACGTGCACCGAAGTGACGGGCGGCGAAGCGACGACCGACGCGACCGGCCTTCATGGCGACGCAGCTCCAAGGGGCATTCAAGCCGCCCAACCACCGACGCCCTCCAGGAATTCATCCGGATCACTGCGGGCCGCTGCTTCAAATGCCTGGCGCGTGACCACCGCGCGGCTGCCTGCCGGGACCCCCCCTGCTGCTTCCGTTGCCGGCGCTCTGGTCACCGCGTACGGCAGTGCCCGTTCAAGCCGGCCTCGACGGCGCGGACACCCCGGGGACCCAAGGCGTCCCCTTCCCCTCCACGGACACCTCCACCGCCACCCCCTCCCCCACCCCCACCCCCGCCGCCGCCTCCTACGACGCCGCCCACAACGCCGGCAACCTCGCCCATGGCGGTCGGCGACCCCGACACCCGCCCGGAGGAAGAGACGGTCTTCGTGCCGTGCTCCTTCGACCTCGCGCGGGATGCGCGCGATTGGGAGAGCTGCGCTCTCGTTCCCTGGGCGATGCATCTGCCCCCTGGCGACGGGGCGCGGGCCATTGAGGAGCTCATCATCGACGACATGGGCCTCTCCCGCCGCGACGTCACGGTCTCCATCCACCAGCCGGAGCCTTACTTGATTCGGTTCGAGCGCAAGGAGCACTGCGATGCTGCTCGCGCCAAGGGGCGATTCACGGGCAGGAGAGGCGGCATCGACATCTGCGTGCGGCCCTGGTACAGTCTGACGCACGCCATGGCCATGAGGATCTACTACCGGGTTCGCCTGTGCATCGACGGCATCCCGCCGCACGCTTGGACCCCCGACATTGTGGAACGGGTCATCGGCAACAAGGCGGCGCTGCAGTACATCAAGACCGACCTCGTCCAGCCTCGCGACACGCGACACATCGAGGTTTGGGCCTGGTCGGCCGACCCCAGCGCCATACCCAAGGTGATCTGGCTCACCTTCACCCGGCGTCTGTCGGCGACGTCTTCGGTCGTCTTCATCTCCGAGACCCCGCCGGAGCCCTGCGCCAACGGGGCACGCTACCAGGTATTCCTTCACATGCCACAGGTGGAAGACTACACGGCCGCGAAAAACCACCTCCAGGAGGCCATTGACAGCCCGGCCAAGTTCCCCCCGATCGTACGATGCTATCAGTGGCGCTACGGGATTCCGGATGGTGCGCCGCCTGGGACCAAGCCACGCTACCCTACACGGCTGCCCCTTCCACCGGGCCTGTCTGAGCAGGGCGGCCGTGATGGCCGTGATGGTCGCGGCAAAGGTGAACGGGACGACACTCGGGGGCACGGCCGTGACGGTCACGCCGCCCGGGAGCGATACGGCGGCGCCAGGAACCTTGACAGCAACAACCGTGATCGCAGCAGTCGCATGGAGCGCCGCGCTCGCAGCGGCAGCGACGGACGCGACGCCCGCGACGCCACGGGCGAACGCGCGCGCCGAGACACGAACAGGACCCGGTCGAACCCCGGCCGACACTCCTGCGACGATCGCGACCTCGCCTGGCCCTGGTGGCGCGACGACGGAGACGACGACAACGGCGGCCATGACAACGGCAACGGCCGCGGCTACGCCGGCAACCATGGCTACTACGGCGGCGACACCTCGGCGAACCCGGTCTACCGCGCGCGCTCCCGCTCGCCTCGTCGTGGCGCGGCGAGCTTCTGGGGATACGCTGCTGAGGATGTCGACGCGCGTTCCCCGACTCGCCCCAACGTCGCCATCCAGGAGCGCTTTGCATCCCGAGCGCGCAGCCTTCGCGAACGCGTGGCGGCCACAAAATGTGCTAAGGTACATCCGATTGATGACGCTGATCTCCTCCCTGACATGCAGCACTACCTTGACATGGCGAACAGCTTCGCGGCGCACCTTGGGCTTGGCCCTGACGACGCCGGGAATGGGGCCTGGTCCGACGCCCGCGCCGGCTGCGCTGGAGAGGCGGTTCCACCGACCGAGCAGTTGGTGCCGGTGCACAGGTCCTTCGCACGCATCCAGACGGCGCTTCAACCTCCTCCTCGCGACACCGGCGATCGGCAGCTCGGCCCCGGCATCACCAACCCTGCTATTCCGGGGCAGGCGACTGCGAGCGGCGAACTGGGCGGCGAATCGCGGCGGGGCGCAGGGGGACAAGCTGCGGATGCTGGGGAGACAACGTCCCACGACGGGCCTGCGCCGGCAGCCACGCCCCATGGGCCGACACAGGCGAGCACGGGAGGTCCGGCTTCGGCCCATGGGCTCGCGTGCGGTCCGGGGAAGGACGGCGTCACGGCGCCTACGGCACAGGAACCTCTCCCGCTGGGCCGCCGGGTGGTCCGGGAGAACACGGGCGGTCCGGCATCGGCCCATGGGCCACCCCAGGTGCTCGCGGGCGGTCCGGGGGAGAACAGCGTCTCGGCGCCCACGGCGCCCACGGACGGTCCAGGGGAGGCCGGGCACCGGGGCTTCCAGGATGGCGTCGCGGCCCTTTTCGCTGCACCAGCCACTGCCGTCGCCCCAGGTCCTCCACCGCTTACGCGCCATCGTCGGCGACGCACCTACGACGCCTCTACATCGCGCCGCAGCGCCAGACTCGCCGCCAAACCTCGACTTCCGGTCGCTGAACTGGCCCAGCGCAATCTATGGCGCAAGCTGGGCCTCGGCACAGGAGACGAGCCAGCGCCGGTCGAGCAGGTGCTCAAGGACGTCGTCGCCATGTTCACCGGACCTCTGCCGCCGCACATCATCGGAGCAATGGCGACCATCTTTGACCTCGACAACGTCGAAGCGGGAGAGGTGGATGACGCTCTCATACAGCAGGCCGGACAGGGCATCGACGACCTACAGCTGGAGGCCGCTGCCGCGGGACAGTGATGAACAGACCCGACTCCAAGCAGTGCCCTATTACTCTTATGCATTATCTACCTTTGTATCAACTTTATGTGCTCCCATGGCGCCCTGCTGGCTGCGACCTTCGGGCGGACGTACTCAAAAGCTCTGCTGGCTGCGACCTTCGAGCTCCTACTGCACTTCATGATAACGCCACTATATTATGCAACTACCTGAGCCTGCTCGTGCTACGTACCGTAATGATCTGCCGGCAAACGTCGATCTTAGAGCTACGACTCAGTAATGATGAGCGACGACATTGACATGCTATGCTGGAACGTCCGCGGCCTCAACACCGCGGCTCGCTGCATAACAGTGCACGAGATGGTCAAAGCTACGCCCTGCCATATGGTGTGTCTCCAGGAGACAAAACTCCAGCACATTGACCACGCACTCGCCACCTTTCTGGGGGGATACAAATTTGACAGCTTCACATACAAGTCGGCTAGGGGTACCCGGGGGGGAATCCTGCTTCTCTGGAATGACTCACAGATGAAAGTGACGGACATAGCGATCGGCCGATACTCGGTATCCGCGACAGTATGTTCGCATCGCAATGCCTCCACCTTCAAACTAACTGCAGTGTACGGGCCCTCGCGAAGGGCGGAAAAGGCCAGCTTCCTGCAACACTTGCGAAACCTCAAGCCGGATGACGACATTAAATGGCTGGTCATGGGGGACTTTAACCTCATCTACCGTGCGCGGGACAAAAACAACAATCGCCTCAACCTCGGCTTGATGCGGCGTTTTCGCGACACGCTAGCACACTGTGAGCTTAAAGAAATCGCCCTCCAGAACAGGAAGTATACATGGAGCAACGAAAGACGGAGTCCCACATTAGTTCGCCTAGACAGAGTTTTCTGTAATGAGCGTTGGGACCTGCATTTCGCCGATTACACTCTGCATGCACTCTCCTCGTCTCACTCCGACCACTGCCCCCTACTCCTGTGCCAACTGAAGGGGCCCCGTAAACCGACCCCCTTCCGCTTCGAGAACTTCTGGACTAAACTCCCACACTTCATGGACGTCGTCAGAGAGGCTTGGAATAAGCCGACCACGCACACTGAGCCCTTTCATCGGCTTGGCCACAAGCTGCACGACACTGCCCGAGCCCTCCGCACCTGGGGTAGAAGCATGATCTCCGATGCCCGCCTAAAACTCCACATGGCCCAGGAAGTGATCCTACGGCTGGACGAAGCCCAGGAGTTTCGCACCCTATCCACGGAGGAAGCTACACTGAGGCAACAACTCAAGAAACGAGTCCTGGGGTGGGCAGTCGTTGAAAAGGCAAGGCGCAAGCAGAGTGCACGGATAAACTACATCAAAGAAGGAGACGCCAACACTAAATTCTTCCATTTAAGGGCAAACGCTCGCAGGAGAAAAAACTCCATTCAACGGTTGCGCAACGGTCCCGGATGGGTGACGTCACACGATGACAAAGGGCGCCTAGTACAAAACCACTTTGAAGGCATGATGAAACATCCTGCAGCACGGTCCAAAGACCTCCACTGGGACTCGCTACAGCTTCCGGTGGTCAACCTGTCCGGCCTCGACGACCCATTCACTGAGGAAGAGATTCTAAGCGCAATCAACCAAATCCCGCAGGACAAAGCGCCTGGACCAGACGGCTTCACGGGCCTCTTCTACAAAACTTGCTGGCCAGTCATCAAACAAGATATAATCAGCGCCATTAATTCTATCTACAACCTCAGATGCAGGGACCTCGATCTCCTCAACAAGGCTAACATTGTGCTCATACCAAAGAAAGATGGGCCAGAAGAGATAACGGATTACCGACCAATAAGCCTCATCCATGGGTTCGCCAAAATCGTCTCCAAACTTATGGCCATGCGACTCTCGCCGCATCTGAACGCACTCATCTCTCCATGCCAGAGTGCCTTCGTTAAGGGCAGAAGCATCCACGACAACTTCATGTACGTGCGGAATACGGCCAGGCGTCTCCACCGAAACAAAACACCAGCACTCTTCTTGAAACTTGACATCTCGAAGGCCTTCGACTCTGTCAGATGGGACTATCTGATCACGCTACTGCAGAAACGAGGCTTTCCGCCGAAATGGTGCAGCTGGCTCGCTGCCTGCCTTGCCTCTTCCACCTCTCGAGTCCTCTTAAATGGTTCACCACTCGACCCGATCCATCATGGACGTGGCCTCCGGCAAGGGGACCCCCTTTCGCCCTTCCTGTTCATCCTAGCAATCGATCCACTACATAGGCTGCTGGAGGAGGCCACCAATCGGGGACTGCTGACCAAGCTTGGCAGCCGAAATATACGTTTTCGAGCCTCCATATACGCGGATGATGCTGCAATTTTTATCAAGCCCACGGCCAAGGATATCCGCAACATTCAACACCTTCTTTCACTCTTCGGCGAAGCCACTGGCCTATGCACCAACCTACAAAAAACAACTGTCACGCCTATAGCCTGCAACAATGTTGATGTCGATTCGATCTTGGAAGGACTGCCCGTCAAGCGGGCGGCATTCCCTCTGCGGTACCTGGGATTGCCCCTCTCAATTAAGCGCCTCAAGCGTCTACACTTCCAGCCACTAATCGACAAGGCGGCGAGTCGCCTAGCCGCCTGGAAGGGCCGCAACCTCAACCTGGCAGGCCGCACTTGCCTTGTGAAGTCCGTGTTATCGTCTCAGCCGGTCTTTCTCCTGACGGCCCTTAAGCCCCCCGACGAGCTCCTTGACGATCTTGACAAGATGCGGAGACGCTTCCTATGGGCCGGCCACGGTGACCTCACGGGGGGCAAATGTAAGGTCAACTGGACGCGATCATGCTTGCCCAAGGAAAATGGAGGCCTGGGAGTCCTCGACCTTAAACGCTTCGCGCGAGCACTGCGTCTCAGATGGCTCTGGCACGCCTGGGTGTCCCCGGACAAAACTTGGGCCGGAACCAAGCCGCCGTGCGACGACTCAGATCGACTCCTCTTCGCTACTTGCACTACCATCACGGTGGGGAATGGGCGCAAAACCAGCTTCTGGGATGATGCATGGATCCAAGGTCGCAGGCCGAAGGATATTGCGCCTCTGCTCTTTGCAAAATCTAGCCGCAAAAACAGAAGTGTCGAGGAAGCCCTACACAACAACAATTGGATCCGCGACCTCAACCACCGGGTCGGCTTCACGGTGAACCACTTCTTGCAATACGCGACCCTTTGGTGGAACATCTCCCAGATCGAGCGGGACACGCAACAGGACGACCAGATTGTCTGGAATCTCACCGCCAACGGTCAGTACACAGCCTCCTCCGCCTACCGTGCACAGTTCATAGGATGCACCAAAAACCCACGTCTCAGCTCTGTCTGGAAGACGTGGGCCCCCCCCCAAATGCAAGCTCTTCGCATGGCTAATCCTGCAAAACCGGGTGTGGACCTCCGACCGACTCGCCAGGCGCAACTGGAACCACAGCGAAACGTGCCCTCTATGTAGGCAGACCGTGGAAACAGCCCTGCATCTCCTATCGGGTTGCCGATACACGAGAAGAATCTGGAACCTGGTGGCTGACTGGGTGAGGCAACCGCAACTGCGACCACAACACTGGAATCGCCATGAGACACCTGAGGAATGGTGGGTAGCGATCTCTCAAGCTACAGGAATCCCGGCAAAATCAACGCGCTCCTTGGCCATGCTAGTGATCTGGGAAATATGGAAGGAAAGGAATGCACGTGTATTTGATCGAAGAGAGCTCTCCTCTCAAGCGCTAATTGCAAAGATTAAGGACGAGGCGACCACATGGCTGATAGCCGGCGCAAAGCCCTTGGAGTCCCTTATAACGCGAGAGTAGGCCATGTACTTTTGCCCACCACCGCCTAGGCGGTCTTTGTAAAACTCTTCTCCTATTTCAATGAAACAGGCACAATCTCGTGCTGTTCGTTCAAAAAAAACGACCAGATGTGCAGCTTCAGCTGCAAGAATTTCCCTCAGTGCAAGGCGTCCTCCAACGACGGCGATCTTGTCAGCCCCCGTGAGTTCTCCTCCTCGTCTGTACCTGATCATCTAGGACCGCTGCTGGTTCATGTGTTTCTTGCAAAGCTCATTTGCCTGATATACTATGGGCCTTTGCGTCCTGATGCTGCTCAACGTTTTCCAGGCATGGGCGTGGCCGTCGCTGCCGGCGGTGACGGTCAGGGCGAAGCCGTCAATGGCACCAAGGTTGGAGCGGATCCATGAGAGCAGAAGCTGGAGAGAAGAACGGAGGCTTGGATGACTGACAGGCATGATCTGGCCGTAGTTTAAGGCTGAGAAGAGTAACTTCTATAGTGATTCCCAGTAGGAGGGTCAAAATGGGTAGTAGAAGTAAGAATAAAAAATCAATCTTGTGAAGAAAAGTTTGTTCGCCAGTGCGGATGATTTGTGGTTCTGGTAATACATGCAATTACATGTGTGTGCGCTTACCGTTTGGTTATTCATGATGGCTGTCATAGTGTCATGGCCTCACTGGTGTCTGTGCATGAAATGCATCCCAGGTTCTGAAACTGCATGGACAAAACTCAAGAGCATGCATCCCATAGTCCTCTGAATCCGTTTGCTACTACTAGGTACTAGTGTTTTACTGATGGGTGCAGACCATGGCTTGTTGATGGCACAGCAGAATCTACCATCAAAGAGGTCGTCAAAAAATCAACCATGGCTTGTTGATGGTTGTTAGTTTTCTCCCCTGCTCGTCAAGGTTAATTGGCGTGCGTTCTTCAGCTTGTGCCTCTTCCTTTTCGAAGTAGTGATCTTGTCTATGTTATTTGTCAGGGCCCTCGATGCTGTAAATTCATCTAGTACGCGGTTTGCCATCACTTCTAGCTGAACAAAAGTTATTTTACTACCACACATATTTCTAACGTAATAAACCTACTGTGGCCTCCAAATCTAAATTGGTTTATACACAAACACTCCTACCGAAGACCTACCCCCCAACACTCGCCATTTCCTGATCGAAAGCTATCTTCTCCACACCATTCAGCGCCTGCAAGCACCACTCCCACACACGCAATCCCATGCTGAGCCACCCAATATCTACAGCTACACCTTCCTTCCTAAAATCCATTCTGTCCATGGACACTAGGCTATACTTCACCGTCATCCTTGCTTCTGGATCTGTGGAGCGCGTACCGGCACGCCGCGATGGCGTCCTTGACGGTGAGGAACACCCACTCCTCCCCTATCTTGTCCTTGATGTACCCGGACAGCACCAGCTTCTCCGTCACCTCCAGCCTTGGGTTCGTCAGCGCTATCTGCAAATGTTCAGAAACGTGGGACTGATCAAATTCTGCTTCTGAAACTCATGTATTGGGCCAATAAACATTAGCCTGTATGGGGTTGGACGTTACCCTGATCCCTCTTCGCTCAAGGCCCTTGTGAACTTCTACTAGCATCCCGATTCCCGTGTTGTCGATCGAGCTCACGCCTGTAATATTCAGACATGTGGTCAAGCTGAAGTGCTGAACACCTGCGGCCTGACGAACTTGAAAAGAGATGAAATGGGCGAATTGGAGGTCTGGCCATACCACCAAGATCAAGGATCACGTATTGCAAATCTTGCCCGTCTATCTTGCAAGCCTTCTCCTCATCTTCTACCCATCTCAGAATCCTGCAACGTGCGCGGCAGATTAACATATCTTCACATGGGAAAAAAGAAGAGAAAAAGGCATGGCCTGATCACGCACTGTGCTCACCTTTCTCGCAAATAACCTGCGTTGACGAAATAGATGGGAGATCCCATTTGCAGGACGAGGACGTTGGGGATGTTCCTCGCGTGCGGGTAGTGCCTGACGTCGCGGAAGATCTCGCCGCCGGCTATGCTTCCGAGCTTGCAGGTGTTCGGCCTCGCCACATGCAGCAGTGCCCTGATCACTGACAAGCCTACCTGCACGCGCACAGTTCAAGCGAAGCGCATCAGCGTTGCGTGCGGCAGAGGAAGGAGAAACATGGCACCAGTAGTTACCAAGCAGAGCAAGCCAGGGGACACTTACTGATGCGCCAAGGCCGATGACCATGGTGAAGAAGACGACGCCGACGAAGGCGACCATGCAGATGCAGAAGTCGAACTTGTCCACCCGGTAGAGGTGGCAGAACTCCTTGACCTTGATGAGCCCGATCATGGCGACCACGATGATGGCGGAGAGCGCCACCAGCGGGGTGTACTTGAAGAGCGGCGCCAGGAACAGCAGCACCAGCATGATGCACACCGACATCACCACGTTGGACATGGGCGTCCGGCACCCGGCGTGGAAGTTCACCGCCGACTTGGAGAAGGGGCCCGTCGTGAGGTAGCAGGAGGTGAAGGACCCCGCGATGTTCATGATGCCGAACGCGATCATCTCCTTGTTCCCGTCGATCTGCTCGTTCTTGATCAGCGCCAGGCTCCGCCCCACGGCGATCCCTTCCTGAGAGCCATCCAGGCAGGGCCGGTGAGAAACACTTGCGGTAACGAAAAAAAGTTCAGAAAAGCTTAAAATTCCAAGACTGAGAGATGAGGCAAACATGTCCGTACTGCCAGTGCTAGGATCCCAGACAAGAAACCTGCTTTCACAGCCGTGTTGACGTGCTTGTCTTTGAACGTTAACTGCGAAATTGACAGAGGGTTGATCCCTTTCTTCAGGTCACCAACCTGCATCACCAACACAAAACAGGTAATTTAGCCACCGAACAGTCATGAAAACTATGTGGCCCTGAAGCCTGAACATCGCAAGCTTCTGGCCATGGACGGCTTACTATTGGGATGCCATGCTCGTTTCCTTTGACCAAGAAAGCGAAGATGCCGCCGATGATGACCACCATGAATGGCGCAATGGCCGACACCCAGAACAAGTTTGGCTTTTTCTTTCTCTGCCATTTACCGAATCAGCTCACACACCCCAAAAGGGAAAAAAAACATTAGCGTAGCTGATTCAGGACTAGATCCTCCAAAACCCAACTTACCAGGAGCTTGCTTGACAGCAAGAACAGGAGGAAGCATATGCCGAGAACTGCACTCTGCCACTTCCACTGCGCACAGGAAAAGAGACACGCATAAATTCAGACATGTACATTTCAGAATCTTACACGTGCACTTTCCACTCAAATCATCTGTTTCTCAGAAAGAAATGGGAATGAATATTCTACAGGCTCCTTCAAAAAAATGAATATTCTACAGGTAAGCTGTAAACATCAGGTATTCTGGTGCGCACGATGGACACGGGTCGTCACACTTAATCTGATTTGGCCAGTGTCTCCAAGGTCGATAGGAGGTCAAGAACGCTACAAGAGGTTGTAGAAAAACAAGCCCCATATGTCGACATCTACTCGGTGCAAGCAACTAGTATACTCTTGTACCCTAAGCTGTGGGGTCCACTCACCAATGGTTTGGGTCTTTTGTTATAAGGACAAGATCTAGTCACGAGTAAACATTACTGTGCTCGTCCATCGTTGAGATCATGCTGTGTTTGTCCTGAGTCCTGACTACTAATTATTATTTCAGTTTGAGAAACCCCTTAGCTTGTGAAAGAAAAAAAAAGGTCTATTTTACACAGGACGAGAGTTTTGATGTTGACCGAGTTTTTTTAGTACTAGTNGTAGGCGGGCTGTCGCCGGCGGTGGCGGAATCGGCCTCCCGGCCATGGCGGCGGACCTAGGGTAGCCTCCTCTCCACCACCGCGGCCTCCCACGGCGGCCCGAGATTCGGACGCCAGCTTCAACGCTGGCACAGATCCGGCCACCCGGAGGCCTCCGTCTCGCGCCAACCCTCTCGTGGCACGACGGAGCCGCGCCTCCCGATATTGGCGACGAGGCTTCCGGAAATCAAGCCGCCGACTCGTCACTGCACCAACGCCGCCGCTGCAGTCGACGTGCAGGGGTCCAA
>CM014273.1:57530975-57571001 GCA_004135705.1 Alloteropsis semialata
GGACAATCTGCCTTTGATGGCAGTCTAAGCTTCTCGTTCCAGCAGTACACGAAGAAAGGACACCCCCAATGATCATCATCTTGATCGTACCGGTCATAAGCTTGACGTCCATCTGTATACCAATCGGACCTATAACCGTAGTGATGGCGATCATCGACTCTATCATCATACCAGCGCCGGCCATCGGACCTGTCATCATACCGGCGTCGGTCATCGGACCTGTCATCATACCAGCGTCGGTCATCGGACCACTCATCATATCGGCGTCGGCCGTCGGACCTGTAATCACGTCGGCGCCGATCATCAAACTCTTCATCATGGCGCCTTGCTTGATATTCATGCCTCCGACGTCGTCGTTCCTCGCGTTCCCTCCACGCTCGGACTGCTGCCTGCTGCCTCTTGTATTTGTTGATCAGCATTTGGGAAGTCACACGCGGCCGATATCCACCAGGAGCATTAGATTCACGCCCAAATGCCTGATGATTCCTGCGTAGCTCTTCAACAGTAACTTGAACCACAGGATCAACGGCACCAGAACTCTTGGCGTGGTCCGATGTAAGCACCTTGACCTTCCCCTTTTCACTAGCATCGACCATATTAACAGAAAAGGATAAATCAGCAAAGTTATTGGGAAAGGGATGACCATCGATCTTCATGGCTTTCTTGTTGTCTTCAAATTTGATTTTGCCAGATTCTATAGCCAATTGGATTTCCCTTCTGAACACTTTGCATTCATTGGTCTCGTGAGATGTCGAGTTGTGCCATTTGCAATACTTGCGTTTCTTCAACTCATCGGCCGATGGAATCGAGTGATTTGGAGAAAGCTGGATAAGCTTCTCACTGAGCAGCAAATCAAAGATCTTATCGGCCTTTGTTATATCGAATCCAAACTTCTCAGGATTCTGTTTGATCCACGGGAGCGACACTGGCTTCTTGGATTTAGTCCATTCAGCTATATTGACATCAGCCTCCTCTTCAGTATCAGAGAGATAAGACACTTGTTTAGAAAACTTCATACGCTTCATCTCCTGATATCGGACCTCATGAGCTGACACTTTCTGAACCAATTGCCCCAATGTCTCAAACTCCTGAGCAGAAAACTTTTCTTTAATCGGCGCGAGCAAACCTTGGAATGCAAGCTCGGCCAACTGCATATCAGACAACTTCAGACTATAACACCGATTCCTAGTGTCACGGAATCGTTGGATGTACTCCTTGACGGTCTCATCATTCCTTTGCTTGATGGCAATCAAATCGGAGATCTTCATCTCATTGAGACCAGAAAAGAAGTATTTATGGAATTGCTTCTCCATGTCGGACCACCCTGTGACCGATCCTGCTGGCAACGACGTAAACCAGGTAAATGCCGGCCCTGACAGTGACAGAGGGAAAAATCTAAGCCTGAGTCCCTCCTCAGAAGCAGCCTCACCACACTGAGCCAAGAATCGGCTCACATGCTCGATGGTGGTCATATCATCTTGCCCGGAGAATTTTGAAAAATCCGGCACTCTGTAACGTGGAGGAAGTGGCACTGCATCAAAGTAAGATGGGTACGGGTGCCGATACAACCTCGCTTCATCTTTAGGCTTTAAGCCGAATTGATTCTGGATCACCTCGGCTATCTTTTGTGACCAATCGGACTGTTGATTTCCATGTGGCATTCCATCAGCTATGTCCATTACATAGTTATTGTAATCTCCAACCATACGCTGATGTGAAGGAACCTCTGTACGTAGCCTTGCAGCAGCAGGCTGTTTCTCTTGTTCGCTCAGAGTCCTGGCATACTTTTCACCATGTGGGCCGACTATAGTTCCATCGGCCATCAACAGGAAACCGTTGGCCAGTTCAACAGGAGGTGGTGGAGCAATTGGCATCTGTGGAGCAACGGTCATTGTATTATCTGCAGTTTCTTTGCCTCTTCCTGATCCT
This sequence comes from Alloteropsis semialata, assembly GCA_004135705.1. Taxonomy (NCBI): domain Eukaryota; kingdom Viridiplantae; phylum Streptophyta; class Magnoliopsida; order Poales; family Poaceae; genus Alloteropsis; species Alloteropsis semialata. The sequence goes on from CM014273.1 coordinate 57,532,905, forward strand.
GATGCTCCTGCAGAATCTGCTATAAATACCGGACCCTTCAAGCAAACAGCATCGTCCACCGCCTTCTTGATGAGATTGTCCAAAGAATTCACCAAGGTGCCTGATTGGTTGATCAATGCATGATGAACAGCCTGGTGAATCATCTCCGTCATGTTGACTTGGTGCTCCCGAGCTTCAGTTGTCTTCTTGATCAACTCTGGATCCGGGAGAGGACCTTTGAGTATAGGACCTGAACGATTACGCCCAAACTGACCAAGGCATAGCTTTTCAAACGCATCAATCTGGGCCTGAACTGCATCCAACTGGGCTTTGGATAGATCGGCCTTTGTAATGGGCATGGTCACCTCAGTCGCCCTGTTCTTGTCGTTCTTCGCCTTCTCAGCAGCTTCTTTCTCAGCAGCAAGTCTTGCTGCGGTTTCTTGTTCAGCATCAGACGACGACATCTTGGATTTGTTTCTCGTGTCCCACTGGGCGTGCCAAAAAATGTGTTGACGCGGAAAATCGGCGGACGTATCTCCCGCGTGCAGCACACGATGACCGGGGAGATCAGCTTCGCTCCAGTGCCAGTCTACACTCCAGTTCAGGTTCGCGGCGTGCCAGTCAATTTGACCTGAAATTGACAAGGGAAATAAACAGTTAAATTGCTCTATGATTGTGCCGGCTCTATTTCAGACGATGGAGTAACGTCGAATTGTAGCCAAGACCCAATCAGACACGCATCGGCCGATACTGATCGGACCTCAGAATCGGACCTCAATGATGACGTCAATCGGACCGAGTGATCGGACCTCAATCAGACACCAAATCGGACCTCAGGATCGGACCAATCAGGATCGGACCTTGATTGATATAACAGACCAGCCTTTAAATAATAAAGTAAAGCATATATCAAGGCCAATATGTAAAATAATGGATCAGCTGTGTCTTGAAACAAGATATTAAATAATCACAGTGTAAGCCGATACATTGTCCACCTTGTCTAGTTGCCAGTTTGACTCATCTTATCGGACCATCTAACCAATTGATCAGACTATAGCCTTTTCAGAGAAATCTAGCTCCGACGTAGGGAATCTAGATTTCTCCAACTATGATCAGATCAGATAGCTAGATAACCAGACTCGATTCATCAACCTGTCAATTAGACAAGATGCTCGCACAGGTGTTGATCAGATTAAGCAAAATAAGCAAGCAAAACATTAACAGATACGTTCTGATTCTAAGATATGCTACTGAACAATTAAGCAAGATCCAGCTCCGACGTAGGGAATCTACACCACACTTAACATTCAAATAGCAATAAGGCATAATCTAAGCTTCCCTTGACTAATCAAGATGAATCTAGCTCCGACGTAGGGAATCTAGACCAAGCATGACAGTCAAAGATTAATCTAAGCGTATTACAAAGATCCAGCTCCGACGTAGGGAATCTACACCAATGCAATACTCAAAGAACAACCAGATTAAACCACAAAGCAAGATCGGACATAGAACGATGCTGTAAGATAAATATTGCTTAAATCGGACCAAGACCTATGCTCAAAGCCGTTGAAGAAGTAGAATTGATTCACATGGCGTAGATCTAAACCAATCTAGCAACTCCAACAAACCGCAAAGACTACCTTTAGTAACCAAGATTATTCTAGCTCCGACGTAGGGAATCTAGACTAACCTTGATACCTAGCTCCGACGTAGGGAATCTAGGCTTAAAGTATAGTCCGATAAACGATAATCTGATGAATAATCAATATTGATCTAGCTCCGACGTAGGGAATCTATATCAATCTTGATTATTCAGAGATAAATCGGTTGAACAGTATAAACGAGAAAGGGCGATGCGCCTCAATTCAAAGCCTATACTAGTTCGATAAATTGACTAACTTACTGGTAAGCCGGAGATCAAAACTGATGCAGCCCGTCCACAAATGAGCTTCGTCGGTAACTACTACTAGGGTTTTGGCGTGAAGCCGGGTTGTATTGAATTGTGAGAATTGTTCTTTACAATGGACGAGGGTTCATATTTATACCCTGGTCATAGAGAGTCCTGATCGGACCAGACTAACTAAATAAGGTAAACTAAACTTAAGATACAACGGGACTCTCATACGTCCTCTGAAAAGGAAATAGTCCCTGAATCTGATACGCCTCTTCCTTAGCCGACACGTCTTCCTTCTTGCACTCGTCATCAGATCGGACTCTTGCTTCATCGGACTCCTCCTTAGTATCGGCTTCCTTCTCTGTCACCTTCAGCTTTGACCAGTCAATGGGTCCACCGCACAGCCTCAACTTTACCATGTCACCATTTGACTCAACATGTCAGGTGCGAAAATCCGGTGTCAACAGTAGAGTTGAGTATCTGTTGGCCACAGTTTGTTCATGATTTTGATAGATTTGGAATTAAGTTGATTCTAACTAAGTGAGAGTGGATAAATCACCTAATATTCTGTATAACTCAGAAAAATATGGAAAATTCACAAAAAATGTCTCTGGTAGAATAGTAGTTGCAGTAAGAATTTTAGCTGCAGAAAGTTTTTGTAGAATTTATTATGATTTTCTAATTGGTGATAAATGTTGGCTGTTAATAAAAATATAAATTAAATAGGTAAAATGCTGGAAAATTCTTGAAAAATAGGTTTATCTGTCAAGAACACAGAAACATGTCTACCTTAATTTGTGTTTATGAAAATATATTTTCTAGGCTTTATTTGGTAAGAACTAGCTAGGAAATGCCTAATTAATAAATGGTTTTCTTGTGGTAAAAATTAATTCTACAAATATGCATAGCACCCAGGAGTGAGGAATGTTACATTTAGCAATTGAAACTCCATTATATTACTAGTGGTTATTTATAGATGTTTTGTTTAATTTATGTAGTAAGTTAAGTGGTTGTAGCAAGTTAAAAAGGGGTTAATAAGATTTCTTTATATGTTACTTCAGCTTTGAGCTATGTTTAATTAGCAACTAAAAGCAACCCACCCCACTTTATTTGTGAGCTTCTTAATTGTTTCTATTCCATAAATGATTGTCCAGTGAGGTATTAGTGAGTTGTTGCAGTTATTCTGTGATCGTTTTCTCGTGCATTACTGCATCTCATGCATCCGCATTTCATGTAGAGCAAACCCTTGTTGACGGAGTATACGAGATCGAGGTCGAGCCCAAGGACGATCCAACTGCTGCCGAGTTGAACATTGCTGCTGCACAAGACCCGAACCAAAGTTCGGAAGGGCCCAAGGCCAGTGGTGATCAGGAAGGCAAGCCCCGGAGCATAACCCACTGTTAAAACTAACACTTGTACTATATGCCTTACTTTGTGCATTTAAGTTTTGAGGAGTTGAATGAAACCCTAGTTGCATGATCGCTAGGTACCCATGTCCTAATACTAGTATGTGTAGGTCGCTTAGACTACCATGCTTAATTAGGATCAGTAGAAGTCGAGTGATTGCCTTGTCACTCGCGAGATATAGGTTTATACTTTATGTTTATTTATGAAGTTCGGCAAGCGGGGCTCGTACGATATTACTTATTGGTTGAATGTCCCACTTGCACAGAGGAATGTTGGCAAAGGCATTGATTGTGTGGTCAGTTGGTCAAGCTTTTGAAGGTACTAATCGTATGCCGGGAAATATGGTAAACTGGTAAACCTAGTACTTGATTCAAACTAACGTCTGACGGACATTTCCACTCCATTGGGCGAGAGGGATGATGGCGAGTGTAGCAGTGGCTGCGGCACAGGTTGCCTGGGGCACCTGGGCTCCGTTGGGGCGTGCACTCGGGTGGAGTGGTATCTGATGGCAGGTGGCAGGGAGAGATGGGAACGGTTGCCTCGTGAGGTCCTGGGTATCTCTCACGGGTCGTACGATTAGGTTGTCCCATGCATGGTTAAAATCAACTCGAGTTGTCCGTCCTTCGCGATTACATGAAGCTGCTTGATCTCTTGTCATACATCAGTGTCTTGGGCCAAAAAGAGGTGGAATTGTGTTAGATGAGAAATGTTGATGATTTATTAATCAATTGTTTTTTGACACTGAATGTTATTGGATAGTTTGGCAAATCTAGTAATGGTTAGTCTCACGTTAAAACTTGGCTAAAATATTGAAATTAGGGATCAACTTGTAGATGCTTTTGGCAAAACAAACCCCACAGCCAGAAAGCCTTGCATGTCTAGTATTTAACCTGGTCGGGTAAGTCTTGCTGAGTATTAGTATACTCAGCCTTGCTTGTGGCTTAATTTTTTTCAGATAATGGTGATGGTTATGACCCGGTTGCTGCTCTGATTTGGCCCGGTGTGCTCCCTGATGGTTGGACCATGGAGTGGGGGCCGTCTGAGTCCGACTCAGGCCGCGGGATTTGAATATCATATGTGGGCTCCATGTGATGTTTTGTTTCGACGTTTAGACTTCCGCTGTATTATAACTCTGGTTTGTAATGACTAAAACATATGCGCTATATTTGTATAATCATCTATGTGAACCCCATGTGGTAAAATTTGTGATGAGTTGTACTGCCTGAGCCCATCTTCGAGTGGGACTGCTGCTATTTCGTTTCAAGTCGGGAGAAAAGGTGGTTTAATCGGGAAGGTATCTGACGGATTGCACGATTAGCTCGGTTTAAGGGCGTGGAGCACTGCTATGATAGTGGGCCCATGCTTTTAAACCGGATTAATTGGGGCGGTCTGCCACATCAACCTTCCCAAATATTCCCTAACCTTCTACTCTAAGCATGGCTAAGCATTTAGCAAATTAAAGGTGAATTAACCCAAACTAATGAGTGACAAGGTAAAGGTATGTAAAGCAAGGAAGGTAGTCATCAACATAGGTGCAAAACAAATGCCATACATATATAGTTCCCATGTAACCCATACATAACATAATAACCAATTTAATTGCAAAAGTATGAGAAGCATGCATAGCGGCTTGCCTTGGTCCTCTTCGGGATCGGAAACGGCTTCGAACTCGGCTTCGGGCTCGTTCTCCAGACGGTCACTCTCTATAATGAATGAATGATGCGGTAATTAGAATGATGCCATGAATGCAAGTATGAGCATGAGAAATATAACATAATCATAGTACTGCACAAACAAATTAAAAACAGCACCTAAACATGATTAAATTAATACAAGGACTAATCATTTAACTAGCTTATTTGAGATCAAACAAACACTATAATAAATTCTAGAGTTGCTTAACAAATGTGAAACAATTCATGTCAGTAGAGGATACCTAAACAAGACTAAAACAGTTGGATTTACACTAAAAACCATTTTAGATATTTAATTACAATTTATGCAAGCTAGAGCTACCTAGAACATATAAATCCATAAAAAGCATGTAAAACAACTAGAACATCACCAAAGTCATTTTTCCCAGATTCTATACAGAAAAAAAAGATTAACAGAGTTGGTTTCATGATTTTACCATTTTTGATCTAATTACTAAGCATTAACTAGTTTTCAGCCAGCATAAAGGAACAAACACATGAACTGATAGTGAAACTGCAACTTTCAAGAGCCCAGTCACAGATCTGCACAGAACATGACTAGAGGAACCTAACAAAGTGGAAAACACATTTTTAGGAGCAGCATACCATTTATCATGCATTTCTTTATCTAGAAGAAGATAAATTCATAGATAAAAACATACAGCAGTACAATGTACATCAATATTTTTCTGTGACAGAGCAGCTCATAAGGAATCTAACAAAATAAGTTTCATGATTTTAGGAGCTATATTTATTTTTCTGTGATTTATTGAATCTTCAGCCATTCATCAAGATTTAAAGGAAAATGGATTTCGTGATTTTGCAGTCAAGTCCTTCAGATCTGGAACATTTGCGCCGCAGCCTCAGCAGCCATGGGCCACTGACGAGTGGGCCCAAGGGGGATCGGCCTGGTCAAGGCCAAGGCTCAGTCTTGACCGCGCCCAGGCACGCACGCGCGCGCATGGCGCGACGTGGCGGCGGGACGGCCCGGCGGCGGGGCCTGTGGAGCACCGCCCAGAGGCGCGCCCGTCCAAGAGGGAGAGGGGCGGAGCTCACCCCGGAGACGGATGGCGAGGATGGAGGGCGAGGAGCGGCTCCCCGCGGCGAACGGCACCGGCTGCGGCCCTGTACTGCAAGAAAGAAAGGGAGATGAGGGCCGGAATAGAAGCGCAATGACACGAGGAAGGAATGGCCGGGAGGAATCGGCACGAGGCTCATCGACGGCGGCGAATTTCGGCGGCAAAGCTCAGGCGGCGGCAATGGTGGTGGCGACTCGGAGGAGAAAAATGGCTAGGGTTTCTTTGGCCGGGAGTGCTTGGGCTTCTAAAGGGGGAGAGAGAAGGGGAGCGGACGGGGCCGAGGCGCGGCTCGGGATTGCCGTCGGCCGCTCCGCGGCGTGGACGTGGCGTCCACCGTGGCTCAGGCGTGCCGTCGGCTGCTCCGCGGCGTGGACGTGGCGTCCACCGCCCACGGTGGCCAACGGGCGAGCGCGCCCGCGCGGGAGAAATGGAGGGAGGAGGATGACGAGTGGGGCCCACGGCCGGGTTGGGCCGGCGCGCGGGTTGGGCCTCATGGGCCGGATTTCGGGTCGTGACAAATCCCGTCTACCAGGTGATCGGGGCGGTGGGGGTGCCGAGAAGAGATCGGAAATCGGGGAAGGGGTCAAGGGAGGAGCAGGACGGGGCTCTCGCGCTCGCCTACCAGCTCACCCTGATCGCCGGTGGGAGCTTAGGGCGGTGGCTTCAACGCCTCAACGGTGGTGGCGCAGAGGAGAGCAAGAGCCCAGAGGCGATCTGTGGTTAAGCGGGTGGGCGAAGGTCGGAAGGAGATGAACAGGCGGTGGAGTTCATCACGACATCAGGTTGTTCACGCAGTAGACTGGACCAGAGAGGGACTGAGGGAGAAGCCATATCAGCTGAGCTGGCAATTTTTTATCGCAGCTGTGGGACACCGACAGAGGGCCCAGGGAGCCATACTTTAGCGGGTAACGGCAAATGCGAATTGGCCTTTCTGACAACCCATTCACATCTACGAAATACTAGCTGTTAATATTTACGTCAAATTAATGAGCGCCTTAAGTAGGAAGAATGCCAAACGGACGCCAACCATTAACAGTAAAAAAATTTAAGTAAAATACACCATGTCTTTAAACTTGTCATGCAGTATTCCTAAACTCTCCAAATGAACATCCAGATTCTAAAACTTGTTAATCGGTGTATCTAAGATTTGGACCTTAGATGAACCGATTAACCTGAGGACCCTGATGCATTTTGAGAATTTAAAGACCTATATAACACCACGTAACAAGTTTAGGGATCTATGGTACATTTCTCTATCTCTTTTTATCTCTGATGTTCCTCTTCCATCATTTTGTTTGAACCATCTCCCCACCTCCCACTAACCACATGGATAAGCACCCTTAAGTACCAGGCCGCAACCCATTTAGTACTGGGGAGTGCCCGGTACTGCGTCTCCAGTAGTACCGGGTGCAGTGCCCGGTACTAAATGGACACCTTCAGACGGTACTAAAGGCGGGGCACTTTTTTCTTGCATTTTTCTTCTGTTTTATCACATATTTGAATTTCTAAGTACGTCTATACACCGCTGAGTATTGTACCACTATACGTAAATATGTAAATTTCATAATCTCATCACATAAACTAATATATACATTTCTGATATTACAAATTATATACAAAATCTATACACATTATATACATCCCCAATATTACGTATCACTTGGAGTCCAATTCGTGAGATACACATAGATTTGAGCCATCATAGTTGTGGCGGAACGGTCCTACTTAAACTAACTCAGGTGTGATCTGTAGTGTAAAACACTGGACAAGTCACACACCTGGGTCAGTATAAGTCCGGAGTTCCGTCGAGTGTCCCCAGGACTACCCCAATCATCCACATTCAACTGTCTCATCACACATACTCAGGATCCCAACACCAGAGCATACATCACGGACATTGCACCAAGGAATATATATATAACACAGATAAGCAGGAGTTATACAACCACGGTAGTAAAATTTTAACTCTCAAACTAAGTTAATACACGGTTCAGCAAGTGGTTCTTAAATCATAACTTTAACTAGCTAACAAAGTAAATCATGTTGTGCCCAGACATGATCTACGTCTTCAGGACCACCTCCACTCCAGCTGCTGCAACTAATCTTCAGGTTCAACTGCAACAGGGGTCAAAGAATCCTGAGTACAAAAGTACTCAGCGAGACTTACCCGACAACTAATCTAAAGGGAGATCAAGGGCATGCAAGGCTTTGGAGTTAAAAGCGAAACAACAGACACTTGCAAGGTTATAGCTTACTATGCTACTACTCTATTTGCAATGTTTTAGACTGCCATGTTATTATCCTATGCAGCTAGGTGAGCCAAACAATAGGATTAGTGACCATAAAGCAAGTAAGAGAGCTGAACATTACATAAACACTCAACAAGTATCTGTCAGGATCAAGCATGTGTCAAATCCGTGACACTCGGCGATTCGAATCAATTTTTAACCCTGCAGGGAAAACCTGGGACACACGCCGCGTGCGCGCCTCGTCAGGCCACACGAAGCTACCTTTCCCACTGCGGCCACCATTGCCTGAACTGTGCCCACATAGCCCGAGGTCGCATCCCCAATCCCTACATAGTGCCCGGGCAAAGGCATGTGGGTTACTGACTACGACCCTGCCCACGTTCCTCGCCAGACACGGTGACTCACAGTTCAGCCGTTGGTACCACAGCAGTACATCAGTTTCCCAGTGAAGCGCCCCTGCCTGAGCAGAGACTAAATGTGATACAAATTATCAGTCCCAGGAGGCTGATACACATTTATTCAACAGATAGTTCAGAACCTTACACTCCCCGAGGGGGAGGAAACTTGATACAAGCTAAGACAACCAAAAGGTAAACTACGTCTATGAGCCAGATGATGAACCAGACCGGTTCAACAAAGGGATCAGAGTTGTGCGACAGCGAAAGCATCTCGGGCGGGCCAAACTCCACAGGCAAAGTCGGGTGCGGGCACGACCACCTACTCGGCGTCCTCAACGACAAAGTCCGGGTCTTCTTCTGAAGCAACAAATACAAGGGTGAGTACAAAAGTACTCAGCAAGTCCAACCACACCCACGGAGGGGTTAACACAGAATTATGCACAGGATAATTCAAGGAATAAGGCTAGGGTTCATTTGCAATAAAGCCAGTTTTACTCATGCAATGGTTTATCAAGGAAAGTTTTTGTAAAGCAAGCTTTAGTGACACAACTAATAAGTGGGGGTTGATCCACAAAGGATCCAAATTTTAATGCTACCGGATTTCCCATCCGCCGTAGCTCTTGGCACAAAGCCGAACACATTTCCAAAACACACACTCCAACCCATCCCAAAACCTTCGGTATTGTGACCAAGCCATAACTCGCCCATGACCATGGGCACGGCTATTCGAATAGTTTGGAAACTCTGCAGAGGTGTACACTTTCACCACAAGTAGGGTACCGCAACACGATCACCTTAGTGCCAGCGCGGATCCTATCGAAGCCATTACCCACCATAGCCAACACTGCCAAGCCATCACGAGAAAATAACCAAGAGGGTTTATGACACCAAGTCGGCAACCATGTCACTAAGACGGCACTTGGTTTTCTCGCTGCACACCTGCCTCCAGACAACTAACAGCACGGCTAGTGGGATTTAGACTAAGCCCTTGCACCATACAAGAGTCGAGTGGTTGTACGAGATAAGTGGGTTAGGCAAGATGACACATCACCTCGGTTTAAAACCGGACAAAATGGATATCTCCCAACTTGCTTAACCACAAAGGTACAAGCCACCAAATGGTATTTCACAAAGAAATACCCATCCATTTTATCCAACACTTTCTTTATCCCCAAAACCCAAAACCCATTTTCTTTACTCAACACACTCACACTTTTATTCTTTATAAAACCAGTATAGTGATGATTGATTAAGTAATTAGAACAAGTCCTAAGCATTCTAATCAAAGGTTATCCACCAAACAGAGCAAATCATATTTAGTGATAACTAGGTTATCAAGGAATGGTTATAACAATCAAGGAGTGGCTATCCAACCGGGTTTTCAATAAAACAATGCAATTATCAAAGGCCAATAGGTTGTGTTTATAAAACTGGGATAAACATGCATCAAAGGATGGGATTGGACTTGCCATCAAAAGCTTCCGGGAGTTCCTGCTCGCGGTACGGGTCGTCGGATTCGGGCTCGCGGTACTCTCCTGCGTATTCCGGCTGCTCCTCCTCGATTATACCGTCGTCTACGGCACACACAACAAAACACATAAAAAGAAACAATCAAACCTTTACCGATGAGCTCAAAACAGGAAATGATTAAATAAAATAGGAAGGAGGATTATTTTGGGATGATTTGTGTATAGCTCGGCCGGAATAGATGAAAGAAAGACGTGTCCGAGTTTGGTGGAATTTCCGGAGAAATTTGGCGCATAAAATGACGAGTTTAGGGAGGGTTAGGGCTTAAACGGGGGGTTTAGGACCTCTTTATAATACTTATAAAGGGTCAAGGGTCTTTTTGGAAATACTTTTGAATGGTGGAAGGGTTGATTTGTGAATAGAGAAAGTACTTGGGGGGTTTGGGTAATGGCCCGGGGTATATGTGGAAATATACTAAAGGTAAGGGGGTTTTCTTTGGATTAATCCTAAAGGAAATTGGTTTCTTTTTGGAATACAGGAACGGCCAGGGGGTATTCACAAAACCGGCTGGTCTTCTTCTTCTTTTCCACGGTCGAACAGGGGAGGGGGAAAGCGGGGCGTCGGGCGGCGGCGGCGCTCGCCGTTCCCGGCGTCCGGGGGCGCGGCGGCGGCCAGAGGAGGGACGGGGAGCAAGCGGGGGACATGGGGAGTCCATCCCCCACCTCACCTCGGGCTTCGGTGACGAGGATCCCACATGTAGACATTGAAGCAACTGAACTTGCATGCGCTCCCAATGTTTGTTCCCGCGGGAATCATAGTGAGGTCCGAGGTTGCCGCTCTCGTCCGGCGGACCACAAAGAGCATCGCGATTGCCGGCAAGAGGACCATGACGTTCGCAAGGGAGAGGAGGACCGCGGCGCAGCGAGGCAGGGCAGGGCCGCGGGCGCAAGCGGTGGGGCTCGGCGAGCCATCGTGCGGGCTGTGCTTGGCGCCGCCGTTTCGCTGAGCCGCGCAGGCCACTGCCGGTGGCGGCCGTGGGCCACTGCTTCGCCCACCCATGTGCGGACATCCGCTGTCGGCTTCATCGTCAGACCTCATCGGCGGCAGCTCTCCGTTCTCCTAACACGAAGAACGCAAGCTTACAGACACTCGATCCATATGAATCCAACAAATCTCAACTGGAAGTTTATCAATTAACTAAATGATCCAGAGACGGTGAACCGCAATGGCCAAATCAAATTACTATTAGTGCTATATGCTAGCTAGGCTAGCAGTTAGCACCAACTCCGGCGAACTTGTCGATGTTGGAGTAATATATCCATGAAGCCACCATCCACTAGCAGATCGCCGGCTCCGCAAGAGCGCAGGCAGGGACGGCCTCTTGTGTGGCTCGATCGGCTGCAGGAGTGGCTGGTAAGCAGGATCGAGGAGTTCAGCGACAAAAAAAAAAGACGAAGGAACTCACTCCGGATTGATCCGCTCTATCCTATGGTTATCCGCGGGTCGAACCGGTGCCCCTCCTCTCTTTTCTTATGCCGAACCGGAGCCCAATAGTTTCGTAGTTTTGGAGCGGATCGACGACCCAGCGGGTCGAACCGAACCATGCCCATCATTACAGAAACTCGATGGAACGCAAAACTCCATACGACAAGTGTTATTTTCAAACTTGTGTTTGCCGTTTGGCAGCACGGTGCACGTTTGCGCTAGGTTATTCATACCATGATAAAAAAAAATGTTGAAATGATTCATGCCGTACACTTCACTTACTAGAAGCATTTTTCCCTTCGAATGGATGTAATATACTGTGTAGTTTTGGTAGAATAAGCATATCAATTTTGGACGGATCTTACATGGTCACATGGATGTGGCCCCTTTTTCAACAAATGGAAAGCACATGGTGGTTGTACAAAGGCCCTTAAATTGTATTTGAGCGTAGCACGTCATTTCGTTCGGCATGGCACTGAAGCTAGCTCTCTGCCGTATCCGGAAAATGTAGTCAAGACACCCTGTTCTTTGAGACCCAGCTTCACAGGCCAGCAAAAATGTAATAATGGTGCGAAACTGGTCATCAAGTAATGTATTCCATCGGTTTTCAAACTGTTGATCGCTTTGGTTTTGTCCAATACAAACTTTCTTAATTTGTAAAAAAAATCAACATATAAAGATCAAATTAGTTTAATTGAACTCACCATTAAACATGTTTTAATAATATGTTTTCTTGTTGTAGATGTTATACATACATATTCGTATATATTTTCCAAAATTAGAAAAGATTGACTTAGAATAAATCTAAAGTGACCAATAATTAGAAACAGATGGACACATAAGTTCATACGAAAAGCTCCAACGGTACATGTTGACTAGTTGAGGGGGATGGAGGCATGGAGCGAGGTATCAGGTTACCCGCAGTGGGTACTACAACCCATCCGCCACCATCTCCTGTAGACGACATAGCGTAAAAAACCCCGCAGCGCGTCCGCTATCCCATACGGGACGGTAGCGGACGCCTCCGCATCCGCCGTTCCTGGCGACCGTAGCGGAGGAGCGCTACCCGCCACATCAGCGTGGGTCCCGCCGTCCCAACCTCTCCGCGCCGGGAGACGGAAGCAGAGAGAGAGGCCCGCAGCGGAGGGAGGTCTGGGAGGAGGGGGACGCGCCTCGACCGGGCTCACCGCCGTCGGAGAGGGAGGGCGGAGCTCCGCGGCGGCGCCGGAGGAGGGCCGGCGTGCGAGGAGGACCGAAAAGGAGGGCGGCCCGCGGGAAGCAGGGGAGACGGCGGCGAGGTGCAGAGGGAGGCCGCGCCCAATCCGCAGCCGTCCTCGCCCCCAGCCGCCGGCGCCATGGCCTCCGCCTCCTCGAGATCGAGCCATGGCCTGGTGAGCGCGAGGAGGTGAAGTGAGGCAAGGCCATGGGGCTCGCGCCCGTCCACTCCTCGCCGGCTTGCCGCCCCTCGCCATGCCGTCNGTGGCCCGGCGGGATCCTCTGCTGGGGGCCGCCGATCGTTCCGTGCGGGGGGTGGGGGCTCGGTGGTGTTCGCCGACCGCCTCCAGTCGCGCAGTCCGCCCGGGGGTCGCTTTTCCCGGCGCGCTCCGTCCCGGTCGCGGTCCGTTGCGGCCGTGGCGACTCTCCCCGGCCCCCTCCGGCCGTGGCCCATGCCACTGCTGGGGGCCGCCGGTCATCGTCGCGTCCTTCGGCGCGGGCTGTGGCTCCCCATCTTCTTCATTCGCTTCTCTTTTGGGGGCCGTCGCGTGGTGGGCAACATGGTGGCGTGTTCTGGGACTTGGGGGCATGGCGAAAGCCTCTGCTTACCTGCGAGCAGATGACGGCGACGCCCTCGGGCGCCGCTTACCTTCTTGGAGGCGTCATCTCTCCCCCTCTCCCATCCTGGGTGTGTTCTTGGGGCAAGGCGAAAGCTTTTGCTCTGCAGGCAAGCGGATGACGGCGACGCCCTCGGGCGCCGTTTACCTCCTTGGAGGCGTCATCTTTTTTGCCCTCTGCTTGTCCATGAAGTTCACGTTGGAATGGTGTGGCCATCGTCAATGCTTCTCGGGATTTTCTACTTACTTGACCTGCCCTCGCTTTGTTGGTGCATCGTCGCCTTGGTCGCTTGGAGCGCTGTCTTCGGGCGGATGCTTTGCTGCCACTTTGTGTTGTTGGTGCTTGTTCTTCTGGGCGGATGCTTTGCCGTCCAAGCTATGGTCGTTGGGTGGATGCTTTGCCACCGTTCCTCTTTGGCGGATGCTTTGCCGCTGTGGTCGTGATGTTGGGTGGATGCTTTGCCACCGTTCTTACTTTGGCGGATGCTTTGCCGCTGTGGTCGTGCTACTCGGTGGATGCTTCGCCACCGTTTCATGCTTCGGGCTTGCTTTCTCTTGGCTTCCTTGTCGGCGATGCTCTCTTTCTGCAGGTTTAGTTCCTTGGGTCGCCTCGTTAGGGCGGTGGGTTTGGGGGTGTTGTTCCCTCCCTCTGTGCTTCTTCTGCTGTCGTTGTGTTGTAGTGTTATGTGTTCGTTCCCCTTTTCTTCAGTGTTTCTCTTTTGTTAGTCCTTTGTTCTCTTGTGTTGGCCAAGGCTGTTTGGCCGCATCAAGATCTGTCTGTAAACTGCTTTCTTCTTAATGAAATACGTGCTAAGGCACGGTCGCTAAAAAAGATATCCATTTATTTCATCAGGAAGCACGCCTATCTGTCCAAGAAAGTTAAGATCATAGATTCAAATTACTTGGTTGTCACGTGCTGTAATGGTTTTTTAATAGTAAATTCGCAATTGTTGAGTTCTGTTTTAATAGTGAATTCTCAATTGTTGACTTCTGTTTTAATAGTGAATTCTCAATTGTTGAGCTGTATGCGTTTCTTGTGCATCATATTTACCCTGTTTCAGTTGAGATGAGGAGCGATTTCATTCTCAGATCATTAGTTTCATTCTCAGATTATTAGTTTCATCCTCAGATCATTTGTTTAATTTTACTTGATTCAAATAGGGTAAAGCTCAATTTACACCCTTCAACAATTTTCAAAGTCTGAAATTCGATCGAAGTACAGGACACGCAACACATTAAACTTTTCCTCGATCAAGACACGCAACACATTAAACTGTCCACCTCTTATCCTCCATGGATGTGGTGATTTTTCAACCTCTTTTGTCGAGTTCAAATTTATTTTCAAATTTGAAAAACTCAACTTGAGCTCATTCTCCATCTGGCCCCAGTCGTCGATTCCCAGCCTAGCCTGACATCTCCATTTCCCTCCTCACCTTTCTCCCCTCTTCTATTTCTTTCCTTTGCCTGTGGCATGTGCGTCAAGCCTGCCACGGCGCTTCATAGGTTGTTCACTAGTGGTGCACGCGTTTTTACGCAGTTCTGCATACGACGTGTTTATATTGGCACGTATACTTTTGTGCTAGAAATATAAATAGAAAGCACATAATGTGGCGATACTCTTGTTCCATTAGCAAGTTGATATTAAATATGTGCATGCGGCACTCATGGATCACATTTAAACTGGGTCGGGTGTTACAAGCAGTGAACCTCGGGCTACCACCTGTTAGGTCTTTGATTCAGGTCAAAGTAAGAACTTGCACGGTGCATAGGCTTGTTTTTTTCTCGAATACGTAGGAGAGCTACGCATCTTTATATTATGAGAGGAAAAAAGCCCAAGTTACAAAGCAATATCACCCCACCTTGGACTAGAGTTGAGGATATCGGGTTTCACCTAAAATGACTCTTACAAAGGAACGAACATAAAAAGACCTGATCAAAAGAAGAAACCACCAAAATCTAAAATCTAATCAGTCACACAACCCTGGCTGAATGCTGAGAGTCCCTTGGCTCCAGCCATCTGCCAAAGGTGGGATTCGTCCTTGAAATCTTGCAGGGCTCTTTGGACATTAGGAGCAGATCCTTCGAAGACACACACATTGCGGTGTTTCCATAAGATCCATGCACCAAGGATCACCAGAGAATTAAAGCCCTTTCTTTGCTGTTTAGAACATTTCTTTCCTGATTTTCGCCACCACTCCGCAAAGGAGCTGATCCGGCTGCTAGGAACCGGACTAGACTGATTTAAAGTCTGCAAGATGTTAAACCAAAATTGCCGTGCAAATACGCAAGTTGTGAGGATGTGCTGGATTGTTTCATCTTCCTGATCACAAAGAGGACATTGTGGTGGGTGGGGGAGTCCTCTTTTCTGTAGGCGGTCAGCTGTCCAGCAGCGGTTTCTAACGGCGAGCCAAATGAACATCTTGCATTTACCCGGAGCCCATATTTTCCAAATTTTCTTCCAAGGTTCGAAGGAGATGGATCCAAAAAAAAAGCTCCGTATGCAGATTTAGTTGAGAACACACCTGAAGCTTCAAATTTCCACAGGTGCTGATCCTCGGAGTTGTGGCAAGAAAAGATATGTAGTTCACATATAGGACCTCCTAAGTTAGTATGATGGTGATGCGCTAATAAAGAAAATACATTATTGCTGGATATCGTTCTACATTTGAGAAGAAAATACTGCAGCAGGTGAAACTTATCAATAGAAATTAGATATAGATGCCGATGCGGTAATAAGATGTAAGTTATGTATGGAAAATGCAAAGGAATTTCTGAATCTTGCATAGCACCTGTAATCTGGGCACAACCTCACCACCACAGAAAATTCCGTAATGGCCTAAGCAACATCAATGAAAGAGCCGTCCCGACTCTCGACCATGCAATGGACGCGAAAATATTCAGATATCCGATCGTGTACGCATCGTTATCATTGAAAAGGAGCTGAATGTCACATCATAATATCACGGGCCTGTTTAGTTGGGGTAGGTAAGATTGCGAACTTTACTGTAGCAATTATAAACCTAAGATTAGGAGGACTAAACATGATCTAATTATAAAACTAATTACACGGATGGACGGAAAATCGCGAGACGAATCTATTAAGCCTAATTAATCCGTCATTAGAGATTGTTTACTGTAGCACGACGTTGTCTAATCATGGCCTAATTAGGCTCATTAGATTCGTCTCGCAAAGTTACCCGGGAGTTATGGAATGGGTTTTGTCATTAACGCACGTTTGCTACTTCATGCATGTAAGATTCCCTTTAATGAATAGTGAAAAATTTGATGTGACGAGAAACTAAACAGGCCCACAAAGCACTGCAGCCTGGTCGCTGTACAGTATAAAGATTAAAGAAGCAAAGAGGAAAGACGAATAAAAAGGAGAGATCATCATGCAACTGATTGTTTCATCCCTGTACTGGTACATCCCAAATTTCTTAGTCCTCAAAATACAGTGTGATTTCTTTCTCATGACATTTGCTTTGGAGGCAAGAAAAACAAGGCCAGCATTACCAGGCTTTCAATTGTTTCCACGGGACAAACTACAATTAAATTGTTGAAACCTGAAATCCCTGAACAAACCAGACATTCATGGCAATTCTGAGAACATAGGCAAAAGTCTCATTCTATGTACTTATATACAACACACATACTTGGCTGACTCCAACGGTCCAACCCAGCTAATTACACATATACACGGACACTGCCCAAGCAAGGAAAGTGCCATGCCGAAGCTCAGGCGATGTGATGATTTGATTTCTGCCATGATCCTGTCAACTCCCTGGAATCATGATCCATTGAGTTTGGCATCCATATCATCTTGGTCAACTCCCTGACCCTTCTTCAGTTTCGCCACTAGAACCCACATGTTCGCAAGTTCTCCTTCCAGGAAGGCTTCCTTCTGTTTCGATTCCTCAATTTTCTTCTGGAATTCTGCCTCTCTTTGGTCCTTCTCCATAAGCACGACCTCCAGAGCTTGCTCCCTTTCATAGATGCCATCATGAACATCTCTTCTGCTAACTGGCTCATGCCGTTTAGTATAGCTATCCCTTCTACCAACCCTTTGACCATTGTTTATTCGTCGTGGCGTTGGACTTCTTGCTGATGCCAACTCGCTCGCAAGCCTTTCATTGTGGTTCATGAGTTTGGTGACCTCTCCTGACAGCGCTTTCAGTTCCATGCCTGCAGCTGAGGCCAGGCCTTTTGCATACATGCTTTCCTCTAACAGCTTCTGATTGTGGGCCTCTAGTTGAGCTTTGGCTTCAGTGAGCTCACACAATCTTTGCCTCAGTTCATCAATCTCTGACTGAAGAGAGAACAAATAGTATCAGATCACATTTTTGGTTACCCAATCAGTTGAAATACCAAATTAAGTGATATAATCAAATAAAGCGGTCATTTGGTGGCAGTATATTAGATAAAAGGAAAAAGCTGGAACATCAAAATGCGCTTAGCAAAATTTTCATTTGGCAAGACCAACCAGTAGTTATTGTTTTATCAAAACTGCACAAAGTTACCTTTTTCTTTGGCAGACATGAAAGACAAACTGAACAAAAGCATATTACATTATAAGTCTCACGACACTGCATTATGAATCAGTGTTAGAATGTAATGCACAGAGTTTCAACTTTCAAACTTCTGTAAATACAGAATGCCGCTTCTGATACCCCAGCACCATTTCTCACTATTATCCAAGAGAAATATTGATTACAGTACTGCTAACTAGCACTTTAGAAGCACTGAGTTATGTGGCAGCGTAGATATGAGCAGCATCTTAGACAATTTATAACCATACAAGATGCAGTACAATTCCCATTAAGTGCCAAATACCCTGACTAGAGTCTTTTATTAGCAACACATACAATTTGGGCCAGTTACATGTCAAAACTCAAAAGACTAGCCCTCTCATGTCTGAGTCTGACCAATAGAAATTCTTCAAATCTAGCACAACAAAATACTGCAGTTGACAGAAACAATTTTGAACTACAATGCAGATAAAAGGCAAACCTGCTGTGCTTTTTGACGCAGTTCATAAGAGACATCCGTCGATGCTTGGTTTTCATTGTGAACTTTTGATCCAGTTTGAAGGTGGACGTCTGTGTTCTGCTGAAATATGATGCTTTCTGACAATAAATCATTAGCTTCAATAGCTTGGGAAAGCTGTTCGTGTAAGTGAGCAACTGTTTCTTGTAATTTCTGGCATTCGCTTGCCTGATAATAAGACAATTTGGAACTGGCATAAGATTATGCTCTTTGTTCGAGTAACTTACAATCAAATTGTTACCTTTTGCTGTAGCTGGTCTTGCATTATTCTGTTATCTGCTGTCTTCACCTGCAATAAATAAAAAAATTTTCAGATACACACTGAACAAAAATGGTACACAAACAATGCAAAACGCAATATCTATAGGGCATCTATCTCCATTCACCGCCTCTTGAGGTCAAGGATCCTAGGGGTGGCCTATGGAAAATAATTAATCACAATAATCACGATGCTACACTAGTGTGTTAGACAGGCAAGAATGCGAATGTCCCTCTGCCCTCTATTGTGCTCCATAGGAAGCATTCAGGGGCTTTATTCTTTTTTTGCGGATAAAGAGAGCCTTAATTAAGTCGAGAAGAGCCTTACAATCTTTGAGAACACGGTGCTCAAAACACTTAGGGACACTCAAGGGGCTTTATTCAATATACTTATACTATGATTCCTTTGCTTCCACCTATGAACCAGGGTGGACTTATTATTTTAGGGAAAACCCATTATGCTAACTTCTCTATAAGTTATTGCTCTCTGATCTCCAATATTCAAAATGGAAAAGTTTAGTCTTGAAAAATACATTGTTTTGCGCCGTTTACATTTTCCTAATAATTAATTTTAGCGCAAACACAAATAAGAAAATACATATTCTTTGGAGAAATTATGTACCTCAAGTTCAAATGCTTTCTCATTGAGCTGCTCCAGTAGCTCAGCGTGAGACTGCAAAATCGTTGCAACAGTTTAGTATGTATCAATTCAGAGAATATAGTGGTTGAAAACTAATTAACAGCAGATAATATACCAGTGGATGTTCTAACCGGTCAAGCTTCCCCTTGATCTGCCTTTCTAAATTTGCTATCTGCTGCTGCTTTCCCTTAATCTCGTCATTGACCTTCTTCATTTCTATCTTCAAATATCTACACTTTTCTCAGTAACAAGAAAACCTAAAATAACATACTGAAAGGGAAGAAAGGGCAATTACCTCAATATGTCCATTCGTAGTATTTCTTCCAGCTTCCTCCATGAGTCTCTTTAGAACACTTGTATGCAGTGCTACCTCCCCTGACAAGATCTTCAATTGCTCTCTCAATAGATCATCATGACCTGTTGTTTTTCTGCCGACCTGTCACGATGTCATGTATCAGATGCTGTCATCACAATTTTTTTAATGTATATCTACTCACAAACTAAACAAGACATTGAGCCATATGTACCCATTAATTGACCAAGATCTAGCATAATTTATATGCCTCAAGAAATTTTAGTTGTTGACACATGGTATTGTTTTATTAGATGAATAAATACTGAGTGGATGAGGAAATTTCAGCGGCTCTACTCATGTGCTTACTTTCATATTGGTGTCTATCTAATGAAAATTCATTCTAGAAAAAATCTCAATTTTTTTGGTTATTTTAGGCGTTACATCAACCACTGCTGGAAGCTGCTGAAAAAAAAAACGTCTTAGGTAGATCCAAACATCAAACACAATGAATTTTGTCACCATTGACTTTTCTTGTTAACTTTCCTGAATATTTATGTATCCTGCATTGGTTCCGATAGATGTGTATGGTAGAATAAACAAAGAAAAGATGTGCTCATATCTCGTTACCAGAGGAGCTCCTTCTCCATGAAGGACATCAGAATGAAATTCATGGTCAACACTCAACAGGTCAGCTGACACATTCTCAGGAAGCAAAGAATTATACATCCCTTGTTCTGTTTGAATATTAAGTCCATTCCCTAAGGGTGTCGAAGGGGCGGTGAATGCTTTCCTCAGGCTAGATTGGTCACCATTTGAGCTTGGCGGAGCAGCATAACCACCATCATGTTTCTGGTTACAGTTCAGGATGTAAAGTTCAGTAAGAAGCAGAGTTTTATATACAAGAAAAGAATGAGACCTGCTTACATTTTTATTCTGGTATATATCTAACACACTTCAGAAATTTGTACTTGTTAATGTAATCTTTGTTAAGCAGATGGTGTCACACTTACAGCCATAGAAGTATTACACATCGGCTACTAGATGAAAGGCTACATGTCGTATTTAACCATCACTATACTGAAAATTGCCAATGCAGTGGATTATACAGTGTCAGATATGTATACCCGAAGTTTGAACCAGTTAAGAAGCCCTCTGTGATTTTTCTTCTCCCCTTTGGAAGAAATTTCAAGAGTTTCATCAAATCCTTCCATCGGAACAAATAGATCATTGCTTTCACCATTCAATAGGATACTTCGCCTTCTATGTGGGAGACATGCCAGCTGCAGTTTTAGCAGATAAAATCAACGCACTAAAACAAATGAAAAACAGTATATAATATAATAATATAAATGCAATATTACACAGATTAAAAATTTGGGTAGAATTATCTTAACAATCAGGGTCAAACCTCCTCTTCACCAAAAGAGTGTCTTCTCCTTGGGCCAGGACGTTGGGACAATCTAGGAGTCTGAGTTGCTTTTGTAGAAACCAAGATTAGCTTTGTTAGACGTTGTATCCTTTCAAGCAAAGCAGCTTTAGCTTCTTCTTCTTGTTCCAGTCTAGATTGGAGCTTGACATTACCATCTTCTAGCTTTTGAATGATGAAGAATGCTCGTTAGGAACTCAGGATCCACCAATGAGGCCATGAAGTGAACGTGCAGCAATACTAAAGGAAAAATGTACCCAGATAATGCCAACAGATACAGTAATACTTCCTTCCTTCAGAAACTACAAATAAAGTTAAAGCCAACAGAAAGCGAAAATGCTATGCATTAAAAACCAATCACCTTCTGTTTCCAGAGAATGACATTA
Organism: Alloteropsis semialata; assembly: GCA_004135705.1. Taxonomy (NCBI): domain Eukaryota; kingdom Viridiplantae; phylum Streptophyta; class Magnoliopsida; order Poales; family Poaceae; genus Alloteropsis; species Alloteropsis semialata. The sequence continues at coordinate 57,554,437 of CM014273.1, forward strand.
TCTTCTGTGGCATCTTTCAAGGGAGTCCCAGTAAGTATACCCCTTTTCAGGTGGTCTAGCTCTTCCTTCAATTGGCGAATTTCATTTTGGTACTTTTTTATTAAAGATTTCTCATCCATAATCTGCAAACCACAATTACAATTTGCAAGTCACAAAGATTTTTTTTCTCGAACTATGCAGGAGCTGCGCGTCAAAATAATATTTATATTGTAGGGTAATAAGTTGCAAAAAAAGATGATGCTAAACTAAAATGCAGATACACCTTGTTTTGCGATGCTTGAATCTCAATGTGTTTTGCACGGTGGGCAAATTTTAATGTGTTATGAGTCTCTTCTGAATTGCTTGATGCTGGAGTAACAGTGCATATTAGCTGCATAAAAAGAAGTCAAGTTGAATATGGTTGAGACAATCACAAACTTACCGTAATAATAACGTGAGAAGTAACTTACAGAAACACGTCCTTGCCCACTTAAGGATGACTGTAGCAGCCGTGTCAATTTGGAATCTCGAAATGGAACATGAGTAGCTTTTCCATCAGTCAGTTTTGATATCACCTGAAATATGCAAAGTGACTTCTTTTATCCACATGGCTGAGTAACTTCTTGCAAATAGACAAACACAAAAGATAAACTCAGCTCTCTTTTTTTTCTCAAACATTGAGAAGAGCTGCGTATCATTATATTAAGAAGAAAAAGGGGTAAGCACCCTTACAACACCCACACACACACCCCACTATGAAACCATACAAACAACCGCCGTTCCACAATAAAAACAACCAACCTTGACCTACAAATTTGGGTTTAGAAGCATGATTGCATGAACATAGCACCTACCAAACTGCATTAATAGTGACATTATAGGGATGTATAGTCTTATACTAATTAAAGAATGAGGCCCACCGTTCCAAGAGTTAGCAAGCTTTTATTGATATAAGATCCCTCCTTCCGGCATATTCCCGTAGTTTCAGCCCTTGAACTCTCAGAACCTGCCAGATCGATGAGGTTCTGCAAATGAGCGAGAAAACTAAGAAACTGATGTATATTGGATGTGTGAAGGCGCTGAAAGTGCAGGTGAAAATATGGCAAGTGTAAATGGAATGCAAACATCATGTCATATATCTAGAATCAAGTAATCAACTATAGTGGTAACAGAGAGGAATAGATTGAGAAAAAATGCCAAGTGTAAACGAAATGCATATATAATATATATGGATCATTTATAGTGGCAAAGCAGAGGAATGGACCAGAAGAACACGACAAGAAAAAGAAATAAGAAGGTGATCCCACCAGCTGTGAGAAGGTGACTGCTTCCCCTTCACTAGATTCACCATAGGGGCTGCTCTCTATTGTCTGCATGAAACAGTAAACTGAGCAGTGTTAGAGATGCACTTACAATGTGAAATGCAGCCACGCAGGTACATATGTCCCATAGATTCGACAAGATGCTGAATTCTATGCACTCATCCTAATGTAACATGAAAAATTCATTACCAGTGTGAAAATTGTATGGCTTCTGCTGCTTAGCAGATTGAAATTAGTGGATCCAACATGTCTATGCTCTGAAAGTGAAACAAACACAATTAGTCTAATTACGCACATCAAGTGCTCTTAACATAACTTTAAAAAATGCGGTAATCAACAACTGAAGTATCACATACTAAAGAGAATAATTAGACGTAAATCAAATTACATTCCAAGAAATGCAAATCAAACCCTTAATATAAAGATACACAACTCTCCTGCATGTTTGATAAAAAGAAAAAGAAATGCAAACCAATGTGGCATATCTCTTCGATAAATAGCTGGCACATCGACGTAAGTACAGCAAATCACTGAAGTTAGATGCAGTTTTGGTTCACATTGAACTTTGAGCACCACAAGATCTTACATCTGATGATGAATGCCAGAACAAGGAATAACCTTCATTCAAACTTAGAACGAAAACTTCATAATTAATTAAACAAACGACCACGGGGAGAGAAACCCCACCCGTGCGCGAAGGTGCTGTTAGCTACAATATCATCCTTATGGCTCCGCAAAGAGGCCATGGAAATCCAAAATTGGATCCTTAAGGCTCATATTCTGATAGGCAGGATATTAAAATAAACAAACAACTAAAACATTTAGAAAAATAACCTTCGCCAGCTGCAATAAGGGACAAAGCATGTGCAGGAGACAACACCACTTCTTCTTTTATGCCCTCAACAAATGTTCCCTGAGATAATAAATGGTAAGCTACAAACAATGTGTTGTATCATCGAAACCATCATATGTCGTAGTCATATTCAACAATTGACAGCTTATGTGTTAGCTGCCATGTAATCAAATTGAGATTGTTTTCAAATTCATCTGCACCTGTGACTATATTCTAGAATTGAAAAACTCTCAATTGTCAACACAACTGCATGTATAGAATTCAGTTACTTAAGAAAATATTTCGAACCTGAAGATCCTCCCTAATCCGTAAGTTCTGCCCTGAAGGATTTAGAAGATCATTGACAACCTATAATGAATGAGGTTCTCAATTAATATATGAAGAAAGCTAAGAATTATATGCAATTCAGTTGATAAGTTGATGAAGTGTGGATAAAATAGTCAGAGTTCAAGTAAATAGAACAATATTCAGAGATAAATATCACGTGCCAATCATAAATATGCAACTCCTACCATCTGTGGAAACATCAGTAAACAGGGCAGGCACAAACAATATAGGTTGTTGGTGGAAGACAAAAGGGACAGAGGGAGAGGGTTGTATACTTGTCATAACACATTCTCAGTGACAGAGCTAGTAGAGGGATTGGCAGGGGCCACAGCCCCACTCATGATCCAGTTTTTTTTTCATATTGAAACATTTGAGATTAACAAGAACTTCTGTGCATGTCCTAGTATTTGGTTCCTGAATTAATCTAGCTCCATCGCTGCACATTTTGGTACAACACTTAGTTGAGTGTTACTACAAATTACTTTGGTAATATTTTTTTGCAAGGCTCCAAAGGCCATGAGCAACTAGAAAAACAAAACTGTTATTTTGCTATAAATTGTTTTGGAAAGTAAACTTTGGTTGTGCTTGGTACTATGTGTTAGCAAGGTAATTAGGGCCCTGGTTAGGCCGGCCCTAATGGGCCTTTGGTGTGCTGCCGCACAGGCTCCTGATCTGTGCGGCTGCCCCTTGGTTTAGGTTAGATGGATGTCTATTAGGCAAGGATCCAACGGTGGTGCTGTTTCCATAAACCAACCTAGGGTTCCTTGCCTATATATGTGTACATACCCTACACCCATCAATCAATCTAATCTTTCCCGAGCCATACCTGCTTACACTATGAAAACAATCAAAGGGTACAAACATGAAAGCACTGCTAAAATTTCACTATGGCGATCAACGGAATAAGCATAATTGGCGATAACAAACCTCATTATAGATTTCCAAGTATGATACACGGAGCAGAAACTCTCGGTTTGGAGTCTGCAAAGTAAAATAAAGTTGTAGAGCTGCAATTGAAGAATCTATCAATCATAAAACCAAGTAGCTTGATTAAGGGCGTCAATACCTCTTGTATTATACTAAATGCATCTTTCACAGCCAAAGGTATGATCCCGGGGGATCTTTGATCTCCCTGCTCACAAAATAAGTATGTACATTAAGAAAGTAAGAATTTTTTTCAGACGTATACAAATTGCAGTCAATTCTAAGTTCTGAAAGAGAAACGCTATTGATGCAAATTATACGCTTAAAGGGAAAAGGGCAATCAAGCAGAAAACTTTACAGGAGCAGTGAGCACATATGTAAATTCGAGGCAGAACATTAGATTGCACCCATTTAAAGTCTACAAGAATGACTAACCAGAAGCTTGAAAGCATATGTACTTCACTGTTTTTGAATGGTATCATAAGGTACATATAACATATACTTCAAAGAACAGGAGACAGGATTACAAGCATTAACTCTACAGAAGTAAAACTATGTAACACAAAATTTATTGCAATAAGTTTTCCCACATGCATTGTATGTGTCTTCCCACTGCTTGTAACTCCATATGCAAAGATTGTACCTGTGACAATAAAATGAAGTGAAAATTATCAAAAACAAAATCATGAACAATAATGACACAAACATGTGACATCATAAATGAATGGACTTCACATGGACTGGAAAATTCTGCACAGATCCCACAAGATATCCCAACCATTGAGTAAAGCAATAGAACAAAAAACTGCAGTTTACTCAAAAGTTGCCCAGAAAACATCAAAGATTCTCGTAAGCAAAATATACTGTTGAAGGAAAAGAAATATACGGATAAGAGAACAGAGCTTCAGTTACCATTTATTCCATCCATGGCACCACTAACAACATGCAGAGCTGCAGCATCATATACATGACGTGTTGTTGTAGTTGGTCCAAAAACTCGATCTGATACGAATTTCATATTAGCCTCAGATTAAGAAATTTTAATTGAGAAAACCGCATGCATTCTTTTTGCATATGCATGTGGTATCTTTTTTTTTTCGAATACGCAGGAGAATGCATGTGGTATCTAAGCACTGTAGTCTGAAGTCCAAACTAAAACTATAAAGTTGAGTAATATGTAATATCGCCATCAACATAATACACTCTTGAAGCATTTATGCTGAAAACCACTGTTGGAGGTTAATTTATATTCTTGAACAAGTAAAAGTCAAATTGGTATTGACTACTTTGAGAAGCATACATGATCATTATAGTTGGATTATGATGTCTCTAGATTCCTAGGTGTTGCTTAGTTGTAAAGTTGAGGTTGTACAAGTAAATTAGGAATTTACTACTAGCAGTGCTTAGCTAATGGTGAGTTGTCATTATGTATGACGGTTTGTAAGTCCTATAAAAGGACATGTACCCTCATAGTCTATATAACCTTTGTGAGTTGAATAAAAGGGACATTACTAGCTCCATTGGTTCCTTGGGCCAACATTTGGTATCTAGAGCCGGTTAATGCCCAAGTATTTGCAGTTCAAGGAGATGTCGATCATCCCGGCAGACGCAGTGAAGGAGGGCGGTATATCACTCTCGTACCCGATGCTCACCGCCACCAACTACTCCACCTGGGCGATCAGGATGGAGGCCAACATGGATGCGCAAGGTCTGTGGGACGCCATCGAGCCCGCAGCAGGGGAGGTAGTGGATACGAAGAAGGACAAGCTCGCACGAGCGTGTCCCTTCGGGGCTGTCCCTGAAGATGTGCTGCAGCAGATCGCGAAGAAGAAGACTGCCAAGGAGGCTTGGGAGAGCCTGAAGACGAGGTGCCTTGGCGTTGATCGAGTGAAGAAGGCGCGAGTGCAGACCTTGAAGAGTGATTTCAAGGACCTGCACATGAAGGAATCCGAGACCATCGACGAGTTCGCGGGCAAAATTAGTGGCCTAGCGAACAAGTTGAGCGACCTCGGTGCAGCCATGGAAGATGCCGAGCTCGTCAAGAAGCTGCTCGACTCCGTGCCTAACAAGTTTTTGTAGGTGATCGCTGCGATTGAGCAGTTCTCGGACTTGGACGAGATGCTGTTCGATGAAGCAATTGGCCGTCTCAAGGCATACGAGGAGAGGATTCGCAAGAATGAAGTACGGCGTGAGGAGCATCAGCTTCTTGCTGCTGGTGTTTCACGTGCTGGTGCTGGCCGAGCCTTTGGCAAGAAGAGCAGCACCTTTGACAAGGCCAAAGTGCGCTGCTACAATTGCCAAGGCTACAGGCATTACTCTTGGGAGAACAAGTGTGATGAGCTGAAGAAGAAGAAAAAGGAAGAGGCACTGCTTGCAATGGCGGATGCCGACGACGAGCCGACGTTGCTTTGAAGGTCGGCAAGAAGGTGATCAAATAATGGCAACAAGTAGTTAATCTTGTTGTTTGCATTAGAAACATGTTTAGTTTTTTTTTGTGCATGTCAGTTTGTAATAGGCTAGTCCATGTGAGAAGAGTGCGTGCTACATGGCGTTGTGGCAAATCAGGAGTGAGTAGTGAGCTGATCGCCGGCCAGGAGGTGAGTGCATGCAGGTGTTCATGGAGTCAGCCATGCAGGGAATTGCGGCCAGGAATTTGGCCAAGTATGTGGCCTGCATTCCTAGAGAGATGGGCCGTGTTGATTAAGTGTCATGCATGTAGTTAGAGTAAGGGCTAAGCTAGTTGTGATCCGATTCTTGCAGCAAGTTGAGCACGTCGCAAGAAATGGCCACACTGGTTTGTTTAGCCAGTGTGTGTCTTTAATTACTTCTCCATCATGGGGGACTAAGCAACAGGACGTCGATTAGGTGTGTTCTCCGTCCTGAGACAAGAAGTCTAGGGTGTCCAATAGGTGTGCTCTCCACCCGAAGACCTTGGTGCAGTAGAAGATCATGCTGTGTGAAATGAAAGATTGGGCTACAAAAAAAAGGATATCTCAAGAATATAAATTAAGGGGGAGATTGTTGGAGGTTAATTTATATTCTTGAACGAGTAAAAGTCAAATTGGTATTGACTACTTTGAGGAGCATACATGATCATTATAGTTGGATGATGATGTCTCTAGATTCCTAGGTGTTGCTTAGTTGTAAAGTTGAGGTTGTACAAGTAAATTAGGAATTTACTACTAGCAGTGCTTAGCTAATGGTGAGTTGTCATTATGTATGATGGTTTCTAAGTCCTATAAAAGGACATGTACCCTCATAGTCTATGTAACCTTTGTGAGTTGAATAAAAGGGACATTACTAGCTCCATTGGTTCCTTGGGCCAACAACCACAGCTAGTTGATTGGTTGACTGGTAATTACCAATTCTCTCCCAGAGATTCATTCACATGTCACATCCCCCATTGGTCAAATTCACAAATTACTCCACTCGTTCTACTAGCAGTGTAGCATCTTCCACAAAACCTCACATTTCCACTTAAAAGTTCAAACCCAACGAATTTCAATTTTCAAGCAAGCATTGCACAAGTGCAACTAACAACAATGCTGCGATAAGATAACGACAAGTGCGATCGAGAACCCCGAAGAGGATCAGCGTCAGCCACATACCGTACGCGTACGCGATGCTGTGATTCTGCTCGTTCCGCACAATGGTGTCGCTATCCGCGTACCAAGCGATCTCTTCCCCCAGCCGAACCTCCCGCGGGCTTCAACGCGCATATAATAAGGAGAGGAAACACCGGTAAAATCAATCTGCATTGCGCCATTGCCCAAGGCCAAACCCAGCCGATTAACGAAGCAAGTTGCAGCCACCGGCAGCAGGGGTACCCAACCTGAGGGGCCGGAAGCGGACGGTGACGGTGACGCTCTCCTTAGCTCCCTCCGTCGCATCGAGCAGCGGGGCCTCTCCCGCACGCCGTGGCGAGGAAGACGACGCCATAATCGTCGGCGAGTCCTTCCCCACCGGCGGAGCCATGACGACCACCAGCGGGCGGAGACCTAGCGGCGCGCGGGGGAGCTCGCCATTGGCGCGAGCGCGGGCCGCATTGGGTGGGTCGTGGGTGTGAAGTGTGAAACGCCGCGGCGCGCGTGCGGGTCGGATCGGTTGGGCTCGCGGCTTTCGCTTGGCTTTGAAGCGATCCAGTGGGGAGCCCGGGAGCGGGTGAAAAGCGCCTTTGTTTCTAGAAGGACGTCCCCTTTTGGTTTAATTTTTCCAACCGGCTCTCTGGGCATTTTTTATGCGGCGGTGCCGGGAGCGGCGGGGTGGGTGGCCGGCCGTGGAGGGGGACGAAACTGACGTGTGGGGCCGCTAATGTGAGCCCGCCTGAGGCTATGTGCAGCGGTGCTCTCTAAATTTCACCCAAAGCAATATTTGAAGGACCTCTTAAAAAATTCCATCCTCTAAAAGAGATTGCATTGCAATGATACCCTCTAAATTTCACCCTCCAAAAGAATATGGTAGGGGAGGATAGAGGACCCTGGATATATAGGGGAACATCCTGGTGACCTCCATTTTAGAGGGTACTTTAGAGGCTACCATTGCATGATTTTTTCTGAAAATAACCTTTAAATTTAGAGGTCCAGGACGTTTTAAGAAACCGTTGCACGTAGCCTGAACAACCGATTGCGATCCTGGACCAGGCTGACAAGTATTCTGGGCCTGCTCGTTGGGGCCTCATCAAATCATCATTAGTATTGTAAACGCGCCGGCTGCTAGGGGCCCGGCCAGCGACGCGGCGCCCGGCCATGGCCTCCCAAGGCCACGCACGGCCGCCCAGGGGCGCGCCGCCGGCCATGGCTGCCCAGACCGCCGACGCCGGTCCATGCCGCCAGGAGGAGGAGCACCGAACAGATCTGGGAGAGAGAGAGGAGAGGGAGAGGGAGAAAGAAGGAGGAAAGGGAGGGGAGAAGGAAAGGGAGAGGAGGAGGGGTGACGGCCGGGAGGGGGGCCGCCGCCGGCGGAGGCGGCCGGCGGCGGGGCGGAGCACACCCCCGCACGGCTCCTACGCCGCGGCCGAGGGTGAGAAGCGGCCGAGCGTGACAGGAACCCTCACGCGTCGCCGATTTCTCGACCGGACACGCGCTCATAGCAGGCTTAACGGGCCCCCAAACCAAAAAGCGCCGCGCGCGGCCCATCGCCTCGATAAAACGGTGTACAGTACCCCGACGCCTCTGGGCATCCGGATTTCACCAGCGATATGAAGTTACTTATGTTGCCGGCAACGTGAAGTTGTAGCAGATTGATAAAAAAAACTCAAAAGCAACAAACTCAAATCTCAAAAAGGGACTTTGCTAGATAGGAAATTTTGTGTAATTTAATTAATTTTTTGAATTAATAAAGGTCAAATAACAGCGGCTACTCATCCAAATTGTGATCTATTTTAAATTTGTTCTAAGTCGATCTTCTCAAATTTTGAATAAATCTTGCAGAAACAAGCATAAGCAAATTAGTTTTATTGAATCTATTATGAAATTTATTTCAGATATTTTGATATGTTTTATTAGTATTGTAGATATTTTCTAAAGAAACTTCATCTGCAGATAATTTAACTCATGACAAAGTGTTAATGTGAACTACAATTTGAAATGGATGAAAGTATAATGGCTAAACAGACACAGATCGATGGGAAAAGGATCTTGAGATGAAAAGACAGAGTACCAATGAAATCTACTCCTCTGTCCCAAAAAAGATGTCATTCTAGAATTCAAAATTTGTTAAAAAAATAGTTTTACTGTTTTTAGTACGTGCATGCGCATGCAACAATTAATTTCCAGAATGACTTTTTTTTTGGAAGGAAGAGAGAATGTTGCTCGAGTAATGGCTTCCAGCCACATTTTCATGCTCCACCCACCGTACCATCTCGATTCCCGACCACTAATAATCGCACAGATTTTAGTGCATGCTAATTTTTCTCAGTATATATTAACCATGACCGGCTGTTTTCAGTGTTAAGTTTCATCGGATAAAATGGCATGATCATCTACCATACACGGGCCCCGCCGTGAGCGTCACAAGTCTTAAATCTCTTTTCGTGGGAATGAAGCATATGTTCCGCCGACAGGAATTGGAAATTAGTTTTAGTCGTAATCAACCAAAGCACCAGACATGACTTCACAAAAGTTATCTTTAAAAGAGGAGATGCATGTAGGCAAGATTAATGCGGTGAGTTGTAGGGCGAACAGATCATAGTTTGGTTGGTTGGGTTCCTTATGGCCGAACCTGTCCATTAAGGTTTGAGTTCTCGATTTGATACGGGTCTCACATCTTTTTCGATTTGATACAGGTGTCGCATTTTCCTAAATTTATTACCGGAATTAACCGACGCTATTCTTTCATAGATAGACGACATGCACATTTACAGTGAGACGTCTGTGCGTCACCCGGTCTAGTCTTTCGAATGTAGTGTATTCTAGTCTATCGGAAAAAATGGCAAAGGATGGGCTGAGGTAGAGGCCGAGATTCCATCCTGCAACATGGGCCTCGTTGTGAGGTAAATCAGCGACGAGCGAGAAGAATATTTGAGGGCGTCGTCGGGCTCTAGTACTGCACCTTCTCCGATGCCGCCGCACGCTGCTCGGCCGGGCCGCGGTCCGCCCGCGCCGCCGCTGCGCCCCCGCCCGACGCGCTCCCCTCTTTCTGTACTCCGGCGACCGCGGCCGTGCGTCGTCGGAGCTAGCTCTCTAGCCTCTAGCTCCCGCGGCCGCGTCGGCCGCCGCACTTGCCGAGGCGTTAAGGCCGGCACATGCTGACATGCATGCATCCCACATGGACATGGATCCGATCCACGAATAGAGCGGAGCCGCGCGTACACATGCACAAACATCCACGGCGCTGCACGCCGGGCACGCGCGGGCCGGCCGTGGTCCACGCACGCACGCTCGCACGCATGCCATCTCGATCGCCATCTCCACCTTTGGCGCTGCGCCGCTGCGTGCGTTCATGCTCGCAGGGTACACCGCGGCGGAAGAATATGCTGCCGGCCGTGCACGGCCGCGCGTACATATATGCACGTACGCAGTGCAAGCACTGGAAGGACGGACCTCCGCACGCTGCATGCAGGTACCTAGCCTAGCGCATAGCTAGAGGCCCCGTTTGTTTCTCTAGTCCAGCATCTAGCACGGAGGAAATCTTTCTTGCATGGAGTGCTAAATGAAGTCTATTTGCAAAACCTCTTCACGGATGAGCTTAACTTTTCAAGACGAATCTAATGAGCCTAATTAATCGATAATTGGCTACAGTGATGCTACAGTAACCATTCTCTAATCATGCGGTCAAAGGTCTCATTAGATTCTTCAGGGTTCCTAGCGCAGGGGTTCTGAAGTTAGTTTTATAAAATACCTTTATTTAATACCTTTAATTAGTGATCAAAATTATGAACAGTTTCTAGCACTGGAAAACAAACGGGGGTAAGACGAGCTGAAAATGCCTGCACGCGCAGACAAGCCTGCATGTCATCGGGGTCGGGCTAGCTGCTGTGCCATGGCAGCCCGCGCGCTTGCCTTGCCTAGCTCTCTACACAGCAGCACGGCAGCACGCTGTCGTGTCGTTACTTGGAGTAGTGTGTGTCAGTGTGTGCTACTGCGGCTGACGTACGCACTAGCTAGCAAGCTGGCCAGATCCCCGGACGAAACTGTAGGAAATGGTCAAGGTACGTTAGGCACGTACCAGCTCGTACTTTCGTATCGATCGTCGTCCAGTGTAGAGGCTGTCTACACTGCTGTCTACCAGTGTAGAGGCTGGAACTTATTTCCATTATCTAAAAATATAGATATTATCAGTCGGCCAGTATGTATGGGTCGGTCGGTATAACTTTTACAAGCGTCTCACTATGGGTCGGCATATAGTAGAGAGATCAGTCGGTAAAATTTTATACCAACGACACTTCAGTGTCAAAAGATAGATTCGACATAGGTCTGTATAGACCGATGGTACATCGGTATAACGACTAACCTTACGTAGTACGTGGTGGTGTATGTAGTTCATGGCTTGGCATTGCCACCGGGCAACGCGGCCGCTGGCACGCCGTGTGTACGACGTACGTAGTGATGCATGTACGCACGCACGCAGGCAGTCCGATCCCATGCCGCCGTGTCGGCGCTATTGTTTGGGCTCAGTGACTGTTCGCAGGCTGGCAGGCGGTACTGGATGCGGATCGGATGGAACGAACTGCACGATGTGTGGCACATTGGCATGCATTTCGTGTCGTTCAATTCCAGCGTTGTCCGATCCATCGAGCTGACAATCGTGGTTCAGAGAGAGGTACTACAATCATATGTAGTATAGGCAGCGACAACTTTGCCCAAGCATACAAATCGGACAGCTTCAAAATTGGCAAAGCCGACCGACTGGAACATCGTATTTGTTGAAGTCGTTTTTGGTCGTCCGTCGTGCGAATTCTTGGTTGCTGTAGGTCTCTGGCATTAAAACTCGTCTTTTACATTGCATATCGTGAATTCGTGATCGACCCGCCCGGCTGGCTGTCCTTTGATATCTTTCATGCAGGGGAAATAAAAAAGATACTACCTCCGTTCTTAAATATATGACACCATTGACTTTTTTTTCTTTCGTTTGACTATTCGTCTTTTCTACAAATATTTATGCAAAAACATAGGACTATGAGTTAAATCCAAAATATTATTGATATTAGATGTATTGGTACCCATTTTACTTTATTTAACAAACTAACTAATGAAATATTGTTGGTCAAAGTTGAAATGAAAAGTCAATAGTGTCATATATTTAAGAACGGAGGGAGTACCCTACTAGACATAGCTTATCACCCTAACCCCATCACAGGCGGTGAAAATGGCACCCTTTGGGAGCCAACAGTGAAAACTTTTCATCACCGGTTCCTCAAGAACACGCGGTGAAAATGGCACACGTTGGGAGCCAATAGTGAAAACTTTTCATCATCGGTTCCTCAAGAACTGGCGGTGAAGGGCCGCCATGAAAAACCAATTCTCTAGCAGTGATATATCCACGTGAATTTTCTTTCTTTTGGTATGCTTCATAATTTCAAAATAAAAGAATGCACATGCTAGCAAATTAATTAGATCCTTTATTGCAGATATGTGAAAAAAGAAGATGACATTTTCTTAATCGATTACCCAAGAGCATTGCGTATCTTTGTATTAAGGTAAAAGGGATTTAATGCAATGCGCTTAGACAGCGGCAGGTCGGTTTTCGAGGACGGATTACACTATTGCTCAACCACCGCCCGTGCGAATCCTAATGAATATGGAAGCTGTTAAGGATGTGAAAAAAGAATATGACATTGAAAACTATGGAGTGATTATTGTGAATCTAATAATGCTATATGTAGGTTTACTACTAAGGGCCTATTTGGTAGATATCTATCTTTATTCTGATTCTCTATCGGAACTGATTCTTGGAGAGAAGTGATTTTTTGCTAAAAATAAATTTCTTTAATTCTCTAGCATAAACTCTCATAATCAGGATGGAGAATAACTTTAGGGAATTAAGAGTAGCTACTTTTTTTAGTTCCCAGCCTCATAGTTTATTTTAGATAATCCATTTACAGAATCAGCAGAGAATCAGTTGTATCAGAAAAATTGTTTGGCAGAGCTCTTGCTGGATTCAGTAGAATTAGCTGTGCGAGCTTTGACAAACAGGGCCAATATTGTGAGGAAGAAAACTATTTTTATAGTCACTCATCTTTACGTACAACCACCTACCAGAAATGCTCTCTCCGTCCTAAATTAAATGTTGTTTTGATTTTACTAGATAAATAGTTTTATTATGAATCTAGATATATATTATGTCTAGATATATGATAAAAATTATGTATCTAGAAAAGCCAAAATGATACTTATTTTGAGACGAAGGGAGTATTGAGCAAACTGATTTGTAGGAAACCTGACTGCACTTCAGTAAAAGAGAACTAACTTTAAAATAAGTTTAAAAATATATTAATTGCATAGTATATTGGAAGTAGCCGCTATGAGCCTATGACCGAATATCGCTGATACCATAATAACAATATAACATTATTGTTCTTGGGCATTCTTGGTTGGTACTGTATAGTATGTGTGATGTGATGAAGGGTTGGCCGATCTTCCGAGAGGTAGAGGGTAAATTCGATTGGTGGAGAACTCGATGTTGGCGATCCGGCTTCAAATCAACACGATTCGAACCCTGCAACCGTTACACCACTGCTCCGTTGGTTATCAACCAAGCACAACTTGATTGACCTCGCCGAGAAGGCTTTCCCTGCAAGCGAATCGAAGAACACAAGCAAGAGAATGATAAACACGCAATCTGAAATTGCAGATCTGTATTAAAAATGAGAACGGGTTCAAGCTCTGATCAACAAAGGACTAATCGCCACAGGGTTGTAGAACAAGAATGGGGGCCCTGGATCACTGTAAACGGACTTGTCGCCACAGTTACAATGAATCTATCACAGTTTCGACTTCGAAAACTTGACTAAACAAAATCCAAACCTAAAGTGACGGCGGCTGCTGAGTTTTATACCCTAAAGGGGCGAACTAGGGTTGGGGGGACGCCCACAACTTGGGCTTAAGGCCCGACACGATACAAAGGCCCGATATGGCCCAAAAAGGTGATGCAGCACCTTGTCGTGGTCACACAGAATGATCCACGGACGTTCTAGAGCTAGGACCAGAACCAAAACGACGACGTTGTCGTCCCCTTTCCAACGCATCAAAGTTCGCCTCATTTCGATGTCGTATCAAAGAGATATTGTCGAAACCGTGCAGGGGTGTCGGCTGAATCCGAGGCGAACATGACAGCTGAGTTGGGGACGAATTGCAACTTGGGGAAAACCATGACGCGTATATGTTCAGCATGGCGATGTCCTCGTCTGTTTGCCCATTCAGCTTTATTCCATCTCCCAGACAATCAAAAGACCATAGCAAAAAAACAAGAAGAGGATAATGCATAGTTATTGAGAATTCAAACGTAACTATCACAAGTCAACTGCATGCATGCATACTTTAAACTAAAGAAAGTACAGATCATTCGACAGTGCTAAACTGCTAATGAAAGTCTCTCGCAATTTAGCTGAAGAAACATACGTAAAACCTCTCTCAAAACAAACAAAAAGAGGTAAAGAAAGGAGAAGAAGAAAAAAAAAGGGAAACGCAAAGAAAAATTGGAAGCAGCCTAAACAAGCAGAAGGACAATTACAAGCAGAGGTCCAAGCTTAAGACGCCATCCTTGTGTCCCAACTCAGGCCTCCCCTATCATCTCCGGCGACTGGCCGGACAAACACGACGGCGGCAGCGGCAGTGACGGTAGCGATGTGACCAAGCTCATCGCCACCTTGCCGTCCTTGCCAGCCATCCCCGCGTACCCCGTTGGCTCTGGCCCCTCAGGCCGGCCGGCAGCGCCAAAGGCGGCGGCGGCACTCCCAGCTAGCGACGGCCTCCACATCCCCGGCGCCACGGGCATGCCGCCGCCGTACACGGGGGGCCGCGGCACGGACCCCACGCCGCCGTACATCCCCGGCACGGCGCCGGCCCACACGGCCGCAGGGTAGTGGGCCGGCGGCAGCGCGGCGTGGCCGCCGCCGCCGTAGCCGAAGAGGCCGTAGAGGTGCGCGCCCGGCAGGTATGCGCCGCAGTGCGCGGCGAAGGAGGCCTCGAGGTGCGCCCTCCGCGCGTGCTGCCGCTCCCGCTTGTGCGCGTTCTGGTGCCCGCCCAGCGCCTGCGACGTCGGGAAGTTGCGGCAGCAGTAGTGGCACTCGAACTTCCTCTCCCCGCCGGATGCCGCCTCGCCGCCCTCGCCGACCACGACGACGGCCGCGTCTTCCTTGCGCAGCAGCTGGTGGTGGTCGTTGGAGAAGTCCCGGCCGAAGAGACGGATGGTGGCGTCCGTCCCTCCGCCGGCCGGCGGTGCTGCGTGCGCCGCGCCGCGGATGAACGGCAGCTGCGCGAACGAGTCGACGCCGCGCACGTCATGCGGCTGCGCGGCCATGACGGCGACGACAGCAGCGCAGTGATTCTGTCGCCTGTGCGCAGTGAGCCAGTGAGGAGCAGTGTGTGCAGGAAGCGGGGTGTGAGAGGTGGTGTGGTTTTAAGGCGGGAGACGAGACGGCCGGGCATTTGCAATGAGAGGAGTGGCACCGAAGTACGTGACAGCAGCCGGGTCGTTGATTAAAGGCTAACCATCTCGTCAGCGAATGAAGTACTACACCAAGGCATCCGCGTACCGCACTGCCGACCTGGGCATACGGCCGGCTGCCCGTGCCGTGGTCTGGGCAATAATCACTACTGCATGGAATCGCTAGCACTCTCGGCTGATGTCTTATCTCAGTAACCATGCTTTAGCATTGTACTCCCTTCTTCTAAAATATAAGTCATTGTAATTTTTTTGAAAAATAAAAATATCTCAAGTTTGATTAAGTTTATACAATAAAATATCAACACTTATGATATCAAATAAGTACGGTTGCATTCTTCATTAAATATATTTTTATAGCATATATATTCTGTGGCATAAATCATTTTAGCCTTCTTTATAATTTTGGTCAAATCTAAAATAGTTTGACTCTCCAAAAAAGTTGGAATGACATATAATTTGAAACGGAGGTAGTATAAGATAAAAATGTAAGCTCTAACGGCTTAAGTCCAGAACGGTTAGTTTCACTAGCCCATCGATCCAGCATGCTAATAATTTTATAAGACTTAATTGGTAGAAAATTCATGGATAAATACGAGGTGCATAGTAAATCAAAATTGTTTATTGTTTTTACTCGCTCATTTGTTTATAGTCTAAAACAGTACTTGTATATAGATATTTTCTTGTTTTGTCCAATTTTAATATTATTACCCGTTACTCCGTCCATTACAAAACATAGGTCATTGAGTATTGTCATCTTTTCTGACTTGGATATGAAATCATTTTTGAATTCACCGTGAAATACATCTTATTAGTGCATTTAATTGGTTTGTAGATGTTAATATATTTTTCTAATTTGGTCAAAAAAATGACTCCGGATAAACTAAAGCGACCTACATTTTGGAATGGATAGAGTATTCTGTATACTTTTCCACCGTTTTGAAGTTTTTCTTTTCCTTTTTACATCGCCCCTCTATGCATGTTTGACATGTGTTTATTTGATTATTATCTTGAGCTATATCTAACATTAAAATATATGCATAAGTAGTGGAACCAGG
>CM014273.1:57571509-57582512 GCA_004135705.1 Alloteropsis semialata
CCCACCTCCACAGCGCCGCCCGCCTAACCTCCGGCATCCGCGCGCCACGCCACCCCCTTACCCACGCGCGCACGCCGTCCTCCTCGCCCACGCGTCCGAGACCGCCGCGCCGCCGTACCGCGCGTGCCGAACTCTCGGCCGCCGGTCGTCCTCACCGTCCTTCCCTCGCCGTGCCGCCCTCGCCCTGGACCCGCATCCCCGCCTCGTGCTTCGCCAGGACGCCGCCCACCTCGCTGTGCCCGGCCTAACCCGGCCCCGCGCCATTACTCCGGCGTCCGGAGCACCACCGGCCGCCGAGCCCCTCCCCTCTTCCCCGCCGCCTATAAAAGGCACCCCTCCGCGCTCACCACCAACACAACCACCTCCTCCACCTCTCCACCAAGCCAGCGCCGCCCTCCCCCTCGCTCCAAGCCACGCGCAGCGCCGCCGCCCTTCCACCGCCGCCGCTCCTCACTGCCCGCCCGCGGAGCCGCCGCACCGCGCCTCCCCTGCCCCGGGTAAGGAGGGGAGTGGATCCCCCTCACTCCCCTCTTGCTCATGCGCCTCACCCGCCCCGCCGCCGTGCCCGGGAGGGCCGGGAACGCCGGCGAGCCGAGCGCCGCCGCCCCCCTTTCCCCCCCTGTTTCAGTCCGGCCGAAGAGGAAGGAAGAAGGGAAAGGCCGGCTCCTTTTCCGGAAAACCCCCTGCACCTTTCTGTTTTCACACATATACCCTTCCCCCTTTAGCCAGTTTCCAAAGAAAGCCCTCAACCTTTTAGGTTATTCCCAAATATACCCCTGGCAGTTATCAAATACCCCAACCACTTATCCAAATTCACAACCATGCCCTTCCACCTTACAAAATATTCACAACCAGGTCCCTGGCCCTTTTTATTTATTATAAAGAGGTCCTAAAACCCCCGTTTAAGCCCTAATACTCCTTTAACTCGTCATTTCATGCGCCAAATTCCTCCAGAACTCCACCAAACTCAAACACGTCTCTCTTATATCCATTCCGGCCGAGCTTTACACAAATCATCCCAAAATAATTCCTCTTCCTATTTTATTTTGTTATTTCCTGTTTCCAACTCATCGGTAAAGGAATGTGTTTTCTTATTCTATGTTTGTTTGATCGTGCCGTAGACGACGGAGTGAACAAGGAGGAGCAGTACCGCGAGCAGGACTACGCAGGAGAGTACCGCGAGCCCGACCCCGAGGACCTGTACCGCGAGCAGGACCTCCCGGAAGCTTTTGTTGACGGCAAGTCCAATCCCATCCTTTGATGCATGTTTATCCCAGTTTTATAAACACAACCTATTAAGCCTTTGATAATTGCATTGTTATTCAAAACCCGATTGGTTAGCCACCCCTTGATTGATATGATATTCCTTGACAACCTAGTTATCACTAAATATGATATGCTCTGTTTAGATGATAACCAACTCTAGAATGCTTAGGATTTGTTACTCCTTACTCAATCATGACTATACACTTGTTTTATCAAAGAATAAACGTGTGAGTTGGGTTTTGGGTTTGAAAAGAGTGAAACTGCGTGGATGAGATGGATGGGTGTTTCTTTGTGAAATACCGAAAGGAGGCTTGTACCTTTGTGGTTAAGCAAGTTGGGAGATATCCATTTTGTCCGGTTTTAAACCGAGGTGATGTGTCATCTTGCCTAACCCACTTTTCTCGTACAACCACTCGACTCTTGTATGGTGCAAGGGCTTAGTCTAAATCCCACTAGCCGTGCTGTTAGTTGTCTGGTGGCAGGTGTGCAGCGGGAAAACCAAGTGCCGTCTTAGTGACATAAACCCCTTGGTGTTTTTCTCGTGATGGCTAGGCAGTTTTGGCTATGGTGGGTAATGGCTTCGTTAGGATCCGCACTGACACTAAGGTGATCGTGTTGCGGTACCCTACTTGTGGTGAAAGTGTACACCTCTGCAGAGTTTCCTAATCTATTCGAATAGCCGTGCCCACGGTTATGGGCGAGTTATGGCTTGGTCACAATGCTAAGGTTTTGGGATGGGTTTGGAGTGTGTGGTTTTGAAATAAGTTCGGCTTTGTGCCAAAAGCTACGGCGGATGGGAAATCCGGTAGCACTTAAAAGATGGATCCTTTGTGGATCAACCCCGCTTATTGACTTGTTACTAAAAGCTTGCTTTGCTAAAATATACCTTGATAAGCCCGTGCATGTGTTAAAACTAGCTTTATGGCAAAAAAAAATAAAACCTAGCCTTATCCTTGATATTCCTTGTGCATAATTCTGTTAACCCCTCCGTGGGTGTGATTGGGCTTGTTGAGTACTTTTGTACTCACCCTTGTTGTTGTTAATCCAGAAGAAGACCCGGACTTTGTTGAGGACGCTGAATAGGTGGTCGCTTCCGCACCCAACTTTGCCTGTGGAGTTTGGTCCCGCCCAAGATGGCTTCGCTGTCGCAGAACTCTGATCCCTTGGTTGAACCGTTCTGGTTCATCCTTTGGCTTTCCGCAGTAGTTTACCTTTTAGCTATCCTAGTTTGTATTAGGTGCCCGCTTCCTCGTGGGTTGTAAGTTTCTGTATCATCTGTTGAATAAATGTGTATCAGCCTCCTGGGACTGATAATTTGTATCACATTTAGTCTCTGCTTAGGCAGGGGCGCTTCACCAATGTATTTTCCATCAAATGAACAGTGAATCTGCTACTGTACACTGCTATATAATACTACTCAAATACATAGACTTCCCTCTCGTTTCTTCGCCATGCTCCGACTCTGAGTGGAACCATGTGCATATATATATATATATATATATCTTGAGTTATCTTACGTCTATATTAACAATGGCAAAATTGGATAATTAAGATGCGCACACGCATATACATATAGTATTACCTCAGCATCAAAATATTTGTCGCCGTTGACTTTTATAAAATGTTTGGCCTTTCGTCTTATTAAAGAAAATTATACAAATATATAAAAAGATAATCACACTTAAAATACATATAGTGATAAAGAAAATCACAAAAAATAAATGATATACACACAATATTTTGAATAAGACGAATGGTTAAAATTGTGATAAAAAGTCAATGCTGAAATGATGGTGACAAATATGTCGATACGGGAGAAGTAGTATTTTGGATCAAGCACGCGTGATTTCTCAACGCCATGCCACGTGGGTGTGACTTGTGAGTAGCTCGGGGTTGGCTTTTAGTTGTTTTTCCTTGCTAGTTTTTCATGTTTACTCATTCAATTTTGAAATTTGGTATCCTTCACAGTTCCAGCCTCGACTGAGATACTAGTTAGTCATCCCAAACGGGACAGCCAATTTTAATTTATATTTCACATAGAATATGAGTCCGAGATGTCCCTTTATATAATAATTATTGCGGTACATAACTGTTGCTAGCACTACTATTTCTCCACTATTATTGGAGTTACAAACGATTCCTGACGGGGATTAACTAGGGGTACGGTCGGTGCTCGTGGTGGCGTGTACGTACGTAACATGAACACACGCGCATGGCGCATCCACCATCATCATCTGCCGATGCGAGCGTACGGCGCCCATACCCTGTCTTTGCCGATACCGAGGCGAGCTCAGCCGAGGCCCAAGAGGGGGAGGATCCAGGGAAACCAAGGAGAAGAGATGGAGGGAGACGGACGGGAGCGGCCGCCGCGCGCGCGCGTAATGCTGGCCGTCCTGGCGCCGTATCTCGCCGGCCGGGAAGAAGAATGTGCATGCCGGTTGGCCGGCCGGCCGGCCAGTGCTGTCTCTGACTCTGAATCGATCTCTGCTTCTTGCGCCCACGAACGGCGATGTACCGGCGGCAGACGGCTGTGAAAGACCACAGGTTGCACGGCGAGCATCTATTCGCGCTGCCGCTACTTGCCGTGCCTACTCCCAGTACCGTCCGGCAACAGGCACGAGCTCCTCAATGGAGCGTCAGGATGACTGTCGCAGAAAGATGGGAACAGAGGATGTAGCTAGGCTGGTAGTCATCATAAGTCTGAGTACCTGAATTACCGTCAGTCCTCAGTCCTCACCATGACGTGCTGGCGCGTACCGTGTAATCCAGAGCGCCGGCCGGCCGAGAAGTTAGAAACCCCGGCCCAGACGATGCAACAGCTCAAGGTCACGCGGTTACGAGTAATGGGCGACCTCGTACTGCCCTAATTAACCGATGCTTAGAGCATCCCAACAAATCCCCTTTCCCTTTCCTTTTATTCTGGCTACAGAGGAATCTCCTTTCACAATTCATTTCTATTGGGAGACGTGCTGCAGCAGATCCTTTTTCACTTTCCTCTTTCCATTTCATCTGCCATATAGGACCAACATGTCAGTGACTTATTTATTTTTTTCTCTTTCTTTCTATTCTCTTCTCTTTCTCTCTGCCGCCGGACTGGGAGGAGGGTGAGAGCAGCCCGGCGGCGGGTGGCCGTGCTCCTGCCCGCGGCGCAGAGGCCCGACGGCGGACAGACACACTCCTATCGACGGCGCAGAGGCCCGGCAGCGGGCGGCCACGCTCCTGCCCGCGGCATAGAGGCCCGGCGGTGGGCAATAGCGCCCCTGCCATCATCGGCGTGCGGGAGCAGTGGTGCAGCGGCGGCCGGGCGTCGGGCAGCATCGCGAACGCCGGGACAACAGTGCGGTGACTGGACACTAGGTGGCTCGCAAAGTAGTAGCGCACAGGCGGGCTCTCGGTCGGCGCAAGAGCGGGAGAAAGGCGGGGAGCTCGGCCGCGGTGCCATGGTCCTCCGCCACCGTTGCGAGCATCTATGATGGGTGGCGCACGATGGCCCGGCGGCGCGCGGCCCGTCGACGGCGAGCCCGGTAGCCAGGCATAGGCGGAGGCTGAGCTCGTGGATCGTGTGGCCAGGAAGCCTTCATGCTGAGCAGATCTTGTGGTACAGGAGAAAGAGGAGGAAAGGGGAGATGGGCAAATCCTCTTTCTAAAGGGGAGAGGAGGGGAGATAAAGGGAATTGAGAAAAAATTAAAGGAAAAAGAGAATCTGTTGGAGAGAGTTTTTTTTTAATCTCAATCCTCTTTGACCAGGAATAAAAGGAAAAGAAAATGGTTTTCTCTATCTGTTGGAGATGTTTTTTTTTAAGAAACTGTTGGAGACGCTCTTGGCCAGCTTGACGACAATGTAGGCCAGTCACTGCAGACCAAAGCCTGGTCCGTTCGTCTGCTGCTTGGCTGCAATACCGTACCCGACATGCTGACCGAGAATACTGTGAGACTCGCAGACGCAGAGGATCCACAGGATGTTAGTACCACTGCATCAAAGTTTGGGGGGAAAAAACAGATCATTGAGGGCCTTCGAGCATGCAGCAAAAGCGCGAGATAGACAATTCAAGCAAAGCAAAGCATTGCATGCATGCACGCATCGATCGGATCGGACGCGAACGAAACGATGCATGCATCGCAATGCCGCACACGTAGATCCATCGAGCACAGTAGCAACTGCCAAGAATGATGATGAACACTGATCAAAGACAGGGACAAAAGGGAACTATAGCAGAGTTCAGAGTTCGTCAGGGCAATGTAAAGGCGAGACCACCTTTAACAGCTAGCCATGCATATGCTGATATGCATGCATCCTTCTACGAGCACACACACGCTATGCATGGCCGACACTACCAGAGAACTCTCTAT
The DNA here is from genome assembly GCA_004135705.1 of Alloteropsis semialata. NCBI lineage: Eukaryota > Viridiplantae > Streptophyta > Magnoliopsida > Poales > Poaceae > Alloteropsis > Alloteropsis semialata. The sequence continues at coordinate 57,577,126 of CM014273.1, forward strand.
CCATCCTCCCTAATCGGTCACGGTTGAATTGGACCCGGTACCAATGGAAACATTGGTACCGGGTCCAATCCCTAATAATTCTGCGCGCTCATTGGTACCGGGTGGTGGCACCACCCGGTACCTATGAGGCAACATTGGTACCGGCTGGTGTCACCACCCGGTACCAATGAGCCTCGGGGCCTTTGGTACCGGTTGGTGACACCAACCGGTACCAATGTGAGCCCCTTTGGTACCGGGTGGTGCCACCACCCGGTACCAAAGGGGCTCTGCGTATAAGGCCCCTTCTTCCTCCCCAGCCCGAGCCATGGCTCATTTCTTCATCCTCCATTGAGCTCGGGTTGGGGGAGCTCATGCCCGATTTTTCCATAACTTTTGGAGATTTTGCAAACCAAGTCCGCTAGAAGGTTAGCAACTTCATCCTCTCTCTTTTGACGTTTAGTATGGTCTATTTCATGCTCTATGTTTTGAGTAATTTGTGTTTTGTGGAATGGATTGAAATAAGAGATTTTAGATTGAATCTTCATTTTTATTATGAATTTGTAATAGAGAATCAATATATAGTTAGTTGTTGCATGTGTGGAGATGATGCACAAATTTTTAGACATTGTTTAGATTTTTGGATTATTTGTAGAAACTTTAAATGATTTTCATATTTATGCTTATTATGATTTTTAGATATTAGAAATGATATTCATATTTAGGGTTATTAGGATTTTTAGAGATTATAAATGAAATTCATATTTAGGCTTATTACGAAATTTAGAATTACATCTTTTTAGAGGCTTCAAATGACGTTGATATTTAGGGTTATTAGGATTTTTTGAGATTATAAATGATATTCTTATTTAGTTAGATTTTAAATTAAATTTTACTTCTCATGGTTGTCAATATCTTGAACTAAAACAATCCAACTCTTGGCATGCCTATGATGATATCAAATTTTACCTAGTTTTCTAGCTGGGTAACATATGATGACCTTGAGCTTGAGCTTGTATTGTATAGTTATGCTTCTCATGGTTGTCATCAAACCATGGGATACATCCATGCCCAAGCAACGAATCGGTTGTGATGGTTGGGCTGGGTGTGTCCCATGGTTCCATGCCTACCATGAACCAATTTTTTTTTACCACCTGTAATGTTTCTTATGCTCCAAGTTCAAGGTCAAATGAAAGACAACATATCTGAGGCAAATCACTCCTTCAAATTTTTTTTGAGATGAGCAAAAGTAAGACGTTGATGATTTTGGAATGTGGTTGTCGGCCATCGTGCCCTTGGTTTGTCGCAGGTTTTGGAAACCTCCCGATGCAGGGGAGGTGCTGTCGAAATTTTTAGAGATTATAAAGATATTCTTGTTAAGGCTTACTACGAACTTTAGAAATACATCTTTTTGGTGGCATCAAATGATGTTGATGTTTACGGTTATTAAGATTTTTAGAGATTATATATGATATTCTTATTTAGGTTTATTACGAACTTTAGAAATTGGGATGAATTTTTCATTGTATTTTGTGAATAGATGAATCGGCAATGGATGTACAACGCGGATAGACGCTCATCTGACTTCATTAATGGCGTTCATCAATTCCTCGACGCGGCAGAGGCTAACTCGACTTCGGGTTTTATATGCTGTCCATGCAAGGTCTGTGAGAATAAGAAGGATTATCACATCTCGAAGAAGGTGGTCCACACACACTTGCTTATGAGTGGTTCATGCCTAACTATATCTGTTGGACCAAACACGGCGAAGCGGGGATATTCTTTGAAGAAGGTGATGAAGAAGGTGACGACAACATCCCGGACTTTGCACAATACGGTGCCTTTGCAGATGATACAGCAATGGGCGAGGGTGAAGCAGTTGCAGAGGATGAGGATGATGACGCCTTAGGTGGCATGATCCGTGATGAAGAGAAAGACTGCGAAAGTGCGAAAGAGCGAGAGAAGATGAACCGTTTGTTGGAGGACCACAAAACATTGTTGTACCCAGATTGCAAAGAGGACCAGAAAAAATTGGGTACCACACTGGAACTGTTGCAATGGAAGGCAACTAATGGCTTGTCTGACAAAGGTTTTGGAGAGATATTGAAAATGATAAAGAAGATGCTTCCAGAGGGCAACACATTGCCCGAAACAACATACGAAGCAAGAAAAATCGTTTGCCCTCTAGGACTGGAAGTACAAAAGATACACGCATGTCCCAATGATTGTATCCTTTATCGGGGCAAGTCGTACGAATCTTTGGACGCCTGTCCGGTTGCAATTGCTCGCGGTATAAAATCAGGCGAGACGACCCTGGTGATGTTGAGGGAGAGGCCCCCAAGAAAAGAGTCCCTGCCAAGGTGATGTGGTATTTCCCTATAATACAACGTCTGAAGCGCTTGTTCAGAGACAAAGAGCATGCTAAATTGCTGCGGTGGCACAAAGAGGATCGGAGGGAAGACAATATGTTGAGACACCCCGCTGATGGGTCGCATGGAGAAAAATCGACAGAGCGTTCCCAGACTTCGCAGAAGATGCAAGGAACATAAGATTTGGTTTGAGTACGGATGGCATGAATCCTTTCGGTGATATGAGCAGTAGCCACAGCACTTGGCCCGTGACTCTTTGTATGTACAACCTTCCTCCGTGGATGTGCATGAAGCGGAAGTTCATTATGATGCCAGTGCTAATCCAAGGGCCAAAGCAGCCTGGCAACGACATTGATGTGTATCTAAGGCCACTGATTGAGGAGCTTTTGTTGTTGTGGGGCAAAGATGGTGTAAAGGCGTGGGATGAGCACAAGCAAGAGGAATTTAACCTAGAGCATTACTGTTTGTGACCATCAATGATTGGCCTGCACTTGGTAACCTGTCGGGACAGTCAAACAAGGGATACAAAGCATGCACACATTGCCTAGAACACACCGACTGCATTTATCTGAAACATTGTAGAAAGTGTGTGTATATGGGCCATCGTCGATTCCTTTCTGAGAAACATCCGCTGAGAAAGAAAGGAAAGCATTTTGAGGCGGAAGGTCGTAGCAAACCAAGGCATCGGGATGGAAAATATGTATTTGCTATGGTAAAAGATGTGAAGGTGGTCTTTGGGAAGGGACCTGGCAGCCAGCCAGCGGCAAGTGAAAATGGAAAGGCGCCCATGTGGAAGAAAAAGTCAATATTCTGGGACCTACCATATTGGGAGGTCTTAGATGTACGCCACGCAATTGATGTGATGCACCTGACGAAAAATCTTTGCGTAAACGTGCTAGGGTTCCTTGGTACTTACGGAAAGTCAAAAGATACGCTTGAAGCACGACAGGACCTGAAACGTATGAAACAACGAGATCCCCTGCATCCTGAGAAAAGAGAGAAAGGGCGTTGGAACTTGCGTCCTGCTAGCTACACTCTAAGCAAGGAGGAGAAGACCAGCATATTTGATTGCTTGAACAGTATTAAGGTCCCGTCCGGCTACTCATCGAATGTAAAGAGTCTGATAAATATGAAAGAGAAGAAATTCGTACACCTCAAGTCCCATGACTGCCATGTGCTGCTCACACAATTGCTTCCGGTGGCGCTGAAGGGAAATTCTACCCGTTAATGTCCGAACAACTATTGTGAAGCTATGCGCCTTTCTCAATGCAATCGACCAGAAGGCAATCGATCCCACTAATCTAGCAAAGCTGCAGGATGATGTGGCCCAAAGCCTTGTCAGCCTTGAGATGATATTTCCTCCGTCTTTCTTTAATATTATGACGCATCTCCTGGTCCATGTTGTCAAAGAGATTGGTATTCTTGGTCCTGTATTCCTACACAATATGTATCCTTTTGAGAGGCTCATGGCTATTCTAAAGAAATATGTTCGTAACCGTTCTCTTCCAGAAGGATGCATCGCCAAGGGATACAGAACAGAGGAGTTCATTGAGTTCTGTGTTGACTATATCCCCGAACTGAAACCGATTGGGCTACCTGAGTCACGCCATGAGGGGAGACTACTTGGAAAGGGCACGTTAGGAAGGAAACAAACAAGGTGTAGCGACTACGATTTATTCATGAAAGCCCATTACACTGTATTGCAGTCGTCAACCATGGTGGCTCCTTACATCGAGGAGCACAAGACTATAATATGCTACCAAAATTCAAGAAAGTCTGAGAAGTGGATTACACGCCATCACATAGAAACTTTCGCTGGTTGGTTGCGACAAAAGCTCATGGGTAACGAGACAATACATACACAGCTGGCGTATTTGGCAAGGGACCATCATCCTCATTCTTGACATTCCAAGGCTATGACATAAATGGGTATACATTTTACACGAGAGCCCAAGACGACAAAAGCACCAACCAAAATAGTGGTGTCTGTATAGATGCCCATGACAACAAAGGGAACAGGGACTCATATTATGGCCAGGTAGAGGAGATCTGGGAACTAGATTATGGACCTTTGAAAATACCACTTTTTCGGTGCAAATGGGCGAAACTTACAAGTGGAGGTGTTACTATAGACCGCTACGGCATGACAACTGTGGATCTCAACAAAATTGGGTATGTAGACGAACCATTCGTGCTCGCCAAGGATGTGCATCAAGTGTTTTATGTGAAGGACATGTCTACCAAACCCAAGACGGGGACTCTGCAAACAAACAACTCCAAACTTTATCCAAAACGGCACATAGTTCTCACGGGAAAAAGAAAAATCGTGGGTGTTGAGGACGTCACCGATGAAGATGATTATAATAGGTGTGACGAGGTGTCTCCGTTCAGTGTGGAGGATGACACAAGCATCCTGTTGGCCAATGAAGATGCTCCTTACGCTCGCAACGATCATAACGAAGGCACTCTTGTAAAGAAAACATTTATTGCTGTTCAAGCATAATGTTGTACTTATGTTGAAGCATGATCATGCTATGTAATTCTAATTATGTTGAAGCAATATGGTATGTAATGTTGGCCAAATTTGATTTTGTCTTATGCTTCTTGATAAGTATTNAGTATCATACCGAGACAGCGTCAGGCAGCTAGACGTGGTGGCTATGTTACTAATATGCCACCTACCATCCCGATTCGAGAGGCTCACGAGCCTGGATGGTCGACAACTCAACAAGTTGATCATGTCCCAATTCCCACACCTCAGCAACTTCGCTACAATATGGTAGGGTTATGATATTCCTCTGCAAGTTGCATTTGAATGTAATCACTATGTCACTGAGAATAGAAATTATTAATAATGCAGATCATTAATCCAATTACATGGCTAAAAGATGCAAACATCGGTCAATCAAGTCCTTTGGTATGAAGAGAAAATGTGACCGAAAATACTGGTAGGGTTATGATCTCTGTTAGCATTCAACAAAATGTGACGAGGATCCGAATTAGGGGTGCCCAATCCAACCTCTTAACCCGGGGGCTCACGAT
>CM014273.1:57594554-57615179 GCA_004135705.1 Alloteropsis semialata
TCCTAGAGATAGCTAGGTTCGGATGCAAGCAACTCAAATGAACAAGCTCAGATAAAACAACAATAAAACAGAAAAATAACAGGGCACCAATATACTTGATTTAACTATAACTTAATCAGTAGATCTTTTAGAAATATTGCATTTTTGTCTATGCCATAGGGGGAGTGCTAAATTATAAGTGATCGTTGATGAAAGTAATGAACAAGCTTAAGGGCTTACATACAAACAACAGGCATGATAAAAGTCTAAACGAATTAATGGCCAAGCCACCTGGGTGCCACAGTGGCACACGCCTCAGTCGGGGGCAACCCTTACCAGGTTTCACATACCCAAAAACCCGGAACAAGTTCCCAATATGCTTGGCTCTCATCGATTTTAATGGGGGATTCTGATGTATCATGTGTTAAACGCTCTGAAGCATTGCGTACTACAACAGATAATGCCCCGAATACATGGCAATGAGGGCGTAGACTTTACAAGTTACAACTGTCTCATCGATTTTACAATATACACCAATCAACTTTTCCCAAAAGGCCATTGAGGACACACGCGTGCGCCTTCCTACTATGACATGGTAAGGCTGTGGAAGCCTGCATTGGTCACGCGCACCAGCAGCGGCAGTTGCAGAGCATGGTTTGGACAGCCTTTGTAGTTTCAGTAATCAGTAGGCAAGCGAGTCCTCTTCGTTGTGCGGGTTTTCAAGGGCAGTGATGTGCTCCTTGAAACGAGCCGCGGCTTCCTCCCTCTCGTCCAGCTTACCTAGATGGTTGTATGCCATTGCCTTCAGATAATAAGCCTCTGCTGCCATCTCGTGGTACTGCACACGACACAGGATTCAGTTTCAGTGTATCTGATGTCAGAAGCATTTACCATTTACTCAAGATGTCAAATTCTATGTAAGGCCGGATCCATCGATCAGCTCACCTCTAAAACTTGCAGATCTTGGGTGGCTTGGTTCAGAGGATCCAGAACAGCTTCAGGGTCTTCACGAACTGCAAAAATAAGAGGATGAAGGGAAGAATTAACAAACAAAAAAAATGTGCGCACACAGTTTTAAGAATCATAACAGCTCTAGCTTCTCGCATCTAGGTGTATGCTGTATCGAGCAGATCAATATCTTCAAAGGTTTGCAGAAAACGCATGACAGATCAATATGTGGTAGCTAAGCCACATCAAGGACCCCTGACAGGTTGTCCATGTAAAGGAACATTAAGTACTGCAAATTACCTGAGAATTTCGGATCAGATAGGTGGCACTTTGCTAAAACAATGTGAGCTCGAGCACGCAGCTCAAGTCCACCATGGCCAAGAATCATGGGAAGGCTCTGGTAGACAAGACTCGAGGCCCTCTTTGCGTGGGTTGATCCGAGAGCAAGCCACAACTCAGCAAGAGTAAGTGTAGCTGAGGCTTCGAGCAGATCCAAGTTGAACGATTTGCAAAATGATTGGCTGGCTAATGCGTAAGGGAGCCCAAGGACCGCATTATCAGATTTCTGGGAGAATTAGATAAAAAATATATATATTAGCCTGCACTGTGCATGATTGCAGTATTACCAGGTTGTAATTTACAAACAAAAAAAGTGATGTCTTACTTTATGTATTTCAGCAAGTAATAAAAGAACACTTGCGTTCTCAACTTGCATGTTGTACTTATAGCACGTACAGAAAAGTGAATTGGCCACAGCTGCAGCCTGCACAAAGAAGTCTTGTCACAAATTGATCTGAATCTGTCAGTTCATGTATTGGCAAGTCCAGAACCTGGCTAAACTGTTTTGCAGCAAGTAGAGTGCGAGCGCGCCGTACACTAGCCTCTGTCTTTAGCTCAATGTCTACTCCACAAACAGAAGACGACAACACCCCGAACTCATCACAGATTTGCTGGGCAACTTTTAGATGCCCCCTAAATAGAACAATTTTACACATCAGAATATGGAACACCAATGCAACTACCAAAAGAAGTGTAGAAATAGCTTTGTACCGATGAAGTGCACGCTCATGTAGTATCTGCATTCTTAGAAGCTGGATGTGAGAACTTGTTGAGGATGGGAACTTCTTTTCAGCAAGCTTTAGAGCACAGAATGCAGCTGCAGATCAATCACACAATATAAGGCCATGAGAAACTGTGGATACTTGCACAGCTCTTAGATGCTATGCTACAGCCTATAGCACATCTGATTCTGATGAACTAACCAGAATATCCTTTAAACACTGCCAGTTGTTGAATTAGCTTGACATAAGCTAGTGACAGCTCTGATGAACTGTAGTGAAAAATAAAATACCATCACAAATCCAGGTTTGTAAAGCATCACGACGATGTCATTAAAAAAACTAAAGACTGCATGATACCGTTAAAGAATAGTGGCAGTATAATATATAAAGCAGTAAAGGTATTGAACAGTAACTGAATTTAAGCACAGTCGCACCTTGCAGCATCAGCAAAGCAGGTTGCATAGACCAGAGCATTCATTCGTACCATCGGAGCACTGTGAAGAAGATTGACAAAAGAATGAAAATATTAATTTGTAGAAAGGGTACAAGTAGAATTATAGTACACTTTAAGATATGATTCGATGACATAAACCAACCATAAAAAGGTAAGAAAAATAATAACTAGTAAATGGGCAACAAACAAGACGGATAAGTGGATCAGGGGGTGAAGCTACACAACACCAGGATTGTCTAAAAGGTCTTATATTTTATAGGTGATACAACTATAAACAAAGGGCGACGTACAGACCCTGTCGCTCCAAATACAAATAGGCACAAGGTTGATAATTACTGGTACCAAATAAAATATCAACCAATAATGCCCACAATGAGTCAAGCTCTTTTAATTTGTTTGTCAGGTATCTGCTCTTTCTTAGTTGCAAGAGACATTTGTTTGTTGCTTATCCAACCCTCCCTTTCCACAATACAAAAACACTGTACAAGCCCAAAAAAATGGTATGAAAAGCACTACAAAATTGAACCTTTCATTAACAGAAAACAGATAAGTACCTCCCATAGTGCTCCCATGCAGTGGCTCTCAGCAAATATCCTGAGCCAGCTAATTGCAAAACTGGTGCAGGTACTGGACTTGGTTGTGCGTGATAATGGAAATTGTCGAAGTCATTATTAAATTTTGTAGATTTCATAGAACTGCTACGCCATGAGTCAGAAGCAGCAGACAGATTCCTGAGCCACGAAGTGCTAAAACTACCATTATCGTTTGAAGTAGATAAAGCATCTGTTCCAAAGTCAGTCAACACACGGGAGCTTAATCTCAAATTCTGCAACAAAACACACACACAAGAGAAATTATTAATACTTTTAATATAGAAGCCAGTGTACACAGCTGTTCTCAAGTATGAGCATAGTGATTTGAGTTTAGAGTAAGTGCAGCATACCTTACAAACATCTGCTGGACATGTTCTAAGCTTTGTAGATGCATTGGGTCCAAAGGAGACTAGTGGCCTTTGGACATGCTGACAAACCAAGGTTTACAGTAAGAAGAAAAGGATAAATATATGAGGATCTGAATTGAATTACATTGAGTATATTCTTCTTAAGTCGTATCTAGTCCTTTCAAGATCAAAGGACTGATGCCATTGTAACAGAGATAAATACAGTGACAACCAAACTGTAAGTTCAAAGCTGTGTCATGTTCAAATGTTAATATAACTAGGTCAGAGATATGCACGGAAGGATAAGTAAATGAACTTAAACATGGCAAGGTATTAAAGATGTTTTCCTACAATCAAATAATACCAAATACTAGCAGAGATCATACCTTCAGATCAAATTTTGCCAGAGAAAGGTGATCAAAGGATAGTAAACTTGGAAGCTTCAATATATCAGCTCTCTTGAGTGATCGCTTTAAAAGAACAAGTAACTGTTGCTGGATGGATAATGGCGTGCCCAGTCCAATATTGGTACCAAGTGAATATGGAGAACTGATTATTCCAACTGTGTTTGACATGCCTATCTTTGATAATAGATTGGAAATTGCTCCTAATACATAGGCAAGGCATGAATCATCATTATTCTGAAAAAAAAAAGAAATGTAGGATCTGTTAACACAATTGAAGATCACCTGTTAGGTTGTTAGTTTGTGTAAATGTTAATATCATTGGGGAGCACAGCACGCCTGAAACTTTGTTCAAATAAATGTACACGAACTTATACCAGATATCCCTAATTTAGCAATCTGAACATTAGAAAATTGGACTCCGATGAAACAAGAGGCTGTTAGACTAAAAATTTGTAGAGATGCATCTTCCAATGATCCTCAGGTCACCTAGGCATTCCAGGAGACACATAGATGTGACATATATTTAAGATAAGAACCTGATAGGACAAAACTGAAAACTCTGTGCCAAGGAGTGCATTTTTCAAATTATGCCATTATTAGAACAGGTTAGCGACAAGGAGTGCGGAAATTATGAAGAATAATGAAATTTGATGATATTTCATCATGTTATCAAGTGACTAATTATATTTCAATTGGCAGTTGTTGTGCAATATAAAATTATTTACAATTAGGCAGGGAGGCCATATTATTTGGTGGGCCAACAATCTGGCTGAAATATAAGAAAATGCAAAGCACCCTGCCAGAACTATCGTTGCAATAGCAAAATTGACTGAAGCTTTCCACAGAAACCTTTAATAGTTCAATACAGGTTTAATTTAAGTAACTGGATACAATCATATTTCAGAAAAGTACAAATTCAGTAACTTACCATTTGGGAAACACGCACTGCTTCTGCAAATGCCTGGAAGAAAGCAAGCCAGCAGAACATAAACAATGTGCAATGAAACAAGTAGGCCCTAAAGTGATGGGCTGATAGTACAAAACAAGAACTAAACAAGTTATTTTACCTCTAGGGCTTTCTTAGGATGTCCAAAGTAACAATGCAAGTTGCCTAAGCATAGCAGGGCACTCTCATACTTTCCAACAACAATATCTTGCCCTGGAGACACAGAACGACCAAAAAGTCCTTGCATCCCTGCACTACATCAACCAGATAGAACAGAGCAAGCTTACAAGAGGTATATATGTTCCAAAGAAAAGTTCATGACAAACATGTCATAATTTCATAAGCTTCTTCTTAACTAGAAGTGAAGATGCCAAGATTAAGCTAGCAAGAAGGCAACAATGGTTAATGAAGTAAAATAACCACAATAGTCATTAAATAGTCCTGTGGTGGTTTTACTTCACATGTGCTTCCATGATCTAGCACAAGGGAAGACTGAAGTATTCCTCGACTCCATATCTATATGACTACATACTTGTTCAGTAGGCATTGACTTATTAAGGTGAATATTTTGTCAACAATTGTTTAAGTGAACAGAACAGTGGGCCAAAACATCAAGCACGGCACAGCCTTGACTTTGTCACTAAATGCTCAAAACTACCACATAATTACAGAGAAGCTGGTTAAAATATGAGGCACGCCCCCATAATATAATAGGGAGTTAGGGACAATGCGACTGACCTGTAATCAAAGTAGCGGTGAAGATTATCCAGTGAAGCAACATAGTCATCATGGCAAAGGGCATTCAAGTACTGCAGGAATTGGACCTGACAAGAAGAACATGATATGAAAAAGAAATCAAAATGGTTGCAAATCTTTCACAGTTCCAGAGTCTCCTAGAAGATTTACGGCATTCACTGTGCCATCACTTACACGATGAAGCTCTGGGGCTAATGTCTGAAGCTGTGTCATAGTGGCATTAAATGAATTCAAAGGCACTGAGCTGGGATCCCTGTAATAAAAGAGTAGTCACTAAAGAGTTTATCTTTCATGTCCTTTTGAAGGAGTAGAACAAGTTTGAGGTAGTAATCTAGTATTAAATATTTAGCTGACTAAATGTAGGAATGAATACTCACTTTTCGAGAATATCAGCTTGTTGGTTAAGGTATGCCTCTAATTGCCACCTTGATCTCAAACAGGTTGGGTTGTCATCCACTTTAAAAGTATTAGCTGGCATAAAAAGGAAAATGTTAGTATATTTTTTTAACAAAAGATATTCCTTTCGACACCCAAATGAAACAAAAATCACTCTCCACAACGATATTACACACAGTATTGAGAAGCAGACTTATAAAGTGAAAAAAAAACTTACACCCCAATCTATTGCTAACATAAACCAATTAACTAGCATAAAGTAAAAAAAGAAAGATCACAAATTATACAAAAATATAACTTGCAAATGCTCCACTTTTTCATAACGGTATTTCAGAGAGAAACATGACGGTGGATGCTGGTAGGCCAGATAAATATACAGGTGTATGACAAAAAGTAAGCTAGAACAGTAATCCAGCTAGCTTGCAATTAATAGATGCCCTGGGAGTTTGGAGGCGATCTGTCGAATCTAGCCTGCAGTTCACTAGTATCCGATGCCAATGTTGTAACATGTTTCTTAGAATCAGTACTGAGAGAGAGATTCCGTTCCAGGTTGTAACCATTCTTTTTCTTTTCATTCTGGAGTTTGTTCAGAAAATGTCTATACGCTTTACATTATTTGTTTTTTGGCGTCTTAAGGTAATTGTATGCTTCTGCTAAAATCGAAGCAGCAATCATGATAGGGTTTAGAGTTTCAGATATACCTTCGTCAAAATCATGGAGTAACATAGGTGCACGAGTTAGACCTGAAGAGCTCTCCCCCATATGGCTCTCAGAAGCATGACCTTGACGGTATTTCTCAAATATACCGGCTTGAGAACCTATGTCTGCATCCATCAAGTTTCCCATTTCACTGTCGAAGTCCTCATCTTCTGCCAAGTCATATGAAGCATCTGTGGAGTTACAATACATCACAAGATCTGCCAAAAGATGGCATACACCCTACAAAATTTTCAGTGGACACATTAGTGCCTTAAATAGGAGGCCAGAAACATGATGAACAAATTTTTGTGAATGTTTTATACTACTTGCAGCACCTCAAAGGTCATTGAATTGAAGGCAAGTATGCAGCAGCGAAGGAAAACTCCAAGTTGACTGTTTGGATCCAGAAATATGTCCTCTGCAGTGGCACCTTCTGGTGCAACGAGCACACCTAGCAAAATTCATTTCAGAGTTACGTATCTACTTGAATGTTTCTCTATGAAGGAACCATACAGGACTCGGAAACATCAACATATCATTTGACCCTCACCTCGAAGCTTATCAAAAAAGTTGAACAAATCGTCAGGTGAGTTCTGCGCTGACAGTGTACTTGTCAGTTGCTCACAGAGCCAACCATTAGTCAAATCGTCTACCGCCTTCAGCTGCCTCAAAAGTTCTTCCAGTGAAGGCTCCCGAAAATCATCACATGACTGCAAGATTAATAAGTTAAGCATACCTTGATTCACTTCTGTGAGAAATGGAAGGAAATGGCGGATAGAAGAAGCAGTGACAGTGAAATATACGTGTTGTCACAAGAATGTAGCTATTATAACAGATCGACAGGGCACCAAAATGTCAAGTAAACGGTTTTGTTTACTCGCAGAAACAACTAGTTGGGTCTACATTTCAGCTCAACTGTGATGCTGCGGGGTTTCACAAAACCATGGGGCTATTTCCAAAATCCTTGACATCCTAACGCTCCAAATCTAAAAGAAGAAAAAAAAAATAACTCCACAGCACCAAATGCAGCAGTGAGCACAGGGCAGCGACAGTACACGAGCAAACCAGCAGCATTTGGAGGGGAAGCAAGCAAGCAAGGAAGGGCGCGTGTAGAGGTACCCGGGTGAGCGTGAAGAGGAAGAGGCCGAGGCGGTTGTGGTGGGCGACGGAGTCGAAGGGGAAGGGCGGCACCACGTCGCCCCCCGCCTGCACCGGCGGCGCGAAGACCTGCACGAGGTGGCACACCGCGATCTTGTGCGGCGTCAGCTCCAGGAGCGCCCTGCCGGTGCCGCCAGCGGACGCCGGGTCCGCCGCCGCCGCGCCGCCGCCGACCCCCGCGAACACGTTCATGGCGCCGCCGGTCACCGCCGCCGCCCCCGATTTCTATTAAACGGACGCCGGCGGAGGAAGGGGGTGGGTCTGCGCGGCGGGGAGCCGTGGCGCCGGCGGCTGCTGGGGGCAGAGGCGGGGGTTGCCGGCCGCCGCCGGGGACGAGGGTTTTGAAAATGTTTTCCTCTTCTTCGGCTCGGGGACGCAGCGGGCGGAGCAGAGCGTGGGCTGGGATTTGGGCCTCCCAGTCGCGGGCTCGATGGAATCTTCTTCGGCCTGCTCCTGCTGCGCGCGCCTTGGAGTTGAATTTCGTGGGCGCTGGTGGGCTCGCGTGTATTTGGGCCTTTGCGATAATAATACAATACGTTTCGATTCAGAGGAAACGCCTCTTCTTGCTTTACCCTTCTTCTGTGCTAAGTCAGTGTAACTGGGGCCATCGTCAAATCGACGGAAGAGAAAGGAAAATAGTGATATCTGTACTCATCAACAATGGCTGGGATTTATTATTAATTTTTCTTTCGTACTGCTTTGGATGGAGCCTGTTTGGTACTGCCTCCTGCAATTGCGTCATTTACGAATGGAATAGACCTGGCCCACACATAATGCAAGGAAGTCGCATTATATCAGCAAAATATGACTTAGGCTGTGTCTGGATCCCTGCGCTAAAGTTTAGTCCTTGTCACGTCAAACATTTATATATAATTACAAGGACTAAACATAGGTTGATTATAAAACTAATTGCAATTGAGTCATTTACGACCTGGCCCACACACAGCGAGAGGTAGTAATGCAGGGAAGTCCCATCCATGTTTTTGAATATGACTTACGGTTTGCACCGTCGACATGTGAAATGAAAACTAGCATCATGTCAGCACACATAGGATCAGAATTGCACGGCATTGAAACTTTCACCATCTGTCATTGTGCTAGTCAGGTCAGGCCAACCAACTCACACCGGCGTATCACAGGCCGTGGCTCACAACGAGGCCTCTCTCCCAGCCACACAGGCGCAGCAGCGTCTGATATCAGTGATATGCCACTTGCAGTTGCAGCGCGTGCACACTGCCATGGCTATTCTGTTGGCCACTAGTCTGCCTTGTCTGCATCAGACTCACTCAACACAGGTCCACAGGTAACCACCAGACCCAGTGCAGACCATAGAGCTACTGGACGCCGGACCACAGCCAGTTGTGGCTCTCTTTCCATCCCATTTCAGAGAGCACCAGCCTCACCAGTCGCCACGAACACGACTAATTAATGTCCGTGATTCAACAATTCAAGATTAAGTTAGTCTGCTTCCTTACCCAAAAAAAAAAAGGTCAGCCTGATTTACCCAAAACATAACATGAGCACCAGAAATGTCTCTGAGGTTCACACAACAGTCAGGTTGGCGGTGAGCCTGGATTCTGGAGAGAAATGATGATGAGAGAACAGTTCTCCATGGACAAATGCTTCCTGAATTCTAATTCTTCTTTTTTTACATTCCTTGTAGTGACAAGAGCTGAGTATTGAGGGGGGCTGGAATCGGTCCCCTGAACTAAAAACTGTGTGTGACAGACAGGCTTATGCCATGCAGGCACCTGAAGCTGATTATATACAACAGCCAACAAATCTTGCAAAAATGAACTAAAAAAGAAAAGGAAAGCGAAGCTAAGGAGAAGGGGGGGCAAAAAGAAAAAGGGAACATCTGATCTACAGACGGATCATGATCCAACAGCTGCTCTTGCGTATGCGACCGGCAGCGACAGCAGCTTCTTCGCCTTGCCTACGTAGGCGCGCTTGGTGAAGTTGTTGTAATCGTTTGCCTCGATGGCGTCGAGGATCTGCCTGTACAGCCACAGAGACGCGAGAACCTGCAGCAGGAGAGTTGTCCAAATGGTGAGTGATTCAGAGACTGTAGAAAACACACACCAATTTTCCTGGAGATTCAGATTTTAGGCATAGATAAATGCGGAATTTCGAGCCTCACGTACCGGCCATCTGCTCGCAGAGTCTAGATGGGCAACACCCTTCTCAGCCTCATCGAAGAACAACCTGGCGCGCTGAATCTGGCCCTTCATGAACCCTCTCCACTTATCGGTCACTTTCCCTCTGAATATGTCATCTTCTGTCAGGCCTGCCTGTGCAAGCTCGTCCAGTGGAAGGTATATTCTCCCCCTCCTTGCACTGAAATTCCATCCACAACAAACAAACAAACTACATTACAATCAAGAAAAGAAGGAAATAATCCTGAAAAGCGACAAGTTAACATGTTCGTTGGTGACAAACAGACAGTAAAACACAGTACGCCTACTTGCATTTTAAATATTACATTCTGCCCTAGACAATATCGGACAAGTGTTTGATATAAAAATTATTGGGTGCCGTGACAGACAGATGTAGGCCTGGAACTGACACAAAATACAATTATATGCTTAGAGGTGGATAAAGTTGGTACTTACTCTTCTCCTACATCTCTGAGAATATTCGTCAGCTGGTTAGCAATGCCAAGAGCCAGTGCAGCATTGTACACAGTCTCAGTGGAGGCCTTTGAGTCCGGGGCGATACCCATCACAGGAACTGTCATAAGGCCAACTGTGCCAGCGACGTAGTAGCAGTAGAGGTAGAGCTCATCAAAGGTCCTGTACTTCGACTTCCACAAGTCAAGCCTCATTCCTTCAATCATATCTTTGAATGGCTGTGAATAGAAGAAATTGGCAGAACAATCAGTAAATCGTAGTATTTGCTAAAATTACTAGTAGGTCTACAGATAATTTCAGTTGGCTGCTTTACCTGGATATCTACCGGAAACTTTGACACCGTGTCTGAGAGGGCAGCATCGTACATATCATACGGGCGGCCTTCAAAGAGATCTTCTAATCGCTTCTCCCAGCGATCAAGAGCAGTCGGTGTGATGTAAGACGCGTTAGGACCATCCACTAATTCATCAGTTCTTCTGCACCATACTGCAAAATTAAATAAAGGGCACAAAAACACGTAAGAAAAGACACAACGCAAACAAGAACCACAAGGTTAGTTTCTGAAATTGACAGGAATAAATAAATAAATCATACCGTAGATTGCCCAGACGGCTTTGCGCCTTTCAGGAGTCATAAGCTGTGTGCCTGAAAAGTAAACAGAGGTAAACATGAGCCCCGAGAAGGTACATATTACAGACGATATCAAATCTCAGTATTAATGATGAGGCTACCGCTACTCATAGGCCCATATGCTCGCGGCAATAGAAAAAACACCACTTAAAAGGTCAGAGATCCAAGACGCTTAAAAAAAGTAGAAAACTAAAGGGATTAAATCAAGCCCATGCGCCTCCAGATCGATCAGATAAACCCCACCAACCACTATAGCCCCGACGATCTTATACTCAAGAGTCAAGAAACCTATCAGCTGCCAGTAGTTCATCAGAACTCTACCACCTGGAAATATAAAAGCACACAGCCAACTCTTGATTGATCATTCCCTTGCCAGAGATGGCCATCCAAGGCGGCGGCGGTATCCAGCACCCACGTGCGCTATCATCTTTAGGCAGCTACTGAGGTCGGCACGGTTTTGAATATCTTTAAATGTACACTTGTCTAGAATTGAGATAGAGCCTCCCACCCTCATGTGAGCTGTGGAACTGGTTAGGGACATTTTGTGTATTATTCTATAGGGAGCTAGAATGTTCAGAGTTGCTATTCAGAGGTTTACCCCACTCGCTCGCTCACTGATCAGTGACCACTCTTTCGATGCTGGTAAAAAAGATGAGACTATAAAAAAAAAAACGATTCCCTCAATGGCAGTACAAGAATCGCATACGCTGGGTAGAAAACGGAATCTAATGGCTCCACTACTGGGCTTTGATATGATATGGCTGGTAGTAGTACTAGCTAAGTAGTAAA
Source organism: Alloteropsis semialata (assembly GCA_004135705.1). NCBI lineage: Eukaryota > Viridiplantae > Streptophyta > Magnoliopsida > Poales > Poaceae > Alloteropsis > Alloteropsis semialata. Next base: position 57,606,348 of record CM014273.1, read on the forward strand.
CAAAGGAATTATTAATAAGTGATGAGGAAGAGGAGGGAGCAGAGCACGGACCGAGGTAGAAGGTCTTGGCGTACTCGGCGCAGACCTCGCCGCATCGGTCGTAGGCGTCGCCGAGGAGGCCCCAGCCGAGGAGCCCCTCCTCCTCCTTCTCCTCCGCCCACCGCGGGCGCTGGCTCCGCCGCCGCCGCGCCGCCTCCTGCTCCTCCTTCCTGGCGACCCGGACGTCCTCCACGAGCGCCGCCTGCCGCAGCACGACCTCGTAGACGGCCTCCTCCGACGCCGTCCTCACCGGCGCGGCGGCGGCGAGGCTCGCGCGCGGCGGCCTCGCGAGGGAGGCGCCGCCCCGCCTCGTGGCCAGCTGGGGGAGGAGGCGCGGGCGATGGGATGAGGAGGAGGAGGATGGGTTGTGGCGGTGGTGGGGCCTGCAGGTGGCGTGGTGCGCCGCCCAGACCGCGGAGGAGCCCGCCATTCCGGCGGCGAGCGGGCGAGGGAGCGGCGGTGGCGGAGCGGATTGATTCGGTGGAGGGAGGGGAGGGGCGTGGAGTGTGTGACCGAGTGCGTGCGCTGCGCTCGTGAATGAAAAGAGGCTGGGTGGCTTTGGTTGGGCCTCGGCCTCGGGTTGGGTTTTTAAATGGCTGGCTGGCTGGCTGAGGGCCTGACGCCTGAGTCTGGCAAAAAGGGTAGCCGTTTGGTCCGTTGGTTTGGAGGCGGACGTGGACCCATCACGGGCCTTTCATTGCCGTCGGTCAAACCACACATACGCGCACGGTGGCAGTGCAAAGTGCACAGGTTTTCCCGGCCCTCCTTTTTCCCTTCACATATCACAAGTGGCGGCTTTTAGCTGCTGCTGGCTACTACTGGCTGTGGCTGTGCTTCCCTTTCAAAAAAAAAAAGAGAGGTCTTGCACGGCTCCACCACTAATTGATAGTTTTCATATTCTAAGCTTGCGGTACTATTATACCATGGTTTTCGTTCCGAAACACATGCACTTCGCACGGCGCAATGTGATTCCTGTGGAGATCAATAATTTTCTCATGCCTACAATGTCCAAGTTCTTTACGCTCGCTCAAACCTGCTTAGAGATTGCTCATCTCGTTAACGAAGGGGTTACGTCATCGGTTAACCCGCTTAGAGAGAGCTGTCCAGTGTTCATCAAATTTAGAAGAAAATAAAATAACATCTATAACACTAGTTATATGTACTATTAAAACATATTCCATGGTGGATTCAATGAAACAAATTTGGTGCTGTAGATATTGTTATATGTTTTTAATAAACATGATCAAAGTTAGGCAACTTTGATTTAGGACAAATCTAACAGGACATGTAAAATAATGGAGTATATAACTTAGGACTCTCTTGAAAGAGTATATAACTTTGTCATTGCACTATCAAAATATAACTTAGGACTCTCTTGAAAATAAAATAACATCTACGACGCCAATCATTTGCACTATCAAAACATATTACATGTTAAATTCAACTAAACAAATTTGTCATTGCAGATGTTGTTATATTATTTTATAAACTTAATCAAAGTTGGGCAACTTAAATTTAGGATAAAACTAATAGGACACATAAAAAATGAAAGGAGTATATAACTTGGGAGGAATAGCTACATGTGCACATGGATCTGCTGCCATGACGCGCCGCTGCATATATATAACTATATGTACATATAGTATAAATAGATTGGTCGCCAAGCGGATACGGTCCAACATGCATAGTCGATCTTAGCATCGGTAATCGCGCCCTCGATCCCTAACATGATCCATCATCATCATCATCCCTTGTGTTGTTAATCGTGATTAGGCAAGAGTATAAAGTACTTAACGCCAGATGCCGCTAATTAACAACGATTACACTAGATAAGTACTATAAAGAAAGGAGATAAGCACAGGCGCTTAGCGCCAGCGAGCCCTGTCGCAAGAGCTACTAGGAATCGGGGATGCCCAAGATCCTCCCCCTCTTATGGGCGACGACGTACGGCCCATGTCATTGTTTAATGATGGCATACGTAAGGACTCCACTAGCCAGTAGCAAAGTGATGCTGACATGCCTTTTCTTTTTCAAACAATTTTAATTATGACCTTTGATCTATTTATATACTTATAAAAAATGTCTTTGCGTCGTTACGAGAGTTAATATTGGCGATGGTTGGCTTTGCTGTCGTGAGCGATATCCAGTGGCCACACAGACGACATCAGCGCGCTAGCCTCCCAACATATCTTAGCGATTAGCTTTGGTTTGACCGCTAGAGCTGTTGGGTGTCATTCTCTCTGTTGGACTATGTAGAAAGTCGATCATCGCCTCGCGCTACAAAGCTAATAACCTGCGGCGGCCTGTTGCTTGCTCCTCCATCGTCCACAAGGAAAAGGCGACGAGCGAGCCGCAGACGTCGCCGGAGACACCGTGCGTGGTAATAATGTTATTGCTTTTCAGCGCCGCCGCCACGACCGCGCAGCTTGCTACATCACCAACATTTTTACCTTGGTTCGCTCATCACTGTCCGATCCGGCCGGCCGGCGTGTGTCCTCTTCTCGACCGGAGCCTCCGCCGTTGCTTCGATCAGTGCCATCCACACGGACGGCGACGCGCAGGGCCATGGGCTCCGCCACGCCACGTCGTCGTCGTCGTCGTCGGTAGTAATGCCTTTCGGTTGAACCGGCCGGACACCACCTTGTGGCCATCTTGTGGCTAACGTATATGTCCGTCATCGCCTACAGAGGAAACGCCAACAACTACTGATGCATGCCTTTATTTTTGCTCCTAGGTGGCGACGCGTACCATTTTATTTACCGCCATGCATATATTCTCTCTTGGCTTAATCTTTTTTACTGAGAATCCGCATGAGAGCTATGTATGCTCTTGTCGTCGTTGTGCTTTTGTCGATGGAGATATCTGAGAGCTATGTATGCTCTTGTCGTCGTTGTGCTTTTGTCGATGGAGATATCGATTTTCTTGATGGCCATTCTTATGGACATGAATTTATGTTATTTTCTTGGTAGAGGGCGTGCTCTACTAGACGTTTCGTTTTACCGGCCGCCAAGTTAGTTTGTCAGTTTCACCGCCAAAAATTAGTGGTTGCTTGCATTGTAGTAAATGACAGTGATTTCTTCTCCTTCTGTACGTATTGAACTCACGGTAATTACTTTTTTTGTATACCAAACGGAATGCATCATGGAGGCGGGTGGAGCCTCTCGTCTCCAAACGAAATGCATATATGATGGTGATATAAGGCTACTCTCATTGGACGTTAATTTCATCAGGAATTTCATACATTACAAACAGCCAGTTAAAAAAAAACTACTGTACCACTTGGTAACATGCACCGGTAGTATTGATGTGTCTATGTCGACCAAGGATGAACTCGTCGGAGAGCTACGTGTCAATGCTTTCATCGTCGTACTTTTGTCGATGGGCATTGATTTTTTCATGTCCGGTCCGGTCCCCATTTTGCAGCATAACAATTTCCTTTTCAAAATCATTGGCCCAAGTTGATTTGCCTCTCAATCTTGAAGAACCGTCGGTCTATCAACCCGTGCTGTCGCATGGCCTAACAATTATGAGAGTCATGGATATTAATTATTTTATTAAAAAAATAGAGTACCATAGCTAATAATCAAAATTATTTACTTCGTACTATTTCTCTCATTTGTTAAATACATTTTTTTTACTTTGAATCGCTCTCCTATATTTACATGATGAGTCAATAAATTATTCCATCCATTTTCAAATATAAGACGTTCTGGGTTTCTAAATACATAGATTTTGCTATAAATCTAGAAACACGCTACGTTTAGATTCATAAAAAAACAATGTATCTAAAAAAGTATTTTATATATCAACCCGTTGTGTCGCATGGCCTAACAATTACGGGAGTCATGGATATTAATTATTTTATTCAGAAAATAGAGTCACATAGCTAATAATCAAAATTATTTACTTCGTACTATTTATCTCATTTGTTTAATATTTTTTTTACTTTGAATCGTTCTCCTATATTTACATGATGAGTCAATAAATTATTCCATCCGTTGTAAATATAAGTCATTCTGGGTTTTCTAAATACATAGATTTTGCTAGAAATTTAGACACACGCTATATCTAGATCCATAACAAAAACAATGTATCTAGAAAAACTAGAACGACTTCTAATTTGAAATGGAAAGAGTATCTATCTCAAGTGCTTGGTGGCCGGCCTGGCAGATTTTCGTTGGGACATTTGGACCCCTGTCTCTGTTCGTGGGAGCAGTTCAGATCATCCTGATAAACAAAAAGTTTGCAACGCCAAGAGCACGAGTTAGGCAGACGCATATTAGTATTAGCAATATAAGGGCACGTGCAGCGGTCAGACGACCCTCGTCTTTTTGAAGCCAGCTCGGCACATGCATCCGACGTGGGCAGCATTTATTGAAGAAAGAGAGCAGAGCCGGCGTCTCGTTCGTCTACGGCAGGGGCGCGTGCTCCCAGGTAAATCGCCGAGCACTGACGCGCGTTGTACGAACGGGTGACGGTCGTCGACGGCAGCGCGGATCTGTTGTGCGCGAGCACACCCTTCTCCCCAAAGTTTCCCCATCACCAGAGTTCGGTCATCGCCGCCAGTAGCAGAGGACCTGCGGCCTTTGGTCGCCTTGATTCAACACTGTCGTCGCCCGATTGGAGCAAGAAGAGGCCGCCAGGAGGTTCACATCGTCGAGCCGCGTCCGTTCCACTCGTCCTCGTCGTTAGCTCCTCACCGGAGGAGCCCCGCACCGAGTGACCCGTATTAGCTGCCATTTTGCAACTTAACACTTTTTAAAGATAAATTCCCGATTTCCCTTGGTCACAGAATCAGTGTATTGTATGAAAATATTGGTAGGTTATGTATCAGAAGATGGCAACGTTATAGATAAAGGGGAAATTAGATCTACATGAGCAATCGAGTCAGTCATTTATTATATCATATCGTGTGTTTCTAGTACTTATCAATATAAATATACATATTATATTTATGCTTTTAAGTGACTCATGTAATTTATTTGAATATATAATATGTAATATTTTATGGAGACACCAAGTAGGCTACAAAGATCAAACTATACTTGATCAACGTGGTTTTATGTGTACATGGATGAATTAAATAATTTGTAGACGGCTAAATAGACAGCTCATTGTACAAGTTGTCTATTTAGCTGTCTGTATGTGACATGGCACATCAAATAGACAGCAGCTGTCTAAACTGATGTACATGCCCTAAAGATGCTGTGAGCTCTGAGACAAACCTATTAAGAAGCTAATTAAGTGATCGACTGAGAGACCCTAATTAATAAAATAAGTCGTAAACAACTAGTAGTAGCCGCCTGTTGGATTTGCATGCATGGCTAATTCTGTGCTAGCTCCTGGTCTGTTGACGAGCTGTATACTCTCTTTGTTTTTTAATAGATGTCGTATCAGATTTGTTCTAAGTCAATATAACTTTGACCAAATTTGTAGTAAAATATAACAATTTGTATCATACCAATAATATGTACTATTGGAATATATTCTATGGTGAATTCAAAGCAATAAATTTGGTATTGTAGATGTTATATTTTGTCTAAAAACTTGGTCAAAGTTGAGCAACTTTGATTTAGAACAAAACTAATATGATATGTAAAAAAAACCGGTGAGAATACTATATATATACAGTGACATGCTTCTAAAACCCTTGCAGCTAGCTAGCTGGACACACTGAAAACCGACAGATGGAGCTCGCACTACCACTACTACAGAAACCATTTTTCAAGTCACTATTTTCACAGCCGGTTTTTTGAAAGTGGCGCAGAAAATATTTTCACAGTCGGTTTTCTTTCGCCTACCGCTGGGAAAGGTAAAACCGGCTGTGAAAGGGGACTTTCACAGCCGGTTTTTTAACCGAACCGGCTGTGAAAATCGAGACCTTTTCACAGCCGGTTCGGCTAAAAAACCGGCTGTGAAAGTCCCCTTTCACAGCCGGTTTTAAGACTGACAAAAGGTGACATTTGCAGGTACTTTTCACAGCCGGTTTTCAAGAAAAACCGGCTGTGATAATGAATTTTCACAGCCGGTTTTCAAGAAAAACCGGCTGTGATAATGAATTTCAAAAATGACAACTAGAAGCAAGTTTTTTGAACACTAAATGAAGTCAAATGAAAAAGTGATGAATACCAAAGATTCATAACTCATCAAGATCTACAAACTTCATTTAGGTCATTACTCCATTTGACAAAGTTTGAACAATCTAATTTTTGAATTTCAAAAAATGGTATCTAGATTCAAGTTTTTGGAACACTAAATGATGTCAAATGAAAAAGTAATGAATACCAAAGATTCATAACTCATCAAGATCTACAAACTTTATATAGATCATTTTTTCACTTGACAAAGTGGTTACAACATGTAGTACAAATTTGACAAACCACTTTGTAGTACATATAGAACTATGTTAGGTGTTTGTCAAATTTGTACTACATGTTGTAACCACTTTGTCAAGTGAAAAAATGACCTATATAAAGTTTGTAGATCTTGATGAGTTATGAATCTTTGGTATTCATGACTTTTTCATTTGACATCATTTAGTCTTCCAAAAACTTGAATCTAGATACCATTTTTTGAAATTCAAATATTGGATTGTTCAAACTTTGTCAAATGGAGTAATGACCTATATAAATTTTGTAGATCTTGATGAGTTAAGAACCTTTGGTATTCATGACTTTTTCATTTGACATCATTTAGTGTTCCAAAAACTTAAATCTAGACACCATTTTTAGGTATTATTGTCATTATTTTATAAAAAGGTTGCAGAGAAAAAATGAATTATCCCTAGCAAACATTTGAAATTTTCACCATTTTTTAGGATATGAGATATAATGGAAATGAAATACTTAAAACATATTTTTATCTAATTGTTTATGTATTATTTGAGATACATGTAGTTGAAATTCATTTAAATTATTAAAAATATTAAATGAGTTATTATTTTTTTGAAATTTGTACGATACATCTTATATGTAGTCTACTACATATAAAAATATATTCGTGTATATGATACACATGTATATACGATACACACTTCTATAGGACTTAGCGTATTCTTTCACGTTTCTGCGCCGAGACAACTTTGTATGCTCATATACAAGGTCTATCATTTTTCATAGGTGTTAGGACGCATATAAGTTGCCCCGGAGGAGTTTCGGCTTTTTTCGACAACGTTAATGATTTTTCATGCTTTATTTGAATTTCTGGGCATTTTTTTGAGAAAAAAATACGGAAATGCCTAAACCTTCTCCGAAAATTGTTGGATTTTTTCATGAGCCACTATTTCAATGAATGACTCCATCGCACAAAGATCTTGCCATTTTGAGAAGCCGGTACTGCACATTGTTCACAATCTCGAACCTACTCGGCACACTTCTATAGGACTTAGCGTATTCTTTCACGTTTCTGCACCGAGACAACTTTGTGTGCTCATATACAAGGTCTATCATTTTTCATAGGTGTTAGGACGCATATAAGTTGCCCCGGACGAGTTTCGGCTTTTTTCGACAACGTTAATGATTTTCCATGCTTTATTTGAATTTCTGGTCATTTTTTTGCAAAAAAAAATACGGAAATGGCTAAACCTTCTCCGAAAATTGTTGGATTTTTTCCATGAGCCATTATTTCAATGCATGACTCCATCGCAGAGAGATCTTGTCAGTTTGAGAACAGCGAGACAGAATCGAAGGACCACCTGCGCCGTAGTGATCACTGATCATTCAGTCAGTCTCGCTCGCACGCCATGCCCTGAAAACCATGCAAGCTATATCCCAGTCTCTCTCCTGTCAAGAACCCAACAACACGGCAGCATGCAGATCAGGAGGGACAACCAGGCAGCGAGACGATATCCATGAGTCACAACATGCATGCCGCTTTCACATCATACTACTTCATATGTGTTCATGCCGCTGCTACTGATGATACCCTGCTCCTCTGTCTACATACACAGCCAGCAAAAAAGCAAAACAAGTGCAGCTTTAGCTCTGTATGCTTGGAGTCAGCAGGTTCAACGCGCACGCATGAGTTCTATCATTTCGGGGTTTTCATCCAATAATCCAGACTCAGAAAACTGTATGGAAAGAACCGATCTGTAACCGTACAGAATTAGTATTAAGCAAAACATGAGGCATGCATGCGCATGATCTTCAGCATATCTAAAAAACCGTCTTATTTGAATGCATTGAGCTTGATTTTAAACTAAGCATTTGATTTTTAAGCATGTGCCTTGTGAAGGAATAGTAATAAGAACTAAACCAGAACACATGTGCTAAGAATTAATTTATTAAAATACAACTTTTCAAGTTAAACCACAGATTTAGGTGTTTTTTTTAATTACAAATATAGCAATCTGGAAAAAAAACCATTTTAAATCAATAATTCTTGAGTTTTGGCGCGGCGAGAGCTGTTTACACTGAATATGATCTCCAAGAGATAAAGAAAAATTACCTGAAATCATGGGTAGAAAAGTAGTATTTTGATGAACTGATTCCCATCTTATGTATTATGATGAAGTTCTCCTTCACAGTTAAATATGGCTCGAAATTATCAGAGATGCTAAAGAGGATGCACATGTATGCTCCATGCATGGTTTGGTTATTACTAATTTATTCTTTATATTTCATTTGCCAAAGAGGATGCACATGTATGGCTCGAAATATATATATATATATATATATATATATATATACACACACACACACACACACACACACACACACACACACACACACACACACACACACACACACACACACACACACACACACACACACACACACACACACACACACATAC
>CM014273.1:57618092-57670251 GCA_004135705.1 Alloteropsis semialata
CATGCCCCCACCTCAACAATTTTTATCCATGGTTAAAGAGAGAAAGAAGAAAATATGGAGAAAAAAGAAGGGAAAGAGGGGAGAGAGAAAGAAGAACAAGTTGAGGCCTCCCCCTCTCAATTTCTAGATTCGCCACTGGCTAGAGTATAATGTCAAAGAAGTTCTGTACGCACGCCTCCTGCTGCTATATGTGCTGATGATGCCGGTGGCGTATGGCACTGTAGTTGCCGTCTTCGCTGATCTCACTGAACCATTTTCGTCGTCATTTACTCGCTTCATTTCGATCGTATTGTCGCGGGGTCAGAGATGCATTGTCGATGGGGCAGCCGGAGGACGTACGTCGCACAATGCAAGTACATGCTTCGTATTTTCTCTGCATCGAAATATTTGTCACTGTTGACTTTTCTCTAAAACATTTGATGTTTTACTTTATTTAAAAAATAAAAAAGTATACAAATATGTAAAAGAGAAATTATACTTTAAAATACATATAATGATAAAACAAATTACAAATAAAAAATAATATGTACAAAATTGAATGGCGAATGATCAAAAATCAACAGCGACAATATTTCAATATGAAGGCAGTATTATACTGAAGCTAATACTCTCTTTGCTTTTGACTATCGGATGGAGGTGATCTGGTGATGTACTCGTGTACGTGCGATCGATCCGCTTCACAGCCGGCATCTTGATGATGGCCTTTAATCTGCACTGTCGTACGTATATACGAAGCACAAGACGCGGTTACATCGTACGTGTGTACGCTACGTCGAGCGGTTGATTAACGAATTCAGTACAAACACGACGAATCCATCCAGAGATGATCCCATGTCGAAAAAGAAAAAAAAAGAAAAGGAAACGGACTAGGAAACTCGTGGCCGGTCGGTTCGAGTCCGTAACGAACCCAACCGTCGGTCAAACCGATCGGAATCCACCGCCACACGCGCCAGCCGCACGGGGACCTTATAAAAGCGCGACACGCGTCGGGCGAGCCAGCAGTTGGTGGAGCCCAGGCCCTATGCCCTAGGCGCCGGAGCAAATGGACGGCGGCGGCACGACCTCGTACGTGGACCTCGCGATCGAGGATGATGTCGACGGAGGGGCGACTACGCCACCGCCGCCGCCGCCGCCGCAGCAGCAGCCTCCGGAGGTGGCGGTGGCGGTGGTCCTCGCGATCAGCAGGAGGCTGGGGCCGCGCGTGTCGCGGCCGAAGCGGCGGCGCGCGGTGGTGCCGGGCGCGGTCGGGTCAGACCACGGCGCGCGGCGGACCAAGGAGTTCATGCAGTGGCGGGAGTGGTACCTGCGCGAGAAGAGGCGGGAGAGGGAGGCGGCGCGGTGGTACCACATCGGGATCCCGCCGCAGGCGTAGCTCCAGCCACCAGCCTTGGGCGTCGACGACGCATTGCATTGGACCTTGTTTGATCGATTATCAAGAAATTAGGGTTCGGTTTGGATTTGTTAACCCGAACTGAAATTAATCAGACACCCAGTAACCAGCCATTTCCGATTGTGCATTGTACTCGTCAGTGATATCGTTATGTATGCTTCGTGATTTCTTTGTAACGCACAGGTCATGTTGACTGAAAAAAAAATGTATCCCTTGCAATTACATGCACATATCAGTTCTCTGCATATAAATTTAAAATTCTAATCACAATTTTACACAAGATAAAGCTGTATGCAATTGGACCAAGACAGATTAATCTTAACGTGGCATGAGAACCAAAGCTATATAATTCTGCTTATGAGTGTTTGGAACGCACCAATACTAGTATTGTACTGCAACATAATCTTGAATAAACTATACTTAGATAACATGTACATGGCACCAATGGAACAGGCTGACTGTCAACAGCTCATCTAGATTTCTCGTCAGATTCTGAAAAATGGGCGCTTTCAATTTGGCGGGTGATCTGTGAAACCGCATAGTGAGAGCCGCTTGATGCCGCGTAGTAAGATGTCACAGTGAGCTGAGCAAACCTTGGAAGTGCATATGCTGCAACAAGTAAACAGATCATTAGATACCTGGCACTAGGGAGTAGGGATTAGGCAGTATACACATTTCCAAATTTATCAAAGTGTCAATGCCGATAAAGAAGTGGTCTACAGCGAATAATTCTGTCAAACAACATGCATGCTATGTGTCTCCAGAAAAGAAGATATGAAATCAGGATTTGGGTATGTCTGATGTGTTTGGCACAGGAGCAGAAGACATGGAAGAGACCAGAATAGTTCCGGTTTTTCCATTAAGGACTTGAGGAAAGACCTTCATCAGATTGGCTAACACCATACATACCCATACTCAATTAGCTCTGTAAACTCTGTCAACTATACAAGTTAAAAATTTCCATCACTCCCATTTGTTCAAGGTAGAAACCTAGCTGTGCTAGCAAACGTTGGCATCGCATCTGACATTTTTGCTATACTTTACGAATAGCAAATCCTGTTCTATAGGAGAACCAAGAATATTAAAGCACTAAATAGAAGTATAGAACAACTCATGGAGATCAAGATCTGAAATAACTTTAAAAGGAACTTCACACTGTATTTTGACCTGAACAGCTAAGCTATCTTATCACTTGTTTCGTTGGAACATATTTCATATAACAACAAAGCGCAACGTTTGCAAGCCAGTATTTGTTGAACATCCATCCTAGTTAAACTGGAATACTTTTAGGCACACGACTGGATTGAGGGATATGAAAAGAATCAGACAGGGGCACCTACTAACTTTGCGTCGTTCATTATAATGTGTAGAAAACAAGATGGAGAGGCTCATGGGAAAAAATGACCACATCGAATCCCAGACTTATGACATAATTCCTTTCAATTGCATATATAATTTCTGTTTATGTACAGTAGCCAAAACACATTCACTTTTTTGTTTCATATTTTCGTGCATAGCTCTCCAGTTTATATATATGAAGCATTGGTTTAATAATCAGATTACGAAATGTCGAGTAATTTGTGCGAACAATTCCATAGAGCTTAAATATTTTTCAGAAACAGATATATTTGTTGGAGACTTACCGCCAAATACAGCACTGGCACCTGAGAACAGCAGCAGTGGTGGCACCTGCACAAAAATAACAACTTCGACAGTGAACAAATTGTAATAATGCTTCTCAAACTTCTATAGCCACCGAAATCACAGAATCTATTAGCGATTGCCACTGAAACATATGACAGCACATGCCCAAAGCAAGTTGCAAGTACAAGATCAAATGCAACAATACCAATAATCTCATAGCCAAAACTGAATTTGTGTTAAGAAGGTTGGCTCCCTAAGGCCTAACATGTAGTATGCCCAGTTCAAAGTCCACAATCCAAAGTTTCTATCAAAGAAAATGTAGGCAATCAAAGACCTCACTTGGACTATTCCTTTGTTTTCAGCAAATACTGTTTCCCAATAATCCTACAACACTAAATATTTTAAAATGCATCAGCACATCCCAGTTTGGAGTTCAGTTGAGCTTGATGTCTGGGTGCGTAGCAACATAATCTTTGTTTTCTTTGGATCAAGCACTCTGGCAGCTCAAACCTTATTAAAAAAAGAACAATCACCCTTTTTAACCGGCCAGCACATACTGCACGCGTTCTTTATTAACATTATAACCTATTCTTGCCAAAGCTGATTCCACAGGACAAGAAACAAGTATGGTTTTTTGGGTGATAAATTGTTTACCAAAGATCATCGTGCTACCTAACAGTGGATAATTTCCTGCTCTACATCTCTTAGTAATACAATTGTGTTCTGAGTTTAGACTTCAGGCATGTTATATATCAAACCAAACTATACTAGAGCAATCTTTGCCTGGATCAGAAGAAAGCTACCAAATATAGATAATATAAGAACATGTAAAAGTACTAATACATGAATAAACATCAGCAAATAAAAACAAAGAACTCACCCCAACGAGCAACTGCAGCCACTTCGGCCCCTTCACATGCTTTTGGACAAAAGGGATCCCTGTTCCAAAAGAAACAACAAAGTAATCTCAATTTCTGGACACCGGGCTGCCTACGGATTCAACCTCAAACACGCAACTGGGCAATACCTGTGTTAAACCCGTGCACAGCACTAAGCAATGCGCCGGCGCCGGAACCAGCCTACAGTAACAGCACAAACAGGAAAAATCAAAATCGCACACAAGTTAGCAACAATTTCCCCCCGGCTATAACACAAAAGGCCACACGGATCTCAGAGCCATGTGATCGCGAACCGAGAGAGAGAGATCCCGAGGTTACCACGGCGGTTGCGTCGTGCAGAACGGAGGTGATGGCCCAGTCCCCCTCTCCCTGCGCCGCAGAACAGAAGAACGGGTCAGAAGGAACACCACGAAGGAAGAAGGGTGTGGAGGAATCGGGAGAGGAAGGGTAAGGTGGAGAGACGCACCGCGGTGGGGTTGAGGAGGGAGAGGCATCGCGGGCAGCGGGCCGAGCCAAGGCCGGGGTTGATGGTGGGGTCGCGGTGGAGGTGCGCGCCGCTGCGGAGCTTCTCCTCGTACACCTCCCGAGTCCCCATGCCGGAGGAGGGGGTTGCGCCGCCGCCGCCGCCGCTTCTCGGGTCGGGGGCGTCGAATCGTCGATGACTCGCGCTGGGCTCGCGGGGTGGGCTCTGGACTCTGCACCTCCGTTGGTGGTTGTTCGTGGAGCCCGCGCGCGGTCAGGGCCGGGCCACGTCTATTTGGCAGAGCTCTTGCTCAGCTGGTGTTTGTTTAATAAAATTAATTTTTTAAATTTTTTAATTTAAATATAAAAGAAGAACAAAGTGACTCAATAAAAAATCCCGATCAACTCATAGCTTTACAGATTTTTAGAGCCAGTAATAACCGGCTCTATCTCTACAAATTTGTAGAGTTTTAGCAAACATGGCCTAAGTATGTTGGAGATATGTACAATGGCACGGACAACACGATCCAAGGATAGCAAATCCACGCCCTCTCAAGTGACGAATTAATAATCTCTCGAAAAGAAGTGAGCTTAGAAATAATAATATCTAATTTGTATTTCCTATTAATCTAATGGTATCAAAAGTTCTGATCATCAAAAAATTGTTGTAAGTTATGTGTTAGGTTTCAGAAACGTCTATTTAAACCTTTGCCCCCCAGCCCCAAGGTGAGATCTCGTTCCTATCAATTAGTATCTAAATCTAATCTCTATATTAAACTTTAAACTCTTGTAGAACTATCTAAGTTTAATCTGTGTATTAAAGCTTAAACTCTTGGAGAATCAAGATCTCGACGTGCGTGAGATCAAATCAAGTGAGAAATTGAGAGAGCTCGAGCCACATAAGTATAATGCAATCACTAATGATTTTCTCGTAGACATAGTGGTTGACTAAATGAAGTGTTGATTTGATTAAGAGGAAATTATGCCTGGCAGCACTTTGCCACCACATCGCTGATCTAAGACTACTAGATGCCAAGTGCACATAGCCACTAACGTTCACATGGGAAATTGAGTGAGAATACCGTATCGGTTTACTAAACCGGTTAATCCAACTGTACACTCATTTCACACCACTAATCTCCATTGCGCCACATAACCTTGTATCAAGAATAGCTTCCATCTTCCAAACCGTAGGCAACTCCTCAAATTGAGGAACGAAAGGTGAGGTGAGCCTGGATCTAACTACTGAAATATGGGATGTCCAAGGTTTGCATTAGGCCTTGTTTAGTTCGCGAAAGGTGCAAGAAGTTACATTAGGAAGCGTAGTCTTTTTTTCTTTCGACCCAACATAAAAGCTCAAGTCTAGTTGTAATGAGGGTGAGGTAGCCTTGAAATCCAGAGTAGGTTAGTAACTCTCCAATTATTTAAGCCAAATATGTTTTTTGCAATGTAGTCTTTTTTTCTTTCGACCCAACATAAAAGCTCAAGTCTAGTTGTAATGAGGGTGAGGTAGCCTTGAAATCCAGAGTAGGTTAGTAACTCTCCAATTATTTAAGCCAAATATGTTTTTTGCAATGAGAAACTGACACGTTTCGTCTATTAGTTTTTCGGTTCGGAAACAGATTCGTCCTTCCAACTAGAAGGACCAGCGCATAATAAAAGGGAACATTTGGGTAAACATAGCGCATTATAGTATATAAACTATACAGAGCAAACACATCTGGCGGCTTCTAAACTTTGAAGGGCCAACAAGAAAATCCCAAGCAAACAGATAATGACTCAAAAAGTCCAAAGTACAATTGTTCACATATATGATGCAGACATGTAGCAACCATCAAATAATACAACAAACAAATATAGAACCATGTTGCATAATGCCTGTTTGTACATCAAATTCGAGCTCAACACAAACACCCAAAGGTAAGTAAATCATCAATGTAATGTAACAAGTAAAAAAGCGTCATAAGTAACAGATCTTCAGTTATCACAGCTAATGTAGACTATTTCAACAATATATAAATATATACCGCAAGCATTTAAATTGTAAACTGGAATTTCAAAAGGTGCCAACAAAGTTATCACATTGCCTGATCATTCATGATGTGGTAGGCTCCAGTTACAAAGAACCCCAAAATCAGATTGCATTCAATCGCAGAACACACTACAATGCCTGTCTGCGCTGCTAAAATTCCCAACCCAATGTGTAATAAATTAGATTAGGTCAAGACAAAAACAAATGGAAAGCAACCTTGGTGCTCGTGCGAGAACTTGCCAATGTTTAACTCACAATCTACATCATACCAGTTCAGATGGGTTACTGAATTCACCTGGGGGAAGGAAAAGCTAACAAAAACCTTGTTATAGCTTAAATAGATCAGAAAGAGCTGCACTAAAAATAAAGGTGCTTCCTGTTAAAAGGAGCCTACTGTTGTTACATAAAGGCTCTTGTGACCCCCCTAATTACAGATAATTAAGAAACCTTCAAAAGCTGGGTCTCCAATTCATATGACCGAGCTGCGGTTGCTGATAAGCCCCAACTTGGGGGCCAGGAGCCGCCACACCGACCCCAACATTGGGACCAATCGCTGATGGCACCTGTTGATGCACCATGGGGTGCGGACTTACAATAGAAGGAGGCTGCTGGGGATGGTATAAGCCTGGGAACTGAGCATGAGAGGATTGAGCCGTAGCATTGAAAGATGCATTCGCCGGATTTGGCACAAAAGCCCCAGGTGGTGTAGCTTGACCTGATATGTTGTAGTATGATGGAACCTGCATAGTTGGAATCTCTCTAGGTGTCTGAATCCATATGTCAGATGTCTCAACCTGCGGAAGATACTCAAATCAGTAAAAGAAAGCTGTCGGCGAGCTCACAAACAACTAACGCCCACCATAAATACACCAAAATGAAAATTTCCTAAAGCTATTTTCACTATATAAGAGTTCCTTGTTATGCACCCCATCTGATTTATTAAAGTACAAAACCCAGTAAAGTTAGGCGCATTCCTATTAATGTACTACAAAACCATAGCAACAACGAAAAAGGTTCAAAAAAACAATATCCAAAAGTTGTAAATTGTACCTGCGGTGTTGAGGCATAGATGTTGTTATCCTTGTATTTCATCCTATTAACATCATCAACACCAACTGCAGCTCCAATGACACCAGGAGAACCAATTGTAAAACCTGGATGGGTGTAATTTCCATAACCGGAAGGGTTACCAGCTGGGACTGGTTTATACTGTGAAACTCCATACTTCATGCCTCCTGCAGTTAAATGTGAACCTCCACCGGGCATCTGAAGATAATTATTTCCATTTGATGGATAAGGGACATTTGGCGAATAGTTTGGCATATGCATGGGATAAACTGGAGAATAGAGTTGTCGATATGGCATGAAATTTGGAAAATGTTGCACATGCATTTGTGGGTACATCTGTGCCGCGGCTTGTTGCTGAGACATATGTTGCTGCTGTGAAGAGATTGCAACAGGGCTGTTGCTCACAATCTGTTGGTTTATGGCCTGCAAAGGTCAGCACACGTCACAATTTAATCATGAGATTTACTAAGACAGCTTTACACAAACAATGTTATATTCCTTGAACAGGATATTATGTTTTTATTAAGATCAACAATGAATGGGAGATCCTTTCAGGAAAATGAAGACAAAATGTGGCAACAGCCCAACAGCATGAGACAAAGCACTAAAACAAAGACTGGCTTCTCAAATTTACTTTATAGTATGCAGACTAATGTACTAAATTACAAAACAGCTGAGTGGCAGTGTTGAGCACAGTTGAGCTTCCCAGTCAGGCTTAAGCTGTGATACTAGACCCATATCTTTTCCACAGCAAGGAGTTTAATAAATGAGAGAACCAGGTAAGAGTAAACGTGTAATTCAGGCAAACTATCACAAAACTGGACTATTAGGAGCCGCGATCAAAGTGATTAAAAGCAGGGGGATTATGGGATAATACTACGAGGTGATGCTGTTATAAAGTAATCACCTATAGAATGTCTGAAAAATAACAACACAAAAGGTCTATGGGAGAGACATGGTGAAACTACCTCAGATGTGGAAGGGAGTACTTGTGAGTGAACATTAGATTCTGGCATCCTGAACACTTGCACGGCATTACCTGCTTCCGGGTTTTCTGAGGGGTATCCCTGATGAGAGTGCGGGATTGTAAGCAGTGAAACAACATATTTCATCCAAATTACTCTTTAGTCAAAGAAATTTTTTAATTTGGGATAATCAGTCAATCTGTTATATTTCTACACCAATATGCATTTAGAATCATTTCAATTTAATGTATGGAAATTACGTTGGTTCTGAATCACAATACTATAGATAGACAAATATTATATAGGAATAAGTATTTAAAGTTGTATTATGAAATATCAATTGCATCCAGGTAAGAAAAATTTTTATTAACCAAAGAGTGTGCACATTCAAGGAGTACCAATGGGCAACAGAATTCCAATAGCACATTTACCTGAGAAGAGGAAGCTAATACTTGCTGATGTACATTAGGCTCCACCAGTCCATATAATTGTGCCTCATTATTTGAATGCATATTAGGCTCTTCATGACCATATGTCTACAAAAATTCAAGTTTTACATGTCAATCAAGATACCAATAAACAATCTAGAAAACAAACTGGCTTCCCTATGACCCTATCTATCTAATAAATAACTTAACAAATAAAATGCCAAGCAAAGAAGGCCCTCAACCATGTAGAGAATCAACAAAATATTCACTGCCAAGCGTGCTTCAGCACCGATTGGAGTGTCACTCTAAACTAAACCCATACAAGTCTTCACATTAACTTACCGAAAAAGCAGTCAAATTTGAGGTGATTTGAGCACTTTCTCCATCGGCAGCACCGATTGGAGTGTCACTCTGAACTAAACCCAGACCGTCATCATTCTCTACTTGTCCACTCATTCTATCACTATCCTCAGATGGTGGTAAAGAAATCTCAGCCGTTGATGAAGAGAGATGCTGCGAAGATCTAGCTTGCTCATCCACGTCATCGTGACCAGCACCCAAACTATCATCTTCGCCAACCTGTTGGATCGGATCTTGTACACTACATATAACAAAAGGATTATCAGAGAACGTCATATTCTCTAAATTACCCACAGCTCACACCAGGAGTAGGAGTGCATAGCATTCAGACATGACACGCAATTAAAATTATTAAAGGAAAAACAAATGAATATGGTCAGAATTTGTCAAATCACCCAAGAAGTTGTAAATATAACACAAATGGCTATGCCAATAAACTGCAGGCCTGAAAACCATTCACCGTGTAAAACCATTAACCATAGATGCGACTTAAACTACAGAGCCCAGTTTTATTGAATAATAAAGTAATTTAACTATAAAAAACAAAATGAACCGCATAACCTAATTTAGTACTATTCAATAATAAAGAACTTGCAAGGGATTAGCTTCATGCAGCATTATTGTTGAGTTTATATAAAGAACTGGAAAAGGTTCACCTAACTGTTCTGGTTGTTCATAGTCTGGAGAGGTTGAGGCTGGTACTTGTTCCGAATCTAAACCAGATGTGAAACTGCCAAACCTTAACTTTGTCTGCTCATATTCTGGCACACGAAGATGTTCCGGGATGATAACATGCTCTACCTCAACTAAGTTAGCTTGTGAAAGTTTATCAGACAAGTCGTTTACATCTGGTGCATTAGCATTTTCAGTGTTGCTAGCTGAAGGAGAAACAGCTTCAGCTACACTGTTATCTGCATCAGTGGTGGGTGACTTCTTTGTCGATTTTGGCTTCCACTCCTTAATAGGATGAACTGCTGCACAGACAGAATTTATCATTTTCAGATTATTTGCCATAAACATGACTAGAGAAAACTTAAGAAGTCAAGTGGTGAAGTCTAATATGTGTTCAATTTAGCAAATTTGTGGCAGGACAGAGCATTTCCGGAAAAGCATCTTAAATTCAAAACTCATTCCACATGAGAGGTGCAGTTATTATTTTTTTATGTCAGAGCCACATATTTATATGAAACAAAAAAGAAGAACAGTATATGTGCTTCACTAGAGCATATAGATCATACAGTACCCGGTTACAAAACTGATTAAACCATTTAAAATTAATTAGTCTGTAAAAATATACGTTTGTTTCCAGACTTAAAAGATGTACATCACTACTTAAATATTTTCCACAAAATCCTTACTTTAGAGTTGCTGTTGACAGAACTAACATTTTAACAACCACCCTACTGCTGACCGAAATTACAGCATAAACACCACTGGAGAATGTTACCTTTTTGGTTGCTTATAGGACCCTGGTGATACCTGTTGACGTTTTGGGCTGCAAAAGATCTACCAGTAGGCCTTCCACGAAATATTGTGTCAGGTCTCTGGTTTTGTTGAATGTTTCTAGAAATAAAAGGGGAGTGACGCCCGGACGTCCCAACTGAGGAAAAATTCCCCCTCTGAATATTTGTATGAGAAGAACCGCTTCGTGCATGGACCTGAGAACCCAAACGGCCAACAGGTTGCCTAGATGAATTAATAACTTCAACATGGCGTCGAGCAGGTCCAATAGTTCCACCACCAACTCTGACATTGGATGGCACATGGCCTGGGTCAGAACCTTGGAAGTGCTGCTCATCCTGAGAGTTCTTCAAATATGGCTTTGGATGCTTTTGTGTACCCTGAGCATCATGTTTCCCTTGAAGTGTGTCAGAGTGGGAGTTGTGCTTAGCATTTTGATGTGTGATCTGGCCATCTGAGGTTGTAGCAGGTGAACGGTTTCGACCAGACTGAACAGCCACACTGAACATAGACAATCCAATAAGGAAGTATTAATTAGATTATAAAAGCTGACATAAACATCAGAGGAGGAGAACAAAGAAGCTACGGCTCTGTAATCTAGTTGTTAAGGGTTTCAGTCAAAGAAGCTACTTGTTAGCGTGTTCCATTTACCTCAAGATATGTACCGCCCATGTTTCACAAGATTTGTTCAAGTACGGTGCAGAACAAAGAAATAGATCACTAGTGCATTTTCACAGTTTAAATTACAGTTTGATATTGGAGTTGTTTCAACATCTACACTTGATTTTCTTTAATGGCTGACAATCAATGAGAGACAACCTTTAGCCATAGAGAAGTATTGTGAAATGGAAAGAGTACATCATACAATCATTATACAATTTAGACTGAACAAAAAAAGTGATGACAAGATAGTTTGGCAAACAGATGAGCACACAAAACAGTAACAGCAGCAGCAGAAATTGTCAGGCACATACCTCCTATCAGACATTTGTACATTTGGCGCACCTTTGTGTCCTAGTTCTGGTCTGTTCTCCACTGCACCATGTTGAAATCTATTGTCCCTCACAACCCGAAATTCACGACTAGGGCCTGCATCAAGCAATGAGTTACATATCTGGCGTGATCCCACAATCATGCCAACATGTCAGGTTACAAGTAAAAAACACTTCCGACATGAGGACAACAGATTACAGGGCAATCTGAAAAACACAATATTTCATAATAAACCAGCACATACCTGCAGAACCAAAGGGGGTAAACAAGAAAACATTCAATATCTAAAACGCTCAAATGTTAAACGATTTTCAGTACATAACCCTCTAATCCAACTTGAGGAAACTTTATTATACATCAAACCAAATTCCATGGGTAGAAGAATCTGTCGAAGTTAAAGCAAATGGAAAATTATGCATTTCATGAACTCGATAATATAAGAAGTTGTTCTAATGAAACTAATCTAGATGTCCATTCATCTTAGCTAAAAACCTATAACTCAGAAAGAGATGGCTCGGCAGATTATTTTTTAAAAAAATTGTCTTTTTGAAAATTCTCACTGATAACAGTTAACAAAATTTTTAATTTGTCCACTTAAAAGGCTGAAATCCGAAACCATAAAATCTAAACTGTTGATAGAGAGAGCCATTACAAATTCATAATGCACAAATCATACGAGGCAAAATGAAAAGAATCAAATGGTTTTACAAGATCATACAAGGGTAGGATACACAGGATACACATAACACATAAGTGTTCAAGAAGGCCTTTTAGGACTGGACCAAGGTATGCTAGGCTGTAGTATCATTTGCTGCTTGACAATATTGGATCGTAGTATCGGGCTCTCCTACCACATTCTACGAAATGCATATTTTCATATAAGATTGTAATATATTATATAGATTGGAACCTATAATATTGATTTTGATTATTTGATTGAATTTTTGCAAATTTAAGTGGATATATTGATATTATATTCAACTCACCTTAAACAATATTTTATTGCAACTGAATCATTTAATAAGTCATTTATATCTATTCTTATGTAGAATCATAGTATCCATGTAGGATCGTGTGGTACCTTGTTGAAGATCGCGATAAGATACTAGGTGGGATCAGTATTGTTTTGTTTGGGTAGGATTGTAGTGTAAGATTCTACGATGCATACAGGGATACTGACAACGTTGGTTATAACAAGCCATAGAGAGGAGAACAACCTTAATATTTTTAAAACTAACAACTACAGTAGGCTCAACTTGTGTAGGAGGTCAGTTATGCTACCTGACATCTGGCCCTGATTCAGAGTTTTTCTTTGATCATTCTCAATCCTTTGTGTGTGCGGCTTCATCCGTTGCGAGTTCTGCTCAACTTGTGCAGTACTATCAGCAAAGCTCCTCTGACCAGAACTCTAACAGAGCAACAAATTGTGTTCAGCATAAGAGAATATAAGAATCACTATGTTCATTTAAACAATTGATTTAAACAGATGATTGATATTAATCAAAGACCACACAGGCAAGCTGTCAAGCTTCATAACACACACTTGGACAACAACAGACAGAAGCAACAAACCTCGCATGTTTATTCAATTCATAGAGAACTCATTGGTAATTGCATATCTGTGCAAATAATTCATATCCAGTGTCAAAGGCTCGCACACAAGGTGGGGTCTGGGGAAATGAAAGATAGCTCGACCTGGATGATAGCTCAAGCACTGCACTGGCCCCATCTTCATAGTTCACATACAGTACTTGTACTAAATATTAAAATTTTAGATTGCCATATGGAATACTGCACAATGTACATGATTAACAAGTGCTAGCACCTGTTTGTCTAATGACAAACTTGGCCACACTACAGTCAAGAATACATTAACTCTCTCGGTCTAATATCCATTCATCTGTAAGCTACAACCCTGTAAACAAGGAATGAAGAAAACAAGAAAAAACATAAGAGCAAATAGGTTTCTGTAGTTTGCATATCTTGCACAGAAGCAGCATACATATCTCGTTATATCTTATATGCTTGCAAAGTGAGGTTTCTTTTGTTGGCGCTATCTTGCACAGAAGAGCAAATAGGATTCTAGTGTTGTCCAAAGTGAGGTTTCTTTTGTTGGCGCTATGAGTGCCTGCGTGTACACACAATTTAAGGGCATAGAATCCAAGTGTGCCTTTTTTGCTTTAGACTGTCAAAACATTTGGTTACCAAAACATCGTGACAAAAACACGTATCAAGTATGCTACAAACAAACAAAGAGTAATCCTATAAACAACTTCCTGTCTTAATCCTTCGTTTTGCCAATACATCACAAAATTACAAAAACTGCTATTACCTCTTTCTTCTTGTCCCTTTTTCTTTTCACTTCATGAAATGGATCTGCAAGTGCAAACACAAGAAGAATTACTACCACAAAGAAAACATGAGAACAATTATTACCACAGAGGCAACAGATTACGATAAACTTAGTTGATGGATAAGTAGGATTCCACATGTTTGTAATATTTGCCAACAATAGACACTCCACATATCAGCACCACACAAAAGACATCTCAGAAACAAATCACGGAGATCATCAATATCTAACCATTAGGTGGGTACACACATAAACACTGCAAACAATAGCAAGTGCCACCGGACAAATTTACCTTGACCAACATAAAGCCGAAAATACAAGCAGTCAACAGCTAAAACTAATAATTTGGCCCTGCCTAAAGATCATTGACAGATCAAAATCCTTCACTAAATAAAATCACAGGCTACAACAAGACCACCGTGCTTACTAGTATTATTGTTCATAAAACGCTGACCCAGACTGCGTATACACAATAATCGCCTGAAATCGAGTGCAAATCACATGCAGAGCCTCCCCAAATCGATGCAGCTCGAAAACCCTAGACCGTACGGCGCGACCCCACGGCACCCCGAGGACCACGCGTGCAACGGCAGAGCCGGCCCAATGCGGCCTGGCGCGCCCCCCAAAAAACCCTAGCTCCCGCTGCGGCACGAGATCGATCGAGGCGACCCAGATCGGAGGTAACAGGGCAGAGGGGGAGAGAGGAGACCTTGGTTGAGCAGCTTCTGCGCCGTCTCGTTGGGGTCCATGTTGGACTCGCGGAGGGTGTCCAGGATGTCGGCGTCGGAGTGGCCGCCGACGACCTCCTTGATCGACTGGATGGTGGACTGGATCGCCGTCGTGGTGGTGGGCGAGCGCGCCGCCCCCGCCCCAGCCCTGTCGGAGCCCACGCGCACCCCGCCGCCAGCCATGCCCGCCGCGAGAGGGGAGATCGCCTGGACGCGCGCTAGGACGAGGGAGCGGGTGGTGGTGGAGGCGCTCGCGATCGCCGCCGGAATCGCATCAAACGACGCGAGGCCCTGGGTTTCGGGGTTGGGTCTGGGTTTTGGTTGGAGTGGTTGGGGCCGGCCTGGGCTCGGTGGGTGCGCGTGGTTTTCCAAGGGAAGGGAAGGCGGAGAAAAAAAAAATACTAGATTGGAAATTGAAAAGGTTGCGCGACTTGCGAGGGTGGTGGCCTGGTGGGCGCTGTGCACGAGTTTTACGGCGGGCGGCGAGTGTGGCGAGGCGGTTGGGGTGTTTAAATGACGGATATGCCCCTACATGGGAGAGCAGGAAGCCTGGGGTTTCCGCGTATGGTAGGGGTTAGAGGGGTGCAAGCGTCATTTTCAATGGCGTAAATTCGAATTGTTTTGGAGAGCACGGATTACAGTCTTGTTTGTATTTCATCCGGATTTGATTCCGTGGGCCGGGCCTGCGTTCGTAGTAACTGTGGTTTGGGCTTTCCGGCGGAGTGGCGCCTTGCTGGACCGAAAGGAAGAAAGGGTTTTTCTTTATCTTTTTTGCTTTGCTTGTCCCTTTTGTTTCTAGAAATATTCTATCCGTTCAGATTTGATGATGAGTTTGAACACCCCTCTTTGTTGAAACATGTAGAGATGCTAGGTTTGGCACATTCGGAGATAGATTATTACGTATGATATTGTTCTTGTCTTTTTGGGTGTCCAGGATGTCGGCGTCGGAGTGGCCGCCGCCGACCTCCTTGATCGACTGCATGGTGGACTGGATCGCCGTCGTGGTGGTGGGCGAGCGCGCCGCCCCCGCCCCAGCCCTGTCGGAGCCCACGCGCACCCCGCCGCCAGCCATGCCCGCCGCGAGAGGGGAGATCGCCTGGACGCGCGCTAGGACGAGGGAGCGGGTGGTGGTGGAGGCGCTCGCGATCGCCGCCGGAATCGCATCAAACGACGCGAGGCCCTGGGTTTCGGGGTTGGGTCTGGGTTTTTGGTTGGAGACTTGGGAGTGGTTGGGGCCGGCTGTTGGGGGGGAGGGGTGGTGGGGGGCGCTCGGCGGGTGCGTGGTTTTCCGAGGGAAGGGAAGGCGGAAAAATAATAATAATATTCGGGTTTCTGAAAGACCGCTCTGGCTCCTCTTGCACCTCGACGTTTTCGCCCCCGCTCACACCTTCGCTGCTCGCCACGTCGACCCTCGCGCGGCAATTTTATTGAAAAAAAACCTTTAGCTTTATCAAATCAAACCCTACCAAACCAAATCGGAACTGCAACATAACCTTCTAGGCCTCGTTCGGTTGTACCGATCTGGCTGGATCCGTCCCGCCTGGTTTGAAATCAGGCCAGGCCTGAAATTGTTGTTCGTTTCGGTCCGGTCCGAAAGCAAAATAGGCCTGAAACGGCCATTCCGCCCCTCCCATGGCCCAGAAGAAAACCTGCCTCAGATGCTTGGAAAAGTGAGCGAGATGCGTCAAATATAGAAGATCTGCAACGGAAGTTGATACATGTGAGCAACCAACTGCTGCGGTGGGAAAAGATGACATTTGGAAGTGTACGGCGCGATCTATGTAAATTAAATGCTGAGTTAGAACGCATGAAGGCTGACCCACATCGCCTTGAGCCATCGTATGCAGAACTTAAGGTTGTTGAGAGGATTAGAGAGCTAAATTACAGGGAAGAGCTCATGTGGAGTCAGAGGTCGAGAATTATGTGGCTTGACGAGGGAGACAAAAATACATGATTTTTTCACATGAGAGCGAGCAGGAGGCGTAAGAGGAACAGAATAATCAAGCTATGGAAGCCAAATGGACAATTCACGGAAGATGTATAGCTGACTACAGAATTCTACAAAAAATTGTATAGCTCCGAGGGGATAGAAAATATGGAGGAGGTTTTGAGAGTGGTTCCTACAAAGGTAAGAGCGGCAATGAATGATAAACTTCTCCAGCAGTTTACAGAACAGGAGACAAAGGAAGCATTGTTCTAGATGTTTCCCACAAAAGCCCTGGGACCAGATGGTTTCCCGGCTCATTTTTTCCAGCGCCATTGGGAGTTGTGTGGGAAGGAGGTTACCTCAATTGTGTCGAGAGTTTTAAAAGGAGAGGATGACCCAAAGAAGATTAATGATACGCTAATTGTGCTAATCCCCAAGGTGACGAACCCAGAGGACCTAGGTCAATTCAAGCCAATAAGTTTGTGCAATGTCATATACAAAATAGCGTCCAAGGTGATGGCTAATAGGCTGAAGATCATATTACCAGAAATTATCTCTGAAGAACAATCAGCCTTTGTCCCAGGGAGACTTATAATAGACAATATAATCACGGCATATGAGTGTCTGCATTTTATGAAAAGAAAGAGGGCTCGGGATTTGAGGTGTTGTGCCTTAAAGCTTGACATGAAAAAAGCATATGACCGTATCGAATGGGAGTACCTTTGCTCAATTATGCTCCGTTTGGGATTCCATCAGGTATGGGTTGAGATGGTAATGAGACTGATCAATTCAGTATCTTTTCAGTTCTTCTAAATGGCGAGTGTTTGGAGAAATTTACACCGACAAGGGGTATTAGGCAGGGAGATCCTATCTCCTCCTATCTGTTCTTGCTAGCAGCAGAGGGCCTTTCGTGCCTCTTAAAAGCTAGAAGTCAGTCATCTACACTCAATGGCATTAGGGTGGCGCCATCGGCTCCGATGGTAAACCATTTACTCATTGCAGATGACAGCCTGTTGTTTTTCAAGGCAGATAGGACGAATGCTCAGGAGGTGTGGGAGGTTCTAAATATTTATTGTAAAGCTTCTGGACAACAAATTAACGTGGATAAATCTTCGATACACTTTGCCAAAGGGTGTCGGCAGAGCTTACGGGATGAAATAAAAAATATCCTTGATCTGCATAATGAAGCTCTCAATGAAAAGTATTTGGGTTTGCCGTCAGATGTTGGGAATGCGCCTAGTGGTGCTTTCAAATATTTGAAAGACCGGGTATGGAATAAAATACAAGGATGGATGGAGCAATTATTATCGGCTGGTGGTAAGGAGGTTCTCATAAAATCAGTTGCCCAGGAGATACCCACATTCTCATTGTCATGTTTCAGATTGCCACGAGGCCTGTGTCAGCACATTGTTGGTCTCCTTCGCAATTTTTGGTGGGGCAGCAAGGAGGGAAAAAGAAGAACCTGCTGGGTTGCTTGGGACACCATGGTGCAGCCCAAATATCTAGGCGGTCTCGGGTTCAGGGATCTAGAGATGTTTAACCTAACTCTCCTTGCAAAACAAGTATGGCGAATTCTTGTTGATGGATCTTCTCTGAGTGCTAGAATACTGAAGGCGGTATATTATCCTAATGGAGATTTCTTGGATGCGTATCTGGAAAGCTCACCTTCACGCATCTGGAGATCCATCATTGATGGCCGGGAGGTTCTAAAACAAGGTCTTATAAGAAGAATTGGGACCAGGGAAACTACGAATATATGGTCGATGGATTGGCTACCCACCGCAGGACTGAGAAGACCCATCAAGTGCAGCACGACAAATTCCCTTCAACTTGTGAGTGAGCTTATTTATATGTCATCAGCGTGTTGGGACATGGGCAAATTGCAAACTTTCTTTACACGTTCGGATATAGAGGTAATTTCAAATATACCTCTGTGTAATCGACGTCACGAAGATTTTTGGGCGTGGCATCATGGGAAGAGTGGATTTTTCTCTGTGAGATCAGCTTACTGTCAGTTTTTTATATCAGCTAGCCTACTATGGGGGGTCCCTAATTAGTCGAGTTGTTCGTGAGGGCCTCGTCGGAACCAGAAGCACGATGGTGAACACGAGACGATTTAGACAGGTTCAGGCCGCCTCGAGTAGAGAGCATAATACCCTACGTCCTGTATGGTGTATCTTCTCGTATTGATGGTTATTATTTTACAAGGGGTCCCTGCCTCACCTTATATACTTGGGAGACAGGGTCTACAAGGCAAGAAATACAAACTCCTAGTCGGATACAATACACAGAGTCCTAACATGAGTAGGCCGGGTTGTTTCCTAGTACCCGACTAGTTTCCTTAAGCTGTACGATCCTTCCTTGTATCAGTCAGAGTTGCCGGCCCAATTTCCTAACGGGACTGCAGCCCATGAGGACTCCCATGGATCTTGGACCGTCAGGCCCCCGAGCGTCTTCATGTCTTCACGCCTGCCGGGTTGTTTCTCAACATTTTCAGCATCAGCCGAGTTGTTTCCTTGTCGTCTTGCTTGTTGAAAACCTTCAGAAGTGAACATGATGTGCTCCTTTGCCGACTTCTTTTGCAGCCAGCCCCCGGGCCTTGGTTCATGAACCAAGATTGATGCAAAAACTTCCCCATTTTCTATAATGGTGTCCAGCTTTTGAAAAAAGATGGACCCATTATGGGTCTAGCCCCCGAGCCTAGAAATGTTTTCAAGAATTAAAAACAATTTCAGAGTCTTTATTGAAAAAACTTTTCCAAAAGAAATATACTATTTCCCCTCTAGCCCCCAAGCTTAAAGCAGATGACAATAAGCTTAAAGACTTCTTGTTGAAATAGATATATCCTTTGATGTGGAAATAAATTCCATTAAGCATCAGCCCCCAAGAATGAAAATTCATCGGAAAATAACCTAGCTCGTTAGGAAATGGCCGCACAAATATGCATCTGGTTTATAACCGCGAATACATAAGTGTTGGCATAGTTTGAAAAATGGGTTACGGAAAATACGCTTAGGGTTACCACTTCAATCTTATAAGATAGAGGGTGAACCGTTCGTATTCTCCTCCCCGCCGCCGTCGCTTTCACAATTGAAATCCTCAAATCCTTTTCGCCTCCGCGCGCAATCCCCAATCCACTCGAGCCCCGTCCGAGAGTCAGTCCAAGACCTCGTCCGGCAAGATGGGTCGAAAACCCACTGCTTTCAAGCCTGCTGAGAGCAAAGCCGCCATGAGCAAAAAGAAATCTAAGATCCCAATCACAGATATGCTGGTGTACAAGAACGCCCCCGCGCCTGCTCTCGTCTGGAAACCGTCCAAGGCATCGGACGAGATGCTGCAAGGTCTTGTAGATCAAGGCTACCTGCTGGAGAAATCAATCTCCTGTTGGCGCACCGACGTCGGTAAGGCCTGGCCTTTTGAAGATATCCATAAAATCGTGGTTTTTGTTGCTTTTTATGAACGCGGATTCGC
Organism: Alloteropsis semialata; assembly: GCA_004135705.1. Lineage (NCBI taxonomy): Eukaryota > Viridiplantae > Streptophyta > Magnoliopsida > Poales > Poaceae > Alloteropsis > Alloteropsis semialata. The sequence continues at coordinate 57,638,274 of CM014273.1, forward strand.
CCTCCCCGCTCATGATTTTCTCCGAGGGCTTCTTTCCTATTATAAATTAGAATTGATTCATCTCAATCCCAATTCCATTCTTCAAGTTTCCCTCTTTATTCATCTTTGCGAAACCTTCTTGGGGATCGACCCCCACTTCAATCTCTTCCGCTGCCTCTTCCGTGTGAAATCCACCCCAGACAAAGTAGTCGGTGGAGCCTGATTTCAACTTCGTCAGGGGATGAAGAACGTGTATTTTGATTTCAAGATGAATGACTCAATTAAGGACTGGAACGACAAGTGGTTCTATGTAGAGAACCAGCCCCCAAAACTATCCAAACACTCCGGTCATCTGTCTCGTCCGCAAGACTCATGGAATGAATCTCTTGATAGGGATAAGGTTGATGGAATCGCTAGGCTATTGAAGATGATCGCTGCTTTGAACGATCAAGGCCTAACTGCCATCGGGATCGCCAGTTCCTTCCTGCGCCGGCGCGTACAACCCTGCCAGAAGCGGGTGCACGCTGGCTATGAATATACTGGCCCCGAAGACCCGACCAGGATCTCGATCAGCGATTTATCGACAGATGAAGTCACCGTCCGCGTCTAGGCGCTCTTCATGGACGCCCAGGATCTGCCATGTCGAGTACCCGAGTACTCGGCAAGTCATCCCTCGCTGTTGGTAAGCTCGAAAACAACCCGAGTACCATTATTGATATGAACCTTCTTGCTTCTTGACAATTAATCAATTGCTGTGTTATCTAATACCAGGAATTGCGGACCAGACTTGCTTCCTCGCCTCCGGAAGTAACAGAGAACCAATCCGGGTTGCCTGGATCTCCCCACCCCCGCAAACTGGTGAAAGCTCAGGGAAAGCGAAGCAGAAGGCATCACCGAAGTTTGATGAAGTATTTCTGGAGGAAGGATCATCTTCTGATGATGATGCGTCCCGACCACCTCCTGGGAAAATACTCGGGTAAGGAGGATCAGGTTTAAAAGGTGCAGTGCTGAAGATGCCCCAAGTCAACCAATTCCCAAGAAGAAACGGGCTATGCGAAAGAGACTATCTCCTTCGCTGAAGAAATCGGCTGATACTGTTCTTGATGAAGCAAAAGCACTTGAAGCAGGGCCTAACACCAATGTGGATATTCCTGTGGGAATTCCACTACATTCATCTCCACTCCAGGTACGCCAATTGTCTTGTTTGCAAAAAAATCTTGGTTCTTGCCTCTTGCCGAGTTGTTTTCTGACTTGAATGTATGATTGCAGGAACCTCAAGAAGAACAACCCGGTCACCAGGAAGATCCTCATGGACCTCAAGACAATCCGTCTGGAGGATTTGACTTCATTGTGGATGAGCCTGAATTCAACATGGAATTTGCCAGGTAAATGACCCAACTTAATGGAGCCAAATTCTGAAATGCGAATATTGCTAATCTTCAGTTGTTTATGCAGCTATCCGCCTACTCTTACTCCTACAGATGTACCAAAAACTCCAATCATGGAAACAGGAGGAGGAGAAAGGCCAAGCCCCCAAGCATCTCCATAGCTCCACCCCCAAGTGCCAAGCAACAACGTCACACCGCCAGCCCAAGTTCCAGAACCGCTCCGGGTACTTCGGCCTCTGGATCATGGCCCAAAGCCACAGAAAGTATCTGGATGACGAGCCTTCAGACTGAGGGATTGGACGCCGCCACTGGCATGATGAAGGAGACTGGAATTGAAGAGATCATTCAGGAACAGAAGAAACCCCATAAGCCTTCACCAGAGCCATTCCAGATCTTTACTGGTACACCAGGGGTCAATGCAAGCGAGGATGAAAATGCCTTCCTATTCAACTCGGAAGTTGACCACGAGGATCTGGAGAAGGCCGCCGAGCTGTACAAACAACTCTCCAAGCTCACAGAGGTTAGTAGAAATAACGTAGTATTTGTAAATACTTATCTCCTTTGTACTGTAATCAACCCTGCCTCCTTTATTCTGGATGTAGAGTATACTTGTACGATCTCAGCAGAAATCTGAGATGCTTCGGAGAGCCAGTACGTCCATCGCCCGTGTCGAAAAAGCCACAACCGATCTGGCCAAGGGGCAAGCAGCCTGGGACCAAGAACGTGTCCAATTGCGCCAAGAGCTGGATGAGGCTTACAAGAAGATAAACTTGTACCAAGACCAGCGCGATGACGTTGTTGAGAAGAATAAGTCTTTACGACAGAAACTCTCAGGTGTGTACGCCGAGTACTTATTCTCTGTCTGCAATGATCATATAATGAATAGAATATGATGTGTTGTCTACAGAGAGTGACAAGCGCGTTGAAGCTCTGAAGGCCGAGTTCATCGATATGAAGAACCGCTTTTATCGGGAGCAAGAGCGCGCAATCCAGGCGGAGCGGCGGGAGACGGAGTGCATGGCGGATCTTGCTGAAGAGCAGAAGATGCGCCAGCATGCCGATGCCCAACTTATTGAAGACCTGACCAAGATCCGCGACCAAAAAGCTGAAATCCAAGCTCTTCGCTTAGAAGTCAATCGTCGTGGCGCGGAAATTGAGTCTTGGAAAGAAGCCGCCCTGCCTTTGGTTGATGTATATGCCAAAGTACCCGCAGGAAGTGTTGCTCCTCCTCTCCTTGACCGCCTTCGAGCAACTCCTGGGCAAGTGAAGCTTTTGTATTCCCAACGGATCGTCCGTTCGTGTACTAAACAAGTACTCGGGGTTGTCCGGTCACGGTTCCCTTCACAGCCGCTAGGTGTTACTGAAGGAAGAATCAACCCGGGTTGTACCCGGGCCATGTATGATACCTACATGGAGGAGGAAAAGGACACTGTAGAGAAGATTGTTTCTCGTCTTAAGTTCTAGGGTCTCTTTTATAAGAAAAACCCTTTGTAAAGAACTTGGTTTCAGATGTAAATACTTAGTGTTTTATTAACAAAAAGTATCTGTGTATCTGATTGTGTGCGCCCGATCTCTCTATGTGAAACAAAGAGTAGATGGCATTTGAATGTAGTCTTCCTGGATTGTTTTTAAACAACCCGACTAGATTCAAAATAAATGCGCCCGATCTTTCTGTGTGAAACAGAAAGTAGATGGCTTTTTTGAATGCAACCCTTTTCTAGATTGTTTTTAAACAACCCGGGATGAGTCAAAATAGATGCGCCCGATTCTTTTGTGTGGAACAGAAAGTAGATGGCTTGTTTTGAATGCAACCCTTTCTGGATTGTTTTTAAACAACCCGGGATGATTCAAATTTGTAAGATTGTATCTGAATTCCAGGCTTGAAGATAATGGAATATTGACACTTTATTATTATTGGGCTAAGAAGCCGATATCAGTACATAGAAAGGATTGACTTTTATTGACTCTTGATAAACTCTAATAACTTCTTTAAGGGTAAAAACGCCGTAAGTGCTCAATGTTCCATGCATTGGGCACCTCTGTTCCGTCTTCTCGTTGTAGCTGATAAGTACCCGGACCGATGACCCTTGATACTATAAACGGACCTTCCCAAGGAGAGGATAGTTTGTGCTGATCTTTTGTACTCTGAATTCTCTGAAGAACCAAATCACCAATGTTGAATGACCGCATTTGGATGTTTTGGTCATGATACCTCCTGAGTCCTTGCTGGTACTTGGTTGTCCTGATCAACGCGGCTAGCCTCGCCTCTTCAAGCATGTCCACATCTTCCGCTCTACTCTGCTCTGCTGCTTCCTCCGAGTAGTTTTGAATTCTTGGAGCATTGCACTCGATGTCCACCGGGAGTACTGCTTCTGAGCCATAGACCAGAAAGAAGGGTGATTGCCCCGTCGCGCGGCTGGGTTGGGTTCTGAGCCCCCATACCACGGCTGGCAGTTCTTGCACCCACTTGCCGCCGTATTTTTTGAGTGGTTCGTAGAGCCTTGGCTTGAGTCCTTGAAGTATGAGGCCGTTAGCTCTCTCAACTTGTCCATTGGTTCGCGGATGTGCCACTGATGCATAGCGGACTTCAATTCCCAGGTTGTCGCCAAAATCAAAGAACTCACTCCCTGTGAATTCGGAGCCAAGATCAGTGATAATGCGATTCGGGACGCCGAAACGATGAGCAATGTCTTGGATGAACTCGGCCGCCTTTGCTGCTGTAGCGTTGACCAGTGGCTTGACTTCAATCCACTTGGTGAACTTGTCGATAGCCACGTAGAGATACTTGAAACCTCCTGGCGCAGTCTTGAATGGTCCAACCATATCTAGCCCCCAGCATGCGAAGGGCCAAGAGGGCGGTATAGTGTTGAGGACCGTTGCGGGGACATGAGCTTGTCGGGCAAAGAATTGGCAGCCCTGGCAAGTCTTCACAATTTCTTCTGCATCGGCCACAGCGGATGGCCAATAGTACCCGGACCGGAAAACCTTGCCTACGATCGTGCGGTGGGCAGCATGGTTGCCACAGATTGCACCATGGATTTCTTCAAGAATTTCCCGTCTGACTTCTGGAGTGACACACTTCATCAAGACTCCGGATGATGCGCCGCATCGAAAGAGGGTGGAGCCGACTACTACGTAGTGCTTGCTTCGCCTGATAACTTGCTCAGCCTCCACCTTATCTTCGGGCTCTCTCTGGTGTAGTATGTACTCGATGAAGGGCTTTGTCCACTCGGGTGTAATCACCATGACTTGCCGATGAGGGGGTGCTGTAGTCGGCTGTACTTTCGGCTCCTTGATGGATGGTTGTAACAGCTCATGGATGAAAACGCCACCTGGTACTTGCGCTCGGTGTGATCCCAGCTTTGAAAGTGCATCAGCAGCCATTTTGTTGTCTCTGAGGACGTGATGAAATTCGAGCCCATGAAAGTGCTTCTCGAGTTTGTGCACCTCCACGCAGTATGCGTCCATGTTTTCCTTGGTGCAGTCCCAATCTTTGTTGACTTGATTGATCACCACCGAGAAGTCGTCGTAGACCACCATGTGTGCCAAGGGAAGCAGCCAGGCGTAGCCAGTGCAGTAGAGCTTCATACTCGGCTTCGTTGTTGGTGGCTTTCCAGAGGATCTGGAGCACATACTTGAGCTGATCGCCTTTTGGAGATATAAGTAGTACTCCTGCACCGGCCCCTTCAAGCTTCAATGATCCGTCGAAGTACATGATCCAATGCTCGAGAGGTTCTTCTGGCGCTGCGTGTTGTATTTCTGTCCACTCAGCAACAATGTCCACCAAGGCTTGAGATTTGATAGCAGCTCGTGGGACAAAGTCGATGGCGTGAGAGCCCAACTCGACCGCCCATTTGGAGATTCGCCCTGTCGCGTCCCGGTTACGGAGGATGTCGCCAATTGGAAAAGAGGTGACTACAACAACCCGGTGAGCGTCGAAGTAGTGGCGCAACTTGCGAGATGTGATCAAGACAGCATATAATAGCTTCTCGACCTGGGGGTATCGCACTTTTGATTCTGATAGCACCTCGCTGATAAAGTAGACTGGCCGCTGTACTTTATATACATGGCCGGGTTCCTCCCGCTCGACTACAATAGCAGTGCTCACGATGTGAGTTGTTGTTGCAATGTAGAGGAGTAGTGGTTCCTGATCAGCTGGTGCAGTGAGTACTGGTGGTGACTGGAGAAATTTCTTGAGATCTTCAAACGCCGCATCAGCCTCTGGAGTGCATACGAACTTGTCTTGCTTCTTGAGGAGCTTGAAGAAGGGTAATCCTCTGTCACCCAGCCTTGAAATGAATCGGTTGAGGGCCGCCATGCATCCAGTCAGCTTCTGAATGTCCTTGAGGGATTTTGGAGGCGCCATGGATGTAATCAGTTAGCTTCTGAACGTCCTTGAGGGATTTTGGAGGCGCCATGGATGTAATAGCGGTGACTTTCTCGGGATTAGCTTCAATTCCCTGGTGGTTGACTATGAAGCCCAGCAGTTTTCCTGCGGGCACGCCAAACACACACTTGGTAGGATTGAGCTTCCATTGGAACTCCCTGAAATGTGCAAAGGTCTCGGACAGGTCGTCAATGAGGCTGTCCGGGTTCTTTGTCTTCACGACGACGTCATCAACGTAGGCTTCAATATTGCGCCCGATCTGAGTCTTTAAACAACTCTGAATTGCACGCTGATATGTTGCCCCCGCGTTCTTCAATCCGAAGGACATTGTAGTGTAGCAGTAGGCGCCGAACGGAGTGATGAACACCATCTTGATCTGGTCGTCTTTGTGCAGGCTTATCTGATGATAGCCCGAGTAGCAATCACGAAAACAGAGTAGAGAGCAGCCGGCTGTAGAATCCACCACCTGATCAATGCGGGGTAGCCCGAAGGGATCCTTTGGGCAGTGCTTATTCAGGTCGGTATAATCGACACACATCCTCCACTCGTTGTTGTTCTTCTTGCGGACCAGGACAGGATTAGCAAGCCAGTCAGGGTGGAACACCTCTTTAATGAACCCGGCTGCTAATAGTTTCGCCAGCTCCGAACGGATGGCTTCTTTCTTGTCTTGGGCAAAGCGTCGTAAGCGTTGTTTCTTCGACTTGGCGGCAGGATCGACATTGAGTTTGTGCTCAGCCAACTCTCTTGGGACTCCAGGCATGTCAGATGGCTTCCATGCGAAGATGTCGCGGTTGTCCCGTAAAAAGCTGGTGAGCGCGCTTTCCTATTTGGTAGGCAGGTCAGCACCGATCAGCGCCGTCTTGGAGGGGTCGCCCGTCCCTAGGTCGATTGCCTTGATTGGAACTTCCTGGGAGGGCTTCATTGTTGACGCGGCTGGCTTTTTCGTTGGGATGTCCAACTCAGCCTCGCCGAGTTGTTTCGCCATAGCTGCTACGATTGCTGCCTGGCTCGGTTGCTGCATGCTTGCAGCAATCGTCACTGCCTCGGTGTCGCAATCGTAGGAGGTCTTCAGGTCGCCCTTTAGGGATAGAATCCCCTTAGGGCCTGGCATCTTCAAGATGAGGTAGATGTAGTGTGGAATCGCCATGAATTTTGCCAGGGCAGGTCTTCCCAGGATCGCGTGGTACAATGATTCGAAGTCGGCGACCTCGAATGTAATGTACTTGGTCCTGTAGTTGGCCTCGGTACCAAATGTAACTGGAAGTGATACCTGGCCAAGGGGCACGACAGCGTTGCCTAGAACAATGCCGTAGAAGGGTGAATCAGTGGGCTTGAGCAGGTTGGTGATGTCTAAGCCCATCTTCTTCAAGGTCTTGGCGAACAGGATGTTGAGTCCACTTCCGCCGTCGATCAATGTCCTTGTGAGTCGCGCGCCAGCTACCACAGGGTCCAGTACCAAAGGGTACCGCCCTGGGTTCTTGATGTTAGTCCATTGATCGTCGCGAGAGAAGCTGATCGGGACTTCTGACCACTTCAAGAAGGTTGGGATGATAGGCTCAATGCAGGCAATCTCGCGCTGAATAAGCTTTTGCTTGCGCTTTGATTCTGACTGAGTAATTCCCCCAAAGATGACATTGACCACCTTGTCGGCTTGTTGGTAGCCGGTGTCTTTGTCACCCTTGTCTCCTTTGTTGTCAGGGTTGTTTGGTTTGGGAGCGCCCTCTGCTGAGAACGCTTTCTTAAGCGACCAGCAGTCCCTGCTTGAGTGCTTATCCTTTGGGTGGAAAGGGCACTGCTTGTCGAGTAGTTTTTCAAACTTCCTGCGTGAAGAGTTCTTCTCAGCAACGTTGACCGTGTCTTCGGGTTTGCGCTTCTTGTCGTTGAAGTCGCGTTTGCTGTTGTTCTCAACTTGCTTACCCTTGTTGCTGTGGTTGTTGTTGTTGCGGTCTCCTCCCGACTTGTTGCGGTTGAATCTTTCACGCTGCAGGTCTTCAGCGTCTGACCAGCGACCGATGAGGTCTCGCATCTGTTCCAGTGTCTTTGGCCTATTCCTCCCGAAGTCGAGGTGCAACACGGGATCTGTAAGGCCACCGTGGAAGCAATCGATAATGTCTTGGTCGGATAGTCCTGCACACAGGTTGAGCGCTTCTCCCAGAATCATCGGTTGTAGCTGCGCAGGTATTCATTCTGGCCCTATTTGCACGGGGCTAGGTCAAAGCGAGTACCCAGCTTCTGCCATGAACCCTGAAAGTTATTGATGAAAGCTTTGCAGAGCTCATCCCAGGAATCGATGGAACCCGGCTTGAGCCCTTCTAACCAGGTCAGTGGAGCCTGATCGAGGACTACTGGGAGATAGGTGCACATGGTGTCGGTGTTGCCCCTCGCCGCCTTGATTGCCGAGTAGTAGATGCGAATCCACTACTCGGGATCGCGTTTCCCTTCATATCTATTGATATGAGCTGGTTTAAACTTGTCGGGCCAGGAAGTAGCGCGGATACGGTCGGAGAAGACCAGGAACCCTTCGTACTTGTGGAGGTTGTGGTGATCCTGACCCGGCGGCACGTAGACTTGGTCGTACTCCTGGCGTCTGCGGCGTTCTTGTTCTTCGCGATCGCGCGCCCGTGATGAGATGACGGTGTGCGCGTCCCTGGGTGGCAATTGTTCTCGCAGATCCCTGTTGTTGTCATGATTGCCGGGGCGTCCATCCTTGTTCCGGTTGCCGTCACGCCCGCCGATGTGGCTTTGCTGAACCTCGCGGTTGCTTGGTCCGGCGCCGTGGTTATGACCTCCGCCGCCGAGTACCATGCCTCGCTCGATGTTGCGGTGGTGTTGGTCTCTGCTTGGGTGGTGGGACTGGTTGCCTCGGTTGGCAGCATCAGGGGGTCGGCTGCTTGCCTGGCGGCTTGGTGCTCGGGTGATGGTCTTCGCCGGGTTGATTGTGTCATGCTGGACGGCCGCTGTCTCGAGCATTGTCTTCATCCTGAGGATTTCAGGAGTTTCATGCATCTGTCCCAACTCTGTGACGACAGCCATGATGTTGGCTGTGGCGCTGGAGTAGACATCTTGCCCGGCGACTTGTATGAACTTGGCGTTGAGGTCCTGTGGAGGTAGCCTGCGACCGGCGCGGCGACGACGTTCTGCGAGAGCAGCATTTCGCTCCCTGCATTGGTTACGGTCAGCTTCAGCTTCGGTCTCCACAGTTGGCTCGTCGTTGGAGACTTCTTGTTCCTGGGTGATGATCACCAAGGCTTGACGCCCTGGTGAGTAGTTTCCTGTGCTTGAAGTTACTGGGACAGTTGAGCCGCGGCTGCTTGAAGAGTTCAGGGGTTGCCCGTGTTGAAACGGGAGTGGATCAATGCACGCGATGATGCGAGACATGTCCAGGTCCTCCTGTGGTGTTGCTGCAAGGTTTGGCTTGCGTCCCGGCCAGTGAACAAATCGTCCTGCGGGGGTTGAAGTAATGACGAGTCTGACTTGTTTCCCGTTCAGGGGAAGTTCGTCGAATTCGACCAGAGATCGGAGTTGTTTTGAGGATGCCGCCTGAAAAGCGGAGGTGGGGCCCGTGAGTCCAAAGGGATATTGGCTCGGGGTGTCGGCCTCACGCTTAGCAGTGGCTGGACTCCTTTTCTTCTGGATTTTTGAACTGGCGGATTTTGGCATAACCGATGGTTCAGAAACCGACTCGGATCGCCTGGTCCGCTTCGAAATCTTCCTAGCCCGAGTTGGAATTGAGCTAGGAGTAGTGGTTCCTTGAGTCCGAGTTGAGTTCGAACCCGAGGTTCCCCGAGCCCGAGTTGTATTTGGACCCGAGGGCGCGATCTCGTCGAGCTTGTTGGCGAGTTGCTCCGGAGTCGGCAACTTGAGGACGCGGCCGAAGTTGCCCGCGCCGTCCGCCGTGCAGACCCAGCAGCCGAAGACGAAGGTGGTGCCTTTCTTGAATGCCATGTCGCCATCGCAGTTGATGATGACTGGTGCCATCGAGCTTGCTGAACGATTCTCGACGAGTGCCCCTACCAAGCACGCCAGCTGTCTGTTTTTTTATACCGGCTAGCCTACTATGGGGGTCCCTAAGTAGTCGAGTTGTTCGTGAAGGCCCGCCGGAACCAGAAGCACGATGGTGAACGCGAGACGATTTAGACAGGTTTAGGCCGCCTCGAGCAGAGAGCGTAATACCCTACGTCCTGTATGGTGGATCTTCTCGTATTGATGGTTATTATTTTACAAGGGGTCCCTGCCTCACCTTATATACTCGGGAGACAGGGTCTACAAGGCAAGAAATACAAACTCCTAGTCGGATACAATACACAGAGTCCTAACATGAGTAGGCCGGGTTGTTTCCTAATACCCGACTAGTTTCCTTAAGCTGTACGCTCCTTCCTTGTATCAGTCAGAGTTGCCGGCCCAATTTCCTAACGGGACTGCAGCCCATGAGGACTCCCATGGATCTTGGACCATCACTTACAGAATGCTAGCATCTATGAAAGTGTCGAGTAATGCAGGAAAATCAAATAGAAAAGAGGAAGAGAAGAAATGGACTGATCTGTGGGGAGTCAAAGTACCGTCAAAGATTAGAGTATTCTTGTGGCGGCTTGCTAGAAGCTCATTGCCTTCTAGAGACGTTTTGCACCACAGGAAGATGGTAGATAGTAGTTCTTGTTCGATCTGTGGGGCGGCTGACTCATGGAAGCATTCTCTTCTAGAATGCAACATGTCTAAGAACGTGTGGGCACTAGAAGATGATGATATTGTAGAACTGCTAAGTGAAACATGCGAAGTGGATGCAAAGGGCTGGCTACTATCAGTAATGAAAGGTCTGTCACATCATGATTTTGTTCGAGTGTCAGTGACATTATGGGCAATCTGGTATGCGAGAAGGAAAGCGATACATGAGAATACTTTCCAAAGTCCTCTATCCACACATTGTTTTGTTACCAGGTTTGTGGCAGATCTGCAGAATACAAAACCACACAAGGCGGAGAAGGTAGTTGTGCAAACTCGCCCTCGGTGGATTCCCCCACCGGCAGGATTGATGAAAATCAACGTGGATGCAGCTCTATCTAAGAGCTCAGGTGTTGCATCAGCTGTAGCAGTTGCAAGAGATATTGGGGGGCAATTTGCTGGGAGCATCAGCTGTGGTCTTGTCTGGTTTAACGGACCCAGAAACTATGGAAGCGATCGCATGCAGGGAAGGCATGGCGCTGGCCACTGATCTAGCTTTCCAAAACTTTAGGATAGCGAGTGACAATTTTTCAGTCATTCGGCAAATAAGAGAAGGAACAGGTATGGGTCCCTACGGGCACATTGTTCGTGAGATTTTATCTGGAGCTAGAGAGTTCAGGAGAACGGAGTTTGTCCATGAGTATCGAAAGTCGAACGAAGATGCTCATATATTAGCTAGAAGTTCTATCTATAATAGTGTTGGTCATCATGTATGGTTTATGACGCCACCAGGTGGCGTTTGTATCACTCGCAATGTTTGAATAAAGTGTGGTGTTGATTCTCAAAAAAAAAAACCTGCCCTCCGACCCTTCGGATCTTCCTCCAACCCTTCGGATCTTATCCAGCCGATGAACGAGTCGCGAAGCAAGGCGACGGCACCGCGGCGCGGCACCACCACCACCGCGACATCCAAGCTCTCCGCCGTCTTCTCGCCGGTAAGGCGCCGCCCTCCTCGCCCTCCTCTTCCTTCCCCGTTCTCTAGATTTAGATCTGGTCCTGCTCGATCTCGCATGGTGTTCTTGGATCCTCGTTATTACTAGTTGTCGGCGGTGTGTGCGGTGGATCCCCCACCTAATGAATTTGTGCGTGGTGGCCTTCCGGTGGCACGAGCAGCGGGGTTAGGGTTCTTGGTTTTTTCTGCTGCGCTGTGATCTGATGTATGCATGCGTGGTTGTTTCTGCGTCATGGTTAACCTGCTAATGTTTGTTCTGATGTAACTGTAGCATCTGATCTGCTGGTTTCGCCATGTTAAGGGGGTGTTTAGTTGTTGTTATGCATAGTATTTTTATGCATTGTGTTGCGTGTCATAGAGAGGAAAAAGTGTATTGGGAAGCGCGTATTATGCAAAATGGAGGAGAGAGGGTGTGAACTAAACACCCCCTAATTCTTGGATCTTGAAAAGTTTGAAAGGTATGGCACTGCTGCTTCTTGCTAGTAGTACACCACTCTAGTATTTCAATCCAGGTATGTGCTGGACTGGTCAGCGGCTAGGCACCAAGGCTGGTGTTTCCTGAAAGGGAAAATTCCATCACTCAGCTCAGCAGTCAACACTCCCCCACAGCTGAGTGTTTGCAGTCACACTTGCTACTGTGTGCTCACCACTTTTACCAGGCCATGGAGGGTGTGGATGGATGATGCCGTGTGCTGATGCAGCCTGCAGGGGTTGGAAAGGTTCTCGGGAATTTTACCTCTTCTGGAGGGTGCATAATGCTCCTGGGGATCTTTGTGATTGTTTTATGTTCAAAAAAAAATCTTTGTGATTGCTCCGTCTCTGTCTTGGATGATCGATTGATGTTAACAAATAATGCACACGCTTGTGGCCTGTGGGTATCTTGTGATCCTGGTTGTTGGGTTGTTCCATTTTGTTGTCTACCTGCGAGAAAGTCCATAGTTTAATTTATATCTTTGACATCAGCATGGTTGCTTGCTATAGAAAGGAAGCAAGCCTTGTTTACTCTTTGCAAACATTGTTTTTTGATTCCACAACTGCATTAAAGATACATAGTACCATTTTGTATTGACCAGGGTAGTTTGTTTTCTTTTAACTTGTAACTACATGATATCTTATCCATTGTAAATCCACTGTACTTAATCTTTTCTTCAAGCATTTTCTGTTGGTGATAAACTTACACATACAGTATATGTTGCCCTTATCTAAAGCATTATTTATGTTGGCTCATTGATGTTTGTTGCAACTTGTAGATTATCCCGGCACCTGGTAGGATAGGAGAAGACGAGCCTCCACCGTCTTGGGACCCGGTACCAACTCCCAAAGGTAATAAATTCTATGTATTTATATATGATCTGTAGCAGTAGGTTTAGAAATAAATCTGACTATAAATTTACATGCTTTAGTTCTGCAATGAGTATGTCATTGCGAGATCGTATTAGAAAGAGGAGGGAGGAAGAAGACGATGACATGATGCTGTTTCTTTTCCCTGCCTTATATCTCATGGGCTCTACTAGAGGTGTAGTAGAAAAAAAGAAATGTCATACATCAGAAGAGCCAGGCGAGGTTAAGGTTTGTCGACTCCTTGAGGGACATGTGAGAAATTGCCAAGTTGCATTTAGGATGGAACCACACATTTTCAGACAGTTGGCCACTTATCTTAGAAGGACAAGGCTCGTTATTGATACAAGGATCACAGTGGAGGAGAAGTTGGGTTTCTTCCTACACATGTCGAGTAATTAGATACCATTTGAAAGAATTTGGGGCTGGACATCGGAGACCGCAGAACCCAAAGGAGCTCTTCAACCACCGTCACGCACTACTGAGGAACCATGTGGAAAGGGCTCTGGGGGTGCTTAAGAAGCGATTCCCCATTCTCAAAGTTGCCACATTCCACAGGTTGGAAAATCAAGTGAAGATACCTATAGCTGCTGCAATCTTCCATAATCTAATCCGGTCACTAAATGGAGATGAGGAATGGTTAGACAATCAGCCAGATAATATCCCTGCATCAAGCTTTGTAGCTCTCCCAAATGGTGATCAAAGCAATGAACCAAACACTAGTCAAGGCAACGCCTTAAGAGACAACATTGCTCAAGAAATGTGGGATCAGTATGAGCAACATCTAAATTAGCATTTGTATAGGTTTTAATAAGTTAATAAGCTTTGTATCATGAATAAAATTTTTACTTTTTCTTGGATTATAATAATTGACTTAGCTCGTGTCATAAACAAGATTGTAATAAGTTTATAATTTTTTTTTCATATTTTATAGTTATGGTTGGAAAAGGTTCCTCAAAGTTAAATATGATTGCAAGTGGGTCTCCCAAGTTGCGTAGGTTCATGCCTACAATTGCTACTAAAAAGAAGCCTTCTCCTAAGTCTAGTGGTGCAAAGAAGAGAGTTAGTTCTCCCAAAGGTATGGTGTTATTGTACTAATAAGTTAATAGATTTTGTATTATTGATGCTATGAAGTTTCTAATAGTGATGTTTGATCATTTCTTTTGTAGCAAAACAAAGAGCGGATTGGAATCTGAGCCTTGAGAAGTCACTTGTCGAAGTTCTCCATGACTATAAAGAGTATAGAGGTGACAACGGTTAGAACTCTGAGTCATGGAATATGATGGTGAAGGAGTTCCATCCGAGGAACAAGTATGTGTCCTACACAAAGACTCAGATTCAAGAGAAGGAAGGTCAGCTAAAGAGAGAATACAAGATGCTTAAAGCGGCAAAACAACAAAGTGGGTCTAGGTGGAACAAAAAACGAAATATGGTTGAATGACCAGAATCTATGTGGAATAATCCCATGGTGGTGAGTTTTTTCTTCAAGTTGAATTCTTGAATTAATTATGTGGATAACCTCATAGTGATGATTTCATATTTGATCAATGTTTTCTTTAATTATGCAGTCATTTCCTAAAATCAAAAAGTTCAACAACAATAAGACAACATTTCCACTTTTTGATGCTTTGGGAGAACTTTATGATGGTAAGGTTTGCTGCCATAATATATGCCCTATGACCTGCTTGTTGTGATGACCTCATATTTCCTTTTATTGTGTAGGGCAATTGGCCGAAAGGAATAAAAATCTCACTAGTATTGAGGCATCGCAAGTGGAAGAACGACATGAGAATATTCAGGATGCTAAAGATGAGCAACGAGTCTTTGAAGATGATCTACAAGTCTTAGAGGTAAATGATGAAGTTGGTGATGGGACTGAAAGGGATGATGAGACGCTTCAAGGAATGGCTGAAACTCTGTCACGAGATGAAGAAAGTGAGGCTCCTTCTATTCAAAGAAGTGGACAACAAAGATCTAGTTCATCAAAAAAAAATAAGAGAAGCAGCTAAAGAGGCCTAGGAAGAATGATGACATGATAGGCATGATGGGGGTCGTACCTAGAAATGAGAACAAAGCAAGCACAAGCTGAAGCTGAAGAGCGCGCAAGAGAAAGGGAGGCAAGAGAAAGAGAGGCCAGAGAAAGGGAGGCAAAAGAAAGGGATGCTGCTCAAGCCTTTGATTTCTCGATTAGAAGGTGTATTCAGTTCTTAATACAATGAAAGTGACAACTGAAGAAAAGGCAACGGCTTATGCAATATTTATCAAAAGCAAAGAACATCGAGAAGCTTTCATATGTGCTTGTGAATTGGATCAAGAATCAGCCTTGCTTTGGCTTAAAAGTGAGATGGTTTAGCAGGTATGTATGAAATCGTTGACTACTTTACCAGCTTGGTTGCTATACTTATTGGTTGTGGCAGATAGTTGTTGCTTCTGAACCTTGCTGCAGCCTGTAGAGTGCACTTGTTTCTGAACCTTGCTGCAGCCTGTAGAGTGCAGATAGTGGTGATGACAACTTACATAACACACAAATTTAGTCTAGAATATCTATGTGTTATTAGCAGTGACAGAGTAGTTCATTCCCTGAAGAGTTGTGGTTCTTGTTCAGTTTACCTCTTTGCTGTTGTCGTACTACATGATATTGGTGGGCAGTCTTGTTAACTTGGCTACTATATTAGTTCGTATGCATGATATTGGGAGGGTTCCTCATGGCTTGAAATGTTTTTATTACAGATGTCTTACTCAAGAGGACATCACCTTACAGGAGAAGCGGCAAAGGAGAACTCTTTCTGCACACTCACCCAACCTAGCGTTGTGGGGCAATCACTCAATGGAATGGAATGGGATGAATTCTTATTTTTTTTATGACTATTTTGTGATTGAATTCTTATTACTGTGAATGAACTCTGCTGGCTTTGATTCTTATTATGGTTGAAAAGACCTGAGCTGCTGAAAAGTGTTTTGCAATATGGTTGGTTGAAAACTACTTTTGCAAGATGTTATGAATCTGTTATGACAGAAAACTATTTGTGACTGCGACTCAAATTCGTTAGCTCTGCTGTGCTTGTGCTTGTGCTTGTGCTCTGCGATGTTGTGCTTTGTGCTGTGATGACCCGATCTCTATCAAAATTGCTTGTGCTTTTTTTTGTTCCTGTCAAAATCTTGGTTCCTGTGCTATGCTTGTTCATGTATAACCGAATAGACATGATGAAAAAGCTGGTTTCAATCCTGGCCTGGAACCTTGGAAACTGCTGATGTCCTGGAACGAGTGGTAGGGACAGGAACCACTCCATCCAGGTCTGACTCCAATCCAGGCCTGTCTCCATTCCAGAGTTGCCGAACGAGGCCTTAGTCGAATTGGTTTTGCTGTTTCAACGGGTCCACGCCGGACCATGAACAGCCCTACCTTTAGGGGTGCAATTTGTATAAGAAATGTAGTGAAAAAATCATAATTTTTTTTGGATGTCTTTCCTTTTTTTTCAAAATCATGAAATAACTCAATTTGAGTGAATTTAAAAGGCTCTCCTCAACTCTCTCAAAAAATAGTGGAATGGTTGAGCGAGCTATTAGAAGCAAAGCTTTGGAAGGCTCAACCTGCTACTTTTCACTTAAAGGAATAACTATCTCGCCCTTACCCTACCTCCCCCTTAGAGCTTGTTCGTTTATTTCTAATCCTCATAGATTTGAAGGGGATTGAGAGGGTTTGAGAGAGATTTTGACTTGTTAGGGATTTAATCCACTCCAATGCTCCTCAATTCCACTCCAAACGAACAAGCGCTCAATGGGGAGTTGTTTTGGGATTATTAGGTAGTTGTTTCATTTGGAACAGGCGTTGTGCTACCATTAATGCCAGAGTAGATGAACGGAACACTTCAATATATCTTTCCTAGCAGCAGAGCAGAGGGAGCCAAGCCCTCACCCCTCGAGAGGTATAATTCTCTACATTTGACTCGGATTCAAAGAATTCTAGTCTTCTTCTAAAGATTCTTTGTTATAAATCTTGAGAGTGACATCTCAATGGCATGTCTTACCTTCCCACGAGTCCGATCTCAGGAAGACGTTGATGCATGGGCCCATACCAAGATTGTCCTCAAGAAATCGAGGGAATTCCCTCATCGATTATAGGCCCTTATCTTAAAGAGGAATTCCTCGGATACTTGGATAAGCTATTTAGTTGTTCACCAAGGAACTACTATAAATATTGGATTGGCAGGTGAAATAAGAAAAAAAAGATTGATTTGGAATCCCGACAAGGCTTCTAGCTTGATTTATTAGGCGATCCTATGATTTTCCAACTCGAGGTACAATTGTACAAACACCTTAAGACCTATCCAAACTCATGGCAGAGAGCCTGATAGAGCATGACCTATTTTGGGCGATTTAACACTTGTTCAAATCGATTTGATCGATAAATGGCAGTGGATATCCAGAAAAGTTGACAAATCCACGATCTGAGGCCTTGGCCTTGTTTGGTTCCAACGCTAAAAATTAGCGCTAAAAGGAATCTTGCATGCATGGAGTACAAAATAAAATCTATTTATAAAACTTTTTCACAGATGAGTGTAACTTTGCGCGACGAATCTAATGAGCCTAGTTAATCCATGATTAACTACAGTAATGCTACAGTAATCATCCTCAGATCATGTGGTCAAAGGTCTCATTAGATTCGTCTCGCGAATTAGCATAGAGGTTGTGGAGGTAGTTTTGTAAACTGCCTTTATTTAATACCCTTAATTAGTGGTCAAAGATGTAAACAATACCGTGCTAAGATCCAAACAGGGCCCTTATCGATCGGTTTGGCAGGTCAAATCGTCCATGAATCAATGACCTGAAGTGACCAGTGAACCTGATAACAAATCGTCCATGAATCAGGGCCTCTTTAGATGGCCAAGTTGCCAAAAAAATTTTGCCATTTTTCACTATTCATTAAAGAGAATCTTACAAGTATAGAGTATTAAATATGTGTTAATGCCAAAACCCATTCCATAACCCTTAGGTAACTTTTCGATACGAATCTAATGAGCCTAATTTGGCCATGATTAGACAACGTCGTGCTACAGTAAACAATCTCTAATGACGGATTAATTAGGCTTAATAGATTCGTCTCGCGATTTCCCGTCCAACCGTGTATAGTGCCTTATAATTAGATCATGTTTAGTCCTCCTAATCTTCGATTTAGAATTGCTACAGTAAACGGTAACTTTCATTTCTACCCATCTAAACAGGCCCTCAATGACCTGAAGTGACCAGCGAACCTGACAAACTGACAGCCTCGCTTTATCGATTGCCAGCCTAGGAAGAGCCATAAAAACCTATCCGCAGTCAATCCCCTGAGGATAACGAAATATCTAATTGGCCACGAGGGCACCACATCCCAAGTTAAATCTATAACCTATTCAGGTCTTGGCCTTGTTTAGTTCACGCGAATTCGATCGAATGCACTGTAGAAAAATGTATTGGGAATAAAAAAAAGCAGAGAGAAGGCACGCTGTTCAATGCGTAAAACAGAGCGCGAATTCGATCGAATCGAGCGAACTAAACAAGGCCCTCGTTTAGATTGGTTGAATTCGATCGAATTCAATGATTGAAGGTGCATTGGGAATTGAAAAAATAGAGAGGGGGCACATAGTTCAATGCGTTGCTTTTGATTGAATTGGTGCTCTTTTCACCAATCTAAACAGGGCCTCAATCTGCAAGCTTGATTTAAATCAGATGAGAAGGCATTGGTTGTAGTAACTGCTCCAACGCTGGCTGGAAGTGCCCTACTGAATGTATCCCATGGGGATCCTATCCTGCGAAAGTGACTGACGTGGCGATATACTAGAAAGGGCCCCTTTGGAGGTGCAATCCGTATACTAAGTGTGGGATAAGGGTACCCCTAGGCTCACCACCGACTGGAGTGACAGTCGGCCCAGGCCCATATCGACTCAGGGCCGGCCCATGATGATCTTTGGACTTGATTTACATCTCTTAAATTTTGACAAACTAAGCACTGATGAAGAATGAGTTTTCCCCTCCCAATTGTCACTATCTTTTCTATACAGCTCATTATTTCAAATATTCAAACATGATGTAACTTATATATCTACGTGCTCACAATCCTCGCACATTTTCTGACAGCATACAACAAGGCAAACGTCTGCCAGTACAAAAACCCTTCTGTTGCAATGCTAGGAAGTCCTCCGGTGAAAAGATTGCAATGATATATGACAAAATTTTAACGTGTTGTATGTCCATCAAGAAGCCCTCCAGGGGCAATGAACTATATCTTGCAAAATGCTTGCACATTATCTTGCAAAATACAACAAAGCAAACATACGCCAGTGTAAATATATTTCTCTTGCAATGCTAGGAAGTCCTCCATCCCAGACGTAGTTAGTGTTCGATAATATATTTTTCCATGCCAATTATGATCGGCAACGCGTGGGGTTACTCCCAAATGTGATATTTCTGGTTTGATCTATCATGGCTCATGTGCACCTGACATCATTGCTGGACCATGAAACTTCTGTACATGCGACAACCTGACGCAAGCGAGAACAGATACAGCAGATGGGGAAGACGCAAAATAATTCTAGGGCTTTTCTGTGTATATTACATTTGGTCATGCAGACATACGAGCCAAAAAAAAAAAACCCAAGCTTGAGTCCAGCAACAAAACAAGAAAAGGCGAACTCAGTGCTGTAGCGCGGTGCTAGCAGTGATAAACATATCCGACAAATCCATAATATACATTACACTAGAGCCGGCATAAGATCCTACATCCACAGACTATCAGACTAATGCCACAAAATCTACTGAGCATCAAACGTTTTGGGGTTACAGTTTTGTCAGTGGTACCTACAGCAGGCAAACTAACTGTGGAAGGGAGGCTCGATCTTGTCGACCTCTAGTAGTGTCCCATACTCAATCTCCTCAAACCTTACCCATCTGGGAGGCCCCCCATGGGCATGATTGTCTAAAATGTGGATATGGAGCTGACCAAGGACCGTCGACCTGTGTTCGAAGCATACCACTGAATGGTAACCCACCTGATCAGGGAAGAGCCTCAGGCTCTCCTCATGTGCTGGCTTGCAACGCGCACATCCTGAGGAATAAACCAGGTCTGGATCCTTGGTGCTATCGAACAGGCTATACCAGGGGCACACCCAAAGGGATCCCAGGAAAGGCCCGTTGTTGTCTAGAAGATCCGCCAGCCTCTCTCCAGTAAGCTCGAAGCCGGGTGTATCCCATCCAAGAGTATGCCAGTCACGAAGAGGAAGCAGATCTGGTGCTCCTGCGGCTGCGCCTGCAGCTGCCACGCCACCCATTTCCTGGACCTTTCTCAGCACATCCTCTGTGTAAGCCCCCTTGCCGGGCATCCAGGCAAACCCAGTTCCCACATCGACCCTCTTGCAGACCTGGACGAGGCAGGCATCCAATAGCTTCACCGGGTCACTTGCTGCACACTTGAATGTTCCGACGCCGTGAGCCCTTTCGTACTTCAGGCGGTGTTGGCCTTCTATGCTCACGACCGCAGCGACCAAGATACAGGTGCCTGCAATGGAAGTTATATCAAAAGTATCACAAGCTTGTAATCAAATCAAAAGGCATACTGATATCGCAGCAATGGGAGTTATGTAGTTTACCGCTAGTGCTTTGTATTATAGCATCTCCCAGGCACCACCTGAAAGAGTTGGACTTGGTGATATGGTTCATATCAATCTTCTCCATGGATCGTCTGATGACATAACTGAAGTGGCCACACGCTTTTTGATCAACAAACTTTGTCATCATCTCAACAGCGCGCTTGTCAAGCTGTCATTGTGTATAAAGCACTGAGTATTTTCAAAAAAAAAAACACTGAGTTAACAGAAAATCCATACAGAAGTTTAACTCACCTGGCATGGTTTTAAATGTTCAGTAGATCTATGTTCAAACTTGAGCTTTTTCTCCATCTCTTTCTCGTTCATCACCTGATACAGCAGACAGAAATCAATTGAGATCCAGGACACTCGCTGCTACCGCTAGACAGCACACTGCACTGACTACGGCGCCGCTCGTCCCGCACGGCCGCACCCGCTCTTCGCCTTCACCCACTTCCCGACGGCTCCGGGGACGGCTCCGCCGCCGGATCTGGCCGCCGCGCCGCGTTCTCCTCCGCCTCCCCGTCCACCTCCGCGGTCCACCGATGGCCGCGACTGCGAGGAGCTAGAGCTTCAACTAGAAGCAGCCAGTCCTGGAGGAGCGACCGCGGGCAAGTGCCGGCCGGCTACCTCAGGAGCCGCCAGGACGTCACGCTGCTGCGCTAGCAGGGCAAGGCTAAGGTCCAGGGCCGAGATGGTCGCTACTATGGAGGGCCGAGAAGGCCGCACCAAGCGCAGCATCAGATTCCTCTCCTCATTGGCTATTACGCCAAGTTCATCCCTAAATCAGTCTGCCTCACGGTAAGATCTCTAACATGTGCCTAACTCCTCTTGTATTGTGTTTGTTTGATCGCCTAATTGCGGCATCAATTTCAGTATTGGTGCATGAATGGCCTGAATTTTTTAATCACATCATCTTTGAACATGATTGGGCTGTTATTACTTTTTTCCTAATTTGATTTTGTCTGTTGATATAGGCTAGTACAACTTTCTCTACCTTTTCCAATTGGTCTTTGTTAGGATTACTATTATGTTAGGAGAAGAACTGAACACTAGCTAAATTTTGGAAATAGTTAGCCTGTGATGTCATGTTTGCAAATTTTAGTTAGTTAGAGTGTAGAGAACTATCTGTAGGGCACCAATAGATTCATGTGTTTAGGGTAATATTACAAAAAATAGAACTGTATAACTTAACGCAGTATGCATAATTGCATACTATGCTCTACTTTATATGTTCTAAAAATATCAATAGGACATGTTCTCCAGTCCACGCTGGACTATAATGGGACTGTAGTCTATTAGTATCACTATGCAAGATAAGTGTCCTAAATATTCCAAATTAAGGCACACAGATAGCTCGCTAACATCAGCCAAGCAACTGTAATGCTATTGCATATATAATCAACCCGACCCCCATAATGTAGGAAAAGAGTGCAGCAAAGTGCAACATTTGGAGAACATGCATCAAATCTTCATTGATAGACATGAATTTATAGAGTAGAAGCATTCCTGGAAGCAACAAAATATCTTTTTACATTCTTTTATGCTTGAATAGTATAGTATCCGAATGTAAACAGGTCATCATCACAAAACAGTTCAGTGACCTTGATAGTGTGACAGGAAACAATTATTCCAAGTTGAGTACAAGACGCCATTTAATTGACAAGGGAAGAAAGTAAATTGGCATTATATAATGTGATAATTGGGTACCTGTATTTCATAACCTGGAGATTTAAGCATATCATCAACAATTCTACTGTGAACCTTTTCAGTGTCCCCAGAAAATGATCGACCTTGATGAGTGTTTGTCATAACTGGCAAAGAGTCAACTGGAGGGTGATCTTTCCATCCAAGTCCTGTAAGCTTGACTACAATATCCTCGACAGAACTGCCTTGTTTGTTTCTTGAAGCATTCCCTCCATACACATGGTAATCATCATCTTTAGCAGGTGCATCATCTGAATGGTGACTCAGTCTTTTCCAGTCTTCCAATTCTGCTGTCGATTTTATCTCATGTTGCATTGCCTGCCTCTCCTGCTCCGTTGGAGATTTTGCATGCTGGTAAGATGAGTCTTTTCCTGAACACTGAATATAACAAATAGACACAATTTAGCAACAACAGAACAGATACTAAGATTCACGGGCACAGAACACTTACTGGCCCATTCACATTACTGCCTGCTCACTTTTAACATTTCATTTATGTTATGATCAATTATTGGGTAGTTTGCTAAGGCAATGAAAGTGAAGTAACATACTAACATGTGACAGAAAGGAAGCCATATAGATGGGGGAAATGCATCTTTTGGATGATAGACATCTTCACATTGATATAGATGAATCTATAGAGTTGAAGCATTCCAGGAAGAAACAAAAACATATCTTTATATTTTAAGTTTGAATACTAACTATGGCATAATAATTTGACAGGAAATCAAGTTTTCCTCGTCATGTACAAGACACCATTTAATTTCACATGGACAGAAAAACAACATAGCAATCGATGAATTGCGTGCGTTATTTGACTTCTGACTTGTACTAATGGACATATGCTCAAGTCTTCCAGTTCTAGAACAGATTTTTCCTTTGGATGAGCTTTTCCCCTCTCTGGTAGCTGTTTTGCATTTTGGGTGGACAAGTCTCTCCTTGAATGCTGAACAGTGAATACACCAAATAAGCAAAACTTTAAACAACAAATGCTAAGATTTATGGATATAGGATAGTTAATTAGCCTTTTCACAGTGTTGCTTGCTCGCTTTAACACTTTATTTATGTTAAACCAAATTCTTGGGTACTATATAAGAAAGGTAATCGAAGTAGAAAAATATATATGTTGGAATAACACTGTAATTACTAATTAGGAATATCAATATCTAAGATAAGTGTTGGTGAATCAGGTGCCATTTGGTGTCTAAGATAAGTGTAGGTGAATCTTCTTCTGTAACCTTGGGTAACTGACAGAGTGGGAAGATATTTAGTATTTTAGTTGGTGAAAAATCCAAATACAATGGTTTAACATTATATTAAAGCCAATATCTTAGAATCCCATTCTAAATTAAAAAGACTTATAGTCCTGTGAATGCTAGAACACTTCCATTATCAAAATCGAGGTAAAACTTAAATATAGACGTATGACAATAGACGGAACCATGCTTCATAGGACTGCAGACCTTGATGTTTGTTGTGCGGTCCTTTGTTTTTGACGGAGCAGAAGTACCAGGCACCTTCTTTTCTTCATAATCATCCTACAACAGCAAAGGATAATGACATTTGTCAGAGTCCAAGAGCTAACGAAACCTTTTGTATGCATTGGTGTATTTTGCAAGATTCATTTGTCTACAGTTTAATTACCAACATTTGATAGACAGATACTTTAACAGTTTGAATCTTTGTTCCATCAAAAATTTCTGCTCGTTTTATGGCTAACTGATCTCCGTGCAGGGATGCTTTAAAATTGTATATATTAGAAAAAGAGATGGATATCCATCAAATGGAGATAACGTTCTTCATCTTCTTACCTGCAAGATCTGGATGACACAAGTTGTGTCTGTCTTTTCTGTCTTCATCGCGGACGTGGCGGGCGGCTGCGGCCGGCCGGAGGATGCGCCTATCCCGTCGCCGCCCAACGCCATAGCCACCATACCTTCGTTTCTGATGGGAGACCAGGAAGACAGTGGTCCGGTCTTCTGCCGTGTGGCGGCGCTCGCCGCTCGGCACCAGGAAGACCGTGGTCCGATCAGATCTGGTTTTGGTAGATCGACCGTTGCGCCGGCAGTTTAAGCTTCCAACCGAAGGCTCCTTTCCTTTTTTTGCTTAATTTTGAAGCCGTGGCCACCGACGTGTTAATAAAAATAAAATATTGTGGGCACCGACTCGTTGTCGACGGCCCTGTTTAGTTCCCACCCCAAACTTTACTATTCATCAAATTTCACTATTCATCAAAGAGAATCTTACATGCATAGAGTATTAAACGTGTGTTAATGACAAAACCCATTCCATAACCCCCGGTAACTTTGCGAGACGAATCTAATGAGCCTAATTTGGCCATGATTAGACAACGTCGTGCTACAGTAAACAATCTCTAATGACGGATTAATTAGGCTTAATAGATTCGTCTCGCGATTTCCCGTCCATCCGTGTATTTAGTTTTATAATTAGATCATGTTTAGTCCTCTTAATCTTCGATTTAGAATTGCTACAGTAAATTTCGTAAACTTTTTTCCCGAACTAAACAGGCCCGTTGAGTTGAGTCTCTCTTTTTTTTCCCCTCTCCTCCGCAGGCTCCTTTTTTCTTTTCATCTATTTCTCAATAAAATTAAAAAGGCTAACCATTTCTTGCCCTCCCTCTCCTGGTTTTCCCCCTTCCCCGCCGGATCTCCACACCACCGCCTCCCCCCGACCCACCTCCCTCGGCCGATGGCGCCTGCACCAGCGCCACGGCCGCGCGCTGCGCTTCCGCCAGCCACCTCCATCGCCGCGGCCGCCGGCGTCGCTTCACCCCTGCCGCTTACCACGCCGACCAGTCGTCCTCCACGACTCTCCAGGCATCGAAAATCTGCCGCCACTGCCGCCGTGAAAGCTGTAATGTTTTCCAACAAAAATTGCCCTTTTTTCTTCGTGGCCTCGTACTGAGTCGGCGGCGTTCTCCGCCAAAGCAACGTCAACCACCGGCGCCGCACCCATTCCGGCCGCTACGTCGGCTACTACCGGCCATCTCCGCGTCGAGGAACAGTACGGTCTTCACCAGCGGCTTCACTGCTTCAGCAGCGTCATGCTCGCCCACCTCGTGGACGAGGTCATCAACTCCGAGGCCAGCCACACGCAGATGACCGGTCCCGAGGGATGCTGCTGTGCGATCAACGGCTGCGGCACCAAGATCATGAAAGATGAGCGTGGCGAGTGCATCCTCCCTGCGAATGCGATTTCAAGATCTGCGCCGAGTGCAAGAGCAACGCCAACACGGAGCTGGAGGATGTGGTCGTCGGCGTGGCTGGGGCGAGGGCGATACTCTTGCTGCCACTCCCAAGTGAGCCGGGCCCAACTGTATAAGAAGCAGATCGTCGACTCCGACATTTGCAAGGTCTGCAACGAGGCGCTCGAAACGGCAGCACACATTGTACTCGCATGCCCGTTTGCCTGCTACTTTTGGACGGCCATCGGCGTCGACACGGCAGAGCTTGACACCACGGCAGCACTGCTCAACCTGTCGGCGCCGGCCCATCTACCGGCCAAGCACTTTGTTGTCTTCCTCCTTCTGGGGTGCTGGCACCTCTGGAAGCGTAGGAATGGGGTTGTCTTCCGCCAAGAAATGACGCCGCTGCAGGGTGTCCTACTCCTTGCCAAGGAAGAAGCGCAGCTCTGGAGCAGCCGGCTCCCGCGCGATGATGCACAGTAGCCGAAGCATGGTGCTCAGCCTTGTCTCTTCAAATGTGACTTGTATCCCAGTTTCTTTCCTTTTCAAAATGTACTTTGAACATCTTGCGGGCCATGCTTGGGCCATGAACTAATGAAATCAGGTGGGGGACTCTTCCACACACCCCCCCCCGGTTGCCCCTAAAAAAACAGCTGGCTCTTTGAGGTATGGGTATAACAATTGCATGTTCATATGGATCAAGGAGAATGAGATGGACATTTTTCTAAAACTTGTTTGCATTCATGAGCACGTAAAGGACCACTTTGCTCATCAGATTTCTCTGTGATCCACTGGATTTTAACTAGTAGTTTAGGGGGTGTTTGTTGACGCGGAAAATCGGCGATTGTATCCTCCGCGTGCAGCACACGAAGACCAGGGAGATCTGCTTCACTCCAGTGCCAGCCCACACTCCAGTTCAGGTTCGCAGCGTGCCAGTCAATTTGACCTGAAATTGACAAGGGGATAAAACAGTTAAATTGCTCTTTGATTGTGCCGGCTCTATTTTCAGACGATGGAGTAACGTCGAATTTTAGCCAAGACCCAATCAGACACGTGTCGGCCGATACCAATCGGACCTCAAAATCGGACTTCATTGATGACATCAATCGGACCGAGTAATCGGACCTCGATCAGACATCAAATCGGACCTCAGAATCGGACCAATCAGGATCGGACCTTGATTGATATAACAAATCAGCCTTTGAATAATAAAGTAAAGTATAAAACAAGGCCAATATGTAAAGTAATGGATCAGCTATGTCTTGAGACAAGATATCAAATAATCAAAGTGTAAGCCGATACATTGTCCATCTTGCCTAATTGCCAGTTTGACTCATCTTGTCGGATCACCTAACTAGCCAATCGGACCATAACTTTTTCAGAGAAATCTAGCTCCGACGTAGGGAATCTAGATTTCTCCAGCTATGATCAAATCAGATAGCTAGACAGTCAAACTCAACTCATCAGCCTGTCAATTAAACAAGATGCTCGCACAGGTGTTGACCAGATTAAGCAAATAAGCAGATAAAACATTAACAGGATCGTTCTGATTCTAAGATATGCTATCAAATAATCAAGCATGACCTAGCTCCGACGTAGGGAATCTAAACCACACTTAACATTCAAATAACAATAAGGCATAACCAAAGCTTCCTTTGACTAATCAAGATGAATCTAGCTCCGACATAGGGAATCTAAACCAAATATGACAATCAAAGATTAATCTAAGCGTATTACAAAGATCCAGCTCCGACGTAGGGAATCTACACCAGTGCAATACTCAAAGAACAACTAGATTAAACCACAAAGCAGGATCGGACCTAGAACGATGCTGTAAGATAAATATTGCTTAAATCGGACCAAGACCAATGCTCAAAGCCGTTGAAGAAGTAGAGTTGGTTCACATGGCGTAGATCTAAACCAATCTAGCAACTCCAAACAAACCGCAAAAACTGCCTTTAGTAACCAAGATTATTCTAGCTCCGACGTAGGGAATCTAGCCTAATCTTGATACCTAGCTCCGACGTAGGGAATCTAGGCTAAAAGTACAGTCCGATAAACGATAATCTGTTGGATAATCAATATTGATCTAGCTCCGACGTAGGGAATCTATATCAATCTTGCTTATCCAGAGATAAATCGGTTGAACAGTATAGACGAGAAAGGGCGATGCGCCTCAATTCAAAGCCTATACTAGTTCGATAAATTGACTAACTTACTGGTAAGCCGGAGATCAGAACTGATGCAGCCCGTCCACCAATGAGCTTCGTCGGATAACTACTACTAGGGTTTTTGGCGTGAAGCCGGGTTGTATTGATTGTGAGAATAATTTTTACAATGGACGAGGGCTCATATTTATACCCTGGTCATGGAGAGTCCTGATCGGACCAGACTAACTTGCGAACTAAGTAAACTAAACTTAACATACAACGGGACTCCCAAACGCCTTCTGAAAAGGAAATAGTCCCCGCATCCGATACGCTTCCTTCTTAGCCGACGCGCCCTTCTTCTTTTATCCATTATCAAATCGGACTTCTTGCCTCATCAGACTCCTCTTCAGCATCGGCTTCCTTCTCTGTCATTTTCTGTTTGACCATTCAACGGGCCCACTGCGCAGTTTCGACCTCACCACGTCACCATCTGACTCAGCACGTCAGGTGCGAAAATCCGGTGTCAACACATGCCCCCCAATTTTGGAATAAAATATCATTTTGTTTCAAAATTCGTATCTGTCATCATAACTCCTTCACCGATTTTCGTGCCGAAACTTTCTATCCTTGTACTGTGCCGTTCCTCGATTCCCGAGCCATAGCCGTTTTCAACTTATAAAATTACCGCCGGCGGCCACGCTGTTCACTTCTCCTTCTTTGCCGAGAACTTACTCTGCTCATCTTCTTCCTCCTCTCACTCGAGCGACCATTCATATTCATTCAAACCTACATCAAAACCGAATCAAATGGCTCAATCATCCTCCATGGGCGTCCTCCAGTCTTCTACATCTGCTTTCATCTCCGCATCTGCTCCAGCGGGTTCTCCATCTGCTATGCCTTTCACTATGGCTGCAGTCACGACCTCAACAATGGCAGCGGTTATGACCTCGACAATGGCGGCAGCCTCAAGCTCGACAATGGCGGCAGCAGCAAATTCCTCAGCCTCCTCTTCATCGACTTTCTTCGCCTCAGGTTCCTCTTCGACACCCGCAGGACCATCAGTAGGAGAAGTGCGTCATCCAATCCCGGAGGTATTCTACTGAATCCGATTTCATTTTCCGCATCTTCTGGAACTCGGCTTTTAAATCTTGTCCTCATTTCGCAACCTTCTTTTAGGACATTCGTGCCCAAACCCTAATCCCTGTAGGCGATGTTCATGGGGTTTATTTTCTTGGTCCAATGGGAGATCCGGACCCCAGCGAGATTATCAATTTGGAAACCTTGCGCATTCCATTTAAAACTTCCGGATTCGATCTTGAAGATTGGAAGAATGCATTTCGTTCCTGGCCGACGGTTCTCCCCGGGTGGAAAGACTGGTATCTGAGAGTATCGGCCTCCAAATCTGCAATCTGGGACAGATCAGACATCGCCCAATGTATTGGCCTCAGTATCGGACCTATTGCCAAGAATGAGAACCTCCTGATTGCTGCATCGCATTTTTGGTCCGATGCAATGAATGCCTTCATCTTCGGTCATGGTCCGATGACCCCAACATTGCTCGATGTGGTCATGCTCCTCGGCCTCAACGTCACCAGTAACAAGCTTTCTCTCAGACTTAATGTCAAGTTAAGTCATCATTTCAAAACTAAAAACTGTGGCGGCTGGAAAGGATATATGGAGAGTCATCATCGGACTGGACCGGTAACGGATCGTGAACATGCGGCCTTTCTGAACATGTGGCTGGATAGATTCTTCTTCTGTGGCACCACTCTTGGTCCGACGGCCAATTTTCAACATTTGGCCGAATTGCTGGCAAGTAATCATGTCATCAACCTCGGCCAGTATCTCCTAGGAGCAGTATACAATCTGCTTCACCAAGTTGCTAAGCGCCTGAGGACCGGATCACCCATCACCAACCTTGGTGGGCCATGGTGGTTCATTCAGATGTGGTTGACGCTACATCTGAGCAAGGCCGTCAAAGTAGATTTTCGAAAGATCAAATTCCCAGAAAGCAAGCCTGAATCGGAAGAAATCACCTGGCGCCGATGCACTTCGTTTGGTGAAGCTGCCATGGGTTTCTCTGCTGAGAAATTATCGGGCAAGGAATCTTCCAAGTATTTTGCTCTTCTTTATAGAGGTATTGCTGATGACAAAATGCTCTGTTTTTGTATGATCATGCCGATGAATATGAGCTACCCTATAAATTCAGATTCGGCATGATCGTGGAGACTGATACAGAAGCCCTTGCCATCTTCCGAACCTGCATCAATGCTCAATTCCTCCCGATCGGCCTCAGTCTGAGCAAGCCAGGACAATCATCTTACGAGTACTATCATCCAAATCTGGTCGCTCGTCAGTTTGGCATTGGACAGCTCCCGCCCCATCTAGTTTTAACTGATCGGATCTTCTCAAGGGGAAAAGTTGATTCCGGTGTAGAATGGAATCGCCTTCTGGAGTTCGAGCCTCCCCTTGATCAAACCAATCTGGACACTTGGGCAATCAGTCTCATGGCTCATCGGACCTTCAACACGTGGTGGGCCGAATGGCGTCAGCATTTATTCTGCATCGCCTGCAAGAATTATGTTCGGAAGATGTACCCTACTTTCAAGGGTAGACAAGAGGTAATATTTGTAAGCTTGCCCCTTTCCTTTACATCATTTTAATTGGTTAAATCTGAATCTTCCTTTTTGTTAGGACATTGACCGCTCTCCTCCATCGGTGACTCAATCTGGGAAGCCGATCGTTTATTGCAACGTCTCGCCAGATCCGTGGATCGGCTGTGATTCCCCAACCATTGGCAACCTAATGTCGGCTCTTAGTGACAGTAGGAAAAGGAAGAAGTCAGTGTACTCCAAAATTGTCAAGCGTCCAAAGACTAATTTGGTAAGTCTTTTAAAATTTCATCAAATTCAATTATCTTCTTCACCGAAACTAATTTTCTTGCAAAATCAGACCATTGGACAATCATCTGCAACTCGATCCAGCCCGACCAAGTCTCCAAATTTATCGGCTAGAGAAGACCCAGGATCGGACCCACAAAAATCACCAAGCCCTATTCATATGTAGTCAAGCCCAATCCAAGAGCACTCGGGTCATTCATCTTCATCCGAGAGGACTATAACTGGGTCACCTCGTCAATCAGACCCACCACCTCAAGCACAAATAGATCAAGGCTCTCAAGAAGATCAACCAGTAACTCCTCCACAGGTCCGATCATCTGACTTTACAGAAGCAATAACCATTGATCAATTTCTTTAATAATTGACAGCCAACTCATCCTTATTCTCCCAAATCATTTAGAATGTCTTGACGGATCTTGAGATTGCTCAAGCAAACATTCAGGGTAGCAACAATCCTTTAGTCGGACCCGAACAAGAACTAGCCTGGAAACAAGTAAGTCTTTTAGCCCGATATAATCATATCAGCCTTTTGATATTATATCTAATTATCTCTTTTGCAGGCTCAAGATACTCCTCAAACCAGCCAGAACATATCAGTCGATTTTGATCGGCTACAAACTGAAGAGGAAGAAATCAGTTCTGGGCAAAGCTTGCTATCTGCCGAGGTGAAAGCAAAGTTGCTTGATATATCTGCACTCCTTCACCAAAATATCATCGATCTTGTCCAGGATGCAGAGCCGATTCGCCAGATCATCAAAACCCTGAGAGGTCAACTTCCGTCAGACTTGGAAGAGGTATTGATTCCGGCGGCATATATAGAAGGCCACTCCTTTCCAGTGTTACAAGCCAATCGCCGAATCAATAATTGGACTTCCCAGCAAGATCTGATCAAAGCCAGGGATGAAAAACGTGCCCAAGCTGACGAATCAACAAAACTGATTGAAGAATTATCGGCTCGTCCTGCTTCTATCCAGTCAGAGCTTGAGACTCTTCAAGCCAGAGAACAACAATTAGAGCAGGAACTTGTCCAAGTTCGATCAAGCATCCAGGCCAAGAAAAAAGAACTTGATGATCTCCCAGCCAGGAAAGCAAAGGCCGAAGAAGATTATAAAACCCATATCAAGGCCGCTAAAGAGATCCACAAGATAATCAAGCCTGTTGAAGGGAATGCTGAAGCTGATGCCAAGATCATCGCCGACGTTGACAAGATCCGTCAGACTGCTCTTGATTTGATAGTTAAATACCTGCAGCCTTGAACGCTGAGACTTGCCTGTCTCACCAAGTGGCCTGATACATTGATAGCCTGCTCCGCCATCAAGCGGCTTAATGATGCAATATACTCTTCTTTTGTTGTATATAATCCTTAAGGCGATGCATATCGCATCGGCTCTTATTATTATTATTATTATTTTTGTTTCTTGAGGCGATCTTTGTTTTTATCGGCTTCCAAGCCTGACGCGTAGCATCGGCTTTACAAATTTACCCAAGTGTTAGGGTAATACCATTGGACAAGCAAACTCGAATCTTGCCCCCCAAGGCGAAACAATAATCAGGCCGATTCAATTTATACGAAGAACTATCAAATACATATTTGAAAGAACTGATTATCCATATCGGCCTTTGTTTTCGTC
>CM014273.1:57676857-57721501 GCA_004135705.1 Alloteropsis semialata
TCTACTATCTTCCAAACATATGAACTATATTGAAACCTTCTTATGTATTTGCTTCGTTATTGCATAGTGCTGCACAGATTATGCATTTTGTCATCCCACAAACTTATCGGATAGTCCAGAAATCCTTTGGTTTCTAGCACAATATCTACTTGCACACGTTTTTCCCCCCATTGAGTTACAGTCATAGATACACACTTGCTTCATAATGATGTTCTATAGACTAACCTTGTTTAGTGGTTGCTTCAGACTTCTTATTTTTATCTGCATGGCGGTCCGTGGTCTGTTCCTTGCATGGAGAATTAAGCACAAGAATGAGGATGGATTAATGCAGTTTGGCTGTGGGCCGTGTCCATGTTTCTGAAATGTGGTTTGGCTTTTCATGGCTATGTGAACAGTTGCTAAAGCTGTGCCATGTGGACGAGAACGTTCTCAGCCTTGATTGATGAGCCAATTGTAGGGCGGGGAGGTATGCAAAAGTCTGTTGCAAAAACCAACTCAGCTGTGGCAGCATAAAGGTATTCCATCAGGCATCTCCATGGTATCATATCTTGGCTTGATCAGCAGAAAAGGCTAGTTAGATTAATTGGGGTGATGTCATTCTTCATTTTCCAGCGCTGAGGCAAATTAATGGGCAGTTTTCAGTTTGGTTGATGAGCCATGTAGATCAGGTGTCCTATGAGCTGGTTATTTATGATTGTATGTAGATTAAGTTCAGTAAGGATGATATAGCAGTTGTGTGGAATAGCAAGCAGTGGCAGAAGAGTCTTTGAAAATGGAATGTCGAGCAAGGACACTATTTGTAGGATTACACAGTACCATGGCATCTTTTGAAGGAAATCTAGTTCCAAAGCGGCACGTGAGGTGATTGAGTGGGAGTATCTAGGCCAGATGTCTAGTCATGATGAAGATTCGTTTAAGATAGCATTTCTTGTGTATGTGATGTCTGCATTGCTGGTGCCAGCGATATTAATAATTCCACTAAGGTCTTCGATATACAGGATGTTCTCTGTTTTTCAGGTCCTTGTTCGTTGCTATAATATTAATAATTAAATGCTCTTTATATTCACATGTTGGTTACAATTATGGCAGAGCTCACAATTTATTTGTTTGCCTTGTATGTTAGGCATTTGCATATTGATAGTATCGACTCAAGTGTATAGACTATGGACCATGTAACACAGAACATTCCCTCGCGTTCAATGTTTTCCATCAGATAAAGTCAGGTCCTGATATTAGCTGACAGTTCTGCTGGTTTGGTCATTCTGAAAATGATTTTGGGAAATGGAAGGTTAGTTATGTCAAGAATTATGTATATTAGAGTTCCTTGTCCTGGCTAGTTTACCTCATCCATTACTATATTTTGGTTGTGTTGCATTGTTTTCGTTCTAATTATATATATATTTTTTTTGTTTTTCAGCTGCACCCTGCCATCTTGGTTTGTGGGAGGCAACAATATCTGTGGCTCGTACTCTTAGGGTTCCTTTGGAGGTTGGCCATTTTTTTGTTTAATACTCCCTCTGTTCCGTATTATTCGTCGTTCTGGCTCCCGTCACTTTTTCCAAAATACTATTCGTCTCGCACTCCTGCAGTACAATCTATTTTATCCTTTTCCTAAAATGCCCTTGCAGCATTTGTTCCCCAAATTTGCCTTTCGTCCTACAGCTGCAGCCACACCGTCCCCCAGCAGGTGCAGCGCGTAGCTGCGCCGGTTCCCCTCTCCTCCCACAGCTGTTGCGTGGTAGTCGGCGGCAGACAGTGCGGCGGCGGGGAGCCGCATGGCTACAGATAGGCTTTCTTCCTCCTCTGCACGCCCTTTTGGCTCACAAGCTACCTCAGCGGCGGCGGCAGCCCCAAGCTATACAAGGTGCTCCCTCTCATCTGATTCATCTAAAGACGCATCCTTGGTTGGTTTGCAGTTCATCTATCGGTTGGATTTATTGCATCTGGTGTCATACTTTTGTCTTGGCCAGAAAAAGCTTATCTTTCATCCTGTAGATCCAGAGTAGGCCATCCCCATCCCCGTCCAAGATTCGAGGCATAATTAGCCGAATTATTTTGAATTCTAGACATGAATCTAATTTGTGGGTAACCTAGCCTAATTCGTTTGTTTCTGTCCACACTCCACAGCGCCTGTTGGTTCGCGCCGATACACTGACAGAGTCAGCAAACCAGGCGCAAACCCATACAGGCCATGTGCAGCTGTAAACATCTTCTCCCTGAAGATTTCCTCCTCGGATTTGGGTTCCCTGTCCATGTCTATGGCACTCTCATCGCCAGAGACAACATCGACAAGAAGTGTGTTTATCTCTTCCGTCACGATAGAGACAATTGCCAATTTATCGACTCTGAGGTACAAGTACAGATTTGGTTGTCAGTAAACATGGTCCCTTTTGATATGATATGTGTCCTCGTTTCTCATTCCTAGTTCATTTAGCGCTCAAAGTTGGAAATTTTACATATCGCTGCTCACTGGTCAGTAATCAGATTATCAGATAGCCTTATCATAGTGACACTAAAATAATGATTTTCAGAATGAAGCACTTATTAGTTGTTTATTTTAATTCTTGTTTAGAGACACAAGTGGCAAGCTTAATTATGGTCCATAATCTGGTGGGTCATTAAACATACGGGACTTCCCTGCAATCGATTTCTATTCAGTAAACATATGCAATCCCCTGCTTGTCCGCATGATACACATCCTCTTAAAAGATGTTGTCTGCAGTTATATTTGTTTGACATATACTGGAGAACTTCTTGCTTGTGGCCCAGTGTTATACTTTTATTTCAGCACCATGAATTTTGACCATGGGGCATGCATGACTGCCATATAAACATATCAATTGCAAACAGAAGTCATATAGTAACTGCATACATATCACCTGCATATAACATCATATAGCTAGGTATCTCTGTCTGAATTGTGGGCACTAGCATAACAGTAGCAGTCAGAGGCTCAGAGCCTACTTTCTTGATATGCATGTCCAGAATGCATCTCACATTGTGTGTGCTCTATACCATTTTACTCATATAAGATAGGAACATGTATCAGTATAGTAATTGTGCATAATAACTGAAACAAGTCTTGCAAATTGTATCTACATACATACAGTAACTTAACCATATTGTGCTAGACAGGCTAGTGCACTATCATAGAGACCCCTATCACATGACAACCGACTAGGTAGTCTCCCTTCTCTTTCTAGTCGTTGCTTACTCATATGTGGGTTTTTGTACCTATTTCCTCCTCCAATTCTCATAACTTCCTTCATGCACATCTGGAGAGTAAGGAATACTCTGTTCAGTTTTTCAACATCGTATCCTTCAAACTCCTCCTCCACATCATGAATTAGCTCTTCAATAGTTGTAGGACTTCTGGAATCAGTTAAGGACTGTATAGACCTGAAGAAACCAAGGTCCAAGACACTCATGTCGGGGGAGTTAGCTGGTTGTTGCATCAGCCGGATATCTAGCCCAGTTGCCTTGACAGCTTCAAGAAAGGCTTGGTCATTTGGATTAACATGTGTTCTAGCGTTGTCTTGTTGGATGAATATGGTCTCATGAACAGCATCCTGTGGCCATACAGATTTGATGGCTGGGACAACTTTTTCAATCAAAAATTGCCTCATGAATCATGATTTCCCTGTTGACTATGACGGATTTTGTTTCTAGGGTCCCTCGTGCCCTATTATGGCTCCTCCTTGCTGCAGGTACCTCTTTAACAAACGTCCACACACCAATTTTGCCAGAGAATGTCACATTATCTTTCTTGTTGTTATCTCTTAACAATGGCTTCAATGTATTTGTGTGCCGTCTTATGAGACCTAGCTTGAACTTCCTATGCATTGTTGTAACACTAACATCTAGTGATTTAGCAAGTGACCTTAAAGTAGATCTTCTGTTTAGTGGGATTGAGGAAATTCGGGACAGTTCAAGTTCTGCCTTCTTGCGGCCACACCGACCAGATTTTCTACTAGACACATCAACCTCAAGCCCCTGTGCAATCTGCTCTCTTGCACTTCTCCAAATCTTTTGAATAACTCGAATGTGTGAGTGAAAAAAAGCGGCAACCTCTTTTGTTGCATTCTTCGGCAACTTCCCATTTTTGCTTTTTGCATGCAGAGCCATGTAAACAGCATATCTTTGTGCATCTGTCAACCATTTATTTGACCTCATTTGTTGTCCTTCCCCACCTGCAAGGCAACAATGAGACAAGACATTTCTTTATTTATTGATATCACTTCAAATGTCTGATAAACGTCATTGATACTCAAATGTGCATGTTGTACCTGCTGCTTCAATGGGAGCAATGCCTTCATCTTGAGCAGGAGCAATGCCTTCATCTTGAGCCATATCATCGCCTTCTCCAGGTATGATTTCACCTACTAATTCAGCTGGAGGGGTAGAGTTGAGGTCCAGAGAAAAACCTGGGGGAAGATGAACACATTTTTTTTTTCAAATATTTGAACTGCAGACACAAGACACAAGTATTTTTTTTTATGCGTATGATATTCTACTGCAGATAAAGTGCAAGACCTATAGGAATTTTAACAAAGTTCTATGAAGTATAGAGTTCAGCATCCTTACCAGATTAAAAAATTAGCTATAATCTCTATGAATTTGATGTAAGCAGTTTTCTGTCTTGGCCATATGAAACTAATAATTCATGAATTGCATAAAACAATTGGGCTAATGGGAATTATAATAAGTGGCACTTGAAGTAACTATGTATAGTGCATCCCACACAGAAATAATTATTCTATGCAATTCAAAGAAGTATTGTGTATACATTTCAATTTGAACAATGCAGGAAGGAAATTTGCAATCCTGTGGTGTAGAAAATTGAGGAAGAGACAAATGCGAAGTTGTACCTGCACCTTCAGCTTGAGCATAACCTTCATCCTGAGATAGAGGATTGACTTCCTCATCATCTAAAGCCCCATCTCCTCCATGTATCATTCCATCATCCATTTCTTCTTCAGGATAGTTGAGGTCCCAGTCAAGAGCAGAGTTGAGGTCCCAGGGAAGAATCGTAGCCATGAATGTGTGGGTGTGTATCTAATCTCTTGAAGTTGCTGCAGATGTGTGGATGAAGGGGGGAGGCTGTGCACGATGACTTGTTGAAGAGGCAAGCGCCTAGAGATGCACGCAGAAGTGGATGCCTGCTGGAGAGGGCCAAACCAGCCAGCGGCTGGCCGGCCGGCCAGCCGCAAGCATTGATCGGCGAGAGACTTTGTGGAGATCGCACTTGCTTGCTGGACGTGGACGCCGCACGAGCGTGAGGGGGCGGGCGGTGGGGATCGGCGGAGCTTGACAGGGCAGGAGTAATTCAAATTTCAAATTGCGTGTACAGCTAGATGGGCGCGATACTTGTACAGCTGGACAGAACTCGAACCGCTTGCTTTTGGTTTGAGGGGTAGAAATGACTTTTTGTTGGTTTCATTAGTCTGTCCTAAAATGTCCAGAACGACGAATAATACGGAACAGAGGGAGTATATGTATTAGTTTGGCTGTTGTGTTAACAAGTATGCAATTTGTTTTGCATTTTTTATGCACAGCAGTTTTTCTGACTTCTGTACTTGCTATTAGTGTGTAACCATTTTCCTAAGAATTTGAAGGTTCCTTTTTTGTGTGATTTTTTCTGGCGACAGGGCCACTACATCATGCTTTATCTGATTTCAAAAATCATTGTATACTTTTGACAGGGGCTGGAGGTGTCAAATTTATCTGTCCACTGTTTTCTATCATTTAACAGTTTATCAGGGGATTCGATATAGTGCTTGTAATAGACAGTTTCTAATGGACCCAGGTATAGCATTTTTGTGATGTTTTGTATGGTGTTACATATGTTTTTATTGCTTCTTCCTAATATAGCCATCATGTGTCATCTTTTTTGTTGTGTATTTGTGGTGCCCGGGTGTCAAATTGTAATTTCAAATCTCTGTGTTTTGTATTTTTTTGTCCAGCCGTTTTGATTGCTGATACTTCGGAATTGGAACCATCTAACCGCTCATTCTAACATGGGGTAGAGACATCTAGCCTTTACATGTAGTGCTTTGTCACATTTTGATGATGTGGGGGAAGACAGAAATGGATCTTTTTCTGATGAAATGCTTCTAGCCAAAACTTCCTGAAAGACAGTTGATGGACTCCATCTCTATGTCGGGTGCTTCCACCAGTTGTTCTGTTCTTGGTTCGAGTGATTGTATCACCGGCACGTGTGAAGATTGATGCCCTACAAATATATTGCTTTTGCATTGTTTGTGTACCATTTTTGTTCAGCGTGTATTTGCTATTGTTTTTTTTATTTATTGCAGGTGAAGACAGCAGATAACAGAATAATGCAAGACCAGCTACAACAAAAGGTAACACTTTTATTGTAAGTTAAACAAAGAGCATAATCTTATGCCAGTTCCAGATTATCTTATTATCAGGCAATTGAATGCAAAAAATTACAAGAAACACACTTACAAGGACAATGTTCCCAAGCTCTTGAAGCTAATGATCTATTGTCAGAAAGCATCATATTTCAGTAGAACACAGGCATCTGCCTTCAAACTGGATCACAAGTTCACAAAGAAAATCCAGCATCTATAGATGTCTCTGGTGAACTGTGTCAAAAAGCACAGCAGGTTTGCCTTTTATCTGCATTGTATTTCGAAATTATTTGTCAACTCAGTGTTTTCTTGTGCTAGATTTGAAGAATATCTATTGGTCAGACGTGAGAGGGCTAATATTTTGATTGTTGACATATAACTGTCCCAAATTGTATGTGTTGCTAATAAAAGCCTCGAGTCAGGGTATTTGGCACTCATTGGGAATTGTACTGCATCTTGTATAGTTATAGATTGTTTAAGATTCTGCTCATATAATCATACTCTGCCACATGACTCGGTGCTTTTAAAGTGCCAATTAGCAGTACTATAATCAATATTTCTCTTGGCTAATAGTGAGAAATGTTGCTAGGGGCATCAGAAATGGCATTCTGTATTTACAGAATAATAATAATGCAGCTTGAAAGTTGAAGCTCTGTGCATTACATTCTAACATTGAATAATAATGCAGAGTCGTGAGACTCATAATGTACATATGCTTTTGTTCAGTTTGTCATTCATGCCTGCCAAAAAAGGGTATCTTTGTGCAGTTTTGATAAGACATAACCACTGGTTAATCTTGCCAAATGAAAATTTTGCTAAGTGCATTTTGATGTTCCAATTTTTCCTTTTATCTATTACTACAGCTAATTGACAGCTTTATTCTATTATATCACTTATTTCTGTATTTCAACTGGTTGGGTAACCAAAAAAGCGATCTGATACTATTTGTTCTCTCTTCAGTCAGAGGTTGATGAACTGAAGCAAAGGTTGAGTGAGCTCACTGAAGCCAAAGCGCAACTAGAGGCCCACAATCAGAAGCTGCTAGAGAGAAGCATGTATGCAAAGAGCCTGGCCTCAGCTGCAGGCATGGAACTGAAAGCGCTGTCATGAAAGGTCACAAACTCGTGAACCACAATGAAAGGCTTGCGAGCGAGTTGGCGTCAGCAAGAATTCAACGCAACGACGAGTAAACAATGGCCAAAGGGTTGGCCAGTATGTGTTGTATATGAGTATATAGGAATATGAATCAGTATTTTGCCCATGTTCTCAGAATTGAAATGGGTGTCCGGTTCAACAATTCAACTGTAGTTGTGCTGTGCAAACAGATGGAAGCCTGGTAATGCTGCCGTTGGTTTGCTTGCCCCCAAAGCAAATGCCATGTGAAAGAAATCAGTCTGTATTTCGAGGACTAAGAAATTTGGATATATCAGTACAGTGATGAAACAATCAGTTGCATGATCATCTCGCCTCCTTTTTATTTGTCTCTTTCCTCTTGGCTTCTCTATACTGTATATACTTTATATATTTTGAGTAGGCTCTAGTGCTTTTGACCTTTGTGATATTATGATGTGACACTCGGCTCCTTTTAAATGATATTTTCTGTGTCACAAAAAAATGCAACTCTCAATTCAATTCCCGAGAAGTCAAACAATTTCAAATTTGATCAAATTTATAAACGTATTACTAACATTTATATTTTTAAATAGATTTAGCATGAAAATATATATTCTATGATTAATCTACTGATACTTATTTTGTAACATAAATGTTAGTATTAATTTACATAAATTTAGTTAAAGTTGAAATTATTTGACTTTTCGAAAAATGAGAGTTGCATTTTTTTAAGTACGAACTAACGATACGTGCAAGATCTGCTGACGATTGTACGGTCAGGCCGTAATCTCTTTTCCCACATCTGTAGTTTAGACCTGGTTTA
The DNA here is from genome assembly GCA_004135705.1 of Alloteropsis semialata. NCBI lineage: Eukaryota > Viridiplantae > Streptophyta > Magnoliopsida > Poales > Poaceae > Alloteropsis > Alloteropsis semialata. The sequence continues at coordinate 57,685,168 of CM014273.1, forward strand.
GTTTTCCAAACTTTTCAAACTAGAGTATGCATCCTGGGAACCTGGTTTATCGATATTATTCATTGTACTGGCCGTACAGATTTTGCCGTCCAATTATTTCAATTTGACTCAAAATTATATAAATTTAAATTAACACTTCTCTACATTTCAAAATGTGGTCACTTGAAAACTAGGATTCATTGGATCGATCACGCCCTGGACGTTGATCAAAATTTGAAGATTTGCACTTCCTCTTCCTCCCTCCTCAATTTGTTTGTGCGTCCAATCGAGATTTTCAGTACTCAATTTGTTTGCTCAGGGTCCTGCAGGCCTCATATTCAGGGCCTAGGGCACCACCACCACAACCAGGCGGCGGCGGAGGCGGAGCGGGACGCGGATCGTAGCAGGCGGGGGGACTCTTACGCTTGTGGGACGAGGTGGGTTTGGTGGCGCCGCCGGAGTAGGAGGAGGAGAAGGCGGCGGCGGGGTTGGTGTAGAAGTCGAAGCGCTGAGGCGGACGCGGGCGCAGGGAGGAGGGCCTGATCCCCCGCGGGGTCGGGGTCCGGGAGGAGGCTCCCCGCGGGCGCCGGGGCAGGAGCCTCCGCCGGTGAGACGTTGGCAGCGGAGCGGAGGGCGAGGAGGCGCTCCCGGCGCGGGGAGGAGGACTCCTGTTCGTGCTCGCCGCCGTCCATCTCGACTCTGCTGGATCCGAGGCGAGTGCTTCCCTTGCTCTTTCGCCGCGTCGGCGTGGCTTGCGGCTGAGGGCGACGCCGCGGTTCCGGAAGGGGGCGAAAGAAGAAGAAACGTGTGGTGGCCGCGGGAGTGACCCAGAAGCCACCAGAGAACGGGGATGAGGAATCTCGTGGAAGACCTCTCGTGAACGTTCCCCTCCAGGCGGTTCCCTTCCAGGCGAAAAAAGGCGAACGCCGCGATCCACCCGGTCCCTCCCCTCCGGTGGCCTCTCCGGTACCGGAACGGGTGGGGACGGGGCGGATCGACGGCCGGCGTAGCTGTAGGTACTAATTTAATTTTATTAGGTGTGTGTTTTCTCTAGTAGACTAGGGTTAGGTTTTGCTCGTCATCTTCGATGGTGATGGAGCTTAGGTTTCCGGCGGCGGAGGAGCCTCTACCCCGGCGAATAAGGATCCTCCAGTGCTTCTGCGTTGAAGACGACGACGGATTCGGCGTGGTCTTCGGTGAAGATACTGAGAGGTGCTTTGGTTTTCTCAACTTTGGCTTCGTCGGCCGTGTGGAGCTTTCGAGTGCTGTTGGCGGCGTCTACTCGGGAGTCTTTCCCATCTCCGGAGTCGGAGGTATGAGACTTGTTTGGCCACCTTTTTGCGAAAGGGTGGGCCCTTTCTTCCCTGCGATGGGATCTCGTTCCTGGTTGTCGACGACTTCGGCAGGATTCCTTTTTCGGCCGGCGGTCAGTTGGCCGGCGGTGGCGGATCTGCTCTTCTCCTTCCCTGGTCGTTGTTTTGCCGGTGGCGCTGGACTTCATGCTGCTTTGTTCTTCTGGCGAAGATGGCCGATGTGCTCGGGAGTCAGTTTACTCGGCTTCGTCGCCTCGAAGTAAGTCCTCCTATGCGGTCTCCACCATGTGGACTTCGTCGGTGCAGTACATGGCGGCTACAAGTTCGATTCCGGTGGCCTGCTGTGGCCGGGATTCGAAGCGATGGCGAGAAGACCCTGAAAGTGGCGTCTGTAATGTTCAGATTTCTCAGGGACCTTTCTATAATAGGGAAGGGATGTACTGTTCCTCTATGGTTTAATACAATTCCCTCCAGACTCAAAAAAAAAAGTTTGTATTGGGAAACGTGTTCCCTTTTTTACTTTTACATTTTTCAATGCAACTTTCAACTACTTTACAACTTTGCAAACTTTAGCAACTCGTTTTCCAAGACAAACTAGTTTGAAAAGTTTGAGGAACGCCTTAGGCGGATACGGAATTTCCTGTGGGGGTGCGGGTGTGCGCCGCCCTAGAAAAAAGTACAAGCAATGACCTGCAACGTGTTTCTTCCGAATTCTGATACACGACCCGGATTTCTCCATGTGTGCAGAGACCGCAGGCACCGGTCCCCCGCGAACTCGCGCGAAGTACAGCGCCGCGCGTCGATCAGCGCCCGCCGCCCAGCACGTATAGGATCTGCGCGGCATGCTTAGAGCATCTTCAAAATCTAGCCAAATCTGGCTCTTTGTAATTCCACTAGCAATCATGCCCATATGTTGCATCAGGTTAATATTGGATTTATTTGGGCTTGGCACTTTTATATAATTTCAATTAAATCTAAAATATTTAAGGCACACGATTAATGTAAAGAGAGTTAAAAGTGGTTACTACCATATTGGTAGTTAAGAGGATTTCAACCAATTTATTAGGTGGACACGTGGTACACCCAATGTGGCGCGGGCGTGACGTGGCGTGTTGGGACGGGACGGACGGACGTGATGTGTTGTGGTGCTGTGATCGGTTTTGTCAACGGGATTAATGGCAGAATCAACCTACCTTAAACGCTCACAGAGACGTGCCTTATTTGCTCCGCGGGATTCTTGCCTTTCCTGCAGAGGCGTCCAGGGTCGGTTTTGTCAACAGGATTAATGGCAGAATCAATTACCAACCTCTCAGGTATTCCTGTTTAGGAGACCTCTCCCTTCTTCACGCGACTGCTCAAGTTCGTCTACTTCGTCTACTTCCTGGTGGCATGTACGACTACGTCCACTACTTGGCAGAATCAATTACCAATCTCTCAGGTATTCCTGTTTAGGAGACATCTCCCTTCTTCACGCGACTGCTCAAGTTCGTCTACTTCGTCTACTTCCTGGTGGCCTGTACGACTACGTCCACTACTTCCCGGTGCCGTTCGAGGGACTGCACTGCATTCGTCTACTTCGTCTACTTCCTGGTGGCCTGTACGACTACGTCCACTACTTCCCGGTGCCGTTCGAGGAACTGCACTGCATCGACTCGTCACTGCATCGCATTCGTACGGCTACATCAAACAAGGTCAACCGATTAGCATGACTAATCCAGTTGATAACGGCGCAGCCAATGTCTCCGGCAGCGGCCCCGTCTCAGGGTACATCCTGAACCTTATTTGGTTCTTTACTTTGTTCTTGTTTAATATGAGATTGAACTTGAACACGTGCACATATCATGTTCTCACTGGGTCACTAATTATCATTATGATTTACATGCTTTTATTCGGAACTAAAATATGTCGAATGATGCCTATATTCCCAACAATCCAAAAACCTTAAAATTGTGATAGGCTATCGACTGCTAGTTTTGCAAGTGCGCTTAAACCACACGTGTTCGATGGAACACATTACAAGAGATGGCAGAGTAGAATGTCACTTTGGTTGACCTACATGAACTGCTTTTACGTCACACAGAGAAAGGCTAAGGATATCTCTCCTGATGATGAGAGAGCTTTCTAGATAGCCGATAACCTGTTTCGAGGTGCCGTAATTAGCGTTGTTGCTGATCACCTTGTGGACAGCTATCTGTCACTGGACTCTGGCAAGACGTTGTGGGATGCGCTTGAGGCCAAGTTTGGTGCTTCTGATGCTGGCAGTGAGTTGTATGTCATGGAGCAGTTTTGCGACTACAAGATGGTCGATGACCGTTCAGTAGTGGAACAACCTCATGAGCTTCAGTCACTAGCTAGGGAGCTAGAGGGCTTTAAATGCGATTTGCCTGACAAGTTTGTGGCTGGAAGCATGATTACTAAGTTGCCGCTTTCTTGGAGAGACTTTGCTACCTCTCTGAAACATAAGAGACAAGTGTTCAGCGTGTCTGAGCTCATTGGGCCTCTCGATGTTGAGGAGAAGGCGAGAGCGAAGGACAATCGCGGCAAAGGAATTGTAGGGTCCACTAGTGCAAACCTGGTCCAGAAGAACTTCAAGGGCCAGCAGAAAAAGAAGAACCAAAATAAGCCTGAGGTCAAGGCTAATCAAACAACCACTTTTAAGAAGAAGAAGAACCAGCCGAGTAAGGGCAAGTGCAAGTGCTATACTTGCGGTCTTGAAGGGCATTATGCCAGAGACTGCGAGAAAAGCAAATACAGGCCGAAGGCAGCCAACATGGTCATTAGCGATGACAACGGAGGAACCTCGGGGTACGGTAATTATTTGCCTATGGTTCTTTCTGTTTGTCAATCACCTGATTGGTGGGTTGATACTGGAGCTAATATTCATGTGTGTGCTAACATCAGTCTGTTTTCTTCTTACCAGGTCGGCGGAACTACCTCCTTGTTAATGGGGAACAGATCACATGCGCGTGTACTTGGTATTGGTTCGGTCAATCTGAAGCTTACTTCGGGAATGACCGTGCAGCTGAGGAACGTGGAGCATGTCCCTACTATCAAGAAGAATCTTGTTAGCGGCTCTCTACTGTGTAGAGATGGTTATAAATTAGTGTTTGAGTCCAATAAATGTGTACTTTCTAAGTATGAAACTTTTGTTGGAAAAGGCTATGATTGCGGAGGCTTGTTCCACTTTTCTTTATCAGATGCTTGTAATAATGTGGTGAATCATGTGGTTAATGATGATGAGTCGAATGTTTGGCATTCATGGCTATGTCATGTTAACTTTGGTTGTATGTCGAGTTTGGCTAGTTTAAATTTAATTTCGAAGTTTACCACGGTCAAAGGTTCTAAGTGCCATGTGTGTGTTGAATCAAAACAACCTCGCAAGCCTCACAAGGCCATGGAGGCGAGGAACCTGGCATCGCTGGAGCTCGTTCATTCTGGTCTTTGTGAGATGAATGGCGTGTTGACAAAGGGGGTAAAAAGTATTTCATGAATTTAATAGATGATTCCTCTAGATATTGCTACATTTACTTGCTAAAGTCAAAAGATGAAGCACTACACTACTTTAAGATCTATAAAGCTGAAGTGGAGAATCAACTTGAGAGAAAGATCAAACGTGTAAGGTAGGATCGTGGTGGAGAATACTTCTCACACTTGTTTACCTTATTCTGTGAGGAACATGATATAATTCACGAGAGGACGCCTCCCTGCCCACCTCAGTCAAATGGGGTTGCCGAAAGAAAGAACCACACTCTAACTGATTTGGTTAACGCCATGTTAAGACACAGTGGGACTCTCTAAGGAATGGTGGGGTGAGGCTATATTGACAGCGTGTCATGTCCTGAATCGTGTTCCTCCAAAGAATAAAGAGAAAACTCCATTCTAGGAATGGGAGAAGAAAAGGCTCACACTTTTTTATTTACGAACTTGGGGCTGTTTGGCAAAGGTTAATGTGCCAATAACCAAAAAATATAACTCAGACCTAAAACTGTGGATTGTGTCTTTCTTAGTTATGCTCTGCACAGTGTTGGATATAGATTCTTAATAGTGAAATCTGGAGTGCCAGACGTGAATGTTGGTACAATAATGGAATCTAGAGATGCTACTTTCTTTGAGGACATCTTTCCTATGAAGAGGGAAGAAAGCACGTCTAGCAGAGAATTGTCTAATGACGCTATACCTGGTGTTACGATGGAACACACAGAACAAACACTTGTGGAAAATCCTGAGGAGGATGACAATGAAGCTCCTAGGAGGAGCAAGAGACTGAAGACTACAAAGTCTTTCGGTAATGATTTCATTGTGTACCTCATGGATGACACTCCCAAAACCATTGAAGAGGCATATTCCTCTCCAGACGCTGACTATTGGAAGAAAGCGGTACGGAGTGAGATGGATTCAATTATGTCTAATGGAACTTGGGAAATAGTTGAGCGTCTTTATGGGTGCAAACCTGTGGGATGTAAGTGGGTGTTCAAGAAGAAGCTAAGGCCTGATGGTACTATTGAAAAGTACAAGGCAAGACTTGTTGCTAAAGGCTACACTCAGAAAGAAAGAGAAGACTTCTTTGACACTTGCTCACCAGTTGCCCGACTCACCACAATTTGAGTGCTACTTTCCCTGGCAGCCTCTCATGGTCTTCTCGTTCACCAGATGGATGTAAAGACACCTTTTCTAAATGGAGAGCTAGAGGAGGAGATCTATATGGATCAGCCTGATGGGTTCATAGCAGAAGGTCAAGAGGGAATGGTGTGCAAGTTAATAAAGTCTCTGTATGGCCTCAAGCAAGCACCTAAGCAGTGGCATGAGAAGTTTGATAAAACCCTCATGACTGCTGGCTTTGTTGTGAATGAAGCTGACAAATGTGTGTACTATCGCTATGGTGGGGGCAAAGGAGTGATCCTGTGCTTGTATGTTGATGACATCCTGATTTTTGGGACAAATCTTGACGTGATTAAGGAGGTCAAAGATTTTTTGTCTCAAAACTTTGAGATGAAAGATTTGGGTGAAACTGATGTTATTCTTAATATTAAGCTAGTAAAAGAAGGTGATGGTGGGGTGACACTTACACAGTCCCACTATGTGGAAAAGGTCTTGAGTCGCTTCGGATACAGTGACTGCAAGTCTGCTCCAACACCCTATGATGCTAGTAAAATACTAAAGAAAAATAAAGGTATCATGAAAGATCAGCTGAGATACTCCCAGATCATTGGCTCACTTATGTACCTAGCTAGCGCTACAAGACCTGACATCTCGTTCGCCGTGAGCAAACTGAGCCGGTTCGTATCTAACCCGGGAGATGATCAATGGAATGCTCTGGATAGAGTAATGCGCTACCTAGTGGGTACAATGAGCTATGGGATTCACTATACTGGGTACCCAAAGGTACTAGAGGATTTTAGTGATTCAAATTGGATATCTGATGCCGATGAGATAAAGGCCACAAGTGGATATGTATTCACTCTTGGAGGTGGTGCTGTCTCCTGGAAGTCTTGCAAGCAGACCATCTGAACGAGGTCTACTATGGAAGCAGAACTCACGGCATTAGACACCACCACTATGGAGGCCGAGTGGCTATGTGATCTCCTTATGGATTTGCCAGTGGTTGAAAAACCGATACCGACGATTCTATTGAACTGTGATAACCAGACGGTGATTGTCAAGGTAAACATTTCTAAGGATAACATGAAGTCATCAAGGCATGTGAAGAGGCAGTTGAAGTCTGTCAGGAAAATGAGAACCTCCGGAGTAATTGCCTTGGACTATGTCCAGACGGTTAAGAACCTGGCAGATCAATTTACAAAGGGTCTTTCACGGAATGTGATAGATTTTGCATCCAAAGAATTGGGAATGAGACCCATGTGAGTCACTCCATAGTGGGAACCTGTCCTATGTGATCGGAGATCCCGTGAATTAGGATGAGGAAACAAGCTATTGTTTGAGTGAGAGAAGAGAACCTTTGAAACGAGTTAATTCCTAGGGTGGATGCATTTCTCTTCTTTTCTGTATGGCAGGATGGTGTACACCTTAATGTAATTCGAGTGGCTTTTGAGAAGCAGAGATGTTGACCTACAGAACATCTTATGAGAATTACACCTATATGAGTTCGACTGCTAGTCACAGTCTATGAGAGTGGGTTATCTCTAGATACTCATGAAAGGCCTGGAGTTTGACTTATATGCTCCAAACCGCGGGGATGCAATTAGCAGCCTAGTAGTTCTGGTAAAACTTGTTCGCACAAGACTGCCAATTCAAGGTATAGTCCATTGGTCAGTTGCGGATGAGCGTAGCCTTTACTCTAGGTGGAAGTTCAACTTAACAGTCTCTACCGAAACACTGGTATATCAAAGCAGCAATGGGGCTAAGGGCATTTCTCGTGTGCCACGAAATATTGGTGGGGATTGTTGGATTTATTTGGGCTTGGCCCTTTTATATAATTTTAATTAAATCTAAAATTAAGGCCCACGATTAATGCAAAGGCAGTTAAAAGTGGTTACTACCATATTGGTAGTTAAGAGGATCTCAATAAACTTATTAGGTCGACACGTGGTACACCCAATGTGAAGTTGGCAAAGGGTAATCGGGATGCCACACGCGCGCGCGCTCGCTCGCCTCGCCGAGCCGAGGCCGTGAGCGTGGCGTGGCGTGGCGTGTCGTGTCGTGACGAGACGAGACGAGACGGACGTGACGTGACGTGTTGCAGTGCTGTGATCGGTTTTGTCAACGGGATTAATGGCAGAATCAATTACCTAACTTAAACGCTCACAGGGAGGTGCCTTATTTGCTCCGCGGGATTCTTGCCTTTCCTGCAGAGGCATCCAGGTGCGCCCCCCTCCGCTAGGCAGCGCCTATAAAAGGAGGTCCTCCCCTACCCGGAGACACACACCAACACAACCTCTCAGGTATTCCTGTTTAGGAGACCTCTCCCTTTCCCTCATTGTTTCTGCTGCATCGCTTGCCTCCCCATCGCTAGCACTGCGCGCACGGTTCTAGCGAGAGCAGAGCCTTCGGAACCTCGACTGGCGTGAGATCCTGCTCGGGATAGCCAGACGATAAGGTTTTTGGGGAGTGTCTTCACGCGTCTGCTCAAGTTCGTCTACTTCGTCTACTTCCTGGTGTGGCCTGGACGACTATGTCCACTACTTTCCGGTGCCGTTCGAGGGACTGCACTGCATCGACTCGTCACTGCATCGCATTCGTACGGCTACATCGAACAAGGTCAACTGATTAGCATGACTAATCCAGTTGATAATGGTACAGCCAATGCCTCCGGCAGCGGCCCCGTCTCAGGGTACATCTTGAACCTTATTTGGTTCTTTACTTTGTTCTTGTTTAATATGAGATTGAACTTGAACACGTGCACATATCATGTTCTCACTGGGCCATTAATTATCATCATGATTTACATGCTTTTATTCGGAACTAAAATATGTTGAATGATGCCTATATTCCTAACAGTTAAATTAAAATCCCAAGCTCACTTGGTTTGATAAATATGGTTCAAAACTCAAGTAATAACATGATGTATGACTCACATGAATTATTGCCAAAATAGATATTTATATTCCGTTTCTCAATAGTTGGAGACACCAGTTTTGGGGTTCTCACCCGTGATTTTCTTATTGCCAAGGAACAACGTCGCCACAGTTATAGAACTATTAGGATTTCACCTCTTTTTTAATTAATGCATTGTTTCATCATTTTTGTTTGCTAGGCTACGTGTAAAACACATACTTTCTTAGAAACAGTGTATATTGGGTTTCATCACCATAAAACTCATTTTACCTTTTTTAATTAACTCTTTGTTACATCATAAAAAATACTGATATGGCACTGTATCTAATGAGAATTAAACTTCTATAAAAAATGATCTTAAAATCACTGGATCCAATTTGATCGGCACATGTTGGCAAAACATCTTAGGGTGCGCACATCTTTGGATTGCTATACTGTGTTAAACATGGCAGCAAGTCACTTAATTTACTGGCACGTTGCCATTAGAAATTGCCAAATGGGACATCCTTAGAGGCCCTTGACGTTAGCACCAAACATCTTGAGAGTTAGGTCCTTTCAATTATCTGAAATTACATAGATAAATAGATTTCACTTGCTACAGCAAAATTAAATGAGGTGAGATTTAATTTCTAAACAAAATTGAGCAAGTGATTGAACCCTAATTATTTACTCAATGCTAGCAAAACATGGGCACTTAGAAAAATTCAAGCCGGCTGCAAAATTAGTCACAAACTCACATGTTTGCAAGTTGAGCTAAAGCGGAAGCAGACTACTGCTGTTGGACCATGCTGCGGCTCCTCGTCGAGCTCTGAAAAACATGTAGTCTCTGATGAACAAGCTAGATGCTGCAGTGCCGTGCAGCTACAGAACAGAACTGAACAGAACCAACAGATTAAGCACACATGAGTAAAGCACCGCTAGCTAGTAGCATGGAAAAGATAATGCAAAGGATTATAATATATTTAACTAATTAACCTTGCTAGGATCAAATAATAAGCCGAATAATGCACCGGAAAGTGTTGATTGGCCACCGTAATTCTCAATAAACAAATCATCAAATTCTTCTCCTGAAGTGAATATCAAAGGCGGTCGTTGCTGTTGGAGATCAAACAAATTGACATGCCGTTTGACACCGAACTGTAGCCTGGCGGGCTCACGGCAAAGAAGGATGAGCTTTCCCCGTCACCCCCGCTGCTGGCTAGCTGCACAGGCGCCATGCTCGTCCGCCCTAGCTGTCGTTGTGACTGACCGAAGTATTCACAGAATCACAGCGGCCATGCACGTCTGCCACGGCCGTCGTTGTCACTGACCGTCGTATTCCGATTCGATACGACACGCTTCCAAGTAGATTTCTATGAACGCACTTGCCGATTTGATTTGATGCGCTGGAAGGAAAAACTCCGTGAACGCAAGCGATGAGTAGACGGACAACCGCGACTGCAGGTCCCGAGCGGCGAGCAACGTGAACGTAGATTATCGATGATAGCTACGGGCACGGACGCACAGGGCTAGTATACTCAGTTTTATACCCGTGCCGGTGGAACTCCTTGGTGTGTTGGCTAAGAACTCGGTCACCGATCGAGTGTCCACCTCGGTCCTAGGCACGATGGATGAAAAGAAAAAAAAAAATCAAAAGACATGTTCTACCTGGTCTCGGTTCGGATATGACTATGGATCGATACAAGTGTAAGAGGCCCACAACGAACCAAAAAAAAAGAAAAAGAAAGAAGCTATCATGTAATTCTCTCTTTAGAAATAGGTAGAGATAGAGATTTAGCTATCCATTTAGTCAAGATTTTTTCTCCATATTTCGGTAAACTTCAACAAACTAGCCAAATCATTTCATATTCATCCTGGCCTACTCGTGGCGTCACCAGCGTCGTCGTCATCCTCAAGCTCGTCGGGCTGACGGAAAGCCGTCTTCGAGCAGAACTGCGCGGGAGATGGGGCCGACAGGGAGCAGCAACTCGCCGGGGATGGGTCGGCGGGGAAGCACGGCACTGCCATCCTCGAGCTCATCGCTGGAGATGGCGCTGACCTGGAGCCGCTCCGTGCGAGAGATGGGGCCGGTGGAGAGGCGTGACGGCACCGTCCTCGAGCTCATCGCCGGAGATGGGGCCATGGGAGCAGCTCGTCGTGGGAGATGGGGCATCCGTGTCTATACCGCGCGAGAGGAAGGGATGGCGCGGACGACGGGCTCGCTATACATGCCGTGCGCGGGGGCGCTGAGCGGGATAGCGAGGGGAGCAATTTGGAGAGTCCGTTGGATGCTGATTTTAAGAGAGTTTATCTATTTTTGCACTAGTAGAAATACGCAGACCAATGACGTTTCATTTTCGTCACAACAGAGCGAAATTTCATCATAGAAGGTTTTCTGTGGCGAATTTATGACGAAATTGGATTCGTCATAGTATATGCGTCGCTAAAAATGTAAGGTGACGAATCGTCACGTTCGTCATAGAAGACCTCTCATTTATGATGAAATATTTTCGCATCACAGAAGTGATTTGTTTTTTATGACGCCGCAGAAAAAGGTCATTGATGACGCTGCACGCCACCATGGCGATGACATGGCAAGTCTATGTGGCACTGGCCATGCTGTCAGATGATGTGGCTTGTCCACATGGCTAGACACGTGATGAGATCTTATCCGTGCACGTGTCGTCTTGCTAGTGCGCCACATGTCACCTCCGCAGGCCGCCACGCATTGCGCTCGCGATAGGCCACGTGTGACACATGTCACATTGGTAAAGTGCCACGTGTCCATTGCAGGTTAAGCCACGTGCTTCACTCAGGCATAGACACATGTCATCATGAGGCTGTGACATGTGTCGCATCCTTGTAGTGCCACATGTCAGTTTTTAATTTTGCCACGTGCTGCGCTGCCGCTTACCCACGTGTCGTCACATTGTTGTGACACGTGTCGGTACGTGACTTGGCCACGTGTCAGTTATTGATTGGGCCACGAGTCTGTTCGAGATTTGGCCACGTGTTTGTTCGTGATTTGGCCACGTGTCAGTTTTCAGTTTTGCCGCGTGCTGCGTTTCTGCTTAGCCACGTGTCGTCACGAGGTTGTGACACGTGTCCATTCGTGATTTGGCCACGTGTCAGTTATTAGTTGGGCCACGTGTCTGTTTGTGATTTGGCCACTTGTAAGTATTTGATTGGGCCACGTGCCCCTATTTGGTCGTGCCGCGTGTCTAAACCTGACGTCGCCATGTGTCACTTTTCGGTCAAGCCACGTGTCTTTTTTTGGTTGCGCTATGTTTTTGCCGTGAATGCACCGCGTGTTTTTTCCCTGGTTTGCCACGTGTTACATCGTGAAGCCGCCACGTGTCCAATTGTGACGGGACCTCGTGTGCGTTTCCCAGAGGGCCACGTTTCATCCACGTTTTAGCTCTCAAATTGACAAAATAGCACTATTTGATGCATCAACAGAATCACAGAAAGAAACATCAACAGAATGACATCAGCACCATTTGATGCATTAGAAACAGCATCAACATAATCACATACACATTGGATGCATCAGAATGCATTAGAGTTCACCCATCAAAGAATCACAAGTTCAGCCATCACTGAACCACATACACATGTGATGCATCAGAATGCATCAGAATTCACCCATCACAGATCACCACAGAACACATGTTTCTAGTACAAACAACAATCCAACACATGATCACGGAGCAACAGTAGGTTGAGAGGAGTTACCAGCAGCATTCAAGTTGAGGATTTACCGAAGGAGGGCATTGTTCTCTTCTGCCCTCTTCTTGTACTCCTCGAACTCCTATTGGGCCTTCTCTAGCTTTTCATCAGCAGCTTCAGCCTTCTTCTTCAGGGCATTCACCTCCACAGCGAGGGCAGCTGCACCATCTTTTTCAGCGGCAAGTTGTTCGTGAAGTATCCGCTCAACCTCTATTTCTTGATGGTTCAGTGGTGTACCAGCATTCTTCAGAAAAGTGCTGGTGTAGCTGCTCTGGGACAGAACCTTCGAGACAACCTCAGCACTATACAGTGCTGCCTCCCCATCAGCAGCAGCCTCTGCCTGCATAGTCTCCATAGAAGACTACATTTTGGAGCGAAAAATAGTTTACCGACAGTGTGAAAGACTGAAAATAAAATGAGCAGAGGGACAATTGCAATGGACATATTTGACAACGCACATAGAGAAGCAGTATGGTTGTAACGAGCCTTACAACTGCTTCTCTTGCGGCCTCACTAATGCCCTTTTTCTTGCTGGTATGGCATACCTTGAACAGTTCGACTGCATTGAGCCCCTCTTCATGATCAGCTTCTTCTGCTTCTTTTCCTCCTTCATGTAGTCCTTCCTGACCTTCTTCGCGCAGCCGTGCTGCCTGTGCATCCTTCTACTGAATCTTTACAAAAGTGCTTGTCAGACTGACAGCAAACAAAGCACTGACTTATGCCTAAGACACGAATAGCATAGACAATAGCCCAAAGTAAGACTTACATATTTGTGAATTTTTGCAATATAACAGCGAGATCCAGTAGCCTGATGATACTTTACTTTGGAATGGTTTATCTTGTTCTTTTCAGCAGTTAACTAAAACAAAACGGCAAGAGAGACCACGTCACCAGTCGAAAATAGAATTCAATGTAAAAAGAGACTTTACGAAGAACAACAATACCTTGTTCTTCGCACTGGACCACTTCTCAACAAGCTTAGACCACTGTGCATCAGTCATAGAATCAACATGAGAGGTGGTTCTGATCTGATCTGTAGGGACATTGTTGAAGTACATCTGCTTCAACCTGTAGCGCGTCTGACGTATCCCAGATTTGAACACGCTAGAACAGGCATTATCTGTTGCCCTGTCCTTGTTGATCGCCAACCTCCCCTGGTCATGTCAATTGAAATTGTTTGTGAGTTACACCCATTGGTACCATAGTTGAATTTAAAACTACAGGGTGTAGTATAGACGCCTACAGAAAGCCTCATGACAAAACCATCAAAGTGCTCAGTATTCTTGTAATCTTTCAAATGGGGCAAGATAGAAACTTGACTCCTAACAATAACTCCAGCTTCTGATGCAAACTTGGCAGCTTGTGTAGGTTGAAGGGGCCTTGGCAAGCCCTCAGGTACAGAGATATATAGCCTTCTCCCCATAGAACTGGTCATGTTTTCCAGCAGGAGTCCCTTGGTTGGGCCTCTCGGCTGCTTAGGATTCCTTGAGGCTGCAAAAATGTCATTCAATTGTTATATTTGTGCTTACAAAAATCCAAGATTGAGAAAACTGATGATATTTACCAACCTTGAATTGCTGAATCAGGGTTGTGCTCTTCACCAACAACATCATGATGCTCTCGAGGTGTCCAGTCATAAAAAGGGCTAGCAGGACTTGGCTCATCATGAGACTGTTGAGTCTCTACACCTTCAGCACCAGCAACATCATGAGACTGTTGAGTCTCTACACCATTAGCACTAGGCTCCTCTGTCACTGTAGGCATCTCTTCAGTATGCAGTCTTTTGGATGACCTTGTTCTCACAGCAGCAACAACTTTTGATGGTCCATACGGCCTCACTCTTTTGGTTCAAGTTCCTCCAGGACCAACCATGTCGGTGTTGCCTCTGGACCGTGTTGCAGAGACCTTGCGACACCTAGTTTGTGCAGGAGAAGCCTGTTGTAGAAAAAGTATATTTGTTACCTTGTCATACAAGTGTATCATACAACACTAATGTATGCTAATGACATTGAAATAATCTACTTTTCCCGCCACTACAAGAATAAGCAAAACATCTACCTCAATTGCAAGGGTTTGGGGCTCCTCCTCCTCTAAGTCCGTATCAGCATCCCCCTGAACATTTTCTTCAGCTTTAGGGTGATAATCTGATGAATCAGATCCTTTGACAGGACTAGAAGTGTTGCCGTGATCCAGTAATGGATTTGAGGCCGATCTAAGATATGCTGCTATATCACGAACCCCCAATTCAGCCATTCTTCTAAGATTTTCTTTGATAGTGGCCTCACGCTCCCGCTCATAATCAATTATTGGAGGTTCTTAAAGTTGGCAACAAATTTTATATGTTAGATTGTACTACACTAAACTGCTGACACTACAATGAGTAATACAACAATTTGTAACCCTAGAATATCCTTAGCCCTACTCATCGTACCTTGGTTTATGCAGTGTCCACGGCCTCCTCGGCATCCGCATCCACGTCTTCCCATCCGATGAGGTGACGTAGGAGTTGAGGTGCGGAACCGGTGCGGGCGACAGGGTGGACGTGGTCGAGGATGACGACGATGAGATCCGGTGCTAGGCGACGACGTCGACGAGGCGGAGGAGGAGATCCAGTACAGGGCGACACCGACGAGGAGGAGGAGGAGATCCAGTACGGGACGACACCGATGAGGAGGAGGAGATGTGGTGCGGGGCAACGGCGTGGAGGAGGTCCTGGGCGACGGCGTGGACGAGGCCGAGGAGGAGGAGGAGGAGATCCGGTGCGGGGCGACGGCGTGGAGGAGATCCGGGGTGAGGCCATGGAGGAGGTACGGGGCGACGACGGGGAGAAATAAGTTGATTTCTCGGGGGCGGGACGTGAGTCAATATATTGGACTGAGGCGCGCAGCGTGAGTTCGCAAAAATGCCCTTGAATACTCAGTGCCACCCGACGTTTGGACGCAGCGGTATTACTGTCCTTTCAAGGTCAAAATTTCGGTGTCTGAAATTTTCGAGTCCCGGTTTGGCGCCCGACGTTTGTTGGACCCACATGTCATGCAGTGTCCGAGTTCATCTCCAGTTCTTGGTAGACAGTACATTTCTGTTTTTGATCCGTAATTAACAACTCAAACATGTATAGATTGGTCATATAAGGTCCAAAAGAGTTGATTTTTGTTTCTAAATTTTTCTAAAATTGGCCTTTATCTTTTTCATTATGATAAGGTAGTTAAAATATGTAAATTAGTTAATGTTAATATCTTATGCACATCTTCTAATGTTTGTAAAAATTTGCATAGATCGCACCAAAATGATTTTGGTTACCAAATTTTGTGAACATGCACATCTTATGCACCTGAATATGTAACAATATTGCTGAGATGTTTACAATAATTCAAACTTACAGGTGTTCAGTTTAGTGTGAAGTTGCTTCCAAACTCCATATCACATAAAGATCACTCTTAGGTTTCAAAAGACATGCCATGTTAAAAGTTTCCAAAAAATGTAACAAAATTTGTACATGATTATTTGGTCATGGAAAATACATGTGCCAAATTTGAACCCCCACTTCATTGTACTTTGGGAGATAAAAATATGAAAAATATCAGAAAATCAACCCTTTTTTGTTTTTTTGTATGTTGCAAAAAAACATGAGTCTATAGCTATAACTTGATGTAGAGGTGCACATTGTGTACCCCAAGCTACAAAAATGTTCTAGGAATTTTTAGGATATATATGTCCATGGGCACTTCATATAATACTCATCACATGAATACAAATTCAAAACACCCACATGAGATGAAATTTTTCAAAAAATCCAAAAACTTTACTGAACATGGAGGAGTACATAGTGCACATGCTCACGAAATTGTACTACATGAATCGACATATTCTTTGAGATAGAAAATAATTCATAATTGGAAGAAGAAAAACGTATTACCTGAAAGACGTCTTCTCCGAGACAAAGCGAATTCCATTGGTACGGCTTGACGAGGACAAAGCGATAACGTAGTTCAGAAAGATGCCTTCACTGGGACAAAGCGAAATAAATTTTGGAAAGATGGTCGAGCTGCATTCCATTGGCCTGACCCCTATCCCCCCACCCGGTAACGGCGGAAGAGGGATCACCGTCGATCCCGTTGGCCTGAGCCACTCCGCCCCACTCGGCGGCGGCGGAGGAGGGATCATCGTCGATCCCGTTGGCCTGGGCCACTACCCCCCACCCGGTGCAGCGCATCGTCGGCGACCTGACCTTCCTTCAGGCGTTCATCTCCTACTCGGACAATGCCAGTAACTTTCAGTCCCCAGATGCGTTCTTTGTTCTGATTTTAGGTGTCTTGGGGCATGGGGCAGTGGAACTGATTCAATGACAGAAGTTAACACATTTTTTTGTTCATCACGCTTCAATTTTTAGGTGGACAGAAGTTGGGTCCTTGGGCCGAAATTTACTCAGGCGCACAGAGATGGAGTTGTGTAATTTATGCATTTTGTTGGGCAGAAGTTTGGAAAGGATCAGCTCATAAAACCATTGTGTGAATCTGCATGATTTGTCACAGATTGAAGTCAACATCCACCTACTTTATTCTGGGATGTCAGCTACATACACAAGGTGGTTTTTGCATGGTGAAGCAGATGATGTTGATGTTGTTGAGGATGCACAAGGCTTGGGGATGCATCTAGATGATGGTGATGATGCACAAGGTGCTGCTGGGATGGAACTGGATGAGGAAGAGGACAGTGATGATGCAGTTCTAGATGTGGAATTGTTGGCAGATTTGTACACAGTCGCAAAGGAGGACGATGAAGCAACAGAGCCAATGCAGTTCAATAAATTGGTGAAGGACTTGACAACATCCCTGTCCCTAGGATCTAGATACAAGATTTTCATTTATTGTGAGGTTGCTCCGGATCAAGTCCCGCCATAAAATCAGTACTACAGGATTTGATGCAATACTGAGTCTGTTGTGTTCATCATTCCCTCAGAGCAAGTTACCCAAATCATATAATGAAGCAAAGAAATATCTTCGTGACTTGGGCCTTGGGTATGACACCATCCATGTGTGCAAGAATAACTGTATGTTATTTTGGGGAGTCCATGCTAACGATGAGGAGTGCCACATATGCAAAGAATCAAGATGGCAAGACAACGATAGTGGCTGACATATTTCTCATAAGGTTTTGAGGTACTTCCCACTTATAGCCAGGTTGAAGAGGATGTTTGCTTCAAGCCGAACATCTACGGACACCCAATGGCACAAGAAGGTCTACAAGCCAGTGGACAGTGTGATGTGCCATCCATCAGATGGAGAGGCTTGGAAGCACTTTGATAAAGTGTATCCAGGATTTGCAGGTGAGGCAAGTAACTTGAGACTTGCGGTTGCTTCAGATGGGTTCAATCCTTTTGGCAACTTGAGCACAACCTATTGCATGTGGCCGGTGCTTGTGACACCATTGAACCTTCCATCGTGGGAATTTGTGAACCTGGTGCATTGTTTCATGTCTCTGCTGATACCCGGTCCAGCATCTCCAGGAAAGGATTTTGATGTTTTCTTGCAGCCGCGCATCGACGAGCTGTTGGAACTATGGAAGGGTATCAGTACCTACGACATAGCCAGCCATGCAAAGTTCAACCTCCATTGCTGCAGTTCTTTGGTGCATTCATGACTTTCCAGCTTTAAGCACAATGTTAGGCCGAACGACAAAGGGCTATTATGCTTGTACTCATTGCGACAAAAATCCTTTGTCACGGTCACTTCGGAATAAGTTAGGATACATTGGGCATCGCCATTTCCTTGAAGGGGATCATCATTTGCGGTGGAGCCTAGCTTTTAATGGGCACCATTAAGAGTAGGAGGCACCAGGTAAGTTCACTAAAGAGGAGGTTCTGAGAGAACTACAGAAGATGGAACATATCAGGCCGGGCAAGAATGTTGAAAGTAGAAAAAGAAAGCGTGGAGAGAATGACGAGCGAGTGATTTATAGCCAGAAATCTGTGTGGTGGCAGCTGCCCTATTGGGGTGACTTGTTGCTGCCACACAACCTTGATGTCATGCATATAGAGAAAAACATATATGACAACTTTGTTTCCACTATCTTGAAGGTAGAAGGAAAGACAAAGGACACAGTCAATGCTAGGCTGGATTTGTATGATATGGGCATAAGGCATGAATTGCACTGCCAGCAGGATGGATCCAAGGTTAAAGCTCTGCCAGCTTGGTATATCTTGACACCAGAGCACGGATCAGAGTTTTGTAAGTTCCTCAAGAGTGTTAAGTTTCCAGATGAATTCGCAGCCAACCTAGCAGGATGTGTAAGCGCAGATGGTTCCAAGTTCTTGGGCCGGCTTAAAACTCACTCTTGCCCCCAGCAAGCCTCTCACGAACTCATCCACCTCGCCTTCATACCAACCCAAAAAGTCACACCCTCCATACTGGAAACAACCAAAAAAATCAAATTAAATCGTACAACACCTCCAAACCAAACCCACGACACCAGATCTACATCCACTTACCCGAGCATTGTAGCTCTTGAAGTACCTCCGCCCTGGATTGGCGTCGCTCCACAACGCCGCCTTCTTGCCGCAATGACACAGAACATCAAGAGAGTAGTCCAGGGGCCCACGCCGGTAAGGGATTGGTGACCTCTGCTCTCCCAGCTCGCCGTACCATGTCCCGCGCGAACGACTGGAGCTCCACGAGGTCGACATCGTTCGGGATCGCCGGAGGAGAAGAGGGGAACAAAGGGGCTAGGGTTACGCACCGAGGAAGAAAGGGGATGGATGCCGCCGGAAGCCGACACCTCTGCTTCTTAACGGTCAACAAAAATGTCTTCGCTGACATATGGGCCCTGCCACGTCGGATAGGATGCGTGGTGCTGACATGTGCGCATCGGACGGTTTTCGAATCCAAGGAGGAATTGCAGATTTGACCAATAGTTGGAGGAGGTAAAATGGCCCAGTACAGTAAGAAAACGCACACTTGCGCATGGGCTTCATTCGTAACCTACAAATGGCCCAGTCCAGTACGGGTGAACATCTGCATAGAAAAGAAAAATTTATGGCTCTGGAACCAAGCAGGCATCGTAGCGCGGTGGTAAGTCTTTTGGATTGCAGGGGCAGGTCGCGGGTTCGAGACCTGGCACCCGCGGTTTGTTTTTTACTTACAAAAACTTGGACGAGCGCGCTTACATGTGGACCCAGTGCCACGATGAACCGTTATATGTGGACACAGCAGACCCGTCACGTGCCACATTGGAATAATGGACCCACATATGGCACATGTGTCGCCTGGTGCAGTTCTATGACGAATCGAAACTGTCACAGCTCTTAGGCGTGGATAGGCTAGGGTTCTATGATGATTTGGGTTTTCTGTTCTATGACGTTATTTTACGCCCTGTCATAATTTCTGTCATAAAAAATTCGTCACTTCTCTACCGTGACGATCTATTTTTTTCGTCATAGTAACACCATCTACTGTGGCGCTATTTCAGAATGTCATTACCAAAATATCATAGATGTTCGCATTTCTACTAGTATGACCTATCAAATTCCTTTTACAGTGGGATAGCAAGGGTGTTTGTTTGCTAGAGACTTCTAATAAGTCTCACCAAGCCCCAAATAGGGCTTATCTCATCCAAACACCTAGGCTTATTGGTAAGGCTTGTTATAAGAGCATCTCCAGTAGACCGCTTATATCCATCCGCAATACCAAAAAACTTGATTTTGGAGATTAAAGTACACTTCAGCAGACTACCAATCCCTTCCCCAATACCAATAAGTTTTAGCTTCTCTCCCATTTATGTAGGGGGATGCAACCCTCTACCCTATAGATATGTATTGGAGATTGGTTTTGGTAGTCTGCTACAGCGGTGATCACTGTTGACGGCCCTTATAACATAAAATCCTACCGTCAATAGGTTCAGAAACCAATAAAGATCAAGGCATAACTTAGACATTTGTATTCAAATAATAGTATACCATGCATATCTGGAATATATTTGAGTACAGGGACTATGGTGCAAAAGATGGATGAAACTGGGTACATGCCTAGGTCGGCCGACCTGGCTAGGTCGGGCGACCTGGCCTGGACCCCGATCAAGCCCATTTCATACACAGGTCAAGAAGCACACAAGGGAAGGATCATGGACGTTGAATCATGGTCGGTTCAAGTCAAGGGTGAGGATGAGCCACGTGTCACTCCCACGGATTGAAGGGCCCACACCTCAACTCATTTGCACCCAAACGGAGTATACCCACTTGGAACCGTCATAAGGACCCACATGGCAGTCTACCAGAGAAGAGTGGGGCCGAAAGGCGGCGGAACCAGGTCGGCCGACCTGGCTAGGTCGGCCGACCTGGCCCTGCGGCCGTTTCGCTTCCCCCTTGACCAGTACCTGTAAACCGCCATCAGGAGTCCATCAGAGCCGTGCAACGCTGAAGACGGTGTATCCAAGGGTTGGCCGACCTAGGGGATTCGGCCGACCTGGGCCCACCTCCTAACTACTCCAACCGCCTCTGGCCAGCTCCAACCGCCTTTGTGACACTATAAATACCTGCAAAGGACGCCGTACTCAACACACACCAGAAGAAGAGCTCTCCTTTGCTACAAGCTTAGTCTTAGTCTTAGTAGTGATAGTCATAGTGTTAGATCTTCTGAAGGGCTTCTGAAGGAGTCTTGGTAAGTTCTAGAGTTCAGTTCTTGTATTCTCTTACTTACTTGTAGTACTCTGAGCTTAATGGAAATACCTTCATACTTATGTTATATGCTTCAGTTATACCTTATCCACTTAGCATATACTACTTATGTCTTGCACCTTATTCAAGTGAATGTATGTTACGGCATTGGCTCATTGTGCCTCCTGGTTGCTCTATTTATTAACGTGATAGATAGAGTTGTATTACATATTGCAAGCATGGTGTTTGGGATATGGAATACTGTTGAGGGTACCGCTGCCCCACGGATTAGAAGAGGTAGGCGGCAGGTGGTGACAGACCTGTCCGTCCTTTGTAATCCTCCACGTTCGGGAGTGGGTATTAGGCCTTTATGATAAGACGTCCTACTGTCGTCCCTTGATGAGGGAACCACTGGATACCTCGATATGTCCTCTTGCATATGATCATTGAATGAGCTTGTATAGGGTATTGTAGTATATCCAAGTCCCATATGTATGATGCTAATGAACCTTATTAATCTTCACTAGTGTACTATACTAACTAAGACTACCATAATGATGAGCAATGAACTTCTGTGTGTCAACCTACCCATTCACTTCTATATCATTTACCCCTGCTTAGATTATCGTACATTAATATTGTTGTACGTAAAAGCATTGGATGTCACATCTCTCTTTTAACTAAACGTTTTCCCTGCGGATAAACAAATAATGATACTCTGGAATACTACCGGGTGAAATGCTACAACGTACTTCTGTGCGCTTGTAGAATATCTGTAACGTCTAGATTTACGATGAAGTATCTCTAGTACCATTACTACTCTAAGTAGTGATGCTAAGAAATACCAACAAGTATTTCTGGTGCCGTTGCCGGGGAAAGCAGTGGTTAAAGAGATTTGATCATCCATGCATTTAGTGCAACAAGATTAATTGCCAGTAATCTAGCAGGTTTACCCTTTTTGCTCTGTTTCTCTATGATGTGAAACAGGGTAGTGCATGACTGGTTTCCAACTACCATCCAACTACGTCGAGAACCCAAATACCATAGGAAGGAGGGTACGCTCTCGTGTCGTAATCCCTCAGGTGTTCTTGTCGGAAACCGAACCAGTCATCAGAGAATCCTCCAACCAGGGAGAACAACCCGTTCCCGTAGCACCCCAATCGGAAGAAGACATGGCCGACAGGACCATCCGTGACTACTCCGCTCCGTCCGCTGCCCAGATCCCTACGGGTCCAACAGTGGAAGTGGGGGATCATGCTTTTGAGCTAAAGGCCCCGCTGATCAACATGGTGCAGGCTAGCCCCTTCTGTGGGAAAGCCAATAAGGACGCTAGTGCTCACCTGCAGCATTTCCTGGAGGTATGCAGCACCATCACCATCCGAGGAGTGGATCAAGAGGCCATCAGGCTCCGCTTATTCCCGTTTTCACTGTTGGGAAGAGCCAAACAATGGTTCTATTCCAACCATGAGGCGGTGAATACGTGGATCAAGTGCTCCAATGCCTTTTTGGCGAAGTTCTTCCCCATTGGGAAAACCAATGCCCTTCGGGGAAGAATTTTCAGCTTCCAGCAAGAGTCCAGGGAGACGGTCCCGGAAGCGTGGGATCGCTTTTAGGAATACATTCTGGCGTGCCCCCACCATGGCATGCAAGAATGGCTCCTGCTTCAAAACTTCTACCATGGGCTGTCTCAGACAGCCCGTGAACACTTGGATGCTGCTGCTGGAGGGGCATTCCTCTCCTTGACCGTGAACGCCGCTAAGCTTCTCATCGAGAAGATGGTGTCAAACCAATCCTGGAATGACGACCATCTTCAGGTATGCAAACGTGGTATGCACACCGTAAAGGAGGTGGACATGCTGGCCGCCAAGATGGATCTCATTATGAAGCGCCTCGACGACCGCACCAAGGATGGAGGCACCGACAACGAAGGGCCACTGGACTCACACATGACGTGTGAAGTCTATAGAGAAACTGGCCACTCGGGGAACAACTGCCCCGAAACACAAGAGGGGGTACAATTCGTGAACGGCAACAATGGGTACCGGCCTCAAGGGAACTGGAATCAGCAATGCCCATTCTACCAGGGAGGTAACAACAATAATTCTTATTCCAACCAACCTTCCCTTAAAGATCTTGTCCTTGGTCAGGCCAAGATTAATGAGTCTATTTCCAAGAGGCTTGCTGCTAATGATAAGGCTCTGGAGGGCATAAACTCTAAAATAGAAAGTTTGTCCTCCACCTTCCAGAGCCAGCGGAGCTTTAACAAAATGCTAGAAACCCAATTAGCTCAGCTAGCTGCCGCTGTTCCGTCTGGTGATAAGGGAAGAATTCCCGGACAACCGGATTCGTCCTTTGAAAATGTTAAGGCTGTGTCCACGTGGAGCGGCAAGGCTACTCGGGACCCAGTTCCCCCTAACCATGCAGGGAAAACAGCAGCACCAAGAAAGGAGATTCCCATAGTAGAAGAAGAGCCTGAAGCCGAGCTAGCACCAGCTGGATAGACCGCGCCACATGAGTTCAATGACAGCAACGTCTTGCCATTCCCGCAGCGTCAAAAGAAACCATCCGCGGACGAGCAATTCGCCAGGTTCGTAGAAGTTATACAAAAATTAAATATACATGTGCCATTGCTGGATGCTATGCAGGTACCGACCTATAGAAAGTACTTGAGGGATATTCTCAACAACAAACGTCCACTCCTAAGTACCGAGGTCGTAAAGTTGACGGAGGAGTGCAGTGCAGCCATCCTGAACAGGGTCCCAGAGAAGAAGAAGGACCCAGGATGCCCCACCATCACGTGTACAATCGGGACACAGCACTTTGAGCATGCACTCTGTGATCTGGGGGCAAGTGTCAGCGTGATGCCAAAGGTAGTTTTTGACCGCCTAAACTATACTACCTTGTCCCCTACTACCATGAGATTGCAGCTGGCCGATTCCACGGTTCGCTACCCGGAGGGGATAGCTGAAGATATTTCGATGCGCATCCGGGATTGCTTCGTCCCTGTCGACTTTGTGGTGTTGGACATGGATGTGGGCAACGACTCGTTGCTCATCCTAGGGCGACCCTTCTTGAGTACAACAGATGCTCACATTAATGTGGGTGCTGGAGAGATTCAGCTCCACATAAATGGAAAGAAGGAGAAGTTTGAGTTCAGGCCAAAGGTGGAGCAGTGCTCCATGATCAAAATCAAGTATGGGAGAAACAGTCAGAACGTCAAGGAGGTGGAGGTGACGCCTCTAGAGAAAGACAGCTTGATTAAGTTCATGGAGAAGTTCTGAGAGAAGGATTTCCCCATCCGGTATTATACAAAATACAACAAGAAGTCTACACGAGGTGCAAAAGCACAGAAAAAGAAAACACCGGAACAAGCTGTCGACCGCCAGAAAAAGGTGAAACAGGTATGGCGGGTTAAATCATCTGTATCCTCATCTCCAGGGTCAGATGTTGCTTTGTCAAGTTGAATCCTACAAAGGAGACGTCTTCGCTCGACGATGTAAAACACGAGTCCTGTGCCGACAGGTTCATCGGTGTCAACAGATTAGCTTGGGGGAGGACCCTCAATCAGGTAAGTTCAGGTAAGTATTATTGAATAAAGTTTTTCTTTCAAATAAAGTAAGTAAATGAGAGCCATCCATGATAATCCCTTAAATGTTTTAAGTCCATGCTTAAATCTTTTATTTTGGACATGATGAAAAGTTGCTCTTATTTCTCTCTTGTGCCTATGTTTCAACCTGTTATTCTCTTAAGCTTTGAGTTTGCTTGTTGAGCATGATCTTTTCTGTTATCTTGTCTATCTGTGGGTAGCATATGCAAGCTCTAGTCTAGGTTGTTGTTGGCTATGATATGATAAGACTTGAGCTACCCTAAGATCTTACTAAGCTGGACTTGATAACCGGAGTTTTCTCTTTTAAAATAAAATAAAGAGTTCCTTATGGTGATTAAATCCCTACCAAAGCTCATAATGTTCTAAATCCCTACATAAGCAACTTGCTTTTGCAATGAGTTTTGTCAAGGTCATTGTGATTCTTAGAGATATACTTCATTCTTTTAAAGCCAAGATCACGTACACGCCACCATACACATGTCATACTTCTACTCTGGAAGTAGACATGACACCCATCCATCCACAAAATAAAAGCTCGACATAGAGTATGGTACTCTTCCCTAACTTTATTGCAAAAAGAGACATGTGGCTAAAAAAAGTGGACACATGAATGTCCAAGTAAAAAAAGAGGAGAAAGAGAGAGCAAATGAATGCCCTTGGTTCAAAAATAAAGCCATGTCTCTAAAAGCAACTTTATTAAAAGGGGAAGAGGGACCTGTAAAAAAGAGCTATCATTTACCATGCCATTTACACACATGCACATCTTGGCTTGAGAGTATGATTTATTTCTCCTTGAATCCTGATTTTGACTTTACAATATGTGCATTACAAGTATGCTATATAGCTCTCCTAGCACAAGCTCCACTTCAATGAGTGACATGAGAGTTGAGAGAGGAATTTGGTAAGGAAATACGCCATGAGTGACTTGAGAGTACCACCTAAGGAACTCCACCTTTTGAAAAATCTTAAAACCTCCGGTTTGATCGTCAAGCAAGGAAGAAGGAAAGGTGCTTGGTCTAAGTCGTTCTAGCCATCAACCGCCCAAGACAAGGAGAAGCTACAAGCCCCATGAAAGGCCAAGGTAATTAGGGAGGTTTATTTTACCAGCTTATTCAATCCTTGATAGAATATCTTGCTGAACCATTGGTACTTTTGAGGAGTAATGAGGACGCAACTCCTGATCCACTGAGCCTAAAAGTTCTAGTCTTTGCTCGGGACGAGCAAAGGTTAAGCTTGGGGGAGTTGTTGACGGCCCTTATAACATAAAATCCGACCGTCAATAGGCTCAGAAACCAATAAAGATCAAGGCATAACTTAGACATTTGTATTCAAATAATAGTATACCATGCATATTTGGAATATATTTGAGTACAGGGACTACGGTGCAAAAGATGGACGAAACTGGGCACAGGCCTAGGTCGGCCGACCTGGCTAGGTCGGACGACCTGGCCTGGACCCCGATCAAGCCCATTTCATACACAGGTCAAGAAGCACACAAGGGAAGGATCATGGGCGTTGAATCATGGTCGGTTCAAGTCAAGGGTGAGGATGAGCCACGTGTCACTCCCACGGATTGAAGGGCCCACACCTCAACTCATTTGCACCCAAACGGAGTATACCCACTTGGAACCGTCATAATGACCCACATGGCAGTCTACCAGAGAAGAGTGGGGCCGAAAGGCGGCGGAACCAGGTCGGCCGACGTGGCGCTGCGGCCATTTCGCTTCCCCCTTGACCAGTACATGTAAACCGCCATCAGGAGTCCATCAGAGCCGTGCAACGCTGAAGACGGTGGATCCAAGGGTCGGCCGACCTAGGGGATTCGGCCGACCTGGGCCCACCTCCTAACTGCTTCAACCGCCTCTGGCCGGCTCCAACCGCCTTTGTGACGCTATAAATACCTGCAAAGGGCGCCGTACTCAACACACACCAGAAGAAGAGCTCTCCTTTGCTACAAGCTTAGTCTTAGTCTTAGTAGTGATAGTCATAGTGTTAGATCTTCTGAAGGGCTTCTGAAGGAGTCTTGGTAAGTTCTAGAGTTCAGTTCTTGTATTCTCTTACTTACTTGTAGTACTCTGAGCTTAATGGAAATACCTTCATACTTATGTTGTATGCTTCAGTTATACCTTATCCACTTAGCATATACTACTTATGTCTTGCACCTTATTCAAGTGAATGTATGTTACGGCATTGGCTCAATGTGCCTCCTGGTTGCTCTATTTATTAACGTGATAGATAGAGTTGTATTACATATTGCAAGCATGGTGTTTGGGATATAGAATACTGTTGAGGGTACCGCTGCCCCACGGATTAGAAGAGGTAGGCGGCAGGTGGTGACAGCCCTGTTCGTCCTTTGTAATCCTCCACGTTCGGGAGTGGGTATTAGGCCTTTATGATAAGATGTCCTACTGCCGTCCCTTGATGAGGGAACCACTGGATACCTCGATATGTCCTCTTGCATATGATCATTGAATGAGCTTGTATATGGTATTGTAGTATATCCAAGTCCCATATGTATGATGCTAATGAACCCTTATTAATCTTCACTAGTGTACTATACTAACTAAGACTATCATAATGATGAGCAATGAACTTCTGTGTGTCAACCTACCCATTCACTTCTATATCATTTACCCCTGCTTAGATTATGGTACATTAATATTGTTGTACGTAAAAGTATTGGATGGCACATCTCTCTTTTAACTAAACGCTTTCCCTACGGATAAACAAATAACGATACTCTGGAATACTCCCAAGTGAAATGCTACAACGTACTTCTGTGCGCTTGCAGAATATCTGTAACGTCTAGATTTACGATGAAGTATCTCTAGTACCATTACTACTCTAAGTAGTGATGCTAAGAAATACCAACAATCGCCAAAATCATAAAAGTAACTATTGGAGATGGAGAGAGAAGATATTTTGGTTGTGGGATATAAGCAATCTGCTGGAGATGCTCTAACCATCTCCACCATAAGCCTATTTAGGGGGTGCTTATGAAGCCTATTTTTTGTGAGCCCCACCAAAAAAACTAGATGAATTCACCGCACGTTGCTGCGGGAGTGTAGGGTCACCTTTGCTATGAGATTGAAAATTGTAATTTCATAATTTAGTGGGGATGATAGAATAGTGGTAAATGACGTAGACAACTTTCCACTTAGTGGGTGATGATGTGGATAGTTTGCATGAAGAACTTTAAGAATGGTGGTTTCCACTTAGTGGGTGATGATGTGGATAGCTTGCATGAAGAGCTTTAAGGATGGTGGGCTGTTAGTGGGGATGAACTATATAGATATATAAGATAAGATATCACTTTCCAACCTCCTCTATCTTTCTGCATAACCCTATCAATGTGAGGAAACATACTTTAATGAGAGGCGCAAAAGTTATCAGATACTATAGAGGCTTATCATAAACACATACATCAAATATCTATTTGGTCTCATTATAAGTCTTTTTATGTGAAGGATTATGAATCTATACTATAAAAAACAAAAACAATTGAAAACGTTTCTCACATATTTTGGGCCCGCCTTACCTCTCACACTGGACCCACGTGTCAAGGCCAAGGGAGGTGGAAAAGTACTGAGACCCATAGAAATTGCGAGTTATAAAATGATTCTGCCAAAAAGTTAATCTTTTGTCACGGCGTAGGACCCTATCTATATATATACTATAAAGAACGAAAGCAATTAAAAATGTTTCTCACCTATTTTGGGCCCGCCTTACCCCTCTGTTGGTATTTCTTAGTGTCACCACTAGATTAGTGATGACACTAGAGATGCCTCAATGTGAATCTAAACATTACAGATATTCTTCAAGCGCATAGAAGTATATTGTAGCATTTCACCCGGGAGTATTCCAGAGTATCGTTATTTGTTTATCCGCAGGGAAAGCGTTTAGATAAAGAGAGGTGTCATCCAATGCATTTACTTACAACAACATTAATCTACCATAATCTAGACAGGGGTAAAGGATATGGAAATGAAAGGGTAATGTGACACATAGAAGTTCATTGCTCATCATTATGGTAGTCTTAGTTAGTCATAGAACATTAGTAAAGATTACAAAGGGATTCATTAGCATCATACAAATGGGACTTGGATATACAACATTATCCTATACAAGCTCATTCAATTGACATATGCAAGACGACATATCGAGGTGTCCAGTGGTTCCCTCATCAAGGAACGACAGGAGGATGTCTTATCATAAAGGCCTAATATCATCTCCCGAACGTGGAGAATTACAAAGGACAGACATGGCTATCACCACCTGCCGTCTACCTCTACTAATCCTTGGGGTAGCGATACCCTCAACAGTATTCCGTATTCTAAACACCATGTTTGCAATATGAAACACAACTCTATCTATCATGTTAATAAATAAAGCAACTATAAGGCACATTGAGCCAATGTCATAGCATACGTCAACTTGAACAGGTGCAAGACATAAGTAGTATATACTAAGTAGATAAGGTATAATTGATGCATACAACATAGGTATGAAGATACTTCCATTAAGCTCAGAGTATTACAAGTAAGTAAAGAGATACTAAAGCTGAACACTAGAACTTACCAAGACTCCTTCGGAAGCCCTTCAGAAGATCTACTACTAGAACTAGCACTACTAAGACTAAGACTAAGACTAAACTTGTAGCAAAGGAGAGCTCTTCTTCTGGTGTGTGTTGAGTCCGGCGCCTCTTGGAGGTATTTATAGTATCCATAGGCAGTGGAGGATCAGCATGAGGCGGTTGAGGTAGTTTGAAAGTGGGCCCAGGTTGGCCGAAGTGGGGGCGTCGGCCGACCTTCTGATGCACCGACTCCAGTGATCCACGGCTCAGATGTGATCTCCAAGGCGGTTTACAGGTACTGGTCAAAAGAGGGCCGAGTCGGGCGCACGGGGAGGTCGGCCGAATTGGGGGAGGGGGGTTCGGCCGACCCTCCACAACTGCCTCTCAGGCCCACCTCTCTCTGGGAGACTTCCATGTGGGTCCTGAGGTTGGATCCAGATGGGTACCGTCGGTTTGGGTGCACGAAGCTCTGGTTGTGGGCCCTTCAATCCATGTGATGGTGTTGAGGCCAAATCCTGTCCTTTGTTTTCATCCATCATTGAATCAACGCTCACGATGACTCTATGTTGTGCCTCTTTGCCTGCAGGAAAGTTGGGGTCGAATGGGTGCCAGGCCAGGCCGCCCGACCTGGCCAGGTCGGCCGACCTGGGCCTGGGCCCCTTTTCCTCCATCTTTTGCACCGTGGTCCCTGTACTCAAATATATTCTAGATATGTATGCTACAACATTATTTGAATATAAATGTCTAAATTATACTTTATCTTTATTGGTTTTCTGATCCCATTGACGATTGGATTTTCGTTATAAGGACCATCAACAACTCCCCCAAGCTTAGCCCTTAGAACTTTTAGGCTCAGTGGATCAAGAGTTGCTTCCTCATTACTCCTCAAAAAGTGCCTGTGGTTCAGCAAGATATTCTACCAAGAATTGAATAAGCTGGTAAAATAAACCTTCCTTATTACCTTGGCCTTTTATGGGGCTTGTAGCTTCTCCTTGTCTTGGGTGGTTGGTAGCTAGAATGACTTAGACTAAGCACCTTGCTTGACAATCAAACCGGAGGTTTTGGGGATTTTTCAAAAAGGTAGAGTTCCTTTAGGTGGTACTCTCGAGTTACTCAAGGTGTATTTCCTTACCAAGATCCTCTTTCAACTCTCATTTCCCTCATTGAGGTGGAGTTTGTGCGAGGAGAGTTGTAGCTTACTTGAAGTGCACATATTGTAAAGTCAAAATCAGGATTCAAAGAGAAGTAAGTCATACTCTCAAACCAAGATGTGCACGTGTGTGGATGGCATGATAAATGATAACTCCTTTTTGCAGGTTCCTCTTCCCCTTATAAAAGTTGCTTTTTAGAGACATGTCTATTCTATTTGAACAAAGAGCCTTCATGTGCTCTCTTCTTTTTTTTACATACTTGGACCTTCATGTGTCCATATTTTTTTTCGATAGCCCATGTCTCTGTTTGCAATAAAATCTTAGGTAAGAGTACCATACTTTTTTGCAGAGCTTTTATTTGGTGGATGAATGGGTGTCATGCTTACTTCCAGATTATAAGTGTAACATGTATATAGTGGTGTGTGCGTGATCTTGGTTTTAAAAGAATGAAGTAGATCTCTAAGAATCACAATGACCTTGACAAAACTCAATGCAACAACAAGTATCTTTTGTAGGGGTTTAAACAGTATGAGCTTTGGTAGGAATTTGAATCACCATAAGGAACTCTTTAAAGAAAAACTCCCGTTCTCAGGTCGTAATTGGTATGAGCCTTAAGGTAACTCAAGTCTTATCATATCATAGCCAACAACAACCTAGACTAGAGCTTGCATATGCTACCCACAGATAGACAGGACAACAGAAAAGATCATGCTCAACCAGCAAACTCAAAGCTTAGGAGAATATCAGGTTGAAACATAATGACAAGAGAGAAAATAAGAGCAACTATTCATCATATCCAAAGTAAGACTTAAGCATGAACTTATAACATTAAGGGACTAACTTAGATAGCTCTCATTTACTAACTTTATTCGAAAGAAAACTTTATCCATAAATGCTTACCTGAACTTACCTGATTGGGGGTCCTCTCCCAAGCTATTTCGTTGACACCGATGAACATGTCGACGCAGGACTCGTGTTTTACGTCGTTGAGTGATGACGTCTCCATTGTTGGATTAGCTTGATGAAGCAGCATCTGACCCTGGAGATGAGGATACAAATGATTTAACCTGCCATACCTGTTTACCTTCTTCTGGCGATCGGCAGCTTATTCCGGTGTTTTCTTTGCCTGTGCTTTCGCACCTCGTATAGGCTTCTTGTTCTTTGCGTGGTACCGGATGGGGAATTCTTTCTCCCAAAACTTCTCCATGAACTTTATCAAGCTGTCTTTTTCTGGAGGTGTAACCTCCACCTCCTTCACATTTTGACTGTTTCTCCCATACTTGATTTTGATCATGGAGCATTGCTCCACCTTCGGCCTGAACTCAAACTTCTCCATCTTTCTCCAGCTCCACATTAACGTAAGTGTTTGCAGTGCTCAAGAAGGGTCGCCCAAGGATGAGCGATGAGTCGTTGCTCACATCCATGTCCAGCACCACGAAGTCGACAGGGACGAAGCAATCCCTGATGCGCACTGGAATGTCCTCGGCTATCCCCTCCGGGTAGCGGACAGTGGAGTCGGCCAGCTACAATCTCATGGGAGTAGGGGACAAGGTAGTATAGATAAGGCGGTCAAAGACTATCTTTGGCATGACGCTGACACTTGTCCCTAAGTCGCAGAGTGCGTGCTCGAAGCACTGGGTCCGATGGTACAAGTGATGGTAGGGCACCCAGGGTCCTTCTTCTTTTCTGGGACCTTGTTTAAGATGGCTGCACTGCACTCCTTAGTTAACTTTACGACCTCTGTACTTGGGAGTGGACGTTTGTTGTTCAGTATGTCCTTCACGTACTTGGCATAGGTCGACACCTGCACAGCATCCAGCAACGACATATGTATGTTTAGCTTTTGTATGACATCTACGAACCTGGCGAATTGCACGTCCACCGATGGCTTCTTTTGGCGTTGAGGGAAAGGCAGGACGTTGGTGTCGACGTGTCGTAGAACTCATGTGGTGCAGTTTTTCCTGCTGGTGCTAGCTCAGCTTCAGGATCTTCTTCCTCCGTTGGGGTCTCCTTCCTGGGCGCTGTTGCCTTTCCTGCATGGTTAGGTGCGACTGGGTCCCGAGTAGCCTTACCGCTTCTCATAGAAACAGCCTTTACATTCTCAAAGGAAGAATCCGGTTGCCCGGGAATTTGTCCCTTGTCTCTAGATGGAACAGCGGCGGCTAGCTGAGCTAACTGGGTTTCTAGCATCTTATTAAAGCTCAGCTGGCTCTGGAAGGTGGAGGAGAAACTTTCTATCTTAGAGTTTATGCCCTCTAGAGCCTTATCGTTAGCAGCAAGCCTTTTTTAAATAGATTCATTGATCTTGGCCTGACCGAAGACCAGATCTTTTAGAGAGGGTTGGTTAGAAAAGGAATTATTGTTGTTACCTCCCTGGTAGAACGGGTGTTGCTGATTCCAGTTCCCTTGAGGTCGATACCCATTGTTGCCATTCACGAACTGTACCTCCTCTTGTGTTTTGGGGCAGCTATTCCCCGAGTGGCTGGTTTCTCCATAGACTTCACACGTCATGTGTGAATCCAGTGGTCCTTCATTGTTGTCGGCCCCATCTCTGGTGCTGTCGTCAAGGCACTTCATGATGAGGTCCATCTTGGCGGCTGTCGGGGGTAGACCCCCAGGGGTACCTAGAAGGCGGATTGGCCCAACCAGCAAGGGGCGGCCCAATCCGAGTGCTATCGGGCCGGGTTGTCAGACTGGGTGGCCCACCACTCGGGAGGCCCACCAGTCGGACGAGCCGGATGACTACGACAGCGCGCACGGCAATGAAGCAGGCGGCGTATCGCACAAGAAGCTCGGAGATCAAGATAAACTAGCCGAAATTATAGGGAAGGATATCTGTAATCGTTATAGGATCGCATCCTTGTATTTCGGGTAGGTTATGATCTCTAGCCGACTTGTAACTCAAGGCAGCCGGACTATATAAGGTGCCTTGAGACCCCCCTCCAGAACACATTACAACCCACGCATTCATTCAACCTAGGACAGAACCCAACTACGGAGATCCTTCAGAAACTTCATACACAGCAATCCAAACACCCAACACAGGACGTAGGGTATTACGTCATCTTGACGGCCCGAACCTGTTCAATCCTTGCGTCTTGTGTTACCATCGACTTCTGATCCTCGATCTGTCCCTCAACAAATCAACCACGTAGGCTACCCTGTGTGGACTGCCGGGCTCATAAATCCGACAGTTGGCGCGCCAGGTAGGGGCTGATCGACGAGATCAATCTGCAAGCTCGATGGCATCCACTTTCGCCGTCATCGCGCCGACATCCGTGAAGGTTTCCATCGCTGAGGGGGCTATGTTCTTCTTCGGATCCATGGTCTTCACCGCCGGACCCGAGGGAGAGCTCTCCTTCACCCGTGATGCCACCCCGGAGGAGACAGCGCCGCGACTCGACGCTACGCCAGACGGGATCGTCACCATCACCGCTCCGTCGCC
This sequence comes from Alloteropsis semialata, assembly GCA_004135705.1. Taxonomy (NCBI): domain Eukaryota; kingdom Viridiplantae; phylum Streptophyta; class Magnoliopsida; order Poales; family Poaceae; genus Alloteropsis; species Alloteropsis semialata. Next base: position 57,719,103 of record CM014273.1, read on the forward strand.
AACCATCGCCAACAACTCGGCGACCGCGACGGCCAGCATCGTTCTCTCGCCATCCGAGGGGAACACGCTTCCTCCTGCACTGCTGACCGCTTCATCCACTCTGCCTCCGCCGCGCAGGGTATAGCAGACGCCCGAGGAGCGAAGGCGCCGATGGGCCGCACGCCAACGCCAATTCGAGGCGGACATGGACCACGCCATCGCCTCCATCGGCGAATGCATCGACCTCGCCGAATCTGCTCGCCAGGGCATCACCTCGCCGACACGGTTCCCGCTGGGACTCAGCAATAGCGGAGCCATCTACCAAGAAGCACTCGGCCAACGGCTGAACGCCGACTACTCCCCAGATGCGATCAGGACGGTCGATCCCATCACGGCCACCCAGATCGGATCTGCTCCGGACGTTGCGGCAACGCAACACCCTCATCCTCAGGATACGCCGACTCCACCTGAACCAGAACTAACTCCGACTTTCCCGCGGGTGACACGTGTCCTCCCTCCCAATAAGAGGATCACGCCTGCCAAGCGGGAGACGTTCGTCTCCGACATATCCGCTGACGAGCCAACGGTCCAAGGCGAGGATCAAGCGCACCGTGACGCCAGGATCGGGCGCAACGGTGAGAAGCAACGACGCCGCGACACGCGGCGAGAACGCCGAAACCCCAGGGTCATGCGTAACCTCCAAGACGACTTCATCCAAGAAATCGGCGGCGTGGGTGTCTACGCCACCCCGTCAGCCAACCTCGCCGCCGCACACCTTGAACTCGAAGGGATCCCGGAAACCCCGGAGCTCAACCGGATCAAGACTCGGCTAACTGCAGCCGCGGGCATGATCAATGCCCAGAAGGCTCCTGCCTGCTCATCTCGCCACTCCAAGTCGGCCAGCCGCCGAGAAGCCGATCACGACGCGGTCGACCAGCCAAACCTCCGGGAACAACTCCGCAACCGCGACCTCCGCAGGAACCTCGACGACCGCCATCGGCGAAGGGACGAGGAGGAGCTCCGACGACGCGCCGAGTACAATCGGGAACACGGCGCCCCGGGACTGGACCGCGACACCCGCCTGCGCCGAGAGCTCGAGGCCAACGAGGCCGCGCACCGCCGCGAGTTCGACCGCAAGTACGGCCCTCCACTCGGACAAGATAGACCGCCCTGGGCTCGCACCCCGGAAGACTACTCCGCCGACTCGGGACACGTGGACCTGGAAAACCTCAACGACTGCGACGGCTTCCCGGCGTTCACTACCCAAGTAAGATATATTCGAATGCCTGCTAATTTCAAACCCACAGGCATAGAAAGATATGATGGGAAGACGGACCCGACGATGTGGCTACGGACGTACAGCATCGCCATCCGCGCGGTGAACGGCGACCACGACTCCATGTGCGCTTACTTCCCTGTCGCCATGACCAAGGTGGGGCTAAGCTGGCTCCACAGCCTCGAGCCCGGCTCCATCGACAACTGGGACACCCTCTGCAGCCAGTTCAAGAGCTACTTCCAAGGCAGCTCCATCCGACCCGGCACAGCATGGGACCTGGGCAAGGTGAAGCAGAACCGCGGAGAAAGCCTTCGCGACTACACCGACCGGTACATGGAGAACCGGAACCTAGTTCCCGGCTGCTCCGAGTCCGAGATCATCAGCTACTTCCTCGACGGCCTCGCCGACTCCGTCGTCTTCGAGCGCCTCTGCGAGGACCTGCCAAAGACCTCCGGTGAGTTCTTTGGTTGGGTGAACAAGATGGCGAACGCCAAGGAAGCCGCTCGCCTCCACTACAACAAGAAAAGCACTCGGGATGATGACCGGCCACCTCGCCGAGAGGACCGCTCGAAGAAGGAGGACCAACGTCGAACCAGACCGGAGCCAAGCGGACTGGTGACCGAAAGCGCTCGGGAGACTACACCATCGCCGCCATGGATCGCGGAGGCCCTCGCCCGCGGTCCAACTTCAGCGCCGACTTCGAAAAGATGCTACAAGGGCCTTGCCCCATCCACAAGCAATCCAAGTATCGCATGATCGACTGCAACGCCTACAAGAAGAAGGAAGGGAAGCTGCCGCCACGCGACGAGGACAAGGGCGACAAGGGAAAAGGGGCCCCCGTAAACCCCGCTTTCCCGAACGTCGATAGGCAGGTGAACTTCATCCTCGGAGGACCGCCGCCCGTGGATGACAAGCGCAAGGAAAAGGTGCGCGACCGGGAGATATTCTCCTGCTACTCATCGCCGATCCAAGCACTCCGCTGGTCCGAACAGCCGATCACCTTCTCCAGGGAGGACCAGTGGTTCCAAGTCTCCGACATGGGCGAGTACCCCCTCGTACTCAGCCCAATCGTGCACAACGCCCGCCTCACCAAAGTACTCGTCGATGGCGGGAGCGGGCTCAACATCATCTTCGCCCAAACGCT
>CM014273.1:57724410-57752697 GCA_004135705.1 Alloteropsis semialata
AGCAAGAAGCAGCCCGTGAGGTGGACCTCGACTCCATCGAAGAACACCGAGTCAACGCGCTCATACAGCATGCGCGCTACCAGCAACAACTCCGACGCTATCACGACAAGAACGTCCAGCAACGGGACTTCAACATTGGTGACCTCGTCTTGCGCCGAGTGCAATCCACAGCAGGGTTCACAAACTCTCCGCCCCATGGGAAGGCCCGTTCATCGTGACTCAGGTCATATGTCCGGGTACTTTTCGTCTCCAATACGAGGATGGCACCGAAGTCCCACACCCGTGGAACATAGAGCATTTACGCCGATTCTACCCTTGAAAAAAGCTATGTATCACGAAGTTCAATAAAAATATATGCTTTGTTCTCCTTTGCAAAACCACTCAGTGCCACCTTGTTTCCCGAGTAGTTCCTAACTAAATGCTGTGTAACCGGGCCTGGAACGACGCCTAAGCCTTCTACACGTGCACGGGATCCGCTCTCGACGTTATGAACTTGGGATAAGTGAAGCGAAGGGAAAAGCACATTTCAGCAAAAGAACCACTCGGGCAACTTTAAAACATATAACAAAATATCCAGCATTCTTGTTTTACTTGTTTCTGACTACTTATATACACAAAGCCTATTCTACCCTGCTTCAGCTTGCAGGGTCCTACTCAAACATGAGAGCCTCGCCGACCCTCTCGGCGATCGGGCGGGTCAGAGCCAGCGCCTCGTCGACTTGCTCCGTCGAGGCATCCGCCGCCACCCCATCGCCAACCGGTGCAAGGTCAATCCGCGGGTAAAGTGTCCGAACGACTTGCTCCGTTGAGGCGTCCGCCGCCACTCCATCGCCAACCGGTGCAAGGTCAATCCGCGGGTAAAGTGTCCGAACACGCGCCAGGGCGTCATTCGCACACACCACCGCCGACTCCTTGACCAGGTCGGCGATCCGAGCTGGTGCACCCTGCAGACGAGTGACAAGGGCTGTCGGCTCACCCTCCTCCGGGGCCACGGAGTCCAGCAGATCCCTCGCCGCCTCGTTGACCTCCGTCAGGGCCAGATGCGCTGATGCCAGATCTTGCTCCAAGCCTGTTATGATTTAAACGTTATTCTGGATAGTATACATTGCCTGGAGCATCGTCATGTCCGCACCTTTCCGGAACTCCTGCTCCGTCTTGAGTTTCCCCGCCAACACCTCCTCCGACTGCTGCAGAGTCGCGTTCGCAAAGCGCAACTCCTTCAGCTCCTTGATGTGGCGGTCCCTCTCCATCTCCTTCTCTGAAAAGGCAGGGAAGCACTCGGTCAGGATGAAAGGAACAAGGCGAAATCTGACGACTCAACAACTACTCGGGAAATACAAGGAGAAGGCCTTACGGTGAAGACTGGATCGATGCTCCACAATGGCGTCGTTCAGGCTCTTCTTGGCGGCGTCACGCTGACGCTTCACCCGTTTGAGTTCCGCCTCCATCTCCGCCGCGCGCCGGAGCGCCGACGCCACATCCTGAGTCCGCCCAAGATGCGACTGCCGGAGCGTGGCCAACTTCTACAACCACTCGACAAAGTAAAGAATTCAGACAACTCATAAAGAAGAAGAAAAGACAAACGAGACAACCAAGGAGACAAACCGTGGCACAGCGCCGAGCGTGGTCGACAGCAATCTGAAGCTCGGCAATAACCGACCCCTCCTTCTCCGCAATAGCGTCAACCCCGGGGACAGTGATAGTCCCCGTGGTGTCCGACTACTTTTGGAGACCCTCCTCCTGAGCTTCTCCTTGAGCAGGGTTGCCCACGCCTACGAGCGAAGCCTGGATCACCGGGTCCACGTCAGGATCCCCAGCACCGCCACTTGGAGTGATCGCCGTATCACTTCCTCCGCCCTGCACGTCGTCGGCCGCCGGCGTCTCCACGATCACCTCCGGGTCACGCCCGGCTGGTACCTCCTCCGTTTGCGCCGCCGCCGACCCCTCGGCCGAGTTCCCCACCTCAGGCATAGGACCTGAGGGCGACTGGCCAACAGGTTTGGCCGGAGTAGGATTCGGGCCTTGCGGGACATCGGTTGAAGGGGCCTTCCCGCTGGCCGCTTCACCGTCAAGATCGGAGGCTTTGCTGAAAAAAGCACTCAGAAATTAAAACAAGAACTCGGAGATAATGATACGTACAAGAAACGCGAAGACCGACAACTTACTGAGTACTCTTCACCACCGCGACTCGGGGCCGGAAGACAGGGAGCTTGGGACGCCGCTGCGCCGAGACCGTCATAAGGATTGGCCTGGTCCCCAAATCGGAGACCGGCCTTGCGTCCGCGGCGGCCTGCACAACCGTCTCCGCCATCCTGCGCCGCCTCTCCTCCACCGAGACGCCCATGGCCCGGGCGTGCTCCTGCTCCTGGAACACGGAGTCGGACATCGCCTCGTCCTTCTCCTCTTCCTCCACGACGGCCGGGGAAGGATGTCCCGGCTCGTCAACATCAGCGTCTGAACCTGCAGTCGGCTGCTGAGCCGGCTGCGCGTCCGGCTTCTTCGCCATGACCTTCTTCGTGCGCCTCCGCTTGAGAGGCGGTGGCGGCGTGCCCGCCACTGCATCTCGGACGGATGGCGCTTCATCCGACAACGTCACCGAGTCGTCGTCGGCCGCCTCACAGCCAACGGACGCCACCCACTTGGAAACGCCGGCCTTACAAGTATTCCGTTTCGCCACGGCCGCCCGGCGCTTCCGCGGACGGTCCTCCACCACTTCTTCGCCCGAAGGGCTCATGGAACCCTCCGTATCACTGGGCGCCCATACACGAGGGGGAGGAGGATCCACCGCCTCCTCTGCCGGAGTGTCGCCCTGATCAGCCGGAGGTGTATCCTCCAGCAATACCTTCCTCGGGAAGTCCTCCGGGAGCGGGCAGCAGAAAAGTACTCGAAGACCCGATCCTGCGCCAAAGAAAACGCAAAATCAGACGACCAACGGACGAAACCAAAAAACTTACATCAAGAAGAACATTCAAAAGCACTCGGAACAGCAACTTACCGGTGGTGCAGGCCTCTTCAACGAAAAGGGGCGCGGCTGGTGCTTCTCCGACACGTGGCCGAGGAAGAACCCGCCCACGCGCGCTTTCATCTCCTCCTTGCTTACGGTGCGGTTGGCACCCCGAGTGGGATCATCCCGGCCCGAGTACTCATAGCCCGGGTGCTTCCGCTCCTGGATCGGCTGAATCAGCCGCCTGCTAAAGTTGCAGGCGACACCAATCGCCGTCAGGCCTCCGTCGTCCTTCAGCTCCTTGATCAGCGCAAGGAGCTCATCCACCTCCTGCATCTGGGAAGCGTCAGGGAGTTCGTTCCAGCAGTCCCTGACCTTCGGCCGCTCTCCAGTGTGGCAGGGGATCACCGGCGCATGGTTCCCAACGTAGAACCACTCGGCTTTCCAGCCCTTGTTTGAGGTGTTGAGGGCGATGTCGAAGTACTCGTCCTTCCGCCCTTGACGCAGCATGAACCCGGTGCCTCCCACTACCACCATCTTCTCCTCGCTTGGCTGGGGCTTCAGCCAATACAAATACCTCCACAGGTCGAAATGGGGAGAGATCCCCAGATAGACCTCGCAGAGGTGAATAAAGACGGAGATCGCCATGATGGAGTTGGGGTTGAGGTTGATGGCCTCGATCCCGTAGTAGTGGAGCAAACCTCGGAAGAAGGCCCCCGTCGGCAAGCCGAGTCCCGCCTCGAAGAACGGCTTGAACAGGACCAGCTCGCCGGAGTTCTCCGACGGGAATGCCTCCCCGGCGCTCGGCCGCCACTCCGCCACGGCCTGGGAGGGGAGGATGCTCCGCTCCACCATTTCCTCCAACATCTCCGTGGTTACCTTCCCCCGCGCCCACGCGACGGCAGGGGAGGGGATTTTGTCAGACTTGGGGACGCCGCTGAACCTCTTCTTCGGCGCCATGGATCTAAAAGCAGGGGTCTTCGTTCGCATCAATGAGACTACACTCCCCATGGTTGCTAAGATCGCGGAACGGATCTACGAGCAGAAGGAGCTCTGGTGGCGGCGGGATGAAGAACGAAGAAAGAGGAGAATGGATCTGGAAACGGGGAGATTTCCTCTCCAGACCTAACCCTCGCCCTTTGTAGCGCGCCTCGATGCCCGAAATTATCGCGAGATGGCGCGATTAACGGACGCGGGCGAAACGGTAAAAAGGGTCGTTGAGCGTTCCGTCTTCCGTTACGCGCCGGGCGCCAACGGTAAAAAAGGGGCCCGAGCACTCGGGCAGGACAAAGAACTCGGCATGCCGCTAAGGCTCGATCAGCACTCGGACTCGGGGGCTAGCGCCGCATTAAAGTCAGTGTGCCTCTCGGGCTCGATTGGCCCCGAACTACTCGGGAGCCGACACTGCGAATCAAGTGGTGTGCCGCTAAGGCTTGACCAGCACTCGGACTCGGGGGCTGGCGCCGCATTAAAGTCAGTGTGCCTCTCGGGCTCGATTGGCCCCGAACTACTCGGGAGCCGACACTGCAAATCAAGTGGTGTGCCTCTAAGGCTCGAACAGCGCTCGCACTCGGGGGCTGGCGCCGCATTCAAGTCAGTGCGCCTCTCGGGCTTGATTGGCTCCGAGCTACTCGGAAGCCGACACTGCAAAGCAAAAGGCGTACCGCTAAGGTTCGACCGGCACTCGGACTCGGGGGCTGGCGCCATATAAAAAAACAGCGTGCCTCTCGGGCTCGATCAGCCCCGAAACGTTCCGGGGCTGACGCTGCGAACATATTACAACGGTTGGGGAAGCGCGGCCAAGCCTTGACAGCTCGGGGCTAGCGCTGCCGAGAAGCTTCCTCCTCAAGACTGTTATGCAATGAAATCCTTTTGCAGGTTATACAATTACAATGAAGCCGGTCATACGCCGGTTACAAAGACCAAACACATCAGCCGCCAAGATGACGGCCTGGGGCACTCGTCCCTGCGCCTAGTGCTACATCCGGAGCAAGCTTGGCCCACATGAGCTCCTCGCAAGCTCTCTTGTAGCACCACTGCAGCCGTCGACGGGACAGCACCGATAGAGGGTTGTTAGCGAATGCCTTCAGGTATCCCTTGCTCTACAAAGCATTTCACCCCACATGGCCCTCGTCACACGGGAATGCAGGGATGAACGGGACAGCACTCAGACGCTGATCAACACTTCAGAACCTTCGCAAGCACTCTTCTAGCACCATACCCTGGAGACTCCAAGATCTTTCCCCGGTGGATGAACCCAGTAATGAGCCTTCGGCATATTGACTACAAGGGTCCCATACATACTCGCTCCTGGGTGGCAGCTATGGCTCCCCGGTGGGTATTTATAGCCCCGAGCCGCCGAAAAATGAGAGGTTTCCCCATGATGACAGACGCTTGGGCTCCACGCCACGCGTCCCTCCTTCTGCCCAAGCTGCACGGCTTACCCTTATCGCCTTTGGCTTCATTCGACCACGGGGGCGTCCTGTGCGATCACGGGAACACTGTTCCTGACGCCGCGTATCAGAAACGACACCTCTCCGCCTGCCTCCTCTTTGGCATATCTGACAAAGAAGGAATCCTCCAGGACTCGAATCGTTCGCCAAGCTAAGTATTAATCAATTAACTTCGTCAATTCCGTGAGCTTTAAAATGAGTTGCTAAAGTACTCGGGGAGCACACGCCTTAATCCGTGAAACCTCGGCTCTTCCGTACGCCTACGCTCCTACGCGTGCACGCGGCCCAGCTCCCTGCGCTATGGACTACGGCTATCGGGGATCAGGTGCATAAACGTAACAGGCTAACTGCCCGGGGAAATTAAAAGACTTAAAAGCAGGAAGCGGGGTTCATTAATATTTATATCGCCGAGTACTTTCTCCTCTCGAATTTGTGCTTTGTTGCAGGGTATGGACGACCACTCGGCGTGCTCGGCCCTCACGCTCGGGGGCTGGCGCCGGGACGACTACTCGGCGTGCTCGGACGGCTCGACTCGGCCCTCACGCTCGGGGGCTGGCGCCGGGACGACTACTCGGCGTGCCTCGGACGGCTCGACTCGGCCCTCACGCTCGGGGGCTGGCGCCGGGACGACCACTCGGCGTGCTCAGCCCTCACGCTCGGGGGCTGGCGCCGGGACACCACTCGGCGTGCTCAGCCCTCACGCTCGGGGGCTGGCGCCGGGACGACCACTCGGCGTGCTCAGCCCTCACACTCGGGGGCTGGCGCCGGGGCAACCACTCGGCGAGCTCAGCCCTCACGCTCGGGTGCTGAACGCCGAGTGTCTCGCGGGACTCCGCCGGTCCTCACGCTCGGGGGCTGGACGCCGAAATTAACGCCGGATGATTCAGTCAGATGCTCCTCGACTAACCCTTGGACCGATTCCTACGGAATCGCTTCAAGGCTCGGGGGCTACGGCCAACGGACGCACCTCGCGGCGCATCCGTTGATTGTCTGGCAACCAAGAACAAGGCTACTAACCCTTGGACCGATTCCTTCGGAATCGCTTCAAGGCTCGGGGGCTACGGCCAACGGACGCACCTCGCGGCGCATCCGTTGGGAAACGGCTCTCCTTTCCTCTCCAGTATCACGCGGTTTCGTTTCCAACTGCAGCAAGCTCGAAGCTCATCAGATGGCATGACCTCGCCGACTTGTCACTCAACCACGTACTACTCGGGGGCTTGTCGGGGGTAGACCCCCAGGGGTACCCAGAAGGCGGATTGGCCCAACCAGCAAGGGGCGGCCCAATCCGAGTGCTATCGGGCCGGGTTGTCAGACTGGGTGGCCCACCACTCGGGAGGCCCACCAGTCGGACGAGCCGGATGACTACGACAGCGCGCATGGCAATGAAGCAGGCGGCGTATCGCACAAGAAGCTCGGAGATCAAGATAAACTAGCCGAAATTATAGGGAAGGATATCTGTAATCGTTATAGGATCGCATCCTTGTATTTCGGGTAGGTTATGATCTCTAGCCGACTTGTAACTCAAGGCAGCCGGACTATATAAGGTGCCTTGTGACCCTCCCTCCAGAACACATTACAACCCACGCATTCATTCAACCTAGGACAGAACCCAACTACGGAGATCTTTCAGGAACTTCATACACAGCAATCCAAACACCCAACACAGGGCGTAGGGTATTACGTCATCTTGACGGCCTGAACCTGTTCAATCCTTGCGTCTTGTGTTACCATCGACTTCTGATCCTCGATCTGTCCCTCAACAAATCAACCACGTAGGCTACCCTGTGTGGACTGCCGGGCTCATAAATCCGACAGCGGCTAGCATGTCCACCTCCTTCACGGTGTGCACACCGCGTTTGTGCCCCTGAAGGCAGTCGTCATTCCAAGCTTGGTTTGACACCATCTTCTCAATGAGCAGCTTAGCGGCGGCCACAGTCAAAGAGAGAAATGCCCCTCTAGCAATAGCGTCCATAGGTTCATGGGCCATCTGGGACAGCCCATGATAAAAAGTTCTGGAGCAGGAGCCACTCTTGCATACCATGGTGTGGGCATGCCAGGATGTAGTCCTGGAAACAATCCCACGCCTCTGATACAGTCTCCCCGGACTCTTTTTGGAAGCTGGAAATTCTTCCCCGAAGGGCATTGGTTTTCCCAATGGAGAAAAACTTGGCCAAGAATGCATTGGAGCACTTGGTTCTCGTGTTCACCGCTTCACGGTTGGAATAGAACCATTGTTTGGCTCTTCTCAACAGCGAGAACGGAAACAAGCGGAGCCGGATGGCCTTTTGTTCGACTCCCCTGATGGTGATGGTGTTGCACACCTCCAGGAAGTGCTGCAAGTGAGCACTAGCGTCTTCATTGGCTTTCCCACAGAAGGGACTAGCCTACACCATGTTTGATCAGTGGGGCCTTAAGCTCAAAAGCATGATCCCCCACAGCCACTTCCGGACCCGTAGGGATCTGGGCAGCGGACGGTGCAGAGTAGTTGCGGATTGTCCTGTCGGTCATGGCTTCTTTCGGTTGGGGTGCTAAGGGAACTGGATGTTCTCCTAGGTTGGATGATTCTCTGATGACTGCCTCGGTCTCTGACAAGAACACCTGAGGGATTACGACACGAGAACGTACCCTCCTTCCTATGGTATTTGGGTTCTCGATGTAATTGGATGGTAGTTGGAAACCAGTCATACACTACCCTGTTTCACGTCACAGAGAAACAGAGCAAAAAGGTAAACCTACTAGATTACTGGTAGTTAATTATATTGTATTAAATACTTGGATGGTCAAGACTCTTTAACCATTGCTTTCCCCGGCAACGGCACCAGAAATACTTGTTGGTATTTCTTAGCGTCAGCACTAGATTAGTGATGGCACTAGAGATGCCTCAATGTAAATCTAAACGGTACAGAGATTCTGCAAGTGCACAGAAGTACGTTGTAGCATTTCACCTGGGAGTATTCTAGAGTATCGTTATTTGTTTATCCGCAGGGAAAGCATTTGGTTAAAGAGAGGTGTCATCCAATGCATTTACTTACAACAACATTAATCTACCATAATCTGGACAGGGGTAAAGGATATGGAAATGAAAGGGTAATGTGACACACAGGAGTTCATTGCTCATCATTATGGTAGTCTTAGTTAGTAATAGAACATTAGTAAAGATTATGAAGGGATTCATTAATATCATACAAATGGGACTTGGATATACAACATTATCTTATACAAGCTCATTCAATTGACATATGCAAGAGGACATATCGAGGTGTCGAGTGGTTTCCTCATCAAGGGACGATAGGAGGATGTCTTATCATAAAGGACTAATATTATCTCCCAAACGTGGAGGATTACAAAGGACGGATAGGGCTGCCTACCTCTACTAATCCGTGAGGTAGCGATACCCTCAACAGTATTCCGTATTCCAAACACCATGTTTGCAATATGGAATACAACTCTATCTATCACGTTAATAAATAGAGCAACATAAGGCACATTGAGCCAATGTCAGCATACGTCAACTTGAACAAGGTGCAAGACATAAGTAGTATATACTAAGTAGATAAGGTATAATTGAGGCATACAACATAGGTATGAAGATACTTCCATTAAGCTCAGAGTATTACAAGTAAGTAAAGAGATACTAAAGTTGAACTCTAGAACTTATCAAGACTCCTTCGGAAGCCCTTCAGAAGATCTACCACTAGAACTATCACTACTTAGACTAAGACTAAGCTTGTAGCAAAGAAGAGCTCTTCTTCTGGTGTGTGTTGAGTACAGCGCCCCTTGCAGGTATTTATAGCATCCATAGGCGGTGGGGGATCAGCGCGAGGCGGTTGAGGTAGTTTGGAAGTGGGCCCAGGTCGGTCGAAGTGGGGGCGTCGGTCGACCTTCTGATGCGTGGACTCCAGTGATCCACGGCTCAGATATGATCTCCAAGGCGGTTTATAGGTACTGGTCAAAGGAGGGCCGAGTCCGGCGCATGGGGAGGTCGGTCGACCTAGGGGGGTCGGCCGGCCCTCCACAACCGCCTCTCGGGCCCACCTCTCTCTAGGAGACTTCCATGTGGGTCCTGAGGTTGGTTCCAGATGGGTACCGTCGGTTTGGGTGCACAAAGCTTCGGTTATGGGCCCTTCAATCCATGTGATGGTGTTGAGACCAAATCCTGTCCTTTGTTTCCAACCGTCATTAAATCAACGCTCACGATGACTCTATGTTGTGCTTCTTTGCCTGCAAGAAAGTTGGAGTCGAATGGGTGCTAGGCCTGGTCGCCCGACCTAGCCAGGTTGGTCGACCTGGGCCTGGGCCGCTTTTCCTCCATCTTTTGCACCGTGGTCCCTGTACTCAAATATATTCTAGATATGCGTGCTACAACATTATTTGAATACAAATGTCTAAATTATGCTATATCTTTATTGGTTTTCTAAGCCCATTGACGGTCAGATTTTCGTTATAAGGACCATCAATATCAACACCCTCACACTGGACCCGCGTGTCAAGGCCAAGGGAGGTGGAAAAGTACTAAGACCCATAAAAATCGCGGGTTAGAAAATGACTCTGCCAAAAGGTTAATGTTTTTGTCACCGCGTAGGACCCTACCCGTCAGTTGTACTCGTGTGACCAATTGCCCCATCAGCCATCAATGCTCAACACGTTGCTACTAGGGATGGCAGCGGGTCGGGCATGGTGCGGGCAAGGCGTTTGCCTGCTCGATAGTCTGCCCACGTCCCCGGCCTTTGCCCGCCCGATAGCCTACTCGTGAGTAAAAATTCCTGCCCGTGCCCGTGCCCGGCGGATATCCGCGGGTATCGGGCGACCCATCACCTGTGGAGAAGCTCCTGCAGGCTGCTGCACCGGTGCACCACGCTCCCGCCGGTGCATCGCCCACCAACGCCACCCTCCAGCTGCTGTGCCTGCGCCGTCCTCCTGTGCGGCCATGCGTCGTGGAACCTCTGCGTGCCTGTGCACTGCCAGCTGCCGAGCCGCTGCGCTGACGCTAAGCCGCTGCGCCGCCGCCGCCACCGCCTCTGCGACGAGCGAGAGAGAGAGAGAGATTCCGCGAATCGATAGAGAAACGACGGAACGAGGAAGAAAGAAGAGGGAATTGGCGGCGTTTGAATGGATAAGGGGCGATGACTGGCTGCGGGACAGTGGGAGCCCGATATGCTAGGGTTTTTCTGGGCCTTGGGCTGATAGGGTTTTTTATGGGCCTTTTATGTTTTTGTGGGTAGCGGGCAATATCTGCGGGCGGGAATGTTTATCCGTACCTTGCCCGCGGGCGAGATTCTTTGCCTGTGTCCGTGCCCGCGGGCGAGAATTGCTGCCCATATCCTCGTCCATCGGGTAGGATATCCGCGGTTATCCGCGCCCGCGGGCAGGATTGCCATCCCTAGTTGCTACTTCCTTTTCTCGTGTCTCTCTTTTCTTTCCTCACATGCATGCTCTGGTATCCCTCCTTTGCCGTCCTTGCCCGCCGTATCCTCCGCGACATGGCTGCCCCGCCTCGTGTCCGCCATGGCTGTGGCGACCACGGCCAGCAACCCCACGACACATCTCCCACCATCGAAAATGAAACCACGACACATCTCCCAACTGTCCCTTGGTTTCATTTTCGACGGTGGGAGATGTGTCGTGGGCCGAACTGACAAAATGGCATGGCCCAGCCTATTACTGTGCAAGACATAACGCAGAAGTACATAAACACTCTTGGTACCAGACTGACGGTAACGGAGGTTGGCCGGGAGAACGCCAATGCACTTAGTTCAGGTAGGGAAGAGAAACTGTGCAAATGTTTCTGGAGGGCAACAGAGTTCTGTTCGCAGGAATTATAGGGAATTGGCAAATTCGGCCATGACCTAAAGAATGTGCTCATGATCCATGGCACCCGATGGCCAATGAACAAAACAACAAAAGCAACCAATGTCTCCGTCCACGACGTCCAGGACCTTCGGGGCCCTATCGGCTCAGGGGAGGGTTCTACTGCGCCTTCACACCCTTTCCCACCACCTACACCACCGCCTTCATCGGGGTGCCCCCCCCGCCTCCTGGACGTGGGCTCCCACCGCCTACGCTGCCTCCTGGTCGTGGGCTCCCACCGCCTCCGCCAAGGGGCCCGAGGGGTGGGCGGGCCCACCCGACTGCGTTAGCCCCTCCATGTCGCCTCCCGTCGTCTGGTCGCTCTACTCCCTCCGACAGTCACGCTGTGGCCTTTGGAGCCTCGGTCGCCCCCACACACGTCCCTCGGGTACCCTCCTATCCATACCTGGGATTGCAGGGGATCCATGGCCCGGTGGTTACCTCAGGTGCCTCGGCTCCACCGACTTCTCCCTCGCCACCCTCGCCCCCGCTCGAGACGGTGCCGTCTCCTTACCCGGCTTCTGCGGCCACGCCCTCGCCCGTGCACATGACTGCGCCTGTTGGGGCGTCTAGGACGGATGGGCAAATGCTCCTCCACAGGGTAGCGGATGCCATTATAGCGAGCCCCCTCGGGATTGACCCCATGCTCCTTGAGGCCAGGCTAATGGCCCCTTCTGGGGAGCATCTGCGGCGACGTCCTGCGGGGTGCGGCAGAGCTCACTCTCCTCTGTCTGGTCAGCGTGGCTCTCTCACCCCTGCGGAGTGGCTAGTTCCCCTATCTGCTGTCTTCTATCGCATTCACGCGGCGTTGGACAAGGCTACGGGTCGCATCGCTTCGGTGGAGCCGACGCTTGAGTCGGTCCGCTTCTCGGACGTGTCTCTGGTGGAGCTGCCTGCTTCGCCTCAGGCACCTCGGTCGCCGGGGTCACCCTTCGATGTGGACCTCTCCTATATCACAGTTGGTCATGGCTCAGTTAGCAGTTTTGACAAGGATCACTTGGTCACAGAGTTCCTGGCGGAGGCGACTCGTGCCATCACGCCGCCTATTTTGCAGGGACCACCGCGCCACAGAAAGGCGCGCCTTCCGAGTGCTGGTCCTGTGTGAGGGCTACCACGTCGGTCTAGTCATTTGGCCGTGGCTACCCCGAGTCATACCAGCAGGTCTACGGTCGCTCAGAACATCCTGTTAAGGAAGATTGGACTGCTACTGATGGACGTGGCTCCGGATGCCGAGGTCTTTCAGCGCTACATCGACCTCATGGCCTCTGGCCTGACGAACAGCCGTGAGGCTATCCGGGAGTTGTTTCCGTCGGGAGTGCCTACCTTCTCCTCGGTGGTTGTGGAGGACGAGGACCAATGATCCTTTCCTCGTATGTTGGTCATTTCTTGTTGTTTTCCTATGGAGTCGCAGAATGTTTTGATTTGGAATGTTTGTGGTCTGAACATGAGGTCGCATAGGGTCGCTGCTAGGGATGTTGTCTCCTCAGAGCAGATCTCCTTGCTTTGTCTGCAAGAGACCAAGCTGGAGGTTGTACCCAGATCTTTTATTCTTGATATGCTAGGTGTGGACTTTGATTATTTCTGTCTTCCCGCTGTGGGTTCTTGGGGGGAGAGGGGTATCTTGGTCGCTTGGAATGTTAATGTTTGGTCGGCGGTTTCTCCTATGAGAACAGCCCACACACTATCTCTGCAGGTCACCCTGAAATCCAATCTGGTGCCTTGGTGGTTCACGTCAGTCTATGGCCCTCATCTCGATGCGGAGAAGGCGGCTTTCTTGCAAGAACTGCGTGATTTGAGAGCCACCCTTGTTGGCCCTTGGGTAGTCTGCGGGGACTTCAACATCATCTATGAAGCGCAGGACAAGAACAATAACCGTCTCAAGCATAGATTGATGGGTCGCTTCTGCCAATTCATTAATGATGTGGAGTTGGTAGAACTTTACCTCCATGGTCGCCTGTTCACCTGGAGCAATGAGCATCTTCACCCGACTCTTGAGCGGATTGACAGGGTGTTCGTATCGGTCGAGTGAGAGCAGCTCTTTCCATGCTGCTACCTGTCTGCCCTACCGTCTCTTGGATCTGATCATACTCCGCTCTTGCTCCAGACGGACAACGCGGTGCACCCGTGCAAGCGATTCCGTTTTGAGGCTTTCTGGCCCAAGTGCCGGGACTTCCTGCAGACGGTCAAAAACGCTTGGGTGGCACCTCGCCCTGATGTGGACCCACTGTGTATGGTCGATTTTTTGCTCTGTTGAACGGCAAGGGCGCTCAAGAGTTGGAGTGCAAAGCGAGTGGGTAGCATCAGAACGCAGATTCAGATCGCGAAGGAGGTCATCATTGGTCGCTTGGATATGGCCATGGACCGTAGGTTGCTTTCACCAGCTGAGCACACGCTGCGGTGCTTCCTCAAGCTTAAGTATTTGGGCCTGGCGTCGGTGGAGAGGACGATCGCTGGCAGAGCTCTTCACTCCTCTGGCTTTCAGAGGGTGATGCAAATACTCACTTGCACCTGCATGCTAATCAGCTGAGGCGACACACTCACATTGCTTCTATCATGGTTGACGGTCGTTCTATTGTTACTGAGAATGAAAAGGCCGAGGTGGCTTTCACCTTCTTCAACTCCTTCCTTGGTAGAGGTCATCAGAGGTCAACTGCTCTGAACTACGAGGCGCTGGGCCTCCCACAGGTCGATCTTTCAGGGATAGATTCCCCCTTTACTGAGGAGGAGATCTGGGGAATTGTTGACGGCCCTTAGACGCGTCAATCGTGAAATGCAAGCGCATGGATCAGTTGTAGCTCTTCCCTTAGAGTACTCCCCCAAGGCTTATCAATCTGTGGAACTAAAGATACAAGAAACAATCCAACTAGAGTAGAAATCCTTTAATCTTGAAAGAGGGTTGCAAAATCGATCTAATCTACTAAAACCAAGCACCGAAGGTAGCAAGAGAAAGTTAGAGATAACCAATCTAGATCGCCTAAATCATGCATATGTTGTAGCTCCAAGCCAAATAGAGTGAAGTAAGATAGATGTGAATCTCAACAAAAAGCATCTTTAAATCACGCCCTCCGGTGAAACTCCCGAAAGCCCCACCATTAGACCTGAGCATTTGTGGCCCGGCCCGGTCCAGCCCGACGGCCCGGCTTGAGCCCGATGGGTTTTGGCCCGCCCATGATGCTTAATGGGATGGGCATGGGCACAACAAATGAAGCCTGAATAATTTTTTCTTGGCCCGAGCCTGGCCCAAACTATTTAAATGAATTATTTTTCCATTGAAAAAGAGTGGGAAACCCGAGCCCGATCAAGGCCTGGCCCGAGCCCGGCCGAAATAGAGGCCCGTAGTCGCCCATGGGACGGGCGTGGGCAAGACTTTTAAGGCCCAAAAAACTGGGCTTTTTTTCGGCCCGGCCCGGCGCACAAAATGCTCAGGTCTACCCACCGTACACGGGATCACACCCTGTCACGATGCTCCCTATCAGCGTGGGTAACTTAAGGGCACGTTCACAAGTGAGCGTGTCAAACCACTTGGTAGATCCGGTATGAACCCCTAGCCACCATGGCTACAAGAACACCCCAAGCAATCTATCTTGAGAATCGATTGGAGAAGAAGCAAAACCAAGATAGAACGAAATCATAGAAAGAGGCACTTTGATCGCTAAAGATTTGGAAACACAAATAACTTCACCATGAATGATAGTACATCACAAGATCACCACTGGGATCCTGCCTTGATCTTGATGATCCTATCTCATTAGAACTCCAACGTGGTCTTCCTCGCAGGGTTCCCACGTCGGCTAGGGTGGAACCCTAGACAACTAGCACGACCCTCAGCTCTCAGAAAGGTGTCCCTCTAGCTCCTCTGCTCCTCGGCGTCGAATGATGGATGAATGATGCGTGGCAGGGGGCACATGGGCTATTTATATCCTGAGGAAACTCTAGGTCGAAGGGGAGGACGAGCCAGCGCCAGGGGGGCCTAGGCCGGCCAGCCTGGCCTCTTTCCTGGCCGCCTCATCCTCGTCTTTCTCCCCAAGTCTTCTAGAAGCTTCAGTACTTGTTCCACCTATGCATGTGGGCCTTTGGACGTCGTTTGCTTCAGGATATCTTCGAGATAAGAATAGGAAGTGATAACCTTCCAAATTCTCCAATTGATTTGCCTTGACCCTGAAGTTTCTTGACCTTATCTTGAAGCACTTGCCTTTCAAATATTCTTGGAGGTCGGTTCACCAAAGGTGATCACGAATGGGGCTTGGAATGACATAGGCCGGCCGGCCTAGGCCATTGTCAGATTTATCGTTCGGTAGTCCACCAGGGGGTACCCAGATGGTAGATTTGTAGGCAAAGGGCAATCGTGAGGCTAGGGAGCTCAAGGTAATGCAAGGACACAGGGATTATACAGGTTCGGGCTACCCGGAGGTATAATACCCTACGTCCTGTGCTCGGGGGTCTTGTGTTGCTTCGCTCGGCATGACTCCGGAGAACAATGGCGAGTTTGTGATTACAATGAGGGTGGTGGAATGACGTAGAATCAGATGAATGAAGGGGTCGACCTAGGCCGTCTTATATAGGCCGACGGCCTAGGGTTTTCAAGTCGGTTATCTCCAATCGTATTCGGCTACAACTAGAAAACTAATCCGAGTTAGTTGTAGCATAATCTCCATGATCTTTGAGCGAGATCCGAGTATACCGCCGTGTACCTTGCAGGCTAAGTCTTCATCAATCTTGTCCATCAAGCCGGGGATCCTTATGGGCCGGCCTAGGGTCGGCCCACATCGTTGTCAGACGTGGGCCTAGGCCGACTGTCTACCCAATCGGTAATGGGCCCAGAGGTACCCATATCCCACAAGTCCCCGAGCAACGTGCAGGTGCATGGTGGACTGTCGATGAATAAGTGAAACCTCCGTAGTCGGCTGAAGCGTCTTGGTCGGCAGGCCGACACATGGGTGGGCAGTGCTCAAAAAAGAACAAATCATAGGTCATCGGGGATGACCCTGGGCAGACCCAGGGTGAAACCCCGAGTGGCGTAGTGCCGAGTTGCGGCCGAGTCGGACGCCATTGGGCCGACTGGAAAAGTTGGGCGAATGGTCAAAAAGAATTAAGCGCCAATCGCCGAGGCAAACAGGCCGCCCAAAGGATAAGATTGCCGCAGGTGTCCGAGCATGTTGTGACAACAACAGTATCCATGTGAGCGCACAGAGCGTACCTGTGATCAATAGCTGCCGAAAACATTAAGGGCGGACTGAGCACTTCGGGGAAGAAAGTTGCGCGGCGCAGAGCTCACGTGCCAAACAGTGCGACTGGGGTCACATGTTCACATCTGGCACTGGGCTATAAATATACACCAAGTCTCAGAGCCTTGAACTCATCAGAGGACTAGCGTATCAACTACTGACTGAATATGTTGGAGACTTGTTGTTGGGTTCATCCTCCGGTGAGAAATCATGGGGACTTGAGAGCTTGGTGCTAGAAGAGTGCTTGCGAAGATCTTAAGGTGTTGATGAGCGTCTGTGTGCTTCCCCGTTGGCTCCCAGCATTGCCCTGGGCCGAGGGCCTTGTAGGGTGAAATGCTTTGTAGAGCCAAGGGAAACTCGGAGGCATTCGCTCCCTGCCCTCAAGTCGGTCACCATGGCGCTACAAGAGAGCTTGCGATGAGCTCATGTAGACGAAGCTTGCTGCATATGCACCAATCTGCGCCATGGAGAGTGCCCCAAGCCATCATCTTGACGGTTAATGCTTTTTGCCCTTGTAACCGGCCTATGGCCGTCTCTTCTTGTAATTGTATAGATTGTTAATGGATCCTTTTTCATACTTGGCTGCAAATGTGATTTCTGTTGTCCCTGGCCATATGGGCCATCTTGGTAGCGTAGGTTCGTTGGTAAGTTCTCGGCACCGGGGTCGCCCCACGTCAAGGTTAGCCGAGTCGCAAAGGCCCATTGACTAGAGTCATTGCACCGAGTCCCCAAGCATCGAGGCTAGCCGAGTCGCGAAGACCCGTTGATCAGAGTCGCAGCGCCGAGTCAGCCAGCATCGGGGCTAGCCGAGTCATGGAGACTCATGGACCGGAGTCGCAGCGTCAAGTCCTCGAGCGTCGGGGCTGGCCAGGTCACGGAGACCCGTTGACTGGAGTCGCAGCGCCGAATCCCTGAGCGTCGGGGCTGGCCGGGTCGTGGAGACCCGTTGACCGGAGTCGCAGCACCGAGTCCACGAGCGTCGGGGCTGGCTGAGTCGCGGAGACCCGTGGACCGGAATCGTAGCGCCGAGTCCCCGAGCGTCGGGGCTGGCCGAGTCGTGGAGACCCGTGGACCGGAGTCGCAGCACCGAGTTCCCGAGCGTTGGGGCTAACCGAGTCCTTTAGACAAAGAGCCGTTGGCACGCGCATAGCCATTGGACCACGATTAACGGAATCACCGCAGATTTCGTCCATCAGTCGCGGCACCGTTAGGGTAATTCAAATCGGCAGAAAGGGGATAAATCAGATCTATTGCCGGCGGTTTATTTACCACTGTCATTCTCAAATCAAAAGCCATCCCGCTCCTTTGCCACCACCTAGCGCCGCTGAGAGTTTGATTCGATCGCAGCACACTCGCCATCGCCGGTCTTTCTCCACCACCACCACCGCGACGCAGCTTGTGTCACGACCATGCACTGAGAGCGAAAATGGCGGACCCAAAGGCTTCATTGAAGGCACCGGCATCAGGGGAGGAGGTGCTGCCGCCGACGAGGACGTCGGATGCGGGTGTCCTCATGGGGCGTAGTGATGCTGATGCGGGGAAGATGGCGGCGTCCCCCGCAGGCCAATCAGCGGTCGCAGGGTGTGTCGCCACCAGCGGGGGTGGCACTACTGCATCATCGGTAACCGCTGCCGGGAAGGAGACTGAGTCGCCTGTCGAGGTCTTGGAGCTGACCTCCGTGCCTGGGGGAGTGCCGTCCCAGGAACCTGCTTGGGTCAATCCTCCATGACCGAGGGGAAGCTTCAAGACATGGTTCGGCGGGGTGTACTGGGGCCCAAGGAAGAGCTGCTGTGGCGACCTCCAGGGGATGACGCGCGACCATGGGAGTGCTCGGAAACAGAGATGGTGGTGTTCGCGTCCTTCTTTGAGCGGGGATTTGGATTACCGACGGGAGATTTCTTTCGGGGTCTGCTGCATTACTACAGTATTAAGCTAACCCATCTGAATCCCACCTCGATCCTTGCCATCTCGGTCTTCATGCATCTCTATGAGGCCTTTCTGGGAATCCCGCCGCATTTTGGCTTGTGGCGACGTCTGTACCGTATGAAGGTGATTGGGGAAGATGCCGGTAAAGGACCGGACCGGATTACTGGCAGAGCAAGGTTCTCTCTGAGGCCTGGCATGTCCAAAAGGTACTTCATGCTGGACATGAACGATTCCAACAATGGGTGGCGATCAGATTGGTTCTATGTTGCAAACCATCCCCCAACCCTACCGACTTGGACTGGCCATCGACCAAAGAAGATCACAGACTAGGAGTCGGCTCCTGAGGGCAAGGATATGCAAGAGGCTGAAGAGCTGTTGTAGTTGATAGCTGAAGCGAAGGGAAGGAGGTTAGCTGCAGCAGCCATTATGATTTCCTTTCTCTAGCGTCTGACGCAACCAATCAAGGACCGAGTCCACCCCGGATGAATTCTCGGGTGCCAAAGACCCAACTCGAGAACAAGTCTGGTCTGTGTCCGTCTTCGATATGATAGAAAGGGTCTCAAGTTTTATGCGGGGAGAGATCTACAACCAGGGTACACCTGTACCCTTTTCCTTGCACAATCCATCGCCGCCGGTTAGTACCTGTCCCTTGTACCACTTCTGTAGCTTGATGCCTGATGCATGATTCTTTGTATGCAAGTCTGAGTTGTTGTGTTGGTTGCTTGCAGGAACGCGCAACGAAGTATTTTTGTCTGGCTCCATTACCCGAGGGCAGCGTCCGGCTAGAGAAGTTGATGATGGCAGAGGAGGCGTCCCGAACGCCTCGTGTGGTGGATGAAGAGGCAGCCGAATGGGAGGCCGCGACTTGATTCCGGCTCTCGTGGAGGAATCAGATGATGATCAGGCAACCCTGGCGTCTGTCATCAGCGTAGGAAAGCCAAGGCGCATGGCTATGCGCAACGTGACAATGTCAAGAATCACGTGACAACGTGATGATCAGATTGGTTCTATGTTGCAAACCATCCCCTAGCCCTACCGACTCGGACTGGCCATCGGCCGAAGAACATCACAGATTGGGAGTCGGCTCCTGAGGGCAAGGATATGCAAGAGGCTAAAGAGCTGTTGCAGTTGATAGCTAAAGCGAAGGGGAGGAGGTTGATTGCAGCAGCCATTATGATTTCCTTTGTCTGGCGTCTGACGCAACCAATCAAGGACCGAGTCCACCCCGGATATGAATTCTCGAGTGCCAAAGACCCAACTCAAGAACAAGTCTGGTCTGTGTCCGTCTCCAAGATGATAGAAAGAGTCTCGAGTTTTTTGCGGGGAGAGATCTACAACAAGGGTACACCTGTACCCTTTTCCTTGCACAATCCGCCGCCGCCGGTTAGTATCTGTCCCTTGTACCACTTCTGCAGCTTGATGCCTGATGCATGATTCTTTGTATGCAAGTCTGAGTTGTTGTGTTGGTTGCTTGTAGGAACGCGCAACGAAGTATTTCTGTCTGGCTCCATTGCCCGAGGGCAGCGTCCGGCTGGGGAAGTTGATGACGGCAAAGGAGGCGTCCCGAATGCCTCGTGTGGTGGATGAAGAGGCGGTCGAATGGGAGGCCGGCGACTTGATTCCGGCTCCCATGGAGGAGTCAGATGATGATCAGGCAACCCTGGCGTCTGTCATCAGCGCAGGGAGCCAAGGCGCACGACTATGCGCAACGTGACAATGTCAAGATCCACGAGGGCAACTGGTGGGGGCTCGTCGCCAAGGCAACCGACCAAGCTGGGGCAGGCTGCACGGGCTGAGTCCTAGGTGAGGAGGAAGAGAAAGCTGATATCCTCGACGAGTGAAGCCGAGGAGGAAGCTGACGGGTCCCCCTCGAGCCTGGACTTGGGGCAGTCGCCCCGGACCGACGCTGCTGGTCAGGGGACTTTGTACGTGCGGCCGCCAGAGCGGCCAGAGTTGCTTCTGGCGCCCAGTGCCACACCGCCCATGCTTCTGAAGGGGGTCAAATTCAAGCGCCCTCGAAAGAGCAGGTAAGTTGCTTGACGCCTCTGACTGTCGCCTAAGTGTTGTACCTATGCTGTGTCCACTTTGAGTGTAGGCTCGGGAGTCCTGGTGGTGGGGCTGGCCTAGTGCCACGCTCGGGGTTGGGTGACAAGGCAGTGCTCGTTCAGCCTCCTGTCACAGCGGTGGGGCCTTGGATTGGCATCGAAGAGGGACTGCTGGAGCAGAGACCGAGTAGCTCCTTGGCCAAGGACCCGGCGCGGCCACCGAGCCCACCGCAGATCTCTTCGGAGATCAGTCCTCTGGCTGCCGACAAGCAGGTGGGACTGCCCGAGGGCGGTGGCGTGGACGAGGATCCTGGAAAGGTGACTAGGGTAGAGGACCCAGTCAATGGTCCTCCTCCGCTCGAAGATGATGGTGATCACCTGCTTGGAGAGCAGCTGAGCGCCGGGGCTGGTACTACAGTGGCGCCCATAGTTGAAGCCGTCGTGATCGAGCCCGGAGCTGGGCCGAGTTCGTCAGTGCTGACTCCGGAGCGTGCTCTAGAGCTCGACATCGCCAACCACGAGAGCGAGCTTCGGAAGCTACAAAATGTGGCCAGCGTGCTGGATCTCGTCGTCAAGGTATGCCTGTGTCGCTTCATGAGCGTTGTTGTTCTTGCGGAGGCTGACCACTTTCTGTCGTCGAGCAGGGTTTCACAGCTCGGTCTATGAAAGACCTTTGCATCAAGCAGCAGGCCCTAGAGGACTGCCGAGCCCTAGCCAGTATTCGAGAGGAGCAAGTCTGGGAGGCCAACGAGGCCTAGGAGTACCAGATGAAATAAGAAAGGGAGATGGCTGACGTCATGAAACTCAATGAAGACCTGATGAATGACATGAAGATCCTGTCGGAGTGTAGGTTCCTGCGATGTGCCTGGGCAGTTTCCAATCTAAGTAGTCTGTACTAATGATGGCTTCTTGCAGATGCAGGAGAAGGTTCTCCAAGGGAAGGTGGAGAAGCTGGCCGGGGCCAAGCGAAAACTCGAGGAGGAGGTCGGCGCCCTAAAGGAAGCCAACAAGCGCCTCAAGGCCGAGTCCAAACGCTTGAAGGAGGACAACCAGCGCCTGAAGGGCGAGCATGACCTGGCCCTGCATGGTAAAGTGCCGCCTGTTGTGTTGGCTACCATTCTCACTGGCCCGTGTGCTTAGGAACTCCTTTTGCAGGTGTTCGGTCCAAGCTCCTTGAACTGCGGTAGGCGGCCGAGTTCAACGCCAATTCCTTGATCCCTACCGAGTCGGGCCCGGGGGCTTTGACGCTGGTTCAACGGCTCCGGGCCGGTCCTATGCACGCGGCGCAACTGGTGCAGGAGACCGCGATCGGTTGTGGTAGTCGGATTCTGGCGTTGATCCGAGCGCACTTCCCGTCGCTCAAGCTTGCCCCGATCGGCGAAGGCCTTCCTGACGGGTGTTGGGTTAACGGCCGAAGCCAATGAGCCCGGACAACGGTTGAAACTGAACGACTGGGACAAGCAACAATATATTACTTATCAACAGTATTCTTGGAATTAACAACCTTTACATGTGGGAGAGGGGTCTCCTTTTATAGGGAGACCAAGGGTCTTTACATTCCCATTATACAGCTGGGATCAAGCATCATCCTCTAAACTATATAATACAAATAGCCTAGGGACACTTTGGTACATTTACTCCTCCCAATGTGAATGCATAGACTTGTGATTCCGTATTTGACTCGGCTTAGACTTGGTCTTTTTGGACTTGGTCCACGCCTGCTTTGCCAGCTGGAAAAAGCTAAGTAGCCCCTGGATTCGGCTTCCTCCGAACTGAAACGACCCGAAGCCATCTCCCGGCGTCCAGAAAGCCGATGGCTCCTCCAAGAACCTGCAATATAGAGTGAGCCGAAGCTTGCCATTAACTCATTCATAGCTTTTAGGCATTCAATAGTATCAATACTTCACCAAATTGGCTTCTAACTCGGTTCAGATAACGTCACTTTGGCATACTGTAAGACGATGACCGAAGCTGATTGGCTTTAGTATACAGCGAGACGTGATCACCGAAGCCGATTGGCTTTAGTATACAACAAGACGTGATGACCGAAGCCAATTGTCTTTAGTATACAACGAGACGTGATGACCGAATCCGATTGTCTTTAGTATACAGCGAAACATGACCACCGAAGCCGATTAGCTTTGGTCTAACACGCCTGACCGAAGCCAGATTAGAGATCTGTAAAGCAGATGAAGCTAAATTGGCTTCATCTCCTTTGTTCATCGCTGCCCTTACGCTTGAGATAGAGCAAAACAAGTAGAAGGCGTTTGTCGGTGGGCTAAATCCCCAACAGTAACCCCTCGAGGACGAGGGATTTCTTCAACAGGCCGAGCTCCATGAATTTTGGATTGCTTTGCCAGCCCGAGAAATGCCTCCTCCTTGTTGGAGAAAGCCCCTAAGTGTTTTGTCGTGATTATTCTATTTTTGCTTCGTTTGTCTAACTTATGTGGTGTCATTCGGCTTCATTTGTTTGAAACTGGTTAAATTATTTTAACCATTGTTGTAACTTTTGCTTCGGTTTGTTCGAATTTGAAATGGTGGCTCGTTTTTCGAGATTTTAACGGTCAGGTTTTACTGGCCTATAAATAGGACCGAAGGGGGGGCGATTTTTGCTTGCTTCGCTTGGCTGTTTTTTCACTTAGCTTGAGCTTGACGCTTTCTCTGGCTTTGGAAGCTTTTGAACTCAAGATTTGGCTTTTCTTTCTCAGCACAAGTAAGTTTTGCTTTTTGTGCTCTACTATTTCCTTCATTTTTTCCTTTGTCTTTCTGCTGTTTCATTTACTTATTGTTTTTTCTGTTTGTTGTAGCGGCTCGCACGAAGCAAACCGCTCGTCTGATTGGCTACGTCTCTGACGAAGACAATTCGGACGCTGTTGACATGGATTCTGCCAAAGCTGCAACTTTTGCTCAAGAGATTGAGGGTAACGTGGCCGTGGCCCCCGAAGCTGGAGTTGCTATGGTCATTGATGATCGGGGCAAGGGTCTCACCGAGGAGGGTGAAGATGCCAAAGGCGATGATACAGAGGATGCCGAGTCGACGGCAGGTGATGCCTTGGATGGTGTAGAAGCCGACGTGTCGGAACTTTTGAATTATCGAAAAAAGCCAAAGACCACTGTCTTTGGTAAGTCTAGTGTTATCCCTGGGTTGATTCGCTTCTATGAGGAAAAAGGGTATTTTGAGGCCGGTCAAGGACGAGCCCCTGGCACAGAGACTACCCCGACGCCTGAGCCAGACGAAGCTGTGGTATTCAAGGAGTTCTTCACCGCTGGGCTTCGAATGCCCGTAGACAATATCATTGCTGATATTCTTGGGAGGTTTGGCTTACAGCTCTATCATCTCACCCCCAATGCTATCACTCATTTGCTTCGCTTCTTTTGGGCCGTGAAGACCAACGCATCGGATGTTAATGCGGACTGCTTCGTCCGTTACTTTGAAGGGCATCGGCAGACAAAGAGTGTCAAGGTTGATGGCTTTGAATACGAGCCGGACTATGGTAGTGTTACTTTTTGCGCGCGATGGAGGCAAACTGACATGCAAAAAGTAGAACTTACCTTTTGCCAGAGAAATGCGTGGGACAAGAACTGGAAGAACTATTGGCTTTATGTCAAGGTTTCAGCGCTTGAAACCATGTTAGAGGATGGAACGAAGCAGATATCATTTCCTCTGCACAGTTCTATTGGGACTTGTGATTTCGTTGCTTGCCCTCCATTCAATAAAAATGCCCCTGGCTTCGATCGCTGTGAAAGTGCTTTTTTCAAAGCCAGTCAAGTCTCGAGCAGCCGGGACTTGATTGAGGAAGGACTTGATGTTGGAGTGAACATTTTATCTGCTTCGTGGAAGCCATTTGCCGTTGAGACTAGGCTCTATACAGGTATTCCTCATGTTTGTTTTCCCAAGTTTGGGGTGAAGAAGCCGGAGAATATGTCTGACTTTGCCTTCGTTCAGTCCATTGAGTTAATGGCTGAAATTATTTGTGGGAAGTACACTTCCAAGGAGCATGAGAGCTGCTTGGCTTTGGTGGAGGGAGTTCGGCTTAACCGAGTCTTTGACGAGATGAAGGTTAGTTACCCTCAGCGCACTGCTCCGGCGAAGCCATCCAAGAAATTTTCTGCCGAAGATCATCCCAGCTTGGCTCCCACGAAGCCGGGTCGAGGTCGTGGGAGGAAAGGTCATGGTGGAGGCCGTGGAAGCGGTCAGTCGGACGAGGGTGGTGATGAGGCTGGGGGCGGCAAAACTGGAGCCCCCTCTGGCCGTGGTGGAAGCCAAAGCCGAGGACACAGCTCAAAGGTAGCTGCCTCGAAAAAGTGGGTTGCTTCTTCCTTGGAGACTTCCAAGCGTACTTCTTCCTTGGAGTCCTCCAAGCGTCAGAAGCTTGCGAAAGCTCTTCCCATCGTTCCGCTTGCCAGTGCACCTCCTCGTCCCATTGCTTCGGTTGCAGAAGCGCCTACCACCGCCGCCCCTAAGCAAGTTGATCCTGCAGCTTCCGCTGTAGTTGATGTGCCTTGTTCTGGAGGTTTGTTTCTTGTACATGTTGCCTTCTTATTTTTAGCTTCGCTTTGCTTATTTGTCTCTGTGTTAATGCAGCTAAAGCTGTTGTTCCACCTCTTCGTCGTGAGCGCCTTCTTGGATGCATCGACGACGAAGAGGATGAAGTGAGTTTCAGTCGACTTTTGAGGGAGGATGAGACAAAAGATTGTCCTTTGGCTGATCCTGAAGTATCGTCTGTTCTGTTCCAGCCAACGTCCTTGGACTTGTTGGCTGGTGCGGCGGCCAAGTCTTTTGAGGCTTCTGAGACTCTTACGCAGACGGCTTTTCAACCGAATGTTGAGGAGGTACCGCAAACGGCTTCTGCTCTTGAGATTGGGCAAGGCTCTGGCGATTCGGCTCCAACCACTACTGAGCCAGTTAAGTTGGCTCATTCAGCTATCGCCGAGCAATCTGCCCCTGCTAAGGACGTTGAACCAGCTTTTGCAAAGCCGGCTCCTGAATCCCAAGGTATGTTTCGCAGAACAGTTATGATTGCTATTTGGCTTCAATAACGGCTTTTTGATTTCTTGATTCCTTTGCCTCAGAAGCAAGTTATATTGGGTATGGCCCTATCGCGGATCGGCTTCGACAGAGTGGTTTTCATCCTCCTGATGACATTCCCATTGTTGCTCCGAAAGGTGATAATTTTTTCTGTTGTTTTGCACGAAGCTGATTGATTGCTATGTATTCTTACTTTTGCTTTTGTCTTTTTAGATCTCGAGACTCGAGTAAAGTCTTTGGATTTGGATGCGCTTTCTGTCTCCAGTCTTAGCGGCAGTATCCACGTTTGTTCCTTCTGCTTCATTTTTGAGTTTTTGTTTAGCTTTTGATGCTTATACTTTTCTTGTTTTAGTCTGTGATGTCCATGCAGGAGCTTTTTGCTCGCCTTCCGCTTCGTCTCAGTGATGTTGAGAACGAGCGGGCCGAGCTTGAAGCTCTAAGGAAGGAGCGCGAGGGCTTCCTTCAACTTAAAAGATCTTTGGACAGTGAAAAAAGCAGCTTCGTCTTGAGCGTGAGTCTGCCTCATCAGAGGTTGCTTCGCTCAAAAGCATGGTCACTTCGCTGGAGTCTACACGTGCGCTTAATGCTCAGACTATTGAGGGGTGTTGACACCAGATTTTCGCACCAGATATGCTGAGCCATGAGGTGACGTGGTAAGGCTGGTGGACCCATTGACTGGTCAAAGCCGAAGATGACAGAGAAGGAAGCCGATATGCAGAAGAGATCCGATGAAGCAGGAATCCGACCCGATAACGAGTACAAGAGGAAAGACGCGTCGGCTGGGAAGAAAGCGCATCATATGCAGGGACTATTTCCTTTTTGAAGGCATATTGAGAGTCCCATTCTATATTAGATTTAGTTTACTTTGTCCGCAAGTTAGTCTGGTCCGATCAGGACTCTCCATGACCAGGGTATAAATATGAACCCTCGTCCATTGTAAAAACTATTCTCACAATCAATACAACCCGGCTTCACGCCAAAAACCCTATAGTAGTTACCGACGAAGCTCATTGGTGGACGGGCTGCATCAGTTCTGATCTCCGGCTTACCAGTAAGTTAGTCAATTTATCGAACTAGTATAGGCTTTGAATTGAGGCGCATCGCCCTTTCTCGTTCATACTGTTCAACCGATTTATCTCTGGATAAGCAAGATTGATATAGATTCCCTACGTCGGAGCTAGATCAATATTGATTATCCAACAGATTATCGTTTATCGGACTGCACTTTAAGTCTAGATTCCCTACGTCGGAGCTAGATATCAAGATTAGGCTAGATTCCCTACGTCGGAGCTAGACTCATCTTGGTTACTAAAGGCAGTTTTGCGGTTTGTTTGGAGTTGCTAGATTGGTTTAGATCTACGCCATGTGAATCAATTCTACTTCTTCAACGGCTTTGAGCATTGGTCTTGGTCCGATTTAAGCAATATTTATCTTACAGCATCGTTGCGCCATGTGAATCAATCTACTTCTTCAACGGCTTTGAGCATTGGTCTTGGTCCGATTTAAGCAATATTTATCTTACAGCATCGTTCTAGGTCCGATCCTGCTTTGTGGTTTAATCTGGTTGTTCTTTGAGTATTGCATTGGTGTAGATTCCCTACGTCGGAGCTGGATCTTTGCAATACGATTAGATTAATCTTTGATTGTCATGTTTGGTTTAGATTCCCTACGTCGGAGCTAGATTCATCTTGATTAGTCAAAGGAAGCTTTGGTTATGCCTTATTGTTATTTGAATGTTAAGTGTGGTTTAGATTCCCTACGTCGGAGCTAGGTCATGCTTGATTATTTGATAGCATATCTTAGAATCAGAAAGATCCTGTTAATGTTTTATCTGCTTATTTGCTTAATCTGGTCAACACCTGTGCGAGCATCTTGTTTAATTGACAGGTTGATGAGTTAAGTTTGACTGTTTAGCTATCTGATTTGATCATAGCTGGAGAAATCTAGATTCCCTACGTCGGAGCTAGATTTCTCTGAAAAAGTTATGGTCCGATTGGCTAGTTAGATGGTCCGACAAGATGAGTCAAACTGACAATTAGGCAAGATGGACAATGTATCGGCTCACACTTTGATTATTTGATATCTTGTTTCAAGACACAGCTGATCCATTACTTTACATATCGGCCTTGTTTTATGCTTCACTTTATTATTCAAAGGCTGATCTGTTATATCAATCAAGGTCCGATCCTGATTAGTCCGATTCTGAGGTCCGATTTGGTGTCTGATTGAGGTCCGATTACTCGGTCCGATTGACGTCATCAATGAGGTCCGATTTTGAGGTCCGATTAGTATCGACCGACATGTGTCTGATTGGGTCTTGGCTAAAATTCGACGTTACTCCATCGTCTGAAATAGAGCCGGCACAATCAAAGAGCAATTTAACTGTTTTATCTCCTTGTCAATTTCAGGTCAAATTGACTGGCACGCTGCGAACCTGAACTGGAGTGTGGACTGGCACTGGAGCGAAGTAGATCTCCCTGGTCTTCGTGTGCTGCACGCGGGGAATACGACCGCCGATTTTCCGCGTCAACACATTTTTGGCACGCCCAGTGGGACTCGAGAAACAAAATCCGAGATGTCGTCGTCTGATGCTGAACAAGAAACTGCAGCAAGACTTGCTGCTGAGAAAGAAGCTGCTGAGAAGGCTAAGAACGACAAGAACAAGACGCCTGAGACGGCCATGCCCATTACAAAAGCCGATCTGTCTAAAGCTCAATTGGACGAAGTTCAGGCTCAGATTGATGCGTTTGAGAAGCTATGCCTTGGCCAATTCGGGCGTAATCGTTCAGGTCCTATACTCAAAGGTCCTCTCCCAGAT
>CM014273.1:57753697-57792629 GCA_004135705.1 Alloteropsis semialata
TAGAGAGAATACAAGTTCATAAAGTTTTGTCATTGAGAGAGCCAGTCAGCCAGAGGACAAAAAAGGAGCAAAAATGCTGCTGCTAAACAAGTCCAGAAATTTCATAAGTAGTTTTCTGATTTAAACTCGCGCTTCTTCTAACTTTGGATACGTCAATTTATTCGAGCACAAACTAGTGAGAATGGTGTTGGTTCGGTAATTCAGCTGGGCCAAATTCTTCGCGTTGGCGGTGCTGCGCATTTCACCCGTGCACATGGTGGAGCCCAACTGAGTTGCGACCTGTGAGCTGTGACCCACACGTCATTACGTCATATCGTCATCTTGCTCGTCCTCGGTCAGTCCTCATCAGTCACCGCAAGAAAACCCCAAGGTTCCCTTCCCTCGCCGCGGTCCGCACGGGCACGGCACCCGATCGTAGCAGCCAGGCTCGCAGCACGCACCACCGCGACGCCGGCGCCGGAGGAGCGAAGAGAGAAGGAGAGGGATGGGGGAGTACGAGGCGCGCGGGGACGATTTCGTGAGGAAGGCCGAGCAGAAGCTCTCCGGCTGGGGCCTCTTCTGCGACAAGTACGAGGATGCCGCTGACCTCCTGGAAAGGGCCGCCAACTTCTTCAAGATCGCCAGGAACTGTGAGGACCCCCGCTCCGCCTCCCCTGCCGCGTGCCTTCTGCAATCTCGCTTCCGTGTGCTAGCTTCGCGGCATCCCGCGCGATTGGCGGTATCTCGTTTGTAGGTGTCTGATGATGTGGTTTCGTTTGGGGATCGCCGGGATAGTTGAGTTCTCGTAGTTCTGCTTGTTTCGTTCGCCTTTTGTGGTTAACTTTTCTGGTAGTTCTGAACTTCTGGTTGTTTCTTTTGGCAACTCCAGCTGAGATCGTTGTTCAAAAAAAGCCGGACAGATGGCTTTGATAAAAAAAAAACAGAAAAACAAAATCGGCTGCAGTTATTCAATTTAAAGGATACTTCCTCTGTTCAAGTTTCGAGTATGTGTTTTGTTTTGGCTTCCATTCAAGCATGCAAGTTCATAAGTTGTTGGTGCTCTATTGTACAAGTGTAGCATTATCTCTTCTGACTTCTGTAATAGCTACGCTTTCCAGTTTCATTTGGCAGTTCACTCTGATCCTTGTAATATTGGATTAACAAAGTATATGTGCCATGTGTACCGCCAGGGAGGAAAATCCCCAACAGTAGCCCCTTGAGGACGAGGGCTTTCTTCAATAGAGCGAGCTCCACGAATTTTGGATTGCTTGCCAGCCCGAGAAATGCCTCCTCCTTGTTGGAGAAAGCCCCTTAGTGTTTTGTTGTGATTATTCTTATTTTTGCTTCGTTTATCTAACTTATGTGATGTCATTCGGCTTCGGTTGTTTGAAACTGGTTAAATTATCCTAACCATTGTTGTAAATTTTGCTTCGGTTTATTCAAATTTGAAACACTGGCTCGTTTTTCGAGATTTTAACGGTCAGATTTTATTGGCCTATAAATAGGACCGAAGGGGGGGTCGATTTTTGCTTGCTTCGCTTGGCTGTTTTTTCACTTAGCTTGAGCTTGACGCTTTCTCTGTCTTTGGAAGCTTTTGAACTCAAGCTTTGGCTTTTCTTTCTCAACACAAGTAAGTTTTGCTTTTTGTGCTCTACTATTTCCTTCATTTTTTCCTTTGTCTTTTTGCTGTTTTGTTTACTTATTGTTTTTTTTTGTTTGTTGTAGCGGCTCGCACAAAGCAAACCGCTCGTCTGATTGGCTACGTCTCTGACGAACACAATTCAGACGCTGTTGATATGGATTCTGCCGAAGCTGCAACTTTTGCTCAGGAGATTGAAGGCAACGTGGCCGTAGCCCCCGAAGCTGGAGTTGCTATGGTCATTGATGATCGGGGCAAGGGGCCTGCCGAGAAGATGAGGCTGCAGGGGGCGACGACACAGAGGATGCTGAATCTACGGCCTTAGATGCCCTTGAGGACGTAGAAGCCGATGCCTCAGATCTTTTGGATTATCGGAAGAAGCCAAAGACCACTATCTTTGGTAAATCCTTCGTTACCCCAGAGCTGATCCGTTTTTATGAGTCGAAAGGATATTTCCCAGCCGGTCACGGACGAGCCCCGGGCACAGAAATTACCCCGACACCTCTTGAGGACGAAGCCATTGTGTTCAAGGAGTTTTTCTGTGCTGGGCTTCGGATGCCCGTTGATAATATACTTGCTGATATTCTTGGGAGGTTCGGATTGCAGTTCCATCACCTTACCCCCAATGCTATCACTCATTTGCTTCGCTTCTTTTGGGCGGTGAAAACAAATGCCTCAGATGTTAATGTGGACTGCTTCGTCCGTTACTATGAAGGGCATCGCCAGACAAAAAGTGTTAAGCTTGACGGCTTCGAGTACGAGCCGGACTATGGCAGTGTTACCTTCTGCGCACGGTGGAGACAGACTGATTCACAAAAGGTAGAACTTACCTTTTGCCAGAAAAACACCTGGGACAAGAACTGGAAAAGCTATTGGCTTTATGTCAAGGTGTCCGCGCTGGAGAGTGTGTTGGATGATGGAACGAAGCAGATATCTTTTCCTTTGCATAGTTCTATTGGGCCTTGTGATTTTTTGGCTTGCCCTCCGTTCGACAAAAATGCTCCCGGCTTCGACCGTTGCGAAAGTGCTTTTTTCAAAGCCAGTCGAGTCTCCAGCAGCCGAGACTTGATTGAAGAGGGACTTGCTGTTGGTGTCAACATTCTGTCTGCGGCTTGGAAGCCATTTGCAGTTGAGACGAGGCTTTACCGAGGGATTCCTCACGTTTGTTTCCCTAAGTTTGGAGTGAAGAAGCCAGAGAACATGTCTGATTTTGCTTTTGTTCAGTCCATCGAGTTGATGGCTGAAATTATTTGTGGGAAGTATACTTCCAAAGAGCATGAAAGCTGTTTGGCTTTGTTGAATGGAGTCCGGCTTAACAGGGTGTTTGATGAGATGGGCGTTAGCTATCCTCAGCGTACGGCCCCATCCAAGCCATCGAAGAAGTTCGCCGCTCAAGATCACCCTAGCGTGCTACCAGCCCCGAAGCCAGGACGTGGTCGTGGGAAGAAAAGGTGTGCTGGAGGCCGTGGGAGCGGTCAATCAGACGAGGGCGGTGACGAAGCTGGGGGCAGCAAAGCCGGAGCCCCTTCGAGCCGTGGCGGTGGCCAAAGCCGAGGACACACCTCAAAGGTAGCTGCCTCTAAAGAGCGGGTTGCCTCTTCCTTGGGGCTTCCAGGCGTACTTCTTCGCTGGAGACTTCCAAGCGTCAAAAGCTTGCGAAAGCTCTTCCCATC
Source organism: Alloteropsis semialata (assembly GCA_004135705.1). NCBI lineage: Eukaryota > Viridiplantae > Streptophyta > Magnoliopsida > Poales > Poaceae > Alloteropsis > Alloteropsis semialata. Next base: position 57,756,989 of record CM014273.1, read on the forward strand.
GCTCCGCTTTCTAGCGCTCCTCCTCGTCCTTTTGCTTCGGCTATGGAAGTGCCTACCACCGCCGCGCATAAGAAAGTTCGTCCTGCGGCTTCCGCTGCAGTTGTTGTGCCCTCTTCTGGAGGTTTGTTTCTTATATAACTTGTCTTTTTATTTTTAGCTTCGTTTTGCTTATTTGTTTCTGTCATCTTATTATAGTTAAAGCTGCTGTTCCACCTCTTCGTCGTGAGCGCCTATTTGGATGCATCGACGATGAAGAGGATGAAGTGAGTTTCAGTCATCTTTTGAGGGAGGACGAAACAAAGGATTTTGCACTTGGTGAAGCTGAGGTGTCGTCTGTCCCGTTCCAGCCATCGTCCTTGGACTTGTTGGCTGGTGCCGCGGCCAAGTCCCTTCAGATTTCTGAGGGGCTTATGCAGTCGGCTTCGGCTAATATTGAGGAGCTTCCGCGGACGGTTGCGGATAACACTGAAGAGCCAATGCAGTTGGCTTCTGCTGATGTTGAGGAACCTGTGCAGGTGGCTCTTGCTCTTGAGACTGAGCGATGTTCTGGCGATTTGACTCGAACCACTACTTTGCCGATTAATTTGGCTTATTCAACTGACGCCGGACAATCTGCCCCTGCCAAGGACGTTGAATCAGCTCCTTTGAAGCCAGTTCCTGAATCGAAAGGTATGTGTCGCAAAACAGTTACACTGGCGATTTTAACTCTAATAATGGCTTTTTTGATATGTTGATTATTTTGCTTCAGAAGCAAGTTATGCTGGGTATGGCCCCCTTGCAGATCGGCTTCGGCAGGGCGGCTTTCGTCCTCCAAATGACATTCCGATTATCGCTCCGAATGGTTGGTAATTTTTGACTGCTCACACAAAGCTGATTGAGTTTTGGTTTTTGTCTTAATATTGCTTTCACTTTTTCAGAGCTTGAGACTCGTGTCAAATCTTTGGATTTGGACACGCTTTCTGTCTCCAGCCTTAGTGGCGGTATCCAGGTTTGTTCCTTTTTCTTCGTTTTTGAGTTTGCTATCTGGCTTTTTGATACTTATGCTTTTCTTGTTTTAGTCTATAATGTCTATGCAAGAGCTTTTCGCTCGCTTTCCGCTTCATCTCAATGATGTTGAGAACGAGGGGGCTGAGCTCGAGGCTTTAAGGAAAGAGCGCGAGAGCTTCCTTCAGCTCAAGGAGTCTTTTGAGGGTGAGAAGGAGCGGCTTCGTCTTGAGCAGAAGTCTACCACGTCGGAGATGGCATCTCCCTGGTCTTCGTGTGCTGCACGCGGGGAATACGACCGCCGATTTTCCGCGTCAACAAGGGGCTTCGGGACAAACTAGTTGATGCTGCCACTTTAGAGCATGATTTGAAGAATTAAGTCAAGTCTCTTGAGGCTGATAAGGAAAAAGCGACGTCGGATGCTGAAAAGTACAAGAGGAAGCTTCTTTTTGCTGTTGACTTGAAGAATTCCCTCCTATCTGAGGCGAGTCAACTTAGGTCTCAAGTAGGGCAGCTTAAGGCCGACAAAGAGAGCTTAGATTCTGAGTTACTCAGTCGCAGCTTAGGCATCTATACTGAGTACAAAGCCGCTCTGAAACAATATGGAGCTGAGCCGCTGCCCTTCCCCTTTGATGATTTTGACATCGAGAAGCTTTTCGAATGGCTGGACGACGAGTTTAAGTCCCTTCCAGACCTCTTCTCCAAAGTGGGCGATTATGCTGCTCGGACGTGTGTGACTAATGCCTTTAAGATGCTAGCAGATAATGGGTGCTCCCACTATAAGGGCTTTTTGAGAAGGGACTTTAATTTCCCTTCGGCTTTGAATCCCGACAAGAAGGAATTTTTCACCGAAGCTGTTTTGGCGACTCGTGGGATCTTTCTCAGGAAATTCTGGTCTGAAACAGGGAGGGAGTGTGCCCGAAGCACCGCGTACGATCGTCTTGTTAAGGTTAGCTTCTTTTACCCTTTCTGTTATTTTTGCTTTTGCTCGTATCCTGTTTATCTTGCTTTTGATATTGATTGGTTTGTTTGTTTTTAGCACAAGGAGGAGCTTGCTCTTGAGCAGCAGCAGAAAGCCGAGGCTAAAGCTGCAACTGCTGGCCCTTCATCGTCTCATGCCGGTGCTGATGAGAGACGGGATGGAGAGCCGAAGGTGTAGATTTGCTGAGGCTATCGCCTTGTTTAGCTTTTGCTGTAAAATAACACTTTAGCTTTCGCTGTAAAGTAACACTAAGTGATGTAACATTTGTATATACTCAGATCCCTGGCGAGGGAGTTGTTCTTGAACCCGTGCCAATCACCATGCGCGATGGTCCCTTGTGTGTATCTGGCTTCGCATGGGAACAATATCGGATGTTGTATCCAAGTCAAAGACTTGATGATTTCTGGGAATTTTGCCACGAGTTCTTTAGTCATTGCGAATTCGATGTATTTGAGTTTTTTAACTCTTTCATCGTTCGACGTTCTCCTCGTGTCGAACTTGCTCGTGCAAGAAACGCCGAAGCTGCTCGTCTGCTTCCAGTTAAGGTGGAGCCAGAAGATTTAGATGATGATAGGGATTTTGCTTATGTATTTAATGCTCCCAGATTTAGGAGATCTGGCCAGCTTTTTGACGGCTATGTTTTTGAGATGTTCTGAGTCATCTCTTTGTAAAACACACTGTAATTCGCTTGTTCATTGTTTTGATTCGAAACACTTGAATGAATGTAAGCTCGATTTGGCTTCGTTGCGAAAGAAACGCCTCCTCCCCCCCCAAAGCGGGGTTTTATTCGTTCAAGTGTTTTGCACTTGTGGTTTGTAGCCGCCTTAGCTCTTTTGAGCTTTGTACGGGGATATGCTTTGCGTGGTTTGCCGAAGCCCCTATTATTTCAATCGTTTCAAAATACTGATAGCCGAAGCTGATTTTAATTTAAAATATTTGTTTGAGCCAAAGCCCCTTTTAATCTGTTTGGAGTATGCATTTTATGACCGAAGCCCCTTTTACTCTGTTTTTAGAGTAAGCTTTTCCTTAGATCTGAATTGGCCTTACTCTCGGTAGGGTTAATTCAGTTCTATTTGAGTTATCGAATATCAGCGACTTGGTCGTAGCCAATCGCTTTCGATACAAGTTGCCGGAGCCCCTATGGGCTTTTAGAGTACTGCTAGCCGAAGCTTTTTTTCGTTTTACAATAATTGTTTGGGCCAAAGCCCCTTTTACTCTGTTTTAGAGTAAGCGTTTCTGGACCAAAGCCCCTTTTACTCCTTTTTGGAGTAAGCTTTTGCTTAGATCTGAATTGGCCTTACTCTTGGTAGGGTCAATTCAGTTCTATGTGAATTGTCGAATATCAGCGACTTGGTCGAAGCCAATCGCTTTCGATGCTGCTGTTTTGGGAAATACCTTGTTCATATATGATTTGACGAGTTACAATAAGCGCCGCCTCATTAAAAATCTCACCCCTTGGTCAGGGTCCCCTTGTGAGGAAAAGAGTACGGGCTTTTTGAAAGAAAGTAAAAATGCTATTCTACTCAATGACTTCGTTTATAGAATACGAAGCCATTTTACATCTTTTTCATAAATAATATTTGCGTAAAGTGTCTGCATTCCATGAATACGGCAGCTCATTGCCTTCGTCGTCGCCTAAGCGAAATGAGCCAGTCCTGTTGCTTTTGATGACCAGAAATGGGCCTTCCCATTTCTGCTGCAGCTTTCCAGCGGGCATGCTTGGATTTTTCCTTAAGACCCAGTCCCCTGCCTTGATATCTTTCCTGACTACCTTTTTGTCTCGCCATTTTCTTGTCTCAGCTTGATACTTGGAAATATTTTTGCTGCTTGGAGCCTGTATATCTCAATGAGATCCTTGTCAACGGCTTCGCTGTCTTTGGGAGCCTCTTGTTGGGTGCGAAGCCATTTGTGCAGTATTTCCTCTGGGCATACTGCTTCTTCACCATAGAGCAGTTTGAATGGAGTAAACTGTGTTGCCCTTGATGTGGTGGTGTTATGAGCCCAAATCACCTTCGGCATCTCTTCTACCCACTTGCCTTTTTTCTTACAATTTGCAAGGCACTTTCGAATGGCTGTAAAGATTAAGCCATTGGCTCTTTCAACTGCTCCATTTGTTTGCGGATGATAGACCGAAGCGAATTTCGCTTTCATTCCAATTGACATGCAATATTGCCTGAATTCGTCACAGTCAAACTGCTTCCCATTGTCTACTGTTATTTCCCTTGGCACTCCGAATCGGCACAAAATTTGCTGCCAGAAGAATTTGATGACTGTTTTTGCTGTGATGTTAGCCAGTGGTTTGGCTTCGATCCACTTTGTAAAGTACTCAACTGCTACTATGGCGTATTTGAGATTTCCTTGTGCTGTTGGAAGTGGGCCAACTAGATCAATGCCCCATCTTTGCAAAGGCCATGTTGGAGTTATCAGCTGTGACTGCTCCGAAGGAGATTTTCTGTTTGCTGCACACTTTTGACACTGATCACACGTCTTGACCGTGTTTGTTGCATCCATGATGATTGTAGGCCAGTAGAATCCTTGCCTCATTGCCTTGCCCACTAAAGCTCTTGCCCCAAAGTGTGCTCCACATAAGCCACTGTGTATCTCTTGAATCAGTTCTTTTCCTTCGTTGTGAGAGATGCAACGAAGCCAAGGAGCTACAACTCCTTTTTTGTAAAGGACATCATGTATCATCTGATAGCATCGTGCTCTTTGTTGCATAGCTTTTAGATCATCCTCGTCAATTGGCTCATAGTATCCTCGAAGATAAGCTATTATTGTGGATCGCCAATCCTCTGAGCTTATTGCATTGATCAGCTTCGGCGGGTCATCTGAGTCCTTTATCGATGGTGTTGTTAAAGTTTGAAAGAATACATCAGGTGGAAGCTTATCCCCCTTTGCAGCTGCCTTGGCCAACGCATCTGCCTCTTCATTTTTTGCTCTTGGGATGTACTCCACAGTGAAGCCTTTGAATTTTTTCTCCATTGAGCGTACAGTGGTCAAGTATTTGATGAGTTCTGGTTGCTTCGCTATGCTTTCTTTTTCAATGTGATCTGCTACCACCTTTGAATCTGTTTTGACAGTGAATCTCTGAGCTCCCAAAGCCCTGGCTTTTCTGAGCCCAAGTAACACAGCTTCGTACTCAGCAACGTTGTTTGTGCTTCTGTCACTGCATTTGCAAAACTCTAAGTTTGCTGCATATCTCATTTTTACACCCGAAGGCGATTGCACAATTGCCGCGATGCCAGCTCCTTTGTCCCCCAAGCACCATCACAATGTATCAGCCAATTTTCCTCTCTGATAGCATTTTGTGGTGAAGGCGATGTCCACTCCGCAATAAAGTCAGCTAGGACTTGCGATTTGATTGATGTTCTCCTTTCAAAGTCTGGCTGCTGAATGTTTCTGCCATCTACCAGCTTTTCTGTGATGAGCGCTGCACTAACTGCTGATTGTGATGCTGCAATGTACAGTAGCAGTGGTGCTTTTGGGTTTGGTACTGTTAGCTTCGTGAGCTGCATCAAGTATTGCCTTAGCTCGTGGAATGCTTTTGACTGCTCTGGCCCCCATTGGAACTTAGCTGCATTTCTGAGTGTTGCAAAGAATGGTAAGCTTCGCTCTGCTAGCTTTGCGATGAATCTGTTGAGTTGCGGCAATTCTGCCTGACAGCTTTTGCACGTCTCTCATGCACTTTGGCTCTTCCATGTCAAGGATTGCATTTATCTTGTCTGGATTAGCTTCTATCTCGTGAGCTGAAACCAGACAGCCAAGTATTTTGCCTTTTGTCACTCCAAATACACACTTTTCTGGATTTAGCTTGAGACCGGCTTGTCTCATGCGAGCGAAGGCGGTTGCTAGATCTGATATGTGATCTTGCCTTTTGGCACTTTTGACCAAGATGTCGTCAACATATGCCAATATAGTTTTGAACAGTTCGTCCTTGAACACTGTGCTTGACATTCGGCAGAAGCTGCTTCCTGCATTCCGAAGCCCCTCGGGCATCCTGACGAAGCAAAAGGTGCCAACTGGTGTGATAAAGCTGGTTTTCTCCTCATCCTCTTTTTTCATCTAGATTTGGTGATAGCCAGAAAAGCAATCTAAGAGGGATATCATTTCACTTGCTGCTGCTTGATCAACGATCTTGTCGATTCTTGGTAATGGAAAATCATCTTTTGGGCAAGCTTTGTTGAGGTCGGTGAAATCAATGCACATTCGCCATTTTCATTCTTCTTCTGAACTGGTACAGTGTTTGCTAGCCATGTTGGATATTTGACTTCGCGTATGACATTGGCGTCCAGCAGCCTTTGCACTTCGGCTTTTACTGCATCAGCTTTCTCTTCGGACATCTTTCTCAACTTTTGCTTTTTTGGCTTCATATCAGGACTGATTGCCAACTTATGCTCAATTATGCTTCTATCAACACCTGGTAGATCTTTGCTTGACCAAGCGAACACATCCTTGTTATTCCTCAAGAATTCAATGAGCCTATCTTCTTCGTCCGCCTCTAGATCTGAGCCAATGATCACTTCTCTGTTAAAGACATCAGGCTGCAGCTGCACCTGCTTCGTCTCTGCAGCTTTCTGCATCTTTCTGCTATCTTTCTCAATATTTGGCTTTTCTTCTGGGTAATATGGATCTTTCTCTTCAAGCAAATGCACATTTCGCTGACCAGGTGCTCTGGCTTTCTCGATGTCTCTGGCTTCCCTCTGGTCGCCATATACAGTTATGACTCCTTTGAGAGCTGGCATTTTCATGCATAAGAATGACTGCCTTATGATGATATCAAAGGCGTTTATGACTCCTCTTTCGAAGATGACATTGTAATCAAAGACCATGTCTACTACATCAAAGGTGATGTACTCTGTTCTTGCATTGGATGTGTCACCGAAGGATACTTGCAATGAAATTTTCCCAAGTGTTTGGGTTCGCTTCCCTCCGAAGCCAACCAACGGAGTGTCTGATGGCTCCAGGTTGTCTGGGTTGATATTGGTCATGTTTCTCAGTGTTTTTGCTAGGATGATGTCAGCAGAGCTTCCTGTGTCCACTAGCACCTTTCCAATCGTCCGGCCAGCAATATTGGCTTCAATCGACATAACATCGTTGTGTGGGTAATTGTGGAGCTTGAGATCTTCCTCAGTGAAGATGATGGGCATATGAGACCATTCCGACTTTTTGTACGGGCCATCAACAGAGATGTTGTTGACTTGGCGAAAATAGCTTTTCCTTTGCTTTTTGTTCTCAAAAGCAGGCGATGATCCTCCAGAAATGGGCATGATGTGTCCATAGCTTGGGAGTGGGCTTGGAGCTTCTTTCTGATTGGCTTTTTGTTGTGAAGTGGTGGTGGTGGCAGCTCCTCAACCTTTATGTTTTGCGAAGCCACTTGCTGTGAGGTTTGAGGGTATAAGTGAGGATATATGGCTTGTGGGTAGTAATGCTGAAAGGTTTGTGGTGAAGGCAAATATTGGGTTGCCATCGCTGTTGATGGATGCACAGTGTTTGAGTTTATTGAAGGATATACTGGGCAGTATGGTTGGATAGCTTGGGAAGGGTTTTGGACATTTGGCTGCGAAGCCGATATTTGCTTTGTTTGGGTTGCTTGAATCTTCTTTGCTCTTAGCTTTTCTATTGTTTTCTTGATGTCTCTGCACTGTTCTGTGCCATGGGTGTGGTTTTTGCCGTGATATTGGCAAAACAGCTCAAGTCCCACTGGACCTCTTCCTCTTCCTCGGCCTCTGCCGGCTTTTCCACCCCTCTGAGTGGGCTCATTTCTCTGGTTGTGGTATTGGCTTTCTGGGTAAGGTGGTTTGGTTTTGTAGGAAGAAGGTGGGTTGTCTACCTTCATGATTGTTTGGTGGGAGTAGTTTTGGTAGTTGTGGCTGTGGTGATGGGTTTTGGCTTGTGACTCATATTGGTTTCTCATGATGGCTTCTCTAGCCAATCTCATTCGGTTGTCATTGTCAGAGCGGCAGTATTTTTTGAACTCCTCATATAGGTCTGCCAGAGTAGCTGGTGTCTCTCTTGCGATATGCTGTGCAAACAATCCGGGGCGAAGCCCTTGTATTGCTGCAAATTTTGCTGCTTCGTCAGGGATATGTGGAGCTTGAGCACGCAGGGTGACGAATCTACGGAAGTAGTCCTCTAGGGGCTCCTTCGGCTGCTGGTGTAGTGTGAGTTCAGCATATGAGAGTGATTGGTCTCCCATAATGCTAAAATTTTTGATAAGCTCCCTCTTCAGATCATACCAGCTATTGATTGATAGGCCAGGCAGCTTCGTGTACCAGTTCATTGCTGTGCCATCGCAGAAATGATGAAGGATTTTGCTAGAACAACATCATCTCCCCTGCCGAAGCTATTGCAGCTTCATAACTCATGAGGAATTGCTTTGGATCGGTGAGGCCATTGTATCTTGGTAGAGAAATGCGTTTGTAGGAAGGTGGCCATCTTGCCAGTTGGAGGCTTTCTGAGAGTGGGCAAGTATGGTCAATAGGACGGGTGTGGAGTGTGTGGAAGCCAGTTTGGGATGAAGAGTTATGGTTTGGTGGATTGGTGATGGTGTTTGGCTCATTAAGCTCTGCCTGGAGCTCAGCAACTTGTTTTTTTGGCTTTCTCGAGTTCTTGACGCAGCTTTTCAGCTCTTGAGCTTGTATTGTTCAGCCTTCTCTGCTTCGCTTGCCTCAGCTCCTCGAGCTGCTTCTTGATGCAGCAATTGGTGCTGCTGCTCCTCTTCCTCCTCTTGCATTTGTTTCTCTAGTTCGAGCTGTGCAGCATCCAGCTCTCTCTGCTGCTCGAGGCGTCGAAGACGAAGCCTTTCCTCAAGTCGGTGCATTCTCTCCTCAGTGGTAAGGGTTTCTTCATCGATCTCTTGATCGTCGAGAATGGTTTTGGTTATTGGTGGTAGGCTGATTTGTAGGGTTGAGGGTTGGGGAGCGGCTTCGCTGCTGGGGGTTGCATTTGGTACAGTGGTGGTTGGTTTGGTTGGTTTGATTGGCTTTTTCGGTGGCATGGTGGTTATCGTGGGTTTTGTTCATGCACTGCACAAACGGTGGGCGCCAGTTGTTGGGTTAACGGCCGAAGCCAATGAGCCCGGACAACGGTTGAAACTGAACGACTGGGACAAGCAACAATATATTACTTATCAACAGTATTCTTGGAATCAACAACCTTTACATGTGGGAGAGGGGTCTCCTTTTATAGGGAGACCAAGGGTCTTTACATTCCCATTATACCCCTGGGATCAAGCATCATCCTCTAAACTATACAATACAAATAGCCTAGGGACACTTTGGTACATTTACTCCTCCCAATGTGAATGCGTAGACTTGTGATTCCGTGTTTGACTCGGCTTAGACTTGGTCTTTTTGGACTTGGTCCACGCCTGCTTCGCCAGCTGGAAAAAGCTAAGTAGCCCCTGGATTCGGCTTCCTCCGAACTGAGACGACCCGAAGCCATCTCCCGGCGTCCAGAAAGCCGATGGCTCCTCCAAGAACCTGCAATATAGAGTGAGCCGAAGCTTGCCATTAACTCATTCATAGCTTTTAGGCATTCAATAGTATCAATACTTCACCAAATTGGCTTCTAACTCGGTTCAGATAACGTCACTTTGGCATACTGTAAGACGATGACCGAAGCCGATTGGCTTTAGTATACAGCGAGACGTGATCACCGAAGCCGATTGGCTTTAGTATACAACAAGACGTGATGACCGAAGTCGATTGTCTTTAGTATACAACGAGACGTGATGACCGAAGCCGATTGTCTTTAGTATACAGCGAAACATGACCACTGAAGCCGATTAGCTTTGGTCTAACACGCCTGACCGAAGCCAGATTAGAGATCTGTAAAGCAGATGAAGCTAAATTGGCTTCATCTCCTTTGTTCATTGCTGCCCTTACGCTTGAGATAGAGCAAAACAAGTAGAAGGCGTTTGTCGGCGGGCTAAATCCCCAACAACGGGATTTCCGACGATCAGTTCGACCACTTCGTGGAGGAGTGCATGCCCCTATCGGAAGCTGTAGCTAAGGAGCTGGGCCTATAAAATTACATTTGTTGAAGCAAACAATGTTTGATAACGTAATATAGATATATGAGAGTCCAATCTATTTGAGTGTTATGTGTTGTGTTTGCGAAATGAAATGTGGACCCTTTTCCCTGCCGACTAGGGCTTTGTGTCACCTGGCCGGCCACTGCTTTGTGCCGTTTAAGCGCCCTTTTATCCCGCTGACCACTGCTCATGGAGAGGACGGCTTACCACTCAGCGACGCTTACCTGGAAGGCTTACTCACTGGTAGCGCGTGAGTTGAGCGTGGAGCTCAGGGTTTCATGGTTTGGGACTCAGACCGGCCAGGTTAGCTCGGCTTTTGCCAGGGGGAACATGGGGTCGGGCAAGGACTTCGAAAGTCAGAGTCGGCGGGGACTCTCCCTGTAATCGTGGTGAGTTTGTTTGGGTCGGGCCCAGTCCCTGAGCATCAGCTTGGATGTCGGTTAAAATGTTAGCGGCGAGCCTTATGACCCAGAGTCTTTGGCGAGGAAGAAGACACTTTTATTATTAATAACAGAGAAGGAATACATAGCTTTTGAGATATCTAAGGGTAGAACTTTGTTAGGTGCTGTATGTTCCACACGTTCGGGACGGGGTCGCCATTTGCCCAACAACTTTCTTGACGATGAAGGGCCCTTCCCAAGGGGCCGATAACTTGTGTTTGTCCATGGAGGATATGACTCGGCGCAGGGCCAAGTCGCCGACGTTGAGGGATCGTTCCTGGACGTTCTTGTCATGATACCGTCAAACTTGCTGTTCATGTCTGGCATGCCGGACTAATGTAGCGAGCCGGTGTTCTTCCAAGCTATCAACGTCGAACTGCCGACCTATTTCTGCTTCTCCTTCCTCGTAGTGCTGGATGCGCGAGGCACCATAAGCGAGGTCAGCTGGGAGGATGGCTTTAGAGCCGTACATCAGGAAGAATGGAGTGTATCCTGTTGCTCAGCTCTTCCGTGTCCGCAAGCCCCATATGTCAGCGCTCGAATTCAGCCGCGTCGCGTTCTCGGTGTCGAGTGTTGAGATCTGCGCGAATGTCCCGGACGTTGTCCCTTAGACGATCACGGAGGTCGCCTTCCTGGGAGTTGGCCAAGTGGTGATGTCGGGCACGCCTGTCGCGCTGTTCCTGAGGGTGATCTCGACGGTGATCCGCATTATGCGGGTTGCACTGTTCTTTTTCTTCCTCTTCATGGTTGTTCTGGGCCATCTCTTCTTCAACAACAGGCAGTGGGTTATTCCCCTGGTGAGGTTGACCCCTATCCGATCTGCTATGTGCGGAGCGGTGGCTCACGGAGCGAGCCGAGTTGGTCCGCCCAGATCGGGATCTGGCGCGGTACGACCGCTCAACTTGTTCTTGAGCGGCTTCCAGGTGGGCCCGAGCACGTTGCACCTCGGGGGTGTCGGGCATGTGGTCCAACTCGGCGAATGCGGCGGCGATGTTGGCTTGGGGCATGCGGAAGGGTACTCGGGCGAAGGCTCTATCGAGGTTCTGGGGTCAAACTCCACAAGGACCCCGTGGAGGGAGGGGTGTTGCCTTGGTGGAGCCCTAGAGGGAATTTCCTCGGCAGCTGCAGCATCTCCGACCGCTGCTTGAGGTGGTAGGGCTTCTTCGTTGCGCCGGCGAGCCTGGTTGTCGTTTCGCTCATGGCGGCGGTCCCTGGCCAAGTCAGTTTCCCCGTCCTGAGTGGCCGAGTCCTCAGAGACAAAGACTTCACGCCCCGGAGGTGTGGCATAGCTTGAGTCATTGCTTGTGTCAGCCAGAGCCGGCAGAAGCATGCTTGTAGCGACTTGAAACTCCCCGCAGTCCGAGGACTGGGTGGGTTTGGGCGGGATCTCAGATCGGATCTGAGACATGTCTTTCTGGAGCCGGGCCGAGTAGATCGCCAAGGAGTTGCATAGCCCCAGAGGAAACGGATCGCGAGGTTGGTGCAGAGCCTCCTTCGACATGGCGATGCACTCGGTAATGGTGCCCTGTACGCGATCCAGCCCGGCGAGGAGCTCGTCCGGGGGTGAGATCCTTTGGCGAGTGGTCAGGCCCAGAGCCTGATCGTTAATGGTGACCGCGTCGAGCCGCTGCTGGAGCGGGGTGATGATCGGCGAGGAGACCAGAAGAAGTCAGCGCAGAGCTGGTCGGTGTAGCGGTGTCGAGCGACGTGGAGGAGCTGGAAGCGGTGGAGTGGATCTCGATGATGAAGCTGATGCCCTCGAGATGCATGGGGCAGTCCTTAAGGCTGTCGGGGAAGATGATGGAGCGACGATCTGCCATCAAGCTAGCTGTAATGCCCCACGATTTCCCCTATCTGGCGCACCAACTGTCGGATTTATCATCCGGTAGTCCACCCTGGGGTACCCAGATGGAAGATTTGTAGGCAAAGGGCAATCGCGAGGCTAGGGAGCTCGAGGTAACACAGGGACACAGGGATTATACAGGTTCGGGCTGCCCGGAGGTATAATACCCTACGTCATGTGCTCGGAGGTCTTGTATTGCTTCGCTCGGCAAGGCTCCGGAGAACAATAGCGAGTATGTTATTACAATGAGAGTGGTGGAATGGCATAGAATCAGATGAATGAAGGGGTCGACCTAGGCCGCCTTATATAGGCTGACGGCCTAGGGTTTACATGTCGGTTATCTCTAATCGTATCTGGCTACAACTAGAAAACTAATCCGAGTTAGTTGTAACATAATCTCCGTGATCTTCGGGCGAGATCCGAGTATACCGCCGTGTACCTTGCAGGCAAAGTCTTCATCAATCTTGTCCATCAAGCCGGGGATCCTTATGAGCCGGCCTGGGGTCGGCCCACATCGTTGTTAGACGTGGGTCCAGGCTGACTGTCTACCCAGTCGGTAATGGGCCCAGGGGTACCCATATCCCACAGCCATGTGGGGCCGACCGGCTGTTGATGCTCGTTGGCGACACACTTTTAGTGCTATTTAAGTGGTGTTTTGGGACCAATTCATATACTAACCCACAACTCAGCACTTGAAATAACCTCATTTTCGCATATGTATGTATTTTTGGAGGATTTTGGTTTACGTAGGTTTTTTGAGCTATAAATTTGCACTTTTGGACAAAGACCAAGATCATGCGTAGCGCGGAGGAATGAAGGCCATGTGAGTCGGATTTCGTTCGCTCTCATCTATGGTGAACCAACCTCCAAGAATGTGAAAGGGCAAAGACTTGAAGATAAGGTCGGATGACTTCGGGATCAAGGCGAATCAGGCAGACATATGGAAAGATATCAAGACCCAATCTTATCCCGAAGCAACCGACGTCAAATACCCACATGCATTGGCAAATCAACTCATGGGAGATCTAGAAGCTTGCACGCGAAAGATGGGGCCGAGGAGCCACAAAAAAGCCCTGGGCTGGCCGGCCTGGGTTGTTCCTGCGCCGACCTCGACCTCCCCTTTGAGCTAGGGTTCCCTCGGACTATTTATAGCCTCTGAACCCGAAGCCACGCAGATCAATCCACCAGAAGTCGGCGTAAACTAGGGCATATACCAAAGGGAGACGAGGGTCGTTGCAGGTCTTCGAAGGTACCTAAGGGCATGGCCTAGGCCAACCCTAGCCGCCATGGCCTCCCTGCGTGATTGTGCCTTGGCGAAGCTCAAGAGTCAAGCCCCAAGATTCATCGGGGTATGTACACACACGATGGAGATATCAATCTAATCTCTATTCTAGTTGTCTCTACCTTGGTCTACTTCTTTTAATGCTTTATATTCATATGTGCGACGGCCGTATGTTCTTACTAAGATTAGATCTAATCATGGTGATTAGTCCATATCTTGCGGATACATTGAAGTAGTGCATTCTAGCTAGTCCGTCGATTACCCCGGTGTGGTGACAGCATGACGGAGGGAAAGGTTCTAGCGGCGACGTGATTTGAGTCGGATCAATGGCGAGTAAGATGGGAGTTGTCGCAAGCCACTACAAGAGGAAGCTCATCGAGCGCTTGCTAGTTGGTTTGGTAAAACTTTGGGAAACCTTAGGCATTGGCACACACCCCGCGGCGGCGACCATTGGAAAGTAGGCCGCTTGCGAGCCGTCTTTCGAAGAGAAGACTCAGGTACCTTTGGTAGAGATGCAATCTATTGTTTTGATCACCTTTTGACTAAGAGCTGTACCTAGAGACGAATAGGCCTTTGTTAACCTTGGTTATGTTATCTTTGCTTATGCTTCCGGATGAGATCAACCTTTACACCTCACCCACATCATAAAGGTTTACCTCTATATGCAATCTATGTTTAATGCTAGGAATAGATCCGTTAGATTAGATGGGAAACCCTAGTAAATTCATTGTCAATCCATGGATTGATAAACCTTGGATGGAATACTCTAAGGGAAAAGCTACGATGATCCGTGCGTTTGCGGTTCACAATTGACGCATCTAAGGATCGTCAACAAGCTTTTCTGGCGCCGTTGCCGAGGATCGGCAACTCGAACCCTAGGGAGATCTATCTAATTTTTTGGACTAACCCTAGTTTTTATTATTACATATACCCTTGTTTTCTTGTTTGTATCCTTGAAAGTAGGTGGAAATCTAGACACAAAGCTTGGGCTTCATCAAGTCCAAACTCTCTCCCACAAGTTGATGATTACGTGAAGATCCGCTCTTTAGTGGTAGGTGCTAACTTTTGTTAGTGGCCCATCATCCCCTATCGAGCCCACACCAAAATAAGTAAAGATAAATAAGGTATGCCGCCGTGTCAATTTGTTTTTTAAGACTAATGTTTCTTTGAGATTTGTTTGTCCAAGCTTTAGGTGATGAATCGTGCTCTGAAGAAGTCGTGAGATCCAATCGTCAACATCTCTAGAAGGTTGCTGTTAAGACCAGTTTTTTGCCCATGATCAGAAAGGTATCATTGAGGAAAATTAGAAAATATGAAGCTCCTTCAGGTCTTCTCTCCAATGCATCAAGAATCGCAAATTTTAGAGATCGGTGCAAGGAGTTATGGAAAAATCTTTCAACACTACGCGTTCTGAAATCTGCTCGGGACAGAACATAGTACCAGAGTAAAACAAGCATAACTCTTTCATCCGGAGTCCGTTTGAAGTGAATGAGAACTAGTTGGAAAGGGAATTTGATGCACATTACAATGGAGTAGAAGTTTGGTACATGTTCTGCACTGGATGAAGAGGAATTCAATGAAGAACTGGCAGTAGCAAACAATGGAGAAGGTGATGATAATGTCAAGGGAAAATTGGAGGTCCTTGAGCACAAAAGATGATGATTTGAAGTTGATCAAAACTGGAGGCAACAAGATTAGAAGCACCATGACACTACTAATCTTCTCTAGTAGGATGCTCAAGAAGTTTCTAATTGAGTGATGCTACCAATGAAGGAAACCGCTCAAATCATCGACATAAAGAGCAAGAGCCCCCTATGATCCTGGCGCCTTGGGTAAAGCAAGAACTATAGAGAAGATACATCATTGGATGCCACTCGCTGGTGAATCAACGGTGATGACCTTGAATCCTAAGGATGCACGACACGACCCTCCAAAGACCACAAGATCAAGATCATCAACATCTCAGTCTCAATTCATAAAAAGATACTATTCACATCAAAAGTCTGCGCAACCTCTGAAGAAAACAATAGAATATCTCTAGATATTTAAAAGCCCCATGAAGTTCTGGTTCCAATGAATCAAGAACCAAGTCAATCGGAGATTCCTACAAGCGGTTATGATCAAAACATCTAAGGTCGTGCATTCTGAAATTTTCTGGACAGCACGCAGCGCTGAAGTAAAATTGGCATAACTCTCTCGTTTGAACTCCGTTTAAGATGAATGACCACTCATTGGAAAGGTAATTTCATAAACTGCTCAATAGATCTATACTTTGGTACATGTTCTGTTCTAGACACAGGGAAAAATCCATGAAGAAGAGGCAGGAGCATCTTGATGAGAACAATGTAGAGGAGATAAAGAGGAGCTTGGGCAATGCTTTCATCAAGTGTGCGTGATCAAATTTAGAAGCTTTGAACAAAATAAAGACCCCCAAGAACATTGGCATATGAAAACACAAGCCGGTGACATTCAATACATGGAGATATTTAAAGCGAACCACGATGGATTACAAAAGGCAACATCAAGCTGCATGGATGTCACACCCGGATTTACAAAAGAAATCCGAATGCTACTATATGTGTACCCAGGAAGTCTTAAACACACATATAGCTCCAGAATAAGGTAAATCAAAGTAAACAAGTGCTCGATTACAAAAGAAACTATTACAAAAGAACAAGGGTTTTAAAACAAACCACAGCGGAATTCTATTTACTATCTCTCATGATGAAGTCTCCATTCCACAGGGACGCCGGCTGGTGAACCACAACCTAGAACTCTTCTGAACATCTTCATGAGAATCTTCGAGTGCTGCCTCATCTGAGTACCCATAAGGGATTTTGTTGAATAGTGCAAGTGTAAGTAAACCAACTTTACTTAACAAGGATAACACGAGGTATGAAGGCTTAAAAGGCTTGACACGGTTTAACTGCGGTAAGCACTTTTATTTGTTCAATTTTAGCATTAACCAAATTACTACAGTGTAATAGATAAAACCCTGTTGTAACCCAAATTAAGTATAAGTAGAGAAGTATATCATAGTCCACCATTATTCCAGTTTCATTCCATTTTTAAACATCACCAGGGTAAAAGTCACTGTCAAAAAGGATCCAGGCCACTCGTAACCGTGAGTACGGCTGATATATCAGTTTTACACTCTGCAGAGGTTGTACACTTTCCCCACTGGTCGCGTAAAAGCTCAAAAGAACTTTATAACCCAACCACGCAGTGCTAGTTAGGCACATTCATCACACTACCTTTGGTGTGACTGCATAGGGACGCTACGAAACCTTTCAAAAGAGACCCTAGCCGCTAGTGACAGTGTGAACCTTCTCTGCTCCCACCAAAAGTAAATATCGACCCATTTCCGAGACAGACCAAGGCCACCGCTTCTGGCCCTCTCCTCCAAGTGAAGCCAGATAGCCACTTAGACAAGCTGGGATCATACAATTTACTTAGTTAAGACCAGAGCCCATTTGATTCCCGTGGTTGCACTATTTTCTCGGGTTGCCACTTTAAGATAGACCATAACAAGTGATGCCCAGAACAAAGCACACAGCAATTGTCCCAGTTTAAAGGTTGATTAATGAACAAAGCACACAGCACATGTTCCAATTTAGATTGGATGGAACAAAGCACACAGCACATGTCCAAATTAAGGGTTGCCTAGAACAAAGCACACAGCACATGTTCTAGATCGTGAATTGTCTAGAATAAATCACACAGCACATATTCTAGAACAAGAGTTTGCTGAGAACAAAGCACACAGCACATGTTTCAACTACCTAACAATGTTGCTAAAAAGCAAGTTTTAACATTCATCATTGTATAAGTATCAAGTATCACTGTCCGAAGACAGTAAGCGCAAGTTGCATAGCCTAGCTCAAATTACCCATCAATGCATAACCCGGTTGAGCAAGAAAGTAAGTCTCAAAAGTACTAGGGATATCCTAAACAGTTTAACTCATGCATGAATGCAAGTGATTAATAGTGTGTATAGGTATCAAGGATTGCTCGTGTTATACTTGCCTTCCTCAAAGTTTTGCCAGTAAATTCTCTTCTTCAGAACCTTGCTCTCCTTCAACGTCGAACAACTCACCAAGGCACGATCAACACCAGCACACAAGGTTCATCTAACAAAGTAATACACCAATCAATACAACAGTTTTGAAAAGCGCACTTAGAAAACACTAGCTGCTACGAACTCGGGAGCGCAAGAAACACTAAGGGCAGAACTACGGTTGAAAAGGTATGGGCAATTGAAAGGTCAAGGGCATACTGGTACAAACAGCATAGGCTAGAGTTATTTTGGTTGAGCACAGATAGATTGTGACATCATCAAGGCATAAACAGGATGTCATCATGGAATATTGGAATAAAGCTTCAATGGAAATTTGTATAAATGCATCAACAAACTTTAGTATATGCACATACAATTCAACATACTATTTTAATATCTAGATTTCACATATGTGGCCACCATATATGAATTCAGTATTAAAATAATACACTGGCATTATAGTGGTTCATATACTAAATATTTATTAAGCCACATGACAAATACAATAAGATAGAAGTACAAGGTATGGGCAAGTTATGTGGCAAACAAAAGGGTGAAAGGTATGAGATTTGGGATAGGTTATGATCGCCATGAAAGGTGGGCTCTGCTGAAGCTATGGGCAAGGCACAAGGCTGGGTGTAAAAGCCTAATCAACTTTTATTTAGAAAGCTAATTTAAATTGACCATTAATCAAATTAATTACTAAATTAAATTCCAAAAACAAGTTTTATGGAAACAGCACTACTAATGCATAGATTAGGTTGTTACGAACCTAACGCAACTTGAACGGATCGAAACGGAGCTGAAACGTGCAATCTATGGGCTTCACAAGGCTGCAGGGACCTAATCGTAATTAACTATAGACTTTGAGGGTTAGCAGATAAGATTTGCAAGACTCAGGAAATAGTGCTCGCGAAATCTAAAAAGTCCAGGGTTAGATCTGCTAAAAGGCTCGGGTGGGATTTATGTGCAAAGGTGGGATTTTCTAGGGGGTTTTCTCTAACTTTGCCAAGACTCAAAGAATAAGCAAATAATTACATAATTCTTCAGGGTTCAGAATGCAAAAGAACCAAGGAACAGAACCAATCTGTTACGTGATTCCTTCGTGATTTTCGTCCGGACGTCGCTGCTTCTGGTGCTGTGCTGCTGCGTGCGTCGCAGGGAAGGGCAGCGGCGCTGCTGTGCACGCAAGCAGGCACGCGAGCACTTGGGCCTACGGCTCGGCGCACAGGCAGGCGAGGCATGCACGTGGGAGGGGCGCGAGAGCAGGCGATGGCGGCGCTGCTGGGCGGCTGCTCCAGGAAGGCATGAACGGCACGTAAGGGCACCGGGGCTACGGGTTACAGAAACTCGCGCATAAACGGAAAAAGGAAAGTGAACGAAATAAGGGTCGCGAGGGCTTACTTCATGCCAACGATGGATGACAGCGGCTCATCGGACGCGCAATGGAGAGGGCGATCGATGAAGGACGGCGAGCAGCTTGGCTGGCACACGATGCTGGCGGCGCTCCGGCCACGACTTGGGATGGCTGGACCGTGAAGAGGCTTCCTCGGGCGGCGGCAGCAGCGGCGACGTGCTGGGTTAAAAAGAATGCACTCCTGAGGGATTCCCAAACTTTGGGGCTTCCCTGCAAAGGAGTCTACGGTGCACCTTTTCCAGGAGGGAAGTGTTCCGTATATATAGGGAGAAAATCCACCATCTCTCCATCCATTAACAATATGGGACTAATAGATTTAGATGGCTTAACTCCCCACTATTACTAATGGGCTCCAAAGTTCCACGACCACTAATGGGCTTGTGAAAATTGGCCCAATTAAGGAGGTGGGGGTGGTTTTAGGGCAGCATGGGCTCAATTACAAGTCAAGTATGGCCCAATAAATTTTGATTTTCGGAATAATTAATTTCCTGGTAATAAATAATTTTAGAAAAGTCCAGAATTCATATTTAAACCATGAAAAATATTCCAAAAATTTCAAAAATCATGGGAAAAATCCCAGAGATAGAGTTGGACATGATGAACCCAAATAAAATATTTGGAGCTCATGAAAAAGATTCTAGAGGCTTCGAAAAATTGGATTTATCTCTAGGAAAATAGGAATAAATTCCAGAAAAATCTGGAAAATTCCCAAAGGAACCTATTCGAGAACCTAACTGGGAACCTATTCGAGTTTTCAGAAACAAACACACAAAACCCTATTTGCATCTCAGCATGAAAGCAACACTCACTTTCTAATTAATTCTGGCCAAACTTTAGGATTTATTAGAATCTCCGAGAGGGCCAAAAACCAGGGTGTGACAGATCTACCCCACTTAACAGGAATCTCGTCCCGAGATTCAAGAGGAAGCTAGCAGGAAAAAAAAGGTTAGGATTGTAGGCATGACTCTTCTTCGTGCTTCCTTGTGGTCATCGGTTGTATCTTCTAAGTCTGCTGAAGTTTTTTGATCACACCTCTTCCTACTCTTTTCTTGACATCCGAAAAGTTGCTTTCTTGAACCATTTATGTAAACATTGGGTGTCTAAGACTCCATCCATGTAGACATTGGGTGTCCAAGACTCCTCTTGTTTACAATGATTTGAATAGAGCTGGATCTGCTGCTCTATTATCCTATTAGGCGTGCTTGATGGTAATTCCTTCTCGGTTTGCTTTGAACCCACCATCTTCGCTTGTGGAGGAGTGTCAAAGATGTTAGTATCCTTCCATGATGCACATCTTCAATTTTCAGAGAAAGTCCACTCTATGTTGCACTCTTGTATTGGGTTTGTCATCATGTAGTGCGTTTTTCTTCAGCTAGTGTTTCTCAGTGATGAAGCTAGTTCCTTGTGCGCCTTCACTTTGTATTTTGTCTCTTGAAGCCTATTGTGTATTGCTCGTCTTGTAATGGGGATTTGTATAACAACCTGGGGTGTTATAGGCCTACCCCACTTAACATGAATCTCACCCCGAGATTCATGCAAAGTTTCGCGAGGGGAAATTCGATTGCTCCTGACGAATATCTTCTTAGCTTGTCTTTCCTATTGTCGTATTCTTCTTTCTCTGAACCTTAATCCCATACATATCCCTATATGCTCTTCATTCGTTTGTCTTATGCTCCCTTTTTGTAGCATTCCACATTTTTGGGACGTGCTCTTCAATTGTTTCCAACTTCCTTCTAGCTCCACTACTTGACATCTTGTGCACCTTCTATGTCGCAGTAGGAATGTGGCTCAGTACTACCCTACTTAACAAGATTCTTTTATACCCCCAAGTTGAACTTTGGTGACAGTGGAATCTCCTGATGACTTCTTCATGGCTAGGTTAGCAGGAGGACAAGGGGGTTTGAGAGGAATAAGGGTCTTCAATCTTTCATCTTGTTTTTCCTTTGTGTATCAATCCTTGATTTTGGGAGTGCCTCCCAATTGTTTCCAGCTTTCTCTAGATCCGCTTCTTATGCACCATTGTAGGAGTATGACTTATTACTACCCCACTTAACAGGACATTTCAATATCTCAAGTTGAACTCTACGGGAAGTGAAATCTTTTCATTGCTTTTTTTAGTACATATATGTACACAAACCTAGTTTTACTGAGTACATTTCTTGAGTACAACTTGCTAACAAATTCCTGTCATCTATATCTAACTTGACGTGCTTCTTGATGTGATCCTGAGTCTGCTCCTTTGATCCAATTTCATGTAGAGATGATTCTTTCAGTTGGTGACTTGCTTGATACAATTCTTTCCTATCTGTGCGGCAGCTTTGAATATAACTTCCTTTCCTTGCTTGTTGGTTATAGAGACCACCTTGGAACTATAATCCATCACACATTTATGTTCATATAACCAATCCTTCCCTAAGATGATGTCCATTCCTTCAATACCTAAGACGTTTGTATCCACCTTGAATTCAACTCCTCTATTTGTAACGGTACCTCGAGACATTCCAGCCTAAGCAATATTTCTTCGTCTTCAGGCTGGACAGTTATTGGTTGTTCCTCGACAAGTGGTGCAATGTTGTTTTCCTTCACAAACTTTGTTGATATGAAACAATGCCAGGCTCTTGTATCAAACAAAGCTACCACTAGCTTGGATTGTAGCAAAACATTCCCGAGTAGCATGCTCCTTACTTAATTAGCTTATTCGGCTTCCACGTAGTCCACCAGTGCTAGTATGCAGTTTGGCTCCTTGGGCACTGCAGTCACCTTCAGCTTCCTGGTGGATTGGGGTCCATTGGTCTTGACTTTACACTTTGCTTGCTGCTTTGGGTGCTTGCATCTGCGTGGCTGAAACGCACTAAAGGTTATGTCCCATCCACTAAGGTATGTGCCCTCGACATTTTCTTCTTGAGCTTCAGTGTCTTGTCCTTCTTGAGCAGTTATCTTTGGAGAAGGTAGTTTCTTATCTCCACCAGTAGACGATCCTTGAAGTAGACTTGCTCGCAACATCTTCTTACTGCGGTCATTCTGGAGACATGGATGACCATACTATGTGCAATAGTAGCAACTTCCTCGAGGTCCAAGCATCTTCATCGGCCATTGTTCCATGTCATCTGGGGATGATGAATCCAGAGATGAAATGTTGATCTCACCGTTGGTCACACTTTCTTGAGGGCTTCTCTTGTCATTCTCCATCGGGTTTGAGGATTCAGATGTCAAAGAGGCTAGTTGGGAAAGGTCTTGGAGACCAATAGAAGGCAAGTCCAGGGAACTGAAAGGAATACGAAACACAAGGATAGAGGCAGAAAAACTAAACCATCTATCTATACTTACAAACAATACAAAGATCCAAACAACAACACACCAGAGCACACTAGCAAACAATACCTTAGCATCGTTGATCTATCGGTGAAACAAGGGCTTAGGTTCAAAACTCCTAAGACATAAAACACTAAACTATCGAGGGCTCGAGGTTTGAGTGAACTTGAGGTCTTCAATGCGGTCGTTGAAACTCTATTCATGGGGTCTTCAGATTCCTCAAACAATGGTGACTTGTTCAACTGGTGTCTTCCTTAGTATCTTTAGCAACATCCTTATTGAACGTAGCGGACAAGTTGGTTGACAGCTAAGGAATAATCAAGGGTGTGGGAGAAGCAACTCTTTTAGTAAACAGAGTGAGCGTAGGGTTCAAAAGAGAGACAAAAAGCCAAGGAGGTGAAATTTTGCAAAAGAAAGAGAATTTATAACCTTAACATTGACAATTTCTATCTAGGTTGCGATCCTACAGTCAGAACGGCTCTGATTCCACTCTGTCACACCCGGATTTACAAAAGAAATCCGAATGCTACTATATGTGTACCCAGAAAGTCTTAAACACACATATAGCTCCAGAATAAGGTAAATCAAAGTAAACCAGTGCTCGATTACAAAAGAAACTATTACAAAAGACAAGGGTTTTAAAACAAACCACAGCGGAATTCTATTTACTATCTCTCATGATGAAGTCTCCATTCCACAGGGACGCCGGCTGGTGAACCACAACCTAGAACTCTTCTGAACATCTTCATGAGAATCTTCGAGTGCTGCCTCATCTGAGTACCCATCTGGGATTTTGTTGAATAGTGCAAGTGTAAGTAAACCAACTTTACTTAACAAGGATAACACGAGGTATGAAGGCTTAAAAGGCTTGACACGGTTTAACTGCGGTAAGCACTTTTATTTGTTCAATTTTAGCATTAACCAAATTACTACAGTGTAATAGGTAAAACCCCGTTGTAACCCAAATTAAGTATAAGTAGAGAAGTATATCATAGTCCACCATTATTCCAGTTTCATTCCATTTTTAAACATCACCAGGGTAAAAGTCACTGTCAAAAAGGATCCAGGCCACTCATAACCGTGAGTACGGCTGATATATCAGTTTTACACTCTGCAGAGGTTGTACACTTTCCCCACTGGCCGCGTAAAAGCTCAAAAGAACTTTATAACCCAACCATGCAGTGCTAGTTAGGCGCATTCATCACACTACCTTTGGTGTGACTGCATAGGGACGCTACGAAACCTTTCAAAAGAGACCCTAGCCGCTAGTGACAGTGTGAACCTTCTCTGCTCCCACCAAAAGTAAATACCGACCCATTTCCGAGACAGACCAAGGCCACCGCTTCTGGCCCTCTCCTCCAAGTGAAGCCAGATAGCCACTTAGACAAGCTAGGATCATACAATTTACTTAGTTAAGACCAGAGCCCATTTGATTCCCGTGGTTGCACTGTTTTTCCGGGTTGCCACTTTAAGATAGACCATAACTAGTGATGCCCAGAACAAAGCACACAGCAATTGTCCCAGTTTAAAGGTTGATTAATGAACAAAGCACACAACACATGTTCCGATTTAGATTGGATGGAACAAAGCACACAGCACATGTCCAAATTAAGGGTTGCCTAGAACAAAGCACACAACACATGTTCTAGATCGTGAATTGTCTAGAATAAAGCACACAGCACATATTCTAGAACAAGAGTTTGCTGAGAACAAAGCACACAGCACATGTTCCAGCTACCTAACCATGTTGCTAAAAAGCAAGTTTTAACATTCATCATTGTATAAGTATCAAGTATCACTGTCCGAAGACAGTAAGCGCAAGTTGCATAGCCTAGCTCAAATTACCCATCAATGCATAACCCGGTTGAGCAAGAAAGTAAGTCTCAAAAGTACTAGGGATATCCTAAACAGTTTAACTCATGCATGAATGCAAGTGATTAATAATGTGTATAGGTATCAAGGATTGCTCGTGTTATACTTGCCTTCCTCAAAGTTTTGCCAGTAAATTCTCTTCTTCAGAACCTTGCTCTCCTTCAACGTCGAACAACTCACCAAGGCACGATCAACACCAGCAAACAAGGTTCATCTAACAAAGTAATACACCAATCAATACAACAGTTTTGAAAAGCGCACTTAGAAAACACTAGCTGCTACGAACTCGGGAGCGCAAGAAACACTAAGGGCAGAACTACGGTTGAAAAGGTATGGGCAATTGAAAGGTCAAGGACATACTGGTACAAACAGCATAGGCTAGAGTTATTTTGGTTGAGCACAGATAGATTGTGACATCATCAAGGCATAAACAGGATGTCATCATGGAATATTGGAATAAAGCTTCAATGGAAATTTGTATAAATGGATCAACAAACTTTAGTATATGCACATACAATTCAACATACTATTTTAATATCTAGATTTCACATATGTGGCCACCATATATGAATTCAGTATTAAAATAATACACTGGCATTATAGTGGTTCATATACTAAATATTTATTAAGCCACATGACAAATACAATAAGATAGAAGTACAAGGTATGGGCAAGTTATGTGGCAAACAAAAGGGTGAAAGGTATGAGATTTGGGATAGGTTATGATCGCCATGAAAGGTGGGCTCTGCTGAAGCTATGGGCAAGGCACAAGGCTGGGTGTAAAAGCCTAATCAACTTTTATTTAGAAAGCTAATTTAAATTGACCATTAATCAAATTAATTACTAAATTAAATTCCAAAAACAAGTTTTATGGAAACAGCACTACTAATGCGTAGATTAGGTTGTTACGAACCTAACGCAACTTGAACGGATCGAAACGGAGCTGAAACGTGCAATCTATGGGCTTCACAAGGCTGCAGGGACCTAATCGTAATTAACTATAGACTTTGAGGGTTAGCAGATAAGATTTGCAAGACTCAGGAAATAGTGCTCGCGAAATCTAAAAAGTCCGGGGTTAGATCTGCTAAAAGGCTCAAGTGGGATTTATGTGCAAAGGTGGGATTTTCTAGGGGGTTTTCTGTAACTTTGCCAAGACTCAAAGTATAAGCAAATAATTACATAATTCTTCGGGGTTCAGAATGCAAAAGAACCAAGGAACAGAACCAATCTGTTACGTGATTCCTTCGTGATTTTCCTCCGCGCGTCGCTGCTTCTGGTGCTGTGCTGCTGCGTGCGTCGCAGGGAAGGGCAGCGGCGCTGCTGTGCACGCAAGCAGGCACGCGAGCACTTGGGCCTACGGCTCGGCGCACAGGCAGGCGAGGCATGCACGTGGGAGGGGCGCGAGAGCAGGCGATGGCGGCGCTGCTGGGCGGCTGCTCCAGGAAGGCATGAACGGCACGTAAGGGCACCGGGGCTACGGGTTACAGAAACTCGCGCATAAATGGAAAAAGGAAAGTCAACGAAATAAGGGTCGCGAGGGCTTACTTTATGCCAACGATGGATGACAGCGGCTCATCGGACGCGCAATGGAGAGGGCGATCGATGAAGGACAGCGAGCTGCTTGGCCGGCACACGATGCTGGCGGCGCTCCGGCCACGACTTGGGATGGCTGGACCGTGAAGAGGCTTCCTCGGGCGGCGGCAGCAGCGGCGACGTGCTGGGTTAAAAAGAATGCACTCTTGAGGGATTCCCAAACTTTGGGGCTTCCCTGCAAAGGAGTCTATGGTGCACCTTTTCCAGGAGGGAAGTGTTCCGTATATATAGGGAGAAAATCCACCATCTCTCCGTCCATTAACAATATGGGACTAATAGATTTAGATGGCTTAACTCCCCACTATTACTAATGGGCTCCAAAGTTCCACTACCGCTAATGGGCTTGTGAAAATTGGCCCAATTAAGGAGGTGGGGGTGGTTTTAGGGCAGCATGGGCTCAATTACAAGTCAAGTATGGCCCAATAAATTTTGATTTTCGGAATAATTAATTTCCTGGTAATAAATAATTCTAGAAAAGTCCAGAATTCATATTTAAACCATGAAAAATATTCCAAAAATTTCAAAAATCATGGGAAAAATCCCAGAGATAGAGTTGGACACGATGAACCCAAATAAAATATTTGGAGCTCATGAAAAAGGTTCTAGAGGCTTCCAAAAATTGGATTTAACTCTAGGAAAATAGGAATAAATTCCAGAAAAATCTGAAAAATTCCCAAAGGAACCTATTCGAGAACCTAACCGGGAACCTATTTGAGTTTTCAGAAACAAACACACAAAACCCTATTTGCATCTCAGCACAAAAGCAACACTCACTTTCTAATTAATTCTGGCCAAACTTTAGGATTTATTGGAATCTCCGAGAGGGCCAAAAACCAGGGTGTGACAATGGATGCTTCGGATTCTCGCACGAAGGATCATGGCTTCACAACAATGACAAGGTACGTGAGGAAGTCTAGCTCTATGACTTTAAATGAAGCGCTTTGTGGGAGGCAACCCGATCTTTTGTTTATTATCTTTATAATATGACGGTCTATTTTGTGCTCTTTAATCGAATCGTCAAGTAACATTGTACCATTGCTCTAATAAATGCCACAACTTTATGTTGTATGATCTAAATGTTATTGGGGAGCACCTTGTTACTTGATCTTGAAAACTTGTAGACCCTTTTGTGTGCCTATTAGAGTCTAGAGTCCTTTTCTTTTGTGTCTTTTTAGAGAGAAATATGAGGTATGACACCACCCTTTGACTCCAAACTTGTGGCTAGTTAATCTAGGCTAACTTTTGTTTTGTTTTTAGACCACCACATTCATGTCATATCATTGTGTTCATCCACCTCATGTCACACTTCATGCCGTGTTGTTCTCACCCTTGCATTGCATTGCATGTTTTGTTTTGATCTTATCTTTTGTTAACCCACCTAAGCCTTCCTAATACCCGGCCAAAAACCGGAACCAACAAAGATAGGATTGACTTGTGTTAATTTGCTTGCCGTCATCATTCGGATTAGCCAAGTCTATCTCTACTCCTTGTCCTAACTGAAAACATTGACTAGCCTACCTACGAGATCCTAAACCCTTAGGAAAATCTCTTATACCTATATCCATCCTAAAACCATAGGTTTTGTTTTCCACCAAATGAAACAACCTTTGTTTTTTTTTGTTTTCAACCACCTTAGGTAGATTTTCTAAGCTTGACTTCTCTCTTCAAAATTCTTGTTTTAAGCCAAAAATATAGGATACCCATGAACCTTCCCCTAAACCTCGTTAGCTAGGTTGTTTGGTTCTTTTCGATGAATGACAACATTGAAAGACCTTTCAAACCTTGTTAACCCTTGTTTTTGCTAACTCTTTGCATTTGCATTTTGCATCCATTCCATCGTTCCATCATGCATTTGTTAGCTTGGCTCTTTCACGAAACTTAATGATGTATGCTTTCATATACGTGTTAATGCTTCATATGGGCATTTCCCTTTTGCGGTCTTGTGTAAACATGGTGTTTAGACATGATTGCAGACCATCATCATTTAGTTTTGTAAGCCTTGTTAGTATTTACATTGTATTGGTCGGTTTATAAGCTTTGCAATGCACTTGATTTTTCTTGTGCTATAAGGAATTATTGACCTTGGAGGTGACATGGTGTTTTAACCTTGGTTAACAAATCTTTATGACTATGGAGAAATTCAGCAATCTAGTTGTAAACATGGTGTTTAGAACTAGGTTTAAACATTGTCTTTGTTTATATGCCTTCCTCTCATTTGCATACTCACTTGCACACGCGCACACCCAATAGGATTTTATTTTTTATCTTTTACTAGGTTAATTATGCCACAAGTTAAGGTCTTAGGGATGTCATTGGTTGTTGGCATTTGCTTATACTCCCGACCGTCACCCCGGGGGTAGTTTGTGCATTTCAAGTGTTTTGCAGGCATGACGAAGGAATCCCATGAATTCGTAATCAAAGTTCCAACCAAGATCGTCAACATCTCCGAAGATTAAAAGGGATGCTGCTATTTTCATCAAAAATCTGCACATGTTCAGAGATGTACAAGGAACAAAAGGTTGATATTCAGAAGCTCCATCAAATTCTCATTCCAACGCATCCAAGATCAATGAATTTGAAGACCCATACAAGGAGATACGACAAAAACATTGGGCGTTGCGCGTTCTGAAATCAGCTCGGGACAGATTGCAGTACTGGAATAAAAAGGGCATAACTCTTTTGTTTAGAATCCTTTTTGGGCATATGATGACTCGTTGCAAAGAGAAATTTCTGCACTTTGAAATGGAGCAAGGGTTCAGTACATGTTCTGTTCTAGAAATAAAGAAAAAATTCATGGAAGATGAAGCAGCTATGAAGACAACAAGCAAGGAGGTGATAGCGGTATGAAGAATAATTGGAACCATGGCTTAGTGACAATGAGAAGTGGTTGAAGGTCAATTAAGACAACAAAGGTGAAGAAGAATAAAGATAATCTCCAAACACATGGCAGAAGGACTTCAAGAATTACAAGATGGCCCATCTTCTTCTTTCACGCTTAGCAACATGCTAAGCATGGGGGAGGACATGTTGGACGAAAAGGTAAAAGCTATATGGAGTACAATGATCACGGTTGTCATAAGATGCTCAAGATTCTTCTTCCATGCTAAGCACAATGCTTAAGCATGGGGAAGCCGCGCTACACTTCATTGCAAGCATCAAAAAGGACGGTAACTCTTCCTCAACCTTCTCTTTGTTCATCTACTTCTTAATGCTTGTATATATGTATGCCATCGACCATAGGTTAGAAACCTTTGTATATCTCTCTTGTTAATAACATGGCTACTAGGAGGACAACCTAGTTTTATTTTTGTTTTTAATAAATGATTACCATCACTTTGTGCTCACCACGATGCAATATTTTGAATGCCTTTGCTTATGGAAAAGTGATGAAAATTGCCGCCTTGTTTTACCTACATGATGTTGTATATGACTTGACTATTTGCTCTCTATTAAATGATCTTAAATTGATTAAATACCGGCTCTTTTATTTGTGGAGGTTAAATGACTAAATTCTAGACCCACATATTCCTTATGTTGCTCTTTGATTTAAGTTTACCTATGACCTTACACCTTGTATTGTTTTATTTAAAACTTGATTCTTATGCTATCTACATTCGTGAATCTCTTGCAAAGTTCTACCTACCAAAGCCTTTACATATACATGATCTTTCATGATGAAACCTTTAGATTTGCAAACTTATATTTTGATGAGTTGGACTAAGATTGATTTCTATGGTTCGAGACTAAGAAGCTGGCCATTCCATTTTGCGTACCTTCTTTTTGCTAGCCTTTTTATCTATGCATTGTGAGTTTCTACACTGGAAACTTCGCAAACTTCACTGGATATTCACCCCAAACCTAAATATCTTTTTGTGATTACCTCCTTGACCACAACCCACAATTGAGTATGGATCATTTTCTCTATGAAAATCCACAAGAATCAGCTTAATTTAGAGAACATCAATTTGGGAGGCATCGAAGAAACTCCCTGAAGATTCAAGTGTTTTTCTAGAAGATCAAGATGGATTTTGTGTACTTACTTCAACAATTATCAACCCTCACTTCTATGCTCGAAGACGAGCAATCATTTAAGCATGGGGGGAGGATGCTGAGTAAGTACTATGTTGCCAAAGGTTCTAAGGAGCAAAAAGAAAGAAAAATATGGAAAAAAAGAAAGAAAAGAAACAAAGATGAAAAATATGAAAGAAAGTAAGAAAGAAAAAAGAGAAATAATGCTCCTTAGTTCTTTTAGCTTCATCAAATTCTAAGTGCTTTGAAGACAATTCCATACTCAATTTTCCAACCATGTGCAATCCGATAACGAGGACTTCATTTGTGCCTCGGGATCATCCACTTGCCATTTGCACATGTCCACCTATCTAAATGTGTGTGTTCCATCCCTCTATCTTTCCAACATTTATTCTCCATGGCCTTTTTTTTACTAGTCCCTGTAATTCCAATGGATCTCTCTGTTAGTTTGACAATATTTGAGATATAATGTTTTGCTAGGATTGTTTTTACCTACCAAGCTCCACATAAGCCTTTCACTTTCATATATGAGTAGAATAGGTTGAAAATAATCTATTATAGGCTTGAGCGACTTGATGAGATGAGTGTTTCCATGAGCTTTTACAAGAGAATCTTACTTATGTTGGATATGCATCTTTTTGAAAAAACTCTTCATGATGGAACAAGGTAAAGGTTTAAAGTTCACTTAAGTTCAAGAGCATTGCATTTATTATTATTGTGGCTTGTTCTTTATTGCTAGTCTATCTTCCATAATAAAAAGTAGTCGGTCACAACTTGAACTTTAAATGCTAAACACTTGAGAGCAATGTGTCTTGTTGTTTATAACTAATATAGGGAAGACATTGAAGGGTAACACTAATTTCATTGTTAAGCAAAGATCTTGGACTTACTCGAGGACGAGCAAGGTTTAAGCATGGAGGGAATGTTGACGCTCGTTAGCGACACACTTTTAGTGCTATTTAAGTGGTGTTTTGGGACCAATTCATATACTAACCCGCCACTTGGCACTTGAAATAACCTTTTGCATATGCATGTATTTTTGGAGGATTTTGGTTTACGCAGGTTTTTGAGCTATAAATGAGCACTTTTGGACAAAGACCAAGATCATGCGTAGCGCGGAGGAATGAAGGCCATGTGACTCGGATTTTGTTCGCTCTCATCTATGGTGAACCAACCTCCAAGAATGTGGAAGGGCAAATACTTGAAGATAAGGTCGAATGACTTCGGGATCAAGGCGAATCAGGCGGACATATGGAAAGATATCAAGACCCAATCTTATCCCGAAGCAACCGACGTCAAATACCCACATGCATTGGCAAATCAACTCCTGGGAGATCTAGAAGCTTGCACGCGAAAGATGGGGCCGAGGGTCCACAAAAAAGCCCTGGGCTGGCCGGCCCAGAGGGGCCCAGGCCGATCGGCCTGGGTCGTTCCTGCGTCGCCTCGACCTCCCCTTCGAGCTAGGGCTCCCTCGGACTATTTATAGCCCCTGTACCCCGAAGCCACGCAGATCAATCCACCAGAAGTCAGCGTAAACTAGGGCATACACCAAAGGGAGATGAGGGTCACTGCAAGTCTTCGAAGGTACTAAGGGCATGGCCTAGGCCAACCCTAGCCGCCATGGCCTCCCTGCGCGGTTGTGCCACGGCGGAGCTCAAGAGTCAAGCCCCAAGATTCATCGGGGTATGTACACACACGATGGTGATATCAATCTAATCTCTATTCTAGTTGTCTCTACCTTAGTCTACTTCTTTTGATGCTTTATATTCATATGTGCGACGGCCATATGTTCTTAGTAAGATTAGATCTAATCGTGGTGATTAGTCCATATCTTGTGGATACACTGAAATAGCGCGTTCTAGCTAGTCTGTCGATTACCTCGGTGTGGTGACAGCATGACGGAGGGAAAGGTTCTAGCGACGACGTGATTTGATTCGGATCAATGGCGAGTATGATGGGAGTTGTCGCAAGCCACTACAAGAGGAAGCTCGTCGAGCGCTTGCTAGTTGGTTGGGTAAAGCTTTGGGAAACCTTAGGCATTGGCACGCACCCCGTGGCGGCGACCATTGGAAAGTAGGCCGCTTGCGAGCCGTCTTTCAGAGAGAAGACTCGGGTACCTTTGGTAGAGATGCAATCTATTGTTTTGATCACCTTTTGACTAAGAGCTGTACCTAGAGATGAATAGGCCTTCGTTAACCTTGGTTTTGTTATCTTTGCTTATGCTTCCAGATGAGATCAACCTTTACACCTCACCCACATCATAAAGGTTTACCTCTATATGCAATCTATGCTTAATGCTAGGAATAGATCCG
Organism: Alloteropsis semialata; assembly: GCA_004135705.1. Lineage (NCBI taxonomy): Eukaryota > Viridiplantae > Streptophyta > Magnoliopsida > Poales > Poaceae > Alloteropsis > Alloteropsis semialata. The sequence continues at coordinate 57,789,147 of CM014273.1, forward strand.
TTAGATTAGATGGAAAACCCTAGGTAGTTCATTGACGATCCACGGATTAATAAACCTTGGATGAATACTCTAAGGAAAAAGCTACGATGATCCGTGCACTTACGGTTCACAATTGGCGCGTCTATGGACCGTCAACACCGGCCTACCCTCTTTTTGGGCTTCTGGCCTTCATCTTTCATCGTGTTGTCTATGGTCACAAGCCTTATCCATTTGTGCTCCAATTTAGCCCAAAAACCTGCGTAAATAGAAATCCTTCAAAAACACATGCATATGCGAAAACGTCCCGGTTATGGAGTATGATCAATAGTTTAGATATCAAATTCATGCCATTATTGAAGATAAACAAGGGTAAAAAGGTATCGCTAAGGAGGTCAACAATCCCCCCATGCTTAAACCTTGCTCGTCCTCGAGTAAGTCTTCAATAAGAATTCGAGTAAGTCTTCAATAAAAATCAGCGTTGCCTTTCGGTGTCCAATTCCTGCACTTGATCATACACGAGAAAACACAATGCCCTCAAAATATTTTACGATTAATTCTTCAAGTTGTAACCAGCTCTTTCTAGTATGGAGGTGTTGGTATTTCTTAGCGTCACCACTTAGAGTAGTGATGGCACTAGAGATACCTTATCGTAAATCTAAACGTTACAGATATTCTGCAAGCGCACAAAAGCAAGGAACCTTGATGTGAATGATGTCGTGCTTCTTCACCTGACAGCACTCTGCAGTTCTTTGCAGTGACCGGTCAGATCAGTCCATGAGACCAGTTAGACTGGTTTGTCTAGGATTACTAGAAACTACCGATTTCTAGCATGTCAATACCTCCTTCTTGCTTCTGAGGTTATAGTCTTCAATATATTGATATTCCTTGCTAACTAAACTTTGTTCGGCTGTAGCTTGCTTCTTATTAAGAACATCATAGTCACTAGATAAATAGATAACCCCATTGTCTCCTGGAAAATCAAACACAGCTGTTTTGTTTTTCTCCATAGATTTTGGTATAGCTATGCTTGTTCCTGGTGATGCAATAGATTCGGTCATTGTCATATCCGAATTATTATCCTCTTTGCCAATTTTATCAATTGGCATCATTTTCTCTTCTTCCAAAATTCTGGCTCGGATTTCATCACGATGTATATGTTCCTGACCTTCTTGTATTTTTTCAGAAACATACTCATTATATTTATTCAACCGAGCTAAGAAACCTTCATGTCCAATATCATACCAAGCACTCTTAAAATCTTCCAATAATGAAACATGAGTGCTATTGGGAATCTGCAACTGTGTAGGGTATGATTTATGTGTTGCATTACTGAGTGGGAACATATGTACATTTGCTGAATTTTCATTAATCCGGCTAGAGTCATATGAAGCCGGATCATGATTACTAGCATTCGCATATGACGCTGAATTTATAGATGCATATTCCACTCTAGTAACTTGTTGTGCAGCACATGGTAATTGAGAATAACTGGCCAGATAACTAAAATTAGCATGGCCAATTTCATCATTCACCGGCATGTATCGTGGTGAAACCACATATTGCGAATTCGCTGCCGATGAATTAAAAGATAAAACACCTTCCTGAATATTACTAGAATCATTAAGACATGGTGCTTCATAAAAAATTGCCGAACTCACAATGTTAGTTTGGCCTTGATAATCATTAACAGGCATTTGAACTTGTTCCGCTGCCGGTGTATGAGAAGAATGTTGCATGTTGCTATTAACATTAAAATCTAAAGTATGCATAATATTTGACAATGGCTTTTGCATGTAACATTCAGAATTATAATTTATATAATTAAAAGCATAAAGAACGAAAACAATTGAAAACGTTTCTCACCCGATTTGGGCCCACCGTACCCCTCACACTGGACCCACCTGTCAGGACTGAGGAAGGTACAAAAGGACCTAGACCCATAAAAACTGCGATTTAGAAAATGATTCTGCCAAAAATCAATTTATTTTTTCACCACACGACCCATCTACCCGCCCACGTACCCGTTTGTCACGAGAAAAAACTCCTGCCGTGGCACGCTGATTTTTTCCACCGCCCGCCATCCCCACCTCGTGTTGCACAAACGCCTTTGCACGCTTTCTCGCTGGTGCCCCGACCCCCGAACGGCACCGGCCTCCTCGGCCTCAGCCTCGGGCGTGGGCACGATCTGCACCTCTCTGTGCTTGAGGAGCAACCCACAGTTCTGGCGTTCTGCCCAGGGCAGCCGCTCGTAGCTTTGGCCATGCCCGAGTCACGTTTGAGGTGCATGCGTCAGGCTCCTGCACGGGGCCTCCGGCCATGCCCGAGCTACGCTAAGGCTTGCTGCACGCCGGACCGCACACTCGCCCTCGGTCCCTCGCCGCACACACGCCCGAGTCCGTGCCACCCACTCACATTCCATAAAAGAGGCAAGAGGGACAAAGAGATAGGACAGAATAGAGAGGGGTGAGCATAGACGCGCAGGCGAGGTCAAGCTCCAGCAAAGCACACCGTGCAAGCTCTCGGCGACGACGAACTCTTGCGGTCAATCTCCGGCAGTGCAAGCTCCCCGGCGGCAGGGCGACCTCCTCTGGCGACGTGAGTTCTTTTATATATGGTGGCGTGCGAGTGCGAGCTCTCCAATGCCCAAACTCAAGCGGGGATGCGGCCTGTAGAAGAGGGGGGGTGCGAGCCTGCATTACGAGCAGCAAGCTGCTGTGTGAGGAATAGAAATATGCACGGGCGAACTCTAGAAAAAGGAAGACAAGGCATGGGGAAGAAGACAAGAGGATGAGACGTGAGGCCCACTATTAACTCATGTGAAAAACTTCTTCTATCTTCTTCCTACTAATCTTTCTTACCACACATAAATTTTAGTAAATTTATTCTTTGGAGTGACACCAACACCAATTCTCTCTGCTTCAATCTCTGCTTGCCTGCAAATCAGTACATGTAGTGTGAGATGTGAACTGGCAAAAGTAGGAAATAATGTCATGAAAGATATTTTTCATGTTGATAGCATAGCAATAATGAATCCAAAATCCATACAAGTGGTTAGTCAAAAACATTAAACTCGAAGAAACTTCTATAATTAAAACCAAAGACGAGATAAATTAAGCATCCTTATGAATGGTAGCTTCAGTTGGCTCACAAAAGACTTCAGAAAGCTATTAGCCTGATTCTGGGCATCAAGTCAAACATCATCCATCAAGATGATAACAGAAGAAAAATGCTGATGTAAGAAGCTCAAACCAAAAATCTCTTCACGAAAGTGGAATTTAACTTTTATAACTCGCCTTTATCGCCCCTTAGGAGCATAATTATGTTTGAGGTCTAACAGTCCACAGGTGTGGGCATATACATCACAGGTTGACAGTAAAACCAGGAAAACGAGAACATATAATTTAGATACCTCACTTCCTCAGAAAATACAAGTTTGGCAGTTGTTTTTTTTGCAGGCCAGTTACATGTAGCATGCTTGTACTACCAAAGAAGATGATACAAATA
>CM014273.1:57793629-57849307 GCA_004135705.1 Alloteropsis semialata
AAATATAGATAAATATCAATATTTATGATATCAAATAAATATAATTAGATTAATTACATAATTTATTTTCATAAAAATTTAATTAGAGCCATAAATATGAATACGATTTTCTAGAAACTTTGTCAAATGTGAAAAAAATTTAACTGGTAGTTGCATTCTTTTTAGGGCAGAAGAGAATGTGCCATGAAAATATAGACCAAGATATTGATATTTTTCATAAAGGATATTACACGTGCGTGCCGCACGTGCCTCTATGCTAGTATAATTAAAAGCATTATCTAAATAATGACTAGCCTATGCAATATGCCTACTAGTATCATATTTAGCAACATCAACATGATGATTTGTGGTACTTGCAAAATAATTATTAGAAAAATCCAACATATTTGCAACTTGTACCTCGGGCTCATTGTAATAATATTGTTGTGGAGTGTACGAATAACCCGCCATGATAAGACTTGATGCTTCTGATCTTGTAGTAAATAAATCCAGATAATCTTGATAATCCAAGCAATCAATGACCAATAAAATCCTTGCTACTTTGCCTTTCTTTGATTTTCAGAATATGCAGCAGCAAGCAAATGCAATGCAATCGGCTTGAGCAGCCTGATGCAATATCACAAGTGTAGTTACAATCGGTCTAAAAAGACCAGATCCAACTATAGTAGCAAATCCAGATAATAGATCAATTAGGTATATGGCTAGGTCAGAAAAATTCGGTTGTTGCAATAACCAGAATATTCTTCCCCAGCGGAGTCGCCAAAAGTATGTTGACGCAAAATTCGGTCAACACACAAGAGCGCTAGATCACGCGGGTCACAAACGGACTGAACGACAGGATACTGCCTTAACCGGTCAGACCGGTCAGGCACACCAGTCAGACCGGTGCCTAGGGTTTCGCCGGATCGATCGTCTCGAGGGATAAATATCACGCTTACGTGGTGAAGGACGGCGAGTTTTATGAGCAAACCAGCAAAGGGATAACCAACGCACTTACGTAGCGAAGAACGACTAGTTTACGAGCAAACTAGCAAAGGCCGCCGAAGATCTCGCCCGGGAGCGACCCCGTCAGGGCGTGAACATCGCCGAACGTGCCCTAGGTTGACTAGCAAGTCATAGGACACCATCTCGATCATGGAGATCAGTAGACGAACATCATGGAGATGTTGGAAAAGGGATCTAGGGTTTAGAAGATAAAAAGTAGATGCATGTTTGTTTGATTCGATTGGGATATCCTCAATCGGCCAAATCTCCTTATATTTATACGGAGGGTAGGACTTGTCCCGCAAGGAAACCAAGTTACAACTCATTACAATCTCGAAATCCTAAATCTAGTCAAATTACAAAGGGCAACCGGTCTGACCAGTCCCCCAAACCGGTCAAACCGGTCTGGGTTCGGACTTCTCCTTTTTGCGCCTTAATCCATCGTCTTGCTCCTCGCACCGACTGTTGCGGTCCTCCTGAGCCCCTAGCACCTCAACTGTCGGCCATTGCAGAGACCATATCATCTTTTGCTTCTTGCACCAATTCTTGCGGTCCTCCTGAGTCCCTAGCACCACAACAGTCGGTCATTCAAAATAGTAGCCATGCGTCCATCTTGCTTCAAGACCGATTCTTGCCGTCCAAACTTTGCATCAGCACCGTAATAGTCGGTCATTCCAGAGACGATGCCATCTTCGTTGCACTTGGACCGACTGTTGCGATCGAGCACCGCAACTTCCTGTCCTGGACCGGTCAGGCTAATCGGTCTGATCGGTTTGCCTCGGCCTGTGCCAATTCCGGTCGTCAACAATCACATTAATAAATAAAGCAACCAAGAGACACATTGAGCCAATGTCATAGCATATATTCACTTGAATAAGGTGCAAGACATAAATAGTATATACTAAGTAGATAAAGTACAATTGAGGCATACAACATAAGTATGAAGGTATTTCCATTAAGCTTAGAGTATTACAACTAAGTAAAGAGATACAAGAACTGAACTCTAGAACTTACCAAGACTCCTCCAGAAGCCATTCAGAAGATCTAATACTAGCACTATCACTACTGTTGACAACCAAAATTGGCACAGGCCAGAGTGACCGGTCAGACCGGTTAGCCTGACCGGTCTGACCAGTCTGGCACATGAAGTTGCGTTGCTGTTGCTTGGACGACCGCAATAATTGATCCTAGTACGGTAAAAGTGACATAGTCTCTGGAATGATCGACTATTATGGTGCTAGAAGTTCTGGAGGACCGCAAGAATTGGTGCAAGAAGTGGAACATGACATACTCTCTGGAATGACAGGATGTTGCGGTGCTTGAAGATTTGGAGGACCGCAATAATCGGTGGAGGAGCAAGACAAGCAAAAGGGGGAAGTTCGGCACCCTGACCGGTCTGACTGGTGTGGGGGACCGGTCAGACCGGTTACCCGAGTTGTAATCTGACTAGGACTCTAAAATTAGGATTCTGCGGTTGTAACGAGTTGTAACTTAGTTTCCTTGCGGGACAAGACCTACCCTCCCTATAAATGTAAGGGGATTCGGCCGATTGAACACACAACAATCGAATCTATCAAAGTTTACTACTTTTATCCTTTATTTTTTTGCATCTCCAAACCCTAGCTTTTTCAACCCTACTTGCTGTTCTTCCTGCGTCTCCGTGACTTTTGAAGGCGTCCTGGGTGGCCTGCCGACCCTAGGGCACCCCTGAGTGCGTGCTCCCTGACGGATCCTTCTGGGAAGCGCGCTTAGGGTTTGCTCCCAGCTTCCCTACAGGTAACCGGTCTGACCAGTTGCCCTGATCGGTCCGACCGGTCTGCGCAGAGAAGTTGCGAGCTACGTGTTACGTGCTGCGCATTCTAGCGCTTTCGTGTGTTGACCTGATTTCTGCGTCAACATACTTTTGTTGACTCTGCTGGGGAATTGGAGATCTGGTTTGTGCAGCTGATCAATCTAATTCTATCTAGATGGGTTCCAACATCGAGTTTGATCTGGAGAACATCATCACTGTCAAGGATGACGAACTCTCTGCTAAAGACCGCTAAGGGCTTGAAGAGTACCTGAAGAAGAAGGTGGAAGAAGAACGCATCTACTACTTGTCGCACTTCAAGAAAGACCGCAAGGGCGTGGTTTCCAAGATCAAGGACATAGATCCATCTGCTACATCTTCAGCGGCTCCTCCTAAGGTACAATCTGATGAAAATGCTCATAAAGTTTTTCTTAAGTACATGGAGGATAAATTGACTGAAAACAATGTTAAATTGGTTAATTGGATGCATAACAAGTGCTTAGAATCAGAAGGCAAACAGCCTATGGCTGAATTACCTGCCGCCGATCCTAATTTATTGATTCCTAAAGTCCCTATTATGCTTGAGTTTAAATCACCGGCAGCAAAACCTGTAGAACAACCTACGTTTGGTATGCCGTTAAATTATTTTGAGGGCCAATTTGTTACACCATCCAACCCAATGTTTACTCGGCCTATTGCACCTCAGCCATTTGCAACTTTATCTAATTCGGTTAATCATGGCCGAATTAGCAATGAAGTTGTAAGTTATACCCCGCAAAATCCGAACTATGGATATTCTGTATTCCCACCGGTACAAAATTTATTCTCACAAGGCCCAGTACCTTATGAACTTTTCGGAAGATTCGGCCAACAGATGCAGTGGATGATGTCGGCCAATCAATCTGGCTAGCATCAACCGGTCAGACCGGCCGCCGTGACCGGTCAGACCGGCCCTGGAGGGTCAGATGCGGCCACCCAGCTGGCGCCGCACCAACCGGTCAGACCGGTCTCTGGAACCGGTCAGACCGATCCTGGGGGATCAGAACCGGGGAATTTATCTCCTACTCCCGCTCAAAACACCCAACAGACAAATTTACAGGATAATTCATTGGAGTATTTAGATAAAATATTTTCTAAATATAAACTTGATTTGGCTTCTGCTCTTAAGGAGAATTTGGGAGTAGATGTAAGGGATAAGGCTAGGTTATACCAAAAGCCTTGTGTTCCTCGCTTTGATTTAGTTCCTTTCCCTACTGGCTTTAGACTTCCTGATTTTGTTAAGTTTAATGGGGCGGATTCTAAAAGCACTTATGAGCATATAAGTCAGTACATGGCACAACTAGGCGATTCTAACTCTAGTGAGGCTTTAAAAGTGCGTTTATTTTCTTTGTCTCTAACTGGCACAGCTTTCTCATGGTTTGCATCATTGCCTGCACATTCTATTACTTCATGGGAACAGTTAGAGCAAAAATTTCATGATCATTTCTTTTCTGGCAGCAATGAACTTAAATTGTCACATCTTACATCGGTTAGGCAATCACGTGATGAAACTGTTAATGATTACATTAAACATTTCTGTGATACTAAAAACCGTTGCTTTAGCGTTAATATTGCCGAAAAGGATCTTGCTGATTTGGTTTTGAATGGTTTACGATCTCACATTAAGGAGAAATTAGAGGGCTTTGAATTCTTTAGCGTAAACCAAGTGCATCAAAGAGCTTTGGCTGCTGAAAACCGAAGCAAAGATTTAAAAGAAAATAATAGAACTCATCGGGCTAATGTGCATAATGTGGAATGTGAATCTAGTAGTTCCGATGACGAGTCTCATGAAGTGTTGGCTGCTGAATTTGTATGGCCAGCATCTAAGAAAGCCTTTACTTGCACATCTCTAAAGCCGACTCATAGGAATCGGCAGGAGGAGATGAAATTTACTTTTGATGCATCCAAGTGCGATAAGATTTTTGATGAATTGCATAAGAATGGATATATCAAATGTTCCTTTGCTATTTCGTCACCTGAGGAGTTAAAGCGGCGTGCTTATTGCAAATTTCATAATTCGTTTTCTCATGCAACTAATGATTGCAATTTCTTTCGTCGACAGATTCAATCGGCTGTAAATGATGAACGATTGATTTTGAATGAAATGCAAGTTGATAAGCGCCCGTTTTCAGTCAACAACATGGTGGCCAATACCATGGATCTGCAGGAAGCCAAGATGTTGGTTCGGCCCAACAATGCCGACACAACAGGAGGCAAGAATGTTGTGATTGGTGAACCAAGGAGGGTGATGGAAAATGACAAAGTGCTTTGGAGAGAAGTTGTGCTTAAACAAGCTCCTGATGGAAAGAAGATCTTGACTATTACAATGAAGAATTCTGAAATTAGGGAAGAATCAAGCTCTCAAGCGCGGGATCAAAGGCCGGTTACTCCTGCTGCCCAGGGGGCACCGGTCAGACCGGTTGCCCAGACCGGTTAGACCGGTCCGGCCCAGAGGCCGGTCCGAACTTTTGTGCCTAAACGTCCTGAAGTGGGAACTTGGAAGACGATTCAGGACAAGGATCAGGGGAAAACTTTCAAGCCGAAGGCAATCTTTGATCAAGTCATGGCGAAGCACATGCAAAAAGCGGCCGTTCAACAAGATCGGCCACCAAAAAAGAGACCAAGTTCGCCGCCAAGGAATTTGGTGTGATGAAGGCACCAAGAGGACAGTGGAATCAGGGTACAAATGATGCTGGTCCTTCTAGGCCATGGAGGCCGTTTCCACCTCCCCCTCCTCAGCCTATTTGGAGGGATGGTATTATGTATGTGCCTTACTGTCCAGCACCAAATCAACCATGGCCTGGGGCTCCTGTGCATGCAGGGATGAATCCACCACAGCCTAGGCCTATGAATTTCCAGCAAAGGCCGACGTTTGTGCCTCAACAGCACAGACCGGTCAGACCGATGCCCTTGACCGGTCAGACCGGTGCCCAACAGAGGCCGGTGTTTGTGCCCCAGCAGCACGGACCGGTCAGACCGGTGGACTTGATCGGTCAGACCGGTGTCCAGAGGAGGCCGGACAAAGAGCCGACTAGGCAGGAGTACCGCCCTGATCAGAAGAAGGAAGAGCCTGCACCTGTTGTTCCAAAGCCAATTGTGAAGAGTGTGATTCAAATTGGCTCTATGGCAATTAATCCTTCAATGGCTGATGGACCCAGTGTTATTGGCGCATCGGCCGCAAAAAAGGTTCCTTTGCCTCAGTACACGCAGCCAAAGTGGTGTCCTCCTGGTTTGACTCATTCTCAGAAGAGGAGATTGCAGCGGTTGCGCACCCAAAAGCAAAGGGAGGAAGAATCGGCTAAGAAGAGGGAGGAGTGGTTCAATGAGGTTAAGCCGATGATTCCGCCATCTGGTCAGAGTTCCAAGGATGGTTCTGATGCTCAAGATAATCAAGCTAAAGAACCAGAAAAGGCCGAGCCATCTGCAACTAAGTCGGCTGACCTGGCCACAATCGGTCAGACTGGTGTCCCTGACCGGTCAGACCGGTCGCCCACTGTTCCAGTTCCAAAAACTGGAACCGGTCAGACCGGTCAGGAGGAACCGGTCAGACCGGTGTCGCCCAGAGAGTCAGTAGCCGATGCAATTTCGTCTTCGGCTAAAGTTTCGATTCCACCCACCGCTGTTTCAGATGTTCAGATGGGTGATGATGGTGATACTGTTGACTTTGAGCCTTCACCTAGCAGGACCGACATGGAAATCAATGTTATCTACATGAACGTCGATTATTGTTTTATCGGAGATGATGAACGGGTGGCTCAAGGTGACTTTGCTCCCAAGAACGCCGTGTTTCAGAGACCCTTAGAATTGGATAACCATCTGAAAGCTCTTTATGTGAAGGGACACATTAAGGGAAAGCTGATTTCTAGGATGCTTGTTGATGGTGGTGCTATTGTGAACCTCATGCCATACACTTTGTACAAGAAATTGGGAGGTTTGGACAGTGAGCTCATCAAGACAAGCATGACGATCAGCGGCGTTGGAGGAGGAGAACCGATGAGCGCCAAGGGAGTTGCGTCATTGGAGCTCACTATTAGGAGCAAGACGTTGGCAACTGCTTTCTTCGTCACGGAGGTGCAAGGTAACTTCAGTGTTATTTTGGGGCGCGATTGGATTTATGCAAATCAATGTGTGCCTTCTACCTTGCATCAATGCTTGATTCAATGAGTTGGTGACGAAGTTGAGGTTGTTCATGTGGATACTTCGGCATGTGTTGCTATGGTCGATGCGTCTATTTTGGGAACTCATGACAATGTCAAGTGCTTGACCGGGATTGGTATTTCGGACTTTGAGTTCCTTGCTTGCACTAAGGATGGCTTCATTTCCGCTGCTCTAAGGTCGGTTCAAAAATCGATTGATTCAGATGATGAAGAGTAGATGGATACAAGCGAGAAGTGGCTAAAGGAGAGGGTGGAGCATTATCGGTCCAACATGAACGATGCATGTGAAGCCATTAAAGATTTTGAAGAAGTAGAGAAATTAGGACAAGGATTTACGTCGACTGATCCTTTAGAGAAGATAGATATAGGTGATGGTTCTATTCCAAGGCCGACTTTTGTAAATCAAAATTTGAAAGCCGATTATAAAGTTGAATTAATCGAGTTGTTGAAAGAATATTCTGATTGCTTTGCTTGGGAGTATCATGAGATGCCTGGTTTAAGCCGTGAATTAGTTGAACATCGATTGCCGATTAAACCTGGTTTTAGGCTGTATAAATAAGGCAATAGATGATTTAATCCTTTATTTTATGATCACATAAAAGAAGAGGTTAATCGTTTGCTTGAAGCTAAGTTTATTCGGCCATGTCGCTATGCTGAATGGATCTCTAATATTGTGCCTGTTGAGAAAAAGGGTTCTAATAAGATTAGAGTGTGCATTGATTTTAGAGATCTTAATAGAGCAACTCCCAAAGATGAATATTCTATGCCTATAGCCGATATGCTTATTAATGATGCTTCTGGACATAAGATTATTATTTTTTTTATGGCAATACGGGATATAATCAAATCTTTATGGCCAAGGAAGACGTATACAAAACGGCCTTTAAATGTCCCGGCTTTGTTGGTTTGTTTGAATGGGTTGTGATGACCTTTGGTTTAAAGAATGCCGGCGCAACTTATCAAAGAGCAATGAATTTAATTTTTCATGACTTACTTGGTGTTATCCTAGAAGTCTATATTGATGATATTGTTGTCAAATCGGCTGAATTAAATTCTCACTTGGCTGATTTGCGTCTTGCTTTTGAAAGAATGTGTCGGTATGGTTTAAAGATGAACCCATTGAAATGTGCATTTGGTGTATCGGCTGGAAGATTTTTAGGCTTCATGGTTCATGAAAGGGGCATAGAGATAGATCCTAAGAAAATAAAGGCTATTGATAAACTTGAAGCACCTACTTGCAAGCATGATTTACAGAAATTCTTGGGCAAAGTTAATTACTTGAGGAGATTTATTTCTAACTTGTCCGAGAAGGTTAGTGCTTTTACTCCTATACTTCGGTTAAAGAATGAAACCGATTTTACTTGGGGGGCAAAACAGCAAGAGGCCTTTGAGGAGATTAATAAATATTTATCTTCGCCGCCTGTGCTTAAAGCGCCTAAGAATGGAGTGCCATTTAGGCTTTATATTTCGGCCGAAGATAATGTTATTGGGGCTATTTTGACTCAAGAAACAAATGGCAAGGAGCATGTTATTACATATTTGAGTTGACGGCTTTTGGATGCTGAAACAAGGTACAAACCTGTTGAGAAATTATGCTTGTCTTTATATTATGCTTGTACAAAATTGAGGCATTATTTGTTATCTAGTACTTGCATTGTGGCATGTCAAGCCGATGTTATCAAGTATATGTTGCATAGACCGATTTTGAGCGGAAGAATCGGTAAGTGGGCATATGCACTTATTGAATATGATTTGGCTTGTGAACCTTTGAAATCCATGAAAGGCCAAATTGTAGCTGATTTTATTGTTGAACATCGGATTAATGATGAGCATAATTTAGAAATTGATTACATGACTTTTACTCCATGAAAATTGCATTATGATGGATTGGTTAGCAAGAACGGATGTAGAATTGGAATTGTTCTTGTTTCTCCTAATGGAGCTATTTTTGAAGCTCTTAGCTGATTAGAAATTGAGTGCACAAATAATCAAGCCGAATATGAAGCTTTATTATTCGGATTAGAAATTTTGCATGACATGAGAGTAAAGCGTGTTGAAGCTTTTGGTGATTCATTATTGGTTGTGCAGCAAGTATCTAAGGTTTGTCAATGCTTAGAAGGTTCATTGAATATTTATCTTGACAAGTGCCTTGATATTATACCATATTTTGATGAATTCACCATTTATCATGTTCCAAGATGTGATAATCCTAGAGCTAATACTTTGGCACAGCAGGCATCCGGCTATAATGTCCAGAAGAGACACTTTCATAAAAGAAGGCCGTTGATTAATGTCACAAGTGAGGCTCTAACGCTTGCAGTAGCTCAGGACCAGACCGGTCAGACCGATGCCCAGACCGGTCAGACCGGTCCCGAGTTCGGTCCAGAGACCGGTCAGACCGATCTGGGAACCGGTCAGACCGGTCCAGTGTATTCTGATCCAAATTTGGCCGCTGAAATTCCTCAAAATACAAAGGCCGAAGTGGATGATTGGAGAGCGCCCATTATCAGATATTTGAGAAATCCTAGTTCTGGAACAGACAGGAAAATTCGGCGTTTGGCTTTCAAATACACTTTAGTTGACGATGAGTTGCATCGTCGTACCGCCGATGATTTGTTGCTTAAATGCTTGGGTGCTGATCAAGCTAGAGTGGCCATGGGTGAAGTTCATGAGGAATTTTGTGGAACGCATCAATCGGCTCTTAAGATGAAGTGGTTGCTTAGGAGAGCTGCATTCTATTGGCCTACTATGATGGCCGATTGTTTTCGTTACTATAAGGGATGTGAGGAATGTCAGAAATTTGGTAATATTCAGATGGTACCTGCTGCATTACTTCATCCTATTATTAAACCATGGCCTTTTCGTGGATGGGGATTGGATTTTATTGGAGAGATACATCCTTCTTCTTCAAAGGGCCACCGCTTCGTGTTGGTTGCTACGGATTACTTCACTAAATGGACCGAAGCTGTTCCTCTCAAGAATATGACCCATAAGGAGGTAATTGAGTTTATTACTGAGCATATTATTCATAGATTCGGCATTCCACAAACTTTAACTACGGATCAAGGCACATCTTTTATGTCTAAAGAAGTGCGAGCTTTTGCCGATATGTATAAGATTAAATTGCTCAATTCATCTCCATACTATGCTCAGGCCAATGGTCAGGCCGAGTCTAGTAATAAGACTTTGATTAAGTTGATCAAGAAGAAGATAGAGGAGAATCCCCGAAGATGGCATGAAGTCTTGTCTGAAGCTTTATGGGCTCAACGTATATCTAGGCATGGTGCTACCAAAGTCACTCATTTTGAGCTTGTTTATGGTCAAGAAGCCGTTTTGCCCGTTGAGGTAGATCTGGACGCTTATAGACTTGCTAGACAAAATAAGCTTTTGGTTGGTGAATATTATGACTTGATGATGGACAACATTGATGAAGTGACCGATAAGCGTTTACAAGCTCTTAAGGAAATTGAGAAAGACAAGATCCGAGTTGCTAGAGCATACAACAAGAAGGTTAAAGAGAAGACTTTTCAAGTTGGTGATCTAGTATGAAGACAATTTTGCCACTTGGTACTAGAGATAATAAATTCGGCAAGTGGTCTCCAAGTTGGAAAGGTCCATATCGAGTATTCAAGATCAATGACGGAATTCCTATATGGTGGAGACGCTGCAAGGAGGACGTTTGCCTAAGGCACTGAATGGGAGGTACTTAAAGAAGTACTATCCAAGTGTTTGGCAAGAGGCGTGAAGTGGCACATGGCCGATATTTGGATATCACCCTTAGAAAAATATAATGGCCGATGAATTCTGTTAAAACATCGTCCTTAGGTGACAATTTTGGTGCTGATGTGTTTTATGATACGCAAGCTTTACCAAAAAACGGGGGGGCATATGTTGACAACCAAAATTGGCACAGGCCAGGGTGACCGGTCAGACCGGTTAGCCTGACCGATCTGATCGGTCTGGCACATGAAGTTGCGGTGCTGTTGCTTGGACGACCGCAATAATTAATCCTAGTACGATAAAAGTGACATAGTCTCTGGAATGATCGACTGTTGCGGTGCTAGAAGTTCTGGAGGACCGCAAGAATTGGTGCAAGAAGCGGAAGATGACATACTCTCTGGAATGACAGGATGTTGCGGTGCTTGAAGATTTGGAGGACCGCAATAGTCGGTGGAGGAGCAAGACAAGCAAAAGGGGGAAGTTCGACACCCTGACCGGTCTGACTGGTGGGGACCGGTCAGACCGGTCACGAGTTGTAATCCGACTAGGACTCTAAAAATTGGATTCCGAGATTGTAACGAGTTGTAACTTGGTTTCCTTGCGGGACAAGACCTACCCTCCCTATAAATATAAGGGGATTCGGCCGATTGAACACACAACAATCAAATCTACCAAAATTTACTACTTTTATCCTTTATTTTTTTGCATCTCCAAATCCTAGCTTTTCCAACCCTACTTGCTGTTCTTCCTGCGTCTCCGCGACGTTTGAAGGCGTCCTAGGTGGCCTGCCGACCCTAGGGCACCCCTGAGTGCGTGCTCCCTGACGGATCCTTCCGGGAAGCGCGCTTAGGGTTTGCTCCCGGCTTCCCTGCAGGTAACCGGTCTGACCGGTCCGACCGGTCTGCGCAGAGAAGTTGCGAGCTGCGTGTTACGTGCTGCGCGTTCTAGCGCTTTCGTGTGTTGACCTGATTTCTGCGTCAACAACTACTAAGACTAAGACTAAGCTTGTAGCAATGGAGAGCTCTTCTTCTGGCGTGTGTTGAATACGGTGCCCTTTGCAGGTATTTATAGCATCACATAGGTGGTTGGAGCCAGCCAGAGATGGTTGTGGCAGTTTGGACGTGGGCCCAGGTCGGCCGAAGTGCCCAGGTTGGCCGACCCTTGGATCCACTGTCTTCAGCATTGCTCGGCTCAGATGGACTCCTGATGGCGGTTTATAGGTACTGGTCAAGGGGCGAGCGAAACGGCCGCAAGGCCTGGTCGGCCGACCTGATGCCGCCGCCTTTCGGCCCCACTCTCCTCTGGTAGACTGCCATGTGGGTCCTTATGACGGTTCCAGGTGGGTATAGTCTGTTTGGGTGCAATTGAGTTGAGGTGTGAGCCCTTCAATCCATGGGAGTGACACGTGGCTCATCCCTCACCCTTGACTTGAACCGACCATGATTCAGCGTCCATGATCATCTCCTAGTATGCTTCTTGACCTGTGTGGAGGATGGGCTCGATTGAGGTCCAGGCCAGGTCGCCCGACCTAGCCAGGTCGGCCGACCTGGGCCTGTGTCCAAGTTCGTCCATCTTTTGCACCGTAGTCCCTGTACTCAAATATATTCTAGATGTGCATGGTACAATATTATTTGAATACAAAATGCCTTAGTTATGCCTCATCTTTATTAGTTTTCTGAGCCTATTGATAGTCGGATTTTCGTTATAAGGACCGTCAACAGGAGGGCAGATATGTATTAAGTGTTCCCCACAAAGACTTTAAACACATGCTCTCTAGTTTAAACAAGTTTCAGAAATTAAAAAGTAAGTTCCAAAAGTATTGCTAAACCAAAGTTAATAATTTAAACCTCATTGCAATTGCTCATGGAAACTCTCAGCTCATCTTGTCTCTCGAACTTGCTAGAACTCTCACCTTCCTTTCTCTCATGTATGTGTAAGGCTTTATCTGGAGCTATAGGAAAGGTTAGTCCTAACAAAAAATATTATAATCAAGATATTATCAAAACAAGAAATACTTCTCATGGGATTACCGAGACTCGTCAAAAAACCATGGAAAATAATCGATTTTGTGGAGAGGGGGAGAATGGAAGACACGCTTTTAGATAGTGGACATGTGCAAATGGCAAAGATTGATCCCGAGGCATAAATGAAGTCCTTGTTATCGGATTGCACATGGTTGGAATATTTGAGTTTGGAATAAGCTTTAGGGCACTATGGAATTTAATGAAGCAAAAAGAACTAAGGAGCATTTATTTTCACACTTTTTTCTTTTCTTTCTTCCTTTTCAACATATATTTTTTCTTTCTTTCATATTTTTTCTTTATGCTCCTTAGAACTTCTAGCAACATTAATACTTACTTAGCACCTCCCCCCATGCTTAAACGATTGCTCGTCCTCGAGCATAAAAGTGGTGGCTAATGCTAGAGTAAGTATCCATCTCAATCTTCTGGAAAATGGTTTAAATCTTCAGGGTCTCGTCGAATATTGAAGCCATTGGAGGAGGATAGGGGGTAGGCCGCTCGGCTCATGGTGTTGAGGCCGGTCGGCCCACTTGTTGTGGACCTTCGTTCCTTCTAATTTTTCTTCTATACACTCTTTGATGCCTCCCAAATATATGTTTTTTGTATCTAGCTCTTGATTCTCTAGATTTTCCTCGAGATGATAATCCATACTCAAATTGGGTTGTGGTCAAGGAGGTATTTCACAAAAAGATAATTTAGGTTTAGGGTGGATATCCAGTGAAGTTTGTGAAGTTTCCGGTGTAGAAACTCACAATGCATGGATAGATAGGCTAGCAAAGAGAAGGTACGCAAAAAGGAATGGTCAGCTTTTTATTCTCGTACCAGAGAAGATAAGTCTTGAATCAATTTGCTTGAAAATAATTCTTATACTACGGTTCATCATGATATATCAATTAGGCTTTGGATTGGTAGAGCAATTGCAAAAGGTATTAATGACAAGAGTAGCTCAATTAAATTCAGCAATTAAACATCCCTTGACAAGTTTAAAAGAGAGAGCAAGAATAATGAATATGGGTATTAAATTATCATAACCTTCACAAAAGATTAAGTCGATATTTAGATAATTTTCAGATCATGTTTGGGAGAGCATTAGTCTAATCATGCATAAGCCAACCGCAAAAATAGGCAAAGCAGCAACGATCATCATTTTTCAACATGGCATAAACTTTCAATCATCAGTAATAATCATATCATGAAAGCATAGGTGATATATATAGTGATCATGGTGATGATAAACAAAAGCACACACTAACACACATGCTGAAAATAAATAAAACAGAAAATTGCTATGCACACCCAAGCTTGCACACACGCTGAAAATAAATAAAAGAAAGGAGAAAACTCAAACCACATGTGCGAGCAATTTATTCTCGATCCTTCATTGGTCAGTCCTCTTGGCTTGGCGGATGTCTTGCGTTATACCCTTGGTCATAGTACACTTGAGAGGCTCCTCCTTCAAAATGCTCCGGTGGCTCCAATGCTAGAAGTCCCATTTGATATGCAATCCCCATGGTTTCATCTTCTTGTCGGTTCGTATGACTCCGGATGGCATTAATGTTCTCCAAGTTTCTCTCGGCGTAAGCTCCAATCGTTCTTGTGCTTCTTTCCAGTTGTTGGAGATGTGCAAATTGAGCTCCAAACGATGGATCCGAGAACACTCCTTGATGTGGTGGCGGTGGGTAGCCATAATTGCTATATGTAGGCGGTGGTGGATACATCGGTCGTGGCACCGACGCTCCATACCCCCATGCTTGAGCTGGTGCATGTCTCCATTGTTGCCCCCATCCTTCCGGAGGTCCTTGTCCACTTGGTGCATTTTGAAATTCTCTTGTCCAATAAGAGGAACTAGCCGGTGGCAATTCCTCTCCCACCTCTTCTTCAACCGATGCCGATGATTCTCCAATATGCTTCCCTCTTTTATTCTTCTTAGCCTTGACCGAAATCTTCTCGTCACGCCAATCAACTCTTCCTCTTGCAAATAATTTCAATCTTGCATCGAGGAGATAAATATTTGTATTTGCAATTTTGAAACCATTCTTCTCATCTCCTCCAATGTAGTGCCCTTGCCTCATAGCTTCAATTCCAAGGTCGCTTCCCTTTATGTAGAATGCCAAGTTTGTTTCCAATCTTGGATTCAATGCAATTGGTATCATGGTAAAATAACAGCCCAAGCCAATATCTCCAGAGCCGGATGTTGCTTCACATACCCACCTATCAATCATGATGTAGGTAGGATCAATTGCTTGCTTTTTCACCAATACGGCGTATAAATAATTTAACTCCGCATCGGTTACTTTGGACTCTCTCATCCTCCCGAAGATTCTCTTGCTCATCCAAGAATGAAATATTTGAAGTATGACATTGCTTATATTCTTTCTTTGATAGTTGTCATCCCTTGCAATTTTCTTCCAAAATTTATCGATCCCTCCTTCTTCAACTTTGGCTCTTTCCGGTGCACCACCCTTGAAACCAAGTAAACTTCCAATATCCTCAAAGGTGATGGACCTTTCTTCATCCTTCAACCTAAATTCGAGGCATGACACTTCTCGCTCATCAACTTTTCTTGTCACCACTCTCATGGTCATCATTATCTCCATGGCGATTTCTCCATGCACATGCATGGAACACCATCGGAAAATTGCCTCTATCCGAGGTTGTCCAATAGCTCATAAATGTCACCATAGAATCCCAATCTTTGCAGTGCATCATCATCAAAATCGGTGTTTGCCTTCAACCATCCTCTTAAATTCTTGAGCCTTGCTTCTTCTTCCTCCGACAAGATGACAAAACCATATTCTGAAATTCTTGGCTTGTATGGCGGTGGTGCGGTTGATCTTGTGGCACATCGAGGTGCAGGAGGTGGTGGTGCGCCGACACGCCCACGAGGTTCAGTGAACCGCATGGAGGTACTTCTTGGGTCTTGCATCCCACCAAGGAGCAGCATGTCGCTCCTTGGTGCGGGGTTGTCTTCCTCCATGCTTCGCGGTGACTCGGCAATCAAGTGCCTCCGCGAAGAGCTCGCCGATGGCGTGTCGGACGCCAACGACTTGTCCTCTTTCCGGTAACGAAGTTCATGACACTCCTCCTCATGGTGCCTTGCTGCACAAACACAAAAACCAACACACCGGGGGTTTCTCGCCGGTGGAAAAACAATATATCGAAGAGGAGAGCAAACTAGAAATTGTAGTGAATTTTTGGAGATTTTTGGGGGTGATTTTGATTCTCAAAAATTTCAGAGCTCTTGCTGGTGTTCTAAGTGGAAGAACATAAAGAACATAGACTAAGAAATGTGTGAGAGACGTACCTGTGAAAGATGAGCACCAGGGGGGTTAAATGGGCACCAAGCCGGCAGGCCTAGGGTGTTCCCTGGCCACCTTCACGTGTCCTTGCTCCCATGTCCTCCTGAGTTGATTCTTGATCATTGTCCAGCAGCTCCACATGCTTTGCACCGCCCAAATGTTGTGAACCACTCATTCTTTGGAAAAGTTTCAACTTGCACATTGTTTTCTCCACCTTGATTCATGCTTTTGTCCTTTGCTTCAACTCCACTCCAAATGTTGCTTTCAATCTTGCAAAAATGAGTGTACCACCATGCATGGCTGCCCCCTCTTGCATGTGATGGTAGGTGGAGAGCACAAAAATTCTTTCCGTGAACTCAATCTTGGTCATTAGTAGTGATCATGATCATAAACCCTTCCAAAGTGTGTTTAGATGCTTAAGTCCTCCTCTAATCTTGACAAATAAAACCAACTCAAAGCAAGCAATGAGTTTGAATGAATAAATAGAGGGGAGTTTGGGCATCATAAATATTTGTAAGTCGAGAAATTTTTTTGACTACGTTTATTTCGATTGCACCGGTATTGCTCACTTTCATGAATTGATAGCGAACTTTCCCAAGTTCAATCGTGGGTCATGGGTTTAGGTTCTAAATTTTGGCCAAATGAGAGAGATATTTTGAAATAAATAAAATAAAATGGGCTTAGAAAAATCCTAATCCTAGGGAAACAAAACTGAAAATTACTAAGGTTGCGTGAGCCTAGCATGCGTCAAAGAATTTAAAGAATTAAAAATAACGCTTGTCTCTACTCGTGTCTTTTGTAATAATCAAGTTGGTCTGGCCATCATGGAAAGGACGGTCGCCAAAATGGGTTTGAGAATTTTGGTTTTGGGTTTCTCAAGATAAGCAAATAAATCATGGGATGGCCTAAGTCATTGGTTTAGAATAAAAAGTCAAATAAAAATGACCGAGCAATATAAACTCTAGTAAATGTCCGACCGAACGACCAATTTAACAAATGTTTATCAAGTCTTGCGCAGCAAAATTCATGACTCACTTACTCAAATGTCTTCAGGGTTGTCCTCCCAGCAGCTTATTCTTGACTCGACGAACGGGTTGCCTTCCGCAAAGCGCTTCGTTTATAGTCTATAGCTAGACTTCTTCATTTTCTTCACTTCGGACCAATGCTCAGTGGTGGCGTTGCGGTCTTGGGTACCCACTTCTGCATGATCCTTGGCTTGGGTGCAGGATTATTCTTCGGCTTAGTCATCTTTTTAGTCTTCACAAGCGGGCGTTGAGCTTTTGTCTCGACAGATGTAACAACTTCTTTGTTCTCCTTCACTTCCTTCTTCTTTGGCTCCTCCTTGGTGTCACGTCGGTGAGGTGGAATATATTAACATTGATCATATTGCATACCTCGAGGCATGGACGAAACTTGAACTCGCTCATGGTGCCATTGATGTCGAACTTGATCTCCCCCTTGCCAACTTCGATGTTTGTCGGATGTTTGGACCCGGCAGTCCACACAGGGTAGCCTACGTGGTTGATTTGTTGAGGGACAGATCGAGGATCAGAAGTCGATGGTAACACAAGACGCAAGGATTGAACAAGTTCGGGCCGTCGAGATGACGTAACACCCTACGTCCTGTGTTGGCGGCGATTGTATTGCTGTGTATGAAGTTCCTGAAGGATCTCCGTAGTTGGGTTCTGTCCTAGGGTTGTATGATCGTGGGTTGTAGCGTAGATGTTGATGCTCTGGAGGGGGGTCTCAAGGCGCCTTATATAGTCCGGCTGCCTTGAGTTACAAGTCGGCCAGAGATCGTAACCTACCCGAATTACAAGGATTTGATCCTATAACGATTACAGATATCTTTCCCTACAATTCCGGCTAGTTTATCCTGATCTCCGAGCTTCTTGCGGGATACGCCGTCTTCTTTCCTTGCTGCACGCGCCGTCGCGCCCATCCGGTTCGCCCGACTGGTGGGCCTCCGACTGGTGGGCCAGTCAGTCCGACAAACCGATCCAAATGTACTCGGATTGGGCCGCCCCTTGCTGGTTGGGCCAATCCGCCTTCTGGGTACCCCTGGGGGTCTACCCCCGACAAGCCCCCGAGTAGTACGTGGTTGAGAGACAAGTCGGCGAGGTTGTGCTGTCCGATGAGCGTCGAGCCTGCTGCAGTTGGAAGCGAAACCGCGTGATACTGGAGAGAAAAGAGCTGTCTACCAACGGATGCGCCGCGAGGTGCGTCCGTTGGCCGTAGCCCCCGAGCCTTGAAGCGATTCCGAAGGAATCGGTCCAAGGGTTAGTAGCCTTCTTCTGAGGTCGTCAGACAATCAACGGATGCGCCGCGAGGTGCGTCCGTTGGCCGTAGCCCCGAGCCTTGAAGCGATTCCGTAGGAATCGGTCCAAGGGTTAGTCAAGGAGCAGCTGGTTAAACCACCCGACGTTAATTTCGGCGTCCAGCCCCCAAACGTGAGGGCCGAGCACGCCGAGTGGTCGTCCCAGCGCCAGCCCCCGAGCGTGAGGGCTGAGCTCGCCGAGTAGTCGTCCCAGCGCCAGCCCCCGAGCGTGAGGGCTGAGCTCGCCGAGTAGTCGTCCCAGCGCCAGCCCCCGAGCGTGAGGGCTGAGCTCGCCGAGAAGTCGTCCCAGCGCCAGCCCCCGAGCGTGAGGGCTGAGCTCGCCGAGAAGTCGTCCCGGCGCCAGCCCCCGAGCGTGAGGGCTGAGCTCGCCGAGAAGTCGTCCCAGCGCCAGCCCCCGAGCGTGAGGGCTGAGCTCGCCGAGAAGTCGTCCCAGCGCCAGCCCCCGAACGTGAGGGCCGAGTCGAGCCGTCCGAGGCACGCCGAGTGGTCATCGCGGCGCCCAGCCCCCGAGCGTGAGGGCCGAGTCGAGCCGTCCGAGGCACGCCGAGTAGTCTTCGTCTTCCTCGTCATGCGGTAGCACCAGCCCAGTACTCAAAAGCACTCAGCTAGCGACCGTCGTGGAGTGTAGCGCCAGCCCGAGTGCTACAAAGCACTCGGCTAGCGACTGTCGTGGAGTGTAGTACCAGCCCGAGTGCTGCAAAGCACTCGGCTAGCGGCGATGTCGGAGTGGTCCAGCCCCCGAGCGTAACAGGCAAGCTCGGGATCCAAACCTGTGCCCTGCAATGAAGATATGAAGGATAGGTAGCATATGGTGTAGCAAATACTGATTCTGGAGAAAAACATTCGGCGTTGTATGTAATAGAATTTCTATTTCCAACTCTTTAAGTCTATTAATTTCCTCGGGCAGTTAACCTGTTACGTTTATGCACCTGATCCCCGATAGCCGTAGTCCATAGCGCAGGGAGCTAGGCCGCATGCACGCGTAGTAACGTAGGCGTACGGAAGAGTCGAGGCTTCACGGATTAAGGCGTGTGCTTCCCAAGTACTTTAGCGACTTGTACAAGAGTGGAAAAAGAAATAAACGATGGAGAAAAATGCAATATGCGTCCGTTGGGTGTAGCCCGACTGCTCGTGTAGCGCTCGGGCTGTATAAGCAGTCGGGAACAAACCAAGGGTAGTCGGCGATGATCATGGAGACATATGGCGATACGTGGTGATCGAAAAATATTGTGAAAGTATTTAAATATGACTTAGCTTGATTTGTGTCGGAGTTGGAGAATTGGCGTGTCACCGCATGGATGCGTCATGTCTGAGTGGACGAGGTTGTCGTCGGTGCATAGGCCAATGGCGTGGCGGTGCCGGTGCAGATCGGCAGCATGCGTCAATGTAACTCGGCGATAACCAGCAAGAGTCGGCGACGAGGCCTTGATAGCCATCCATCCTTGCACCAATGCACGGCAGCACGTATGCATCCTTCAATCCGAGACTTTCCAAAGACCGTAACTCCAATCCGTCCATGCATGCATAAAACGGGGTAACCGCCAGTTAATTAAAGAAATAACCAAGAGCATGCTTGCATCGGCTGATAAAAAAAAATTGGAAAATTGGAAGGGAAAGGAATATCCCTGCTTCTCGTATATTGCAATCTGATGGATCTCACGTACACCTCCTGGCGGCCTTCGCATGTGCATGTGAAGAATTAGCCGATCGGGTGGACGGGGTCCGCCGATGTCTTTCCTGACGCCGGATTTTGCGGAGATCGATCTGAGATTCCGAAGAAGCCGAGTGCAGCGCACGGAGCAGGCCGCCGCGAACGTCGAGTCGACGATTGTTCGTCGCTTTGCTTTTGCCGAGTCGGCGATTGTAACAACGCGTCGATATATGCATGCACAGGGCATGCGCACACGTTCCATTAGCCGGTTTCCTCGGAGCTCGCACCACCGCCGCCATGGATGAGATTGGTCTTGGATTTTCTATAGTAGATGGGATCTGAATTCTGCCATCGAGCTAGCAGATTGATCTCGTCGATCAACCCCTACCTGGCGCGCCAACTGTCGGATGTTTGGACCCGGCAGTCCACACAGGGTAGCCTACGTGGTTGATTTGTTGAGGGACAGATCGAGGATCAGAAGTCGATGGTAACACAAGACGCAAGGATTGAATAGGTTCGGGCCGTCGAGATGACGTAACACCCTACGTCCTGTGTTGGCGGCGATTGTATTGCTGTGTATGAAGTTCCTGGAAGGATCTCCGTAGTTGGGTTCTGTCCTAGGGTTGTATGATCGTGGGTTGTAGCGTAGATGTTGATGCTCTGGAGGGGGGTCTCAAGGCGCCTTATATAGTCCGGCTGCCTTGAGTTACAAGTCGGCCAGAGATCGTAACCTACCCGAATTACAAGGATTTGATCCTATAACGATTACAGATATCTTTCCCTACAATTCCGGCTAGTTTATCCTGATCTCCGAGCTTCTTGCGGGATACGCCGTCTTCTTTCCTTGCCGCGCGCGTCGTCGCGCCCATCCGGTTCGCCCGACTGGTGGGCCAGCCAGTCCGACAAACCGATCCAGATGTACTCGGATTGGGCCGCCCCTTGCTGGTTGGGCCAATCCGCCTTCTGGGTACCCCTGGGGGTCTACCCCCGACAATGTTCGCCCTTGCGGTCTTGAGGAACGGCCTCCCAAGGATGAGTGGCGACTTTGTCCCTTCTCCCATATCGAGAATCACAAAGTCGATGGAGACTGGGTGTTCTCCAATCTTCACGGGTACGTTTTCGACTATGCCCAAAGGATAGCGAACGGAACTGTCCGCTAACTCTAGGAACATGGCGGTGGGTTCTGGCTCCGGTAAGCGTAGCTTCTCATACACGGCCTTCGGCATGACGCTCACACTTGCGCTAAGGTCACACAATGCCCTCTCGAACATGTATGATTCGATGGAACACGGGATGGTTGGACATCCCGGATCACTCTTCTTCTCGGGAGCTTAATCGACGATGGCCACGCTGCATTCTTCGGCCATCTTGATGATGCTTGGCGGCAGCATCTCACACTTGTTTGCAAGAATGTCTTTGAAGTAGCGAGAGTATGTTGGAACTTGTAGAGCGTCCAAGAACGGCATATTGATGTTCAACCTGCGAACCACTTCAACAAATTTTTTTGAAATGCTCATCAATTTTACCTTTGTGGTAACGTGGCCTCGGAGGAAGAATCTTAGTATCTTCATCGATCATCTCAAACTTAGGCTCTTAGGTGACTATTTCCGGTGCGGGAGTTGGCGCCTTCTCTATTGATGTCATCTCGGCTTCAACATTTGGCTTAGGCTCCCTTGCTCTGGCCGGGTGTTCGGGATCTTCGGTCTCCTTCCCAGAGCGAGTTTGAATTGCTTTTGCCGTCTCCGGATTTTGAGGTTGCCCCGGTAGTCTTCCTTCATTACTAGGTAGGCGTCCGGCTAGCTGGGTCACTTGTGTCTCTAGCATCTTCATCATGTTGAGCACTTGATGGTTAGAGCTTCCGACATCCGTCACCTTGCCATCAGTGTTCTCCAATATCTTGTCCATAGCCTTGAACTTAGTGACGGTGTCCTTATTGATCTTGCCTTGCTCCTCCATGAACTCCTTCAATTGTATACGAACAGGCATCGAGTTTTGAATGGACGAGCTTGCATTAAATTGAGATTTACCTTGTCCGTAGCGAAAGTTGGATGGATGGAACAAATCCCTCTTCCTCATGTACTCGAGCACCTTAGCCTCCTCCGGACAATTCTTCTGGACATGGCCGTACTCTTCAAAATCTTCACATGTGGACCTTACTTCGGCTGCCTTCAAATCAATAGCATGGGCTTCCTTCTTGTCCACCACCATCTTCTCCCACCTTCTCATGAGCGAATCGATCTTCCCTTCTAGTAATTATTCACGCTCCACCTGCAAAACACTTTTAGCAACGCCCGCGGACGGTGTAGGGTGCAGTCGTCCCGATGATGCCCACGCATCATTGTCCGCCACGTTCTTGAATAGCTTGAGAGCTTGTGTCGGGGTGAGCTCAATGATGGATCCTCTAGCCGATGCGTCGATGATTGCCCTTGATGCCGTCGTGAGGCTTGTTAGAACTTCTGAACTATATGCTCCTTTGGAAACTTGTGATGGCACGGCTCGGATGTAATCATTGAAGCACACATAGGCTTTCGCAATAGTCTCCGTCGGGGTTTGCACGAAGGTAGCAATCTTGTTGCGCAAAATCTGAGTCTTGCCCTGTAATAACCCATATTTTAGTGGTAAGTAATTTAGCTATGATTATCGTATAGGTTAGATAAATAACCTTAGTTAAAAATTTTATTACTATGTCTTGGAAACAAAGGAAAATTGAATTTATGTGCACGTGCCTGAGCAATGTATTGTGTTTCTTCTGCTAGTTAGAAAAGTTCGTAGCTAATTGTAATTAAAATACTCACGAGCCCAAGGGGATGCACTAAATAAATATTTTTGTGATGCACCAATGATTTAGCTAACTTAAGATGGATTTCGATAAGACTGGATGCACCACATATAGATCAAATAGACAAAGAGGATAAGTACTATACTTGGCCTGAGAACAAAGAAGCTTTACCTCCTATTTGTGAGCTATTAATTATTTGATAACAAACTCGATTTCTTTATTCAGTTCTATTCAGAACGAAGTGAGAAAAAGGGAGGGATTATTTTTATGTACATGTACACTAACTAGCATGTATGGAATACGTGTGGATAGCATGGCTCGCGTACGAGAATGCTTCTGTGAGCTTGCAACTTCGTAGCTTAATTGATTGGTTAAACTATGCAGGCTCAGCCGTAATAGAGTTTCACGTATTAGGTAAATACTTTATGAGCTCAACCTGAATGGTGGTGTACACTGATCAGAAGAGAGTGGCGGTTGGCTTGCTCTGCCATGTAGGACCCACCGTATGCATAGTTTAGTTTAATTAACCAGAAGAAAGGATAATACCGGGTGCTAGTGATTTCCTGTTGCCTCTGGAAGCTTGTAGGCTGGAGTGAAAATAGTTTTTAACAGCTCGAGCTCATCCGTTTAGCTGCCCGGGCTGCCCATCTCACTGACCGACCTGCTGCCCGAACACGCTTTGCTACGCGGCTTGGCTTCCTATAAATACCAGCTCGTGCCTCTGCTTGTGGGTACACCGCAGTGAACACGAGCAACGAAGAGGGCGAGCACTCTTATGGCCTGGTAGAATTGTGCTGGTGGGAAAGCACCGCTCGTTGAGAATAGATTAAGCAGTGAGAAGAGTAGCTCTCATGGTACTGACCAGGTGCCGCTGGTTTGTTCTGCTACTAGTGAATGGCGCGCGCCTATGCGCGCAGAATGTTGATTGTGTTATATTCTGTGTTGCATAAAATAATAGTATGACGATGATGTAAAGGATAAGCAGATCCATGCAAATAGATAATTAACAATAGATATAAAATATAAGCAGACACAAACCAACTGAAATAAAAGAAGCATACTAAATGCAAAAAGTCTGCCACACTCAATCTAGGAACACGATTTGATTCCTTAAAAATGTGAGGGCATAATCAAAAAATGAGCACGCCACTCAATGTAGAATAATGTTGTTCACTTGAAAATGTGGGAGCCTAAACGTAAAGCATCGGTATCTATATCTAGGACTGTGGGTTTGGTTTTTTAGAAATGGGATGGTCTGGACGTAAAAAATTGGCGGCTTATCGCTAGCCGTTGGTACGCGATCGACGGTGTTGAGTAGATTTTGTAGAGGGTCTAAATAAAAATGTTCATTACACGCAATCTCGAAATAATTGCAAAACGATCACGCCACTCAATGTAGGATAAGGTTGATTCGTTGGAAACACGAGGGCCTAAATACAAAACACCAACACCTATATCTAGGATTATGAGTTTGATTTCTGTGAAATATGAGGATTTAAATATAAAAGACCAGTGGCTTATGGAAATGGATGGAAAAAATTCGAGGAAACGCGAGGGTCTAAATACAAAACACCTGCACCTATATCTAGGACCGCGGGTTTGATTTCTTAAAACACGAGGGTCTAACATAAATATTTGATGGGATTTGATTTCTCAGAAATGGGAAGGTCTAAATGTAGAAAAATCAGAAATATGAGGGGTCTAAACGTAGAAAAAATGACAACTTATGGCTAGCCGTCGGATGGCCATCCGACGGCAAAAAATGCGAGGGAATAATTGTAAAATGATGATCACGCCACTCAATGTAGGATAAGGTTGATTTATTGAAAACACGAGAGCCTAAATACAAAAACACCAACACCTATATCTAGGAACATGAGTTTGATTTCTGTGAAATATGAGGGTTTAAATATAAAAGACCAGTGGCTTATGGGAATGAATGAAAAAATTCGAGGAAACGCGAGGGTCTAAATACAAAACACCGGCATCTATATCTAGGACCACGGGTCTGATTTCTTAAAACACGAGGGTCTAACGTAAATATTTGGTGGGATTTGATTTCTTAGAAATGGAAAGGTCTAGACGTAGAAAAATCGAAAATACGAGGGTCTAAACGTAAATAATCGGTAGGATTTGATTTCGTAGAAATGCGAGGGTCTAAATGTAGAAAAAAATGACTTATGGCTAACCGTCGGATGGCCATCCGACGGCGGAAGGTCTAAACGTAGAAAAATCAAAAATACGAGGGTCTAAACGTAAATAATTGGTAGGATTTGATTTTTTAATAATGCGAGGGTCTAAACGTAGAAAAAAGACGACTTATGGCTAACCGTCGGATGGCCATCCGACGGCCGAAAGAATTTCGGCCGACGTGGCCTATTCGGTTGGCCTCAGAGGCCGCCTCGAATCATAAGGAGAAAGACCAGTGGCTTATGGGAATGGATGGAAAAAATTCGAGGAAACGCGAGGGTCTAAATACAAAACACCTGCGCCTATATCTAGGACCGCGGGTTTGATTTCTTTAAACACGAGGGTCTAACATAAATATTTAATGGGATTTGATTTCTCAGAAATGGGAAGGTCTAAATGTAGAAAAATCAGAAATATGAGGGTCTAAACGTAAATAATTTGTGAGATTTGATTTCTTAAAAATGCGAGGGTCTAAACGTAGAAAAAATGGCAACTTATGGCTAGCCGTCGGATGGCCATCCGACGGCAAAAAATACAAGGGAATAATTGTAAAATGATGATCACGCCACTCAATGTAGGATAAGGTTGATTTATTGAAAACACGAGAGCCTAAATACAAAAACAACAACACCTATATCTAGGAACATGAGTTTGATTTCTGTGAAATATGAGGGTTTAAATATAAAAGACCAGTGGCTTATGGGAATGAATGAAAAAATTCGAGGAAACGCGAGGGTCTAAATACA
Source organism: Alloteropsis semialata (assembly GCA_004135705.1). NCBI lineage: Eukaryota > Viridiplantae > Streptophyta > Magnoliopsida > Poales > Poaceae > Alloteropsis > Alloteropsis semialata. The sequence continues at coordinate 57,819,343 of CM014273.1, forward strand.
AAACACCGGCATCTATATCTAGGACCACGGGTCTGATTTCTTAAAACACGAGGGTCTAACGTAAATATTTGATGGGATTTGATTTCTTAGAAATGGAAAGGTCTAGACGTAGAAAAATCGAAAATACGAGGGTCTAAACGTAAATAATCGGTAGGATTTGATTTCGTAGAAATGCGAGGGTCTAAACATAGAAAAAAACGACTTATGGCTAACCGTCGGATGGCCATCCGACGGCGGAAGGTCTAAACGTAGAAAAATCAAAAATACGAGGGTCTAAACGTAAATAATTGGTAGGATTTGATTTTTTAATAATACGAGGGTCTAAACGTAGAAAAAAAACGACTTATGGCTAACCGTCGGATGGCCATCCGACGGCCGAAAGAATTTCGGCCGATGTGGCCTATCCGGTTGGCCTCGGAGGCCGCCTCGAATCATAAGGAGAAATAACGGCGATTTGAAACTGTTAGTTGGAGAACGTGTTAGACGGGGAAGGTAGTCGTAGCGCTGTCGATCTAGAACCTTTTGATAAAGGCAAGCCTCGTATATTGATATTAGCACTATCTAAATCTTGTTTTTTGTGCAAGCATAATATATTGCTATTAGCACTATTTATATCGTGTTTTGTATGCAAACGAGCTTTTGCCCATTGTCTATTTTCATTTATGTTATGTCTTACTTTCCCCGTGAGTTTTATAATTTTAGTTGTCGTGTTGCCCTTACTTTCCGCGTGAGTTATACATTTTCAGTTGTGGTGTTGCCCTTACTTTCGGCGTGAGTTTTACATTTTCAGTCGTGGTGTTGCCCTTACTTTATTACTTATTTTTCATGTGCTATTTAAATTATGCGATATCTATATTTCACGTGCTTATATTATTCCTTGATTTAACTGTTTAAATCATTGTGCTGCCTATATTTTGAGTGCATCTCAATTTTACGCCGTTATGCTGCCCGTGTGTTGTTTCATAAAGCTGGTGTTACGACGGCAACTACATGTACCGATCACAGTTCAGGAATGGAACTGCCTGAGTTCTCTGATGGGAATATCTCTTGTTCCGAATGTGGTGCTTGGTGATGGATCCGTAGGAACGATCTTGCACTAGTAAATCAAGAGGTGGTTCCTTAAGGGGCTAAGTACTCTGCTCTTCTAGAACATGTACAATGGTCTAGCAGAGGCTGTGATATTGGAGTACACCTCTATAGAGTGCTAAAGTGTGAGATTTCACCCCTGTGACTGCCATGTTTGGGAAGCTTGCAGTCATATGTTGCGCTAGCTAAATTATTTATGGCTATGCTGTTAGGCTGCCTATGTGTTGTTTGCTAAAGCTAGTGTTACGACAGCAATCGTATTGTACCGGTCATGGTTCAGGAATGGGACTGTCGGAGTTCTCCAAAGGGAATGGCTCTTGCTCCAAACATGATGCCCGGTGATGGATTCGTAGGAGCGACTGTGCATTAGTAAGTCAAGAGATGATTCTCGGTGGCGTAAAGAGCTCTGCTCTTCTAGAATATGCATGGACATGTGGTGTTCTAGCTGAGACTGTGATGTCGGAATACCCCTCTATAGAGTATGAAAGTGTGAAGTTTCACCCCTGTGACTCCCAGGTTGGGAAGCTTGCGGTCATGTGTCATGTGTGACATCAGTTCAGCCACTCCTTGTTGTTAAACTATTGCTTGAATGTCATGTGTCCGATATTCTAGCTTTTACTCTTTACGGATTATGTTTGTTTTGTTAATATCATATACATGTTTGCTGAGTGTGATTTATCATACTCACGCTTGTTGTAACTGCCTTTTTGCATCTTGTGAATATGGACTAAGCTAGGCGGGAAAGGGAACGACTAGGCACCGCTATAAGTGTAGATTTAATCTTTTACTTCTTTCATGTAAAATATCCTTCTATAATGAAAAAAAATTGTACCCAGAATATTAATCAATAAAGTGGAATGGTTTTTGATCCACTTCTTGCCAGTGTTTATACTAGCCTTGCATGGTTATAAGTTAAATCTTATAAGCATGTGGCGACTGTCCCGTCTAGGCCCTAGTTTGGGGCGTGACAGTTAAAGTGGTATCAGAGCCGAACCCTCTCCGTAGCATATATATATAGGGCGACGCTAAAATGCAACAAGGTGCATTTTGTATAGGAAATGCACAGACCCTGGGCGTACTACCGAAAACTACCGTAACGCCCGCACGCTCGTCAGAAGAAGAAAAAACGCGCCCGCGTGCCAGCGCCCCCGTTGTGGGCTTTCTAGACTTTTTCCAGACTTTTTCTTCGTGGGCTTTTTTCGGGCTGGATTTTCTTTTCAAGAATTTTCTGACTACAAATAAGGTTTTTTTGAGACTTTTTCTTGGAATTTTTATTATTTTTCGCCGGGCTATGGGTGATAAGAGGGTTAACACGGGTGGGGACTTACAACACAGAAAACTAAAGTGACACATTGACTAAAACAATGCGTACAGACTAACAACTCACAAATGTAAACTGACAAAACGACCACTACATGTTTTTGGAACAAAATACTCAATTGCAAACAGCCGAACGACATGTTTGCAATAGCAATAACAGCTCAATTGCAAGGTGAATAGATAAGTTTTTGGAAGAACAGATCCATTTGCAAACAGTACAACTACATGTTTGCAACGCTGATAGTAGCTCAATTGCAAACAGCAGAACGACATGTTTGCAATAGCAATAACAGCTCAATTGCAAGGTGAATAGATAACAAGTTTTTGGAAGAACAGATCCATTTGCAGACAGTACAACTACATGTTTGCAACGCTGATAGTAGCTCAATTGCAATCAAGTTGAATAGATGGTTGGAAGCAGAAAAAAGATGGCAACATGTTTGCATTGTAGATCATACAAACGCATTTGCAAGACTAATAGCAACTCAGTTGCAACAAGGGTAAACATCACATTGCTCTCATGATTAGCGAAACTGCAACTGGAAGTTTATCCACCTCATGCAAATTAAAGGCAAGCTCACCAGCAATTGTCTACAAGCAACACAAAATTCTCTTGACTGTTTTATGATGGATATTATGTTCATAGTTCAGAAGCTGAAACAACAGCTTTTGATGAAGCGGTAATAGATCAACCTGAGAAAAGGAACAGGAATAATAGATCAACTTGCATAGAAAGGTACAAGCAAACGAAAGAAATTAAAACAACAAGAAATGTAAACTTCTTACATTTGAGAAAGCAGCAACTGAAGATCCATCAAAGTACTGAGAGAATGTGAGAACAAATATGCCTGAGTCATACCTGCAAAGAACCACGTATATACAAAGTTTGTAATGCAAGCTGCAAATTATAATAGATAATTACAACAAAGCAAAAGATACTGTTAAATGAAAAAACCTGAATGTTTGCTTCGGTACATGGATATAGTTAACTTTGAAATCTCTTATGTTGTACAAAACCCAACGTTCGTACGACAGAAGAAACAAACATTTGAAATTGTGTATGACAGTGTGTATTGTGCTGCAAGACTTGGCAACACCAAGCTCAGGATTCAGGATGTCAAATCTTCTTTCCTTCAAATTAGCAACTAGTAAGATCCACTGCCTATCAATCTGGCATGGCATATAGACCTGAATTTCAAAGTAATCAAGTTATGATAGAACAAGTAAAAATCAGTAGAAAATATCCATAGCATATATAAGAAAATAGAAAAGGATTACAGATTTTACATGATCCACTTTATCAATCCGAATACCAAGTTTAAACTTGGAAAGCGTGTCTCTTACGTCACTGTGGATCAACTGGTCATCCATTAGAACATCCTGCAAGAACAAATTATATAAGGACAAACACAAATACAGAACTGCATCAAACTTGAAAAGAAATGGCAGTACAAACATACAATTGTAGTACTTGTGAGATGAAACTTCATCAGTGCCTTATCTCCAAATTCATTATTTTCAACCAGCTCACGTTGAGCATGGTTGAACATTGCAGAAAAAGCATCCATAACGTGAACATTCAGCCAGCAGCCAGCTCTCATGGAAAGAGCTAAGGTCCTCTTGTCAACCCAATTATTGCCAATTTGAAAAATCCTGGGCCTGTTAGGAAAGATAAGAATCAACCAACGTCTCCGTCCATGACGTCTAGGACCTTCAGGGACCTGTCGGCTCGAGGAAGGGTTCTACTGCGCCTTCACCCTTCCCCACCACCTCCACCGCCGCCCTCGTCGAGGTGCCCGCCCCCACCGCTTCCTGGACGTGGGCTCCCACCGCCTCTGCCGCCTCCTAGACGTGGGCTCCCACCTCTGTTGACGGTCCTTAAGTACCACTTTTGGCCATTAACTCTTGCAAGAAATATATCAAATGTAATCACTAAACATAGTGATAGAGTTTATTACTAACTATTTCCATGTGTGTTGGTGTTTTACTTTGTCACGCATGAAATGATGCTATGAGAGCTAAAAATATTATTATCACAAAGTATTCCATATGCCTAATTGGAGTACACCATTGCGAAGAGCTCATCGAAACGATTCCAAATGTTATGTTATTTGTATTATTTGGACCACAGATCGAGAAGATATAAACCTGACAAAATATAATGTTGTAGACCCACTAAAATGGGGCCCATCGCCACATCAGGTCCTAGCGCTTTCACGTGGAGGCCGAACAGGCCGGCAGCAGGTGCCCAGGGGGACAGCTGGGGCCCACGGCACCAGGCATGCAAATAGGGATGGATATGAATGTTCAGACATCTGAATTATCCATATTCGTATTCGACTAAAACGTCAATATGAATATCCATATTCGCATTCGATTTTAATGCAGATGTGTGACATCCTGGCCCAAGGCTTAATAGGATTGATAGAATACTCATACCAACAAGTTGCAACTTCTTTTTCGGAAGCCCATCTGTAAAGAACTCTGAGGTTAAGCGTGCTTGGCCTGGAGCGATGGGTGACCGACTGGGAAGTTCTTCCCGGGTGCGCATGAGTGAGGACAAAGTGCGCAAAAATGACATGTGTTGGTCTGTGAGGGAATTCATAGGTCCTAGAGAGCTGCCAGGCGTAAGCGGGCCTGGACCCGGAGGGTCGGGACGTTACAATTGGTATCAGAGCCGACTCTCGCGGTTTCACGGGCGCGTGGGGTCGCAGTTACGCAGGCATGGTGTGCATGGCTGGTGTGAGCCTAGAGTGGTCACACAGCATGGCACATGCGCTGGCACTGGGCACACGGACGTGGCCAAGAGAGGACGTTCCTAGCTTGGGGTTGACCGACGAGGACGTCGGTCCCCTAAGAGGGGGGGATGTGACATCCTGGCCCAAGGCTTAATAGGATTGATAGAATACTCGTACCAACAAATTGCAACTTCTTTTTCGGAAGCCCATCTGCAAAGAACTCTGAGGTTAAGCGTGCTTGGCCTGGAGCGATGGGTGACCGACCGGGAAGTTCTTCCCGGGTGCGCATTAGTGAGGACAAAGTTTGCAGAAAAGACATGTGTTGGTCTGTGAGGGAATTCTTAGGTCCTAGAGAGCTGCCAGACGTAAGCGGGCCCGGACCCGAAGGGTCAGGACGTTACAGCCACCACCGACTGTTGTGGTCCCTCATTCTGGCGACGATTGCAATAGTCCGTCAATCCAGTAGCTATTTCCAACTTCGCCCTTAGCACTAATTGTTGCGGCGCTGCTGCTCTTCTCGGACCGCAACTTGCTGTGCCCCGCCGAGAACTGTTGGTCACCGACTGTTGCAGTGCTCCCGATCCTTTGTGTTTTGCTTCATTTTTTCGCGGGTTCTTCTTGTGGCTTTGTTAATACCATGTCTTGCATTACATGGTTTGAATACCGTGGTTTGACTTCCATCCTTGGGACCTAAAATACCTTCAAATGTATACTTGAAAAACTTTGTTAGTCCCAATGGTTATGTTGTCATACAATCACCAAAATCACAAATGGCCTATCACTAGGTCCATTTTTCTTACAGGAACCACTGGACACCTCAATATGTCCTCTTGCATATGTCAATTGAATGAGCTTGTATAGGATAATGTTGTATATCTAAGTCCCATTTGTATGATGCTAATGAATCCCTTTGTAACCTTTACTAATGTTCTATGACTAACTAAGACTGCCATAATGATGAGCAATGAACTTCTGTGTGTCACATTACCCTTTCATTTTCATATCCTTTACCCCTGTCTAGATTAAGGTAGATTAATTTTGTTGTAAGTAAATGCATTCTCTGTGGATAAACAAATAACGATACTCTGGAATACTCCCGGGTGAAATGCTACAACGTACTTCTGTGCGCTTGCAGAATCTCTGTAACGTTTAGATTTACATTGAGGCATCTCTAGTGCCATCACTAATCTAGTGGTGACGCTAAGAAATACCAACAGAGGGGTAAGGCGGGCCCAAAATAAGTGAGAAACGTTTTCAATTGTTTTCTTTCTTTATAGTATAAATATAGATAGGGTCCTACGCCGTGACAAAACATTAACTTTTTGGCAGAATCATTTTCTAACTCGCGATTTCTATGGGTCTCAGTACGTTTCCACCTCCCTCGGCCTTGACAAGCGGGTCTAGTGTGAGAGGTAAGGCGGGCCCAAAATATGTGAGAAACGTTTTCAATTGTTTTCGTTTTTTATAGTATAGATTCATATTCCTTCACATAAAAAGACTTATAATGAGACCAAATAGATATTTGATGTATGTGTTTATGATAAGCCTCTATAGTATCTAATAACTTTTGTGCCTCTCATTAAAGTTTGTTTCCTCACATTGATAGGGTTATGCAGAAAGATAGAGGAGGTTGCAAAGTGATATCTTATCTATGTAACTTATATAGATGCACCCCACTAAGGATCATTAACTCTATTTCTCTCTTTATGCAAGCTATCCAAGTCATCTTCCACCAATTCTTTCTTCATGCAAGATATCCACCTCATCTCCCACTAAGGGTCATTCAATCTATATCTCTCTACATGCAAGCTATCCACGTCATCTCCACCAATTATTTCTTCATGCAAGCTATCCACATCATCTTCCACTAACTAAGGGTCATTACATAAACGGTTATTTTTATTTTCAACGTAATCTCTATAGTTGTACCATTTATACAAACAATTTAACAACACATTGGTTCATAGTTTATCGAAAATCTCTCTCAAATCCCACAGCAACGCGCGGGGAATCACCTAGTAACTTATATAGATGCACCCCACTAAGCATCATTAACTCTATTTCTCTCTTCATGCAAGCTATCCAAGTCATCTTCCACCAATTCTTTCTTCATGCAAGCTATCCACCTCATCTCCCACTAAAGGTCATTCAATCTATATCTCTCTTCATGCAAGCTATCCACATCATTGTCACACCCGGATTTCCGAAGGAAATCCGAATGCTACTATATGTGTACCCAGGAAGTCTTTACACACATATAGCTCCAGAAATGATTATCAAAAGAGAAAGAACAGTGCTCGATAACATAAACAGAAATAAAGTCATTACATCACAGGCATTACATTATTATCGAGTTTATCAAAGTAGCGGAAGAGTAAGCATCTAAATCCACTGAGCCTCCACAGGGACTCTGACTGGGGAACTGCACTGCCTAGAACTCCGGGAACTCCTCGGGGAAGACAAAAGCATCCACAGGCGGCTCATCTGAGTACCCATCCGGGATTTTGTTGATATGAAGCAAGTGTAAGTAATCCATCTTACTTAGCAAGCATAACATGATTAAATGAGGCTCAAAAGGCTATGCAAGGTTTAAACTGCGGTTAGCATTTTTAGTTGATTACTTTTAGAATTAACCTGAATTACTACGGTTATATGACAACCCCAGTTGAAACCCACATTATGAAACATGTGAAGTATTATAAATAAACAACATCATATTAAACCATTTATCCGGAAAACAAGGAACCGCTCGAAAAGGATCCAGGCCGCTCTTGACCGTGAGCACGGCTGATATATCGGATCATAACACTCTGCAGAGGTTGTACAACTTTACCCACAAGTCGCGATTCCCCTTTGTCATAGACAAGTGTACCTCCAAAAACAGGTACGGGGTTTCACTACAAGACCTTTCAAAAGACACCCTAGCAGCTAGTGGCAGTGTGAACCTCTTCTGCTCCCACCAAAAGTAAATATCAGCCCATCCGAGACAAGTGAGGGACCCAAAGGCCCTCCCTGCTCCCACCAAAATAAATGTCAGCCCATCCGAGACAGACCGAGGCCACCGCTCCTGGCCCTCTCCTCCGAGTCAAGCTAGATAGCCACTTAGACAAGCTAGAGCCGTACAATTTACTTAGTCAAGACCAGAACCATTTGATCCTTGTGGTTGTACGGAAAGCTTGGATGGCCGCTTTAAGAACCGGACCTCAAGGAGAGACACTAGAGCAATCCGCACATGCTCTAGCTCCCTAAACCATGTTGCTAAAAAGCACATTTACATTCATTCCATTGAACCATTAATCAAGATTAATATCATTGCCGAACATATGCGTTTGAGCAACTAAGCATAACTAACCTAGCTACCCATATGCATAAACCCAAGGTAACAAGGAATATAGGATAAACAAGACTAGTCATTCCTAGGGTTTAACAAATTTAGACACATGCATGAATGAATAACATGATTAATAGGTGAATAGGTATCAAGGATAAATCATGTTACACTTGCCTTCCTCAAAGTATTGCTGCTGATCCGGGTCTTCAAAGCCTTGATCAAATCCGGCCTCGTACTGCTCGCTCTCTAAACACGCATTCCATCACCATACAAACATCCACACATACCATTACATGCATAGAAAAGTATATCTATTAGGACAGTACATCATACAATAAAAACAGAAACAAAAAGGATAGAAAACTAATCTACGCATTTCTACGATCACAACAACGCGAAAATCACTCTAATCGGATCTACGGTGATTAAACTACGCTAAAAACAAGACGAAGGTCTAATCTGCGAAAACCGAGGACCTAAACGTATTTATCTATAGATTGCAGGGGGTAGCAAGGATGTTTTTCTGAACTGATGGGTGGATGGCGGGTTGATATGTGTTTTTCTCAGGGACTCTTTAGGATAACAGCCGAAGGGGTATGTTTGTTCTAATCTAGACCGTTGGATCAAAGATGAAGGGCTGCAGCTGTTTCTCCTTGACCTGTTCGGTCTGCACAGGAAGGAGATCGATGCCTGTTCGCTGGTTTTCACGAACAGAGGGGCGCCGGCCATTGATGCCGAGCAAGCTCGCTGGGGACAAGGGGCCCCAAGGCCATGGTTCACAGAAATGAGTGCCGAGCGGCAGAATGGAACGAGGACGACGCCGCGAACTGATTCCATGTGTTATTGACGTCAATTGCGAACCAAAACAGATGGGCGAAGGTGAGGGGCGGCCGGACCTGCACGTGCTCGTGGATGCCGGAGCTGCAGCCACTGCGCCACGGTTCTAGGCGCCTGGGATGCCTTCTGATGTTCCTGCGTTCAAGGCAAAGGTAGGGGAGGGAGGTCAAAGAGGCTTGGGGCCTAGATTACAGAGAGACGACGGCGGCGACAGTCATTACCGTGGCGATCTTCGGCGTCCAGAATTCCGGCGAGAAGGGTACTGTCTTGGGAAATTGGAGAGCAATGGAAGTAAAGGAGGTTGGGGGAGGACTTGCCCAAGGTTTATAGAAGGGGGAAGCTGCGCATCCTACAGTCAGCACTGCTTTGATACCACTCTGTCACACCCGGATTTACGAAGGAAATCCGAATGCTACTATATGTGTACCCAGGAAGTCTTTACACACATATAGCTCCAGAAATGATTATCAAAAGAGAAAGAACAGTGCTCGATAACATAAACAGAAATAAAGTCATTACATCACAGGCATTACATTATTATCGAGTTTATCAAAGTAGCGGAAGAGTAAGCATCTAAATCCACTGAGCCTCCACAGGGACTCTGCCACACCCGATTTTGAGGACAAAACCGAATGCATAGCATATGTGTGCCAGGATCCGTTCTCACACATATGTTGATGTCATCAGTGAAAATATCATAAGACAGTGTTCAAAACGAACAAAAGAGAGTACATAACTTTTATTACACTCAGCGATAATAGACACGAAGGTCTTAATCGTTTCACCGACAACCTAAAACGAAAGAAGCTTCACGACTTCTCCACAGGCTTGATTGGTTGACGCAAAGCCTTAGAACTCCTCGAAGTCACTGAAGTACTCCACATCCTCATTTTCTTCTGAACAGCAGTTTTAGCAAGGGTGAGTACACTTATGGTTGGTACTCAGCAAGCGGGGGAAAAAAAATATGCAAGGCCATCAAAGGGGGGTTTCAGGCTCATGCGGTTAGCACTTTTAGTTGGTCAAGTTTTATTAGCGAGCACCTAATTACTAGGTATAAGTTTATACCAACCCAATTAAGCAAGAGAGAACCCATAAATTATCCAAAAACCAAGGAACCACAATTTAATATCATATTTAGGTTCAATTATCATGTGAGGGTCCAAGCCGCTCTTAACCGTGAGCACGGCTGATATATCAGTTTTACACTCTGCAGAGGTTGTACACTTTACCCACAGCTCGTGTTCCCTTTGTCGCCCGGGTTTGCAAGGCCCTTAAACACTTCCTTTGGTGAGTGGCGAGGGTTCACTACGAAGCCTTTACAAAGACCCAAAGTTAACTAGCAGCCCGCTAGAGTTTCGGCCGCGATGAGGTCCATAACCCTCCCTAATGAGGCCGTACCTTAGCAAAGGCTACTCCTCCAAGAGGACCGGGCTATGACCCCTTCACCGTCCCCCTCCTTGCCCTTTCGGTAAGGCCACTAGTCAACCCCAAGTCTAATTAATCAGCTAAGGTTAGAGCCATATAACACTGTGGTTGCACTGTTTTCTTGGGTGGTTCTCCATGTTCCATTTAATCAAGATAATCTTGTAATTAACCATGTATAGCAACAAATAAAACCATGTTTATCATATTCAAAAGTTTGATATTACCATCCCAAGATTAAGCAACTAAGCATTTCTACCCATCAAGGATGATTAAACCCGGTGTATCAAGGTTGAGGGAATAAAAACTAGGTATATCCTATGAATAGGCATCCCATCAAATTAATGCAATACATAAAAGTAAATGTGATTAAAATGCTGTTACTGGGTTGAAGAATATGAAGAAGGAGGCCACTTGCCTTCCTCTACAAACTGCTGTTCTTCTTCGATCTGCTGCTCCTGGCCTTCCTCGAACGGGACGTCTACACGATCACACACAAGCATACAACAAAATAAATAAAATAGTACAACAAACAGTACCAAAAGCACAAAACAAACACCTAGAACTAAAGGTTACGCAGAGACGATCGCGTGAACGCGAAAATCGCCCAAAACGGATTTAAAACGGCGAAGATACACTAATTACAAGGTTCAGGGACTAATATGCAAATAAACCTATGTTTTCGGGTTGTTTTGTAATAAAACCGAGGACTAAAACATAAATAAACCTAAACAACAGGGTTAGATTCATAAAAAGATCAGAGAGGACGGCGGGTTCTAATATTGAAAAGATCAGGGGCTTAAACATAAAAAGAAAGGGCATGGTTATGAATATTTTGTATAGGATGTGGACTGCGGGTTAAATAACAGAAACTTCAGGGACTCTTTAACAAAAAGTCCAGGGCGCGGCGGGTGTTGACCGGTATCTGGACCGGACGACTTCTGATCTGGGCCCTAGATCAAGCGATGGACGGTGTAATACAAAAGGGAGCGCCGGCGACCGTAGGGAACGGCGGCGCCGCCGTGTTCGCGGCGAGGGCTCGCCGGAGACGGCTCGGTTGAGCGCTATGGTGCAAGAGGAGGTAAACAAATGGCACGGGAATCAATAGGGAGGCATAGGGAGTTCACCTAGGGGGTTGATGGGGCCGATTGGGGGACGAAAGAGGGTCGGCGACGAGGAGTGGCGGCGACGAGCTCGGACGGATGGTGAAACGGGTGCTCCGGTGGTGGTTTTCGAGCGGGGAAAGGATGGGATTGCTCGGGGTGGAGGGCCCCGGCTTATATAGGTGCCGAGGGGGTAGAGGGAGCGGCACCGGGAGGGGAATCGGGGGTGGCGGCGGCCGATCCATTGAAGGCCATGGTGGTTGGGCGGCCGTTCGGAGAGGGAAGAGGAAAAGGGGAGGGTGAGTGCGCCACTGGCATTGATGGGGGCGCGAGTGGGAGGGGAGGCGAGCGGGCGAGGAGAGGAGAACAGGCGGCGAGCTCGGGCGCCATGTGGCTTGGCTCGGCCGGGGAAGAAAAGGAGCCGGCGGGAGGAAGAAGGAGAATATGACGGGTGGGACCCCTTTGACAGTGACTGAGAGAGGAAGGGAGTTGTTGGGCCGGCTGTTGGCTTTGGTGGGCCGCGCGAGGCGGGAAGGGAAGGGGAGGCCGGTCTGGGCCGAGGAAGAAGGAAAGGCCGAGTTGGGCTGAAAGGGAAGAAGAGAAAGGGAAAGGGTTTTGGTATTTTGTTTGAGGATTTGTATTGAATTTGAACTGGGATTTGAACTCTGGATAGGATTTTGGATTTCAAACCCAAACTCAAACAAATCACAAATGCAAACGGCATGAATGCAAACAAACACTTATTGATTCTAAAATTAATTCGAGTATCATTTGAATAATTAAGGCCAATGTTTTAATTAAACAAAAGAAAATTTATTTAAACCCTAAAAAGAAAACACAAGGGTTGATTAAGATTTATGTGATGGATTTTGAGTGTTACAAATCCTACCCCCTTAAAGAGAATCTCGACCTCGAGATTCGGGAAGATTGGAAAACAACTGAGGGAACTCTGCATAAAGCTCATCTTCTCTTTCCCAAGTGGCTTCGTCCTCTGAGTGATGCCTCCACTGCACTTTACACATTTTGATGATTTTGTTTCTTGTAGCTCTTTCTGATGTTTCTAAAATTTTGACTGGGTACTCTGAATAGGTCAGATCATCTTGCACATTGAGTTCTTCTAGCGGCAGTTGTTCCTCGGGTACTCTCAAGCACTTTTTCAGCTGAGAAATGTGGAACACATCATGAACCTCTGACAATCGCTCGGGTAACTCCAGCTGATATGCTACTTCATCTTTCCTTTCCAAGATCTGAAAAGGTCCGATGTAGCGAGGTGATAACTTTCCTTTGACCTTGAATCTGCGGAGACCTCTGATAGGTGACACCTTGAGATACACATAATCTCCTACCTCAAAGGTCAATTCTCTTCTTCTGGTGTCAGCATAACTCTTTTGTCATGACTGAGCTGTCCTGAGATTATCTCGGATTATCTGGACTTGTCTTTCGGCTTCCTGCAAGATTTCTGGTCCAAAGACTTGACTTTCACCTGTCTGGCTCCAGTATAGCGGTGTTCTACACCTTCTTCCGTATAGAGCTTCAAATGGAGCCATCTTGAGACTTGCTTGATAGCTGTTGTTGTAAGAAAATTCTGCATATGGTAAACTTTTATCCCAACTACCTCCATGCTTTAAGGCACAAGCTCTTAGCATATCCTCTAAAATTTGATTAGTCCTTTCAGTTTGTCCATCTGTCTGTGGATGGTATGCGGAACTAAAATTAAGCTTCGTATCCATTGATTCATGTAGCTTCTGCCAAAAGCGTGATGTGAATTGAGTGCCTCGGTCGGATACTATCTTCCTTGGGACACCATGTAAGCACACAATCCTTGACATATACAGTTCTGCTAACTTGGCTCCTGTATATGTTGTTTTGACTGGTATGAAGTGAGCAACTTTGGTTAACCTATCCACAATAACCCATATCGAATCGTAGCCATCTCGAGTGCGAGGTAATCCAACAATGAAATCCATACCGATCTCTTCCCATTTCCATTCAGGTACTTTCAATGGCTGAAGTAAACCGGCTGGCCTTTGGTGTTCTGCTTTTACTCTCTGGCATACATCGCACAAAGCCACATGTGTTGCTACATCTCTTTTCAAACCATACCACCAATATTTCTCTTTCAAATCTTGGTACATTTTTGTACTGCCAGGATGAATGGAATAAGCCGAATCATGAGCTTCCTTCAATATAAGCTCACGAAGATGGTCGATGTCAGGTACACAAATTCTTTTTCTAAACCAAATAGTTCCTTGATCATCTTCAGTGAATTCTAGAGCTTTTCCCAAACCAATTTGAGTCTTGATTTCTTTGATCTTAGCATCTGTTAATTGTCCTTTTCGGATGTCTTGTTCTAACGTAGGCTCAATTTCCATAGTCATAGCTTCAGTATGAGTGAGAATGCCTAAGTTGAGTCGTTCCATTTCCCAACATAATTCTTGAGGCATTAATCGTGCTAGAGCCATATTAGCTTGACCTTTCCGACTTAAAGCGTCTGCCACAACATTTGCTTTGCCGGGATGATACTGGATATCCAAGTCATAATCCTTGATTAGTTCTAACCATCTGCGTTGTCTCAGATTAAGATCCCTTTGAGTGAAGATGTACTTTAAACTCTTATGATCGGTGAAGATTTGACACTTATTTCCAATCATATAATGTCTCCATATCTTTAATGCGTGCACAACAGCGGCTAACTCCAAATCGTGGGTGGGGTAGTTCTGCTCATGCTTTCTTAACTGTCTGGATGCATAAGCTACCACTTTTCCTTCTTGCATCAACACACATCCGAGACCTAGATGTGAAGCGTCACAGTAGACATCAAACCCTTTGTGGATATCGGGCATTATCAGAACAGGAGCAGTAGTTAATCTCTTTTTCAACTCTTCAAAACTAGTCTGACATGCTGTATCCCATTTGAACTCTCTTTCTTTTTCCAATAGCGAAGTGAGAGGTTTCACTATCTTTGAGAAGCCTTCAATAAATCTGCGGTAATAACCAGCTAGTCCAAGAAAACTCCTGATTTCGGGCACATTCTTAGGTGGATTCCAGTTCAACACATCTCGAACTTTACTTGGGTCAACTTTGATTCCTCCATCAGTGATAACATGTCCAAGAAAAGAAACTTCCTTTAACCAAAACTCACATTTACTTAGTTTGGCGTACAACTGATTTTCTCGGAGCTTTTGTAACACTAATCTCAAGTGCTCTTCATGTTCTTCTTCGTTTCAAGAAAACACCAAGATATCATCGATGAACACTACCACGAACTTGTCAAGGTATTCCATGAACACTTTGTTCATCAAGTACATGAAATATGCTGGAGCATTTGTCAATCCAAATGACATCACAGTGTACTCATATAGTCCATATTTAGAGGTGAAGGCTGTTTTAGGGATATCTTCCGGTCGGATTCTCAACTGGTGATAACCTGATCGTAGATCAATCTTGGAGAATACCTTAGCACCTCTCATTTGATCAAACAGATCCTCAATCCTGGGTAGGGGGTACTTGTTCTTGATAGTTGCATCGTTGAGAGACCTGTAATCCACGCACATTCTTCTGGTGCCATCCTTTTTATCGACAAAGATAACAGGGGCACCCCATGGTGATGAACTAGGACGGATAAAACCTTTGCCTAATAATTCTTCTATTTGTTTCTTCAATTCATTCAAATCCTTAACATCCAATCTGTATGGTCTTTTAAATATGGGTGCAGTACCAGGTAAAAGATCAATTCGGAACTCGATATCACGGTCGGGTGGCATACCTGGTAAGTCTTCCGGAAATACGTCGGGGTAGTCACACACAACCTTGGTTTCTTCCAAAGATGTTCCCTTGACCTGATTCACAATTCCTTCTTCTTTGGATGAGTTGTTAACCGTGAACTCAATCTGCTCCCCTTGAGAGTTGGTTAAGAGCACTGACTTTTTGGCACACTGAATAACTCCATCACATTTAGTTAACCAGTCCATTCCAAGAATCACATCGATACCATTGGACTTAAGGACTATCAGATTTGCCGAAAAATCTACACCCATGATTTTCAGATTCACCCGCGGGCATATGTGACTAGCCTTCATCTCATTGCCCGGGGAACTAACTAGCAGATTTTTCTTCATAAGGCTTTTAGGTATGTTATGTTTTGCCACAAATTGCTCAGTAATGAATGAATGCGATGCACCAGAATCAAACAAAACTGACGCAGGTTCTGAGTTGACGAGGAACATACCGAGCACAACATCTTGAGCTTCTTGAGCTGATTCGGCCGTCACGTGGTTCACCCTACCACGCATGAAATTTTGCTGGCCTTTATTGCCCTGAGAGTTCTGATTCCCATTGCGTGCTTGGGACGATTGCTGGCCAGACCTCTGAACATTGTTCTTCTGAGGCGTCTGCATGTTACGCTTGGGGCAGTTATTGGCGTAATGCCCCACTTCACCACATTTGAAACAACCATTAGGATGGACCGGTGTGACTGGATTAGTACGCACTGGTGCACCTGTGGCATTGCCAGAGCGGTTCTGCTGGTGGTTGGGGGTACGCTGCACTTGTTGATTGAAGCGCGGCGACTGCTGAGAGGAGTGCTGGAATTGTTGATTCTGTTGATAATTCCCTTGTCCTCCGGAGCGAAACTGAAATCCCTGCTGCGAGTTATAACGAGGGCGGTTATTGCTGCTGGATTGTCCCTGAGATTGGAACTTTCGCTTCTTTTCGCCAAGTTCCTTCCGAGTATTCTCGAGACCAATAGCTTTATCCAGAAGCTTCTGGAAGTTTGGGAAGGTATGGCTTTGCAGTTGATATTTCAGTGGTCCGATCAGACCATCCAGAAAGCGATCTTGTTTCTTCTCATCGTCGTCGACTTCATTTGGTGCGTAGCGGGATAACTGAGTGAACCTATCCCGATACTCGCTGACCGACATACTGCCTTGCTTCAAAGCCAGAAATTCATTCTTCTTGAGCTTCATGACACCAGCTGGAATGTGGTGTGAGCGGAAGCTATCACGAAATTCCACCCAAGTAATAGTGTTGGCATCAGCATGTGCGGCGACGTAAGCATCCCACCAGTCAGATGCAGATCCTTCAAGTCGTCCTGTAGCGTACAAGACCCTTTCACGGTCATTGCACTGAGTTATATCAAGCTTCTTACTGATGACCTTCAGCCAGTCATCAGCATCCAAAGGATCCACCGAGTGTGAGAAAGTTGATGGTTGGTGGCTCATAAACTCTCGATGCTTGTTTCTTGGCTGAGGGGGTAACTGTTGCGGTGGTTGGTTCTGTTGAGCTTGAATATTATGCACGGTGTTGGTGAGGTCTTGGAGCAACTGCATCTGAGCTGCCAAGAACTGTTCCATGGCTGGATTTGGAGGTGGAGGTGGTGCTTGATTCTGTTGGTTGATTATATGAGCACGTCGGACACTTGGAATATCCTGTCCTCCGCCTCTCCTGGTATTTACCATCTGATTGTTAGAAGATTGCTTCAGATAAGATTGAACAACTGACAAAGGTAGATAGAACAAAGCCGAGATTGGAACTAAGACAAACTTTAACTTAATTATTTTATTGATGCATTTGTGGCCATCACTCCACAAAACATCCCAGACAAAACATAAACTCCAAATCAAACATTTATTCAAACAGCATTCATTATTACATCGCGCGTTCTCACAGGAACGGATCTATCGAGACAACTCAAGGTAGGCATCCTATGATCCTAACCAAGAAGACCGGTGCTGGAGCCTGGTTCGCCGTAGCGAAGCCTCTTGCGGGGAGGGGAGTCTGAAGGGCAGTGGAAGTCATCCGTCTCCTCGGGTGGCTCCACTCCTGCAAGCTGGGCCTCAAGCTGAGCAATCCTGGCGTGGGCGTCCATCAGCTCCTCATGGGTCTGGATAAGCTCTGTAGTGGCACCCTCCAGATCAGTGTTGAGCCCTGCGACAACCTGGGCAAGGTTGTTGATGCGAGGCTCATCAGGCTCTCCCAGCATCACAACTGTCTCCTCTGTGCCACTGATACGGCGAGGAAGGTGACGGTACTCGGTGGTGCTCAACTCCAAGCGGTGGGCATAGCAGAGTGACCACAGTGCCCTCCTGGCAGCGGCACTCACTGAGGCAGCATAGGTAGCATGAGGTGTAGTGGAGTCGTGCGACGAACGAGTCCTCATGCCACCGGAAACCTCAGGGCGCTCCCGGATATGGACCCGGGTGATGTAGTAGCTGTCGAGTGTCGGGGGAGAGACGCGCTGGGTGACGTAGAGCGGCTGCACCGTGTTGCCAAGCTCCTGTAGTACATCTTGGAGCAGCCTGGGGAAGTAGCCGGACTCGTTGACGGAGGTGCGAGTCTCACAAGTCGGTATGGCTGCTTCAGGACCATCACCCTGGTTTCCACCATCATTGTTGCCGTTGCCGTTGCCGTTGCCGTTGCCATTGCCATGGCCATTGCCCAGACCATTGGCACCATCGGCGTCGTTGTCGTCGTCGTCATCATCATCATCTCCGGAGTCATCCGGATCGCCTCCACCAGCTGCAGCAGGTGCCGGAGCTTCTGGAGCAGGTACAACTGGCGGTTCTTCAGCTGCTGGTGCCGGTGATCCTACCGGGGTCACCAGATTCCCGTCTGGGCCGACCTCCATGATGCGGCCATCCTCCATCTCAACGAAGTAGTAGAGCTCTTCTGGCTCTTCTTCCTCCACGGGTGGGACCGGGGAAGCAGGCTGAGCAGGAGCAATATGAATCCGTCCTCCGGTGCTTTTGCGAGCAGTCCTCTTAGTCCTGACCATCTGACAGAGCAAGGAAGAAAGCTGAGAACAAGCTCAAAAAGAGACAGAGTTTTGATAAAGAACAAGAAATAAAATAAGTTTTTATAAGGAACAAGGACAAATGAAAAAGCAGATAAGGCTTGCTAAGATAGTAAGTCCTATTTTCGACCATTTCTACCTAGGCTTGCGTCCTACAGTCAACACAGCTTTGATACCACTTCTGTCACACCCGATTTTGAGGACAAAACCGAATGCATAGCATATGTGTGCCAGGATCCGTTCTCACACATATGTTGACGTCATCAGTGAAAATATCATAAGACAGTGTTCAAAACGAACAAAAGAGAGTACATAACTTTTATTACACTCAGCGATAATAGACACGAAGGTCTTAATCGTTTCACCGACAACCTAAAACGAAAGAAGCTTCACGACTTCTCCACAGGCTTGATTGGTTGACGCAAAGCCTTAGAACTCCTCGAAGTCACTGAAGTACTCCACGTCCTCATTTTCTTCTGAACAGCAGTTTTAGCAAGGGTTAGTACACTTATGGTTGGTACTCAGCAAGCGGGGGAAAAAAATATGCAAGGCCATCAAAGGGGGGTTTCAGGCTCATGCGGTTAGCACTTTTAGTTGGTCAAGTTTTATTAGCGAGCACCTAATTACTAGGTATAAGTTTATACCAACCCAATTAAGCAAGAGAGAACCCACAAATTATCCAAAAACCAAGGAACCACAATTTAATATCATATTTAGGTTCAATTATCATGTGAGGGTCCAAGCCGCTCGTAACCGTGAGCACGGCTGATATATCAGTTTGACACTCTGCAGAGGTTGTACACTTTACCCACAGCTCGTGTTCCCCTTGTCGCCCGGGTTTGCAAGGCCCTTAAACACTTCCTTTGGTGAGTGGCGAGGGTTCACTACGAAGCCTTTACAAAGACCTAAAGTTAAACTAGCAGCCCGCTAGAGTTTCGGCAGCGGTGAGGTCCATAACCCTCCCTAATGAGGCCGTACCTTAGCAAAGGCTACTCCTCCAAGAGGACCGGGCTATGACCCCTTCACCGTCCCCCTCCTTGCCCTTTCGGTAAGGCCACTAGTCAACCCCAAGTCTAATTAATCAGCTAAGGTTAGAGCCATATAACACTGTGGTTGCACTGTTTTCTTGGGTGGTTCTCCATGTTCCATTTAATCAAGATAATCTTGTAATTAACCATGTATAGCAACAAATAAAACCATGTTTATCATATTCAAAAGTTTGATATTACCATCCCAAGATTAAGCAACTAAGCATTTCTACCCATCAAGGATGATTAAACCCGGTGTATCAAGGTTGAGGGAATAAAAACTAGGTATATCCTATGAATAGGCATCCCATCAAATTAATGCAATACATAAAAGTAAATGTGATTAAAATGCTGTTACTGGGTTGAAGAATATGAAGAAGGAGGCCACTTGCCTTCCTCTACAAACTGCTGTTCTTCTTCGATCTGCTGCTCCTGGCCTTCCTCGAACGGGACGTCTACACGATCACACACAAGCATACAACAAAATAAATAAAATAGTACAACAAATAGTACCAAAATCACAAAACAAACACCTAGAACTAAAGGTTACGCAGAGACGATCGCGTGAACGCAAAAATCGCCCAAAACGGATTTAAAACGGCGAAGATACACTAATTACAAGGTTCAGGGACTAATATGCAAATAAACCTATGTTTTCGGGTTGTTTTGTAATAAAACCGAGGACTAAAACATAAATAAACCTAAACAACAGGGTTAGATTCATAAAAAGATCAGAGAGGACGGCGGGTTCTAATATTGAAAAGATCAGGGGCTTAAACATAAAAAGAAAGGGCATGGTTATGAATATTTTGTATAGGATGTGGACTGCGGGTTAAATAACAGAAACTTCAGGGACTCTTTAACAAAAAGTCCAGGGCGCGGCGGGTGTTGACCGGTATCTGGACCGGACGACTTCTGATCTGGGCCCTAGATCAAGCGATGGACGGTGTAATACAAAAGGGAGCGCCGGCGACCGTAGGGAACGGCGGCGCCGCCGTGTTCGCGGCGAGGGCTCGCCGGAGACGGCTCGGTTGAGCGCTATGGTGCAAGAGGAGGTAAACAAATGGCACGGGAATCAATAGGGAGGCATAGGGAGTTCACCTAGGGGGTTGATGGGGCCGATTGGGGGACGAAAGAGGGTCGGCGACGAGGAGTGGCGGCGACGAGCTCGGACGGATGGTGAAACGGGTGCTCCGGTGGTGGTTTTCGAGCGGGGAAAGGATGGGATTGCTCGGGGTGGAGGGCCCCGGCTTATATAGGTGCCGAGGGGGTAGAGGGAGCGGCACCCGGAGGGGAATCGGGGGTGGCGGCGGCCGATCCATTGAAGGCCATGGTGGTTGGGCGGCCGTTCGGAGAGAGAAGAGGAAAAGGGGAGGGTGAGTGCGCCACTGGCATTGATGGGGGCGCGAGTGGGAGGGGAGGCGAGCGGGCAAGGAGAGGAGAACAGGCGGCGAGCTCGGGCGCCATGTGGCTTGGCTCGGCCGGGGAAGAAAAGGAGCCGGCGGGAGGAAGAAG
Source organism: Alloteropsis semialata (assembly GCA_004135705.1). Lineage (NCBI taxonomy): Eukaryota > Viridiplantae > Streptophyta > Magnoliopsida > Poales > Poaceae > Alloteropsis > Alloteropsis semialata. The sequence goes on from CM014273.1 coordinate 57,840,513, forward strand.
GAGAATATGACGGGTGGGACCCCTTTGACAGTGACTGAGAGAGGAAGGGAGTTGTTGGGCCGGCTGCTGGCTTTGGTGGGCCGCGCGAGGCGGGAAGGGAAGGGGAGGCCGGTCTGGGCCGAGGAAGAAGGAAAGGCCGAGTTGGGCTGAAAGGGAAGAAGAGAAAGGGAAAGGGTTTTGGTATTTTGTTTGAGGATTTGTATTGAATTTGAACTGGGATTTGAACTCTGGATAGGATTTTAGATTTCAAACCCAAACTCAAACAAATCACAAATGCAAACGGCATGAATGCAAACAAACACTTATTGATTCTAAAATTAATTCGAGTATCATTTGAATAATTAAGGCCAATGTTTTAATTAAACAAAAGAAAATTTATTTAAACCCTAAAAAGAAAACACAAGGGTTGATTAAGATTTATGTGATGGATTTTGAGTGTTACAGACTCTGACTGGGGAACTACACTGCCTAGAACTTCGGAACTCCTCGGGGAAGACAAAAGCATCCACAGGCGGCTCATCTGAGTACCCATCCGGGATTTTGTTGATATGAAGCAAGTGTAAGTAATCCATCTTACTTAGCAAGCATAACATGATTAAATGAGGCTCAAAAGGCTATGCAAGGTTTAAACTGCGGTTCGCATTTTTAGTTGATTACTTTTAGAATTAACCTGAATTACTACGGTTATATGACAACCCCAGTTGAAACCCACATTATGAAACATGTGAAGTATTATAAATAAATAAACAACATCATATTAAACCATTTATCCGAAAAACAAGGAACCGCTCGAAAAGGATCCAGGCCGCTCTTGACCGTGAGCACGGCTGATATATCAGATCATAACACTCTGCAGAGGTTGTACAACTTTACCCACAAGTCGCGATTCCCCTTTGTCATAGACAAGTGTACCTCCAAAAACAGGTACGGGGTTTCACTACGAGACCTTTCAAAAGACACCCTAGCAGCTAGTGGCAGTGTGAACCTCTTCTGCTCCCACCAAAAGTAAATATCAGCCCATCCGAGACAAGTGAGGGACCCAAAGGCCCTCCCTGCTCCCACCAAAATAAATGTCAGCCCATCCGAGACAGACCGAGGCCACCGCTTCTGGCCCTCTCCTCCGAGTCAAGCCAGATAGCCACTATTAGACCGAGGCCACCGCTCCTGGCCCTCTCCTCCGAGTCAAGCCAGATAGCCACTTAGACAAGCTAGAGCCGTACAATTTACTTAGTCAAGACCAGAACCATTTGATCCTTGTGGTTGTACGGAAAGCCTGGATGGCCGCTTTAAGAACCGGACCTCAAGGAGAGACACTAGAGCAATCCGCACATGCTCTAGCTCCCTAAACCATGTTGCTAAAAAGCACATTTACATTCATTCCATTGAACCATTAATCAAGATTAATATCATTGCCGAACATATGCGTTTGAGCAACTAAGCATAACTAACCTAGCTACCCATATGCATAAACCCAAGGTAACAAGGAATATAGGATAAACAAGACTAGTCATTTCTAGGGTTTAACAAATTTAGACACATGCATGAATGAATAACATGATTAATAGGTGAATAGGTATCAAGGATAAATCATGTTACACTTGCCTTCCTCAAAGTATTGCTGCTGATCCGGGTCTTCAAAGCCTTGATCAAATCCGGCCTCGTACTGCTCGCTCTCTAAACACGCATTCCATCACCATACAAACATCCACACATACCATTACATGCATAGAAAAGTATATCTATTAGGACAGTACATCATACAATAAAAACAGAAACAAAAAGGATAGAAAACTAATCTACGCATTTCTACGATCACAACAACGTGAAAATCACTCTAATCGGATCTACGGTGATTAAACTACGCTAAAAACAAGACGAAGGTCTAATCTGCGAAAACCGAGGACCTAAACATATTTATCTATAGATTGCAGGGGGTAGCAAGGATGATTTTCTGAACTGATGGGTGGATGGCGGGTTGATATGTGTTTTTCTCAGGGACTCTTTAGGATAACAGCCGAAGGGGTATGTTTGTTCTAATCTAGACCGTTGGATCAAAGATGAAGGGCTGCAGCTGTTTCTCGCCTGTGGATGCTTTTGTCTTCCCCGAGGAGTTCCCGGAGTTCTAGGCAGTGCAGTTCCCCAGTCAGAGTCCCTGTGGAGGCTCAGTGGATTTAGATGCTTACTCTTCCGCTACTTTGATAAACTCGATAATAATGTAATGCCTGTGATGTAATGACTTTATTTCTGTTTATGTTATCGAGCACTGTTCTTTCTCTTTTGATAATCATTTCTGGAGCTATATGTGTGTAAAGACTTCCTGGGTACACATATAGTAGCATTCGGATTTCCTTCGTAAATCCGGGTGTGACAGAGTGGTATCAAAGCAGTGCTGACTGTAGGATGCGCAGCCTAGAGTAGAATGGTCGTTTAGAGTTTATGCTTTAAACTCCTTGCTTATTTCATTTTGATTTACCCTTGCTTATTCTATTTATTGATTATACATACCTCATTTTGTTTATTTCATTTGATCCTTGTTTTGCCTTGTAATTAATTTATTAAAATCCTTGCTTATACTTCTATCCCTATCTATTGCAAAATTTGTCTCTCCGTTGTTTTCTTTTATGAGATAGGCCCGTGCCACCATAGATAAGGATCTTTAGATTTGTCCCATGAGTTGTAATAAAACGACTTAGATGCGTTTTTAGTTTGTTTTAAGTTTCTCATGTGTGAACCTGTGCTCTTGGGTGATTTGAATAAATTGTGATTATGTTAAATGCATGAGTTGGCTTTTTGTAATGATTGTGATGATTGTGGGTTTTATACTCACAAGCATCTAGATATAGGTTTAAGGTTGAGTGTTTAAATAGTTGGGCGGGTTTTTGTTCTGCACATCTACCATCCCTGGAAATTCACTACCATCCAGAAAGGCAAATTTGGTGGCAGATGCTCTAAGCAGAAGAAGTCATGCAAATAGAGTTACCCAGTTGCTAGAAGAACAGTTACCTTTGGAGGAACTCGATGTATAAGAGCATCTTACATATAAGGAGTATCCCATCAAGATATTAGAAGTGGCAGAAAGAGTCACAAGAAGTAAGGTGATACGGATGTATTAGGTGCAGTGGAGCAGACACTCAGTGGATGAGGCAACTTGAGAAAGAGAAGAAGATTTAAAATCAGAATATCTGCAGCTCTTTGAAGGCACAACCGAATCTCGAGGACGAGATTCATTTTAAGGGGGGTAGGTTTGTAACACCCTAAAAATTTCTTTTCTAATATAGTAATTAATTTGCTAGTTCTTGTGTGAGCATTCCCGAAATTTAGAAAAATATAAAACCTTTTTAGTAATTAAAATCAACCCTAGGTTTAGAAACTTGTTTGTGCATTTCATGCCGATGCATCGTTTTCTTGTATGAGTGTTTTGTGTGCTAGTCCTAGAGCCCGAAAAACCCAACCCTAAGCTCGGCCTGTTTTTGTTTCTCTTTTCTTTCTTTCCGAAACCCAGAACCCGATCCAAAAACCCGGAGTTCAATCCAAATCTAACCCGGTCCGGCCCGTTTCTTTTCCCTTTCTTTTCCTTTTCCTTTTTCCTCGAGGTCCAAATCAACTCCAAGCCCGGCTCCCTATTCAGTTTCCCCGTGGCCCACAAGCAATCAGCCCAAACACCCAACCCAGACCGGCCCAGTGTCCCCCACGCACGGCCCATCCTCCTCCCTTTTCCACACACGTAGGAAAACCACCGTACCCCGTCGCCCCTTCCTGCACGCACGCAGGAACCATCGCCCCTCTTTTTTCCCCCACGCAGAAACACAGGAGCCGTCGCACCAGAAGATCAACGGCGTCTCTCCATGCTTCGCTCCTTGGCCCCGTACCCACCAGCAACCGCGCCCCTCTCTTCCCCTTCCTCTTCCCATCTCCACTCACCTTGGCCTTAATTTCCCCGGTCAGTGGCAATGGATGGGAAGGGACAGAGCTCTCCGTTGCCCATTCTCTTTCGATTCCCGGCCACCAGCGCCCCTTCCATTCTCTTTCTTAGTTGCTCAAGGAGAGACACTAGAGCAATCCGCACATGCTCTAGCTCCCTAAACCATGTTGCTAAAAAGCACATTTACATTCATTCCATTGAACCATTAATCAAGATTAATATCATTACCGAACATATGCGTTTGAGCAATTAAGCATAACTAACCTAGCTACCCATATGCATAAACCCAAGGTAACAAGGAATATAGGATAAACAAGACTAGTCATTCCTAGGGTTTAACAAATTTAGACACATGCATGAATGAATAACATGATTAATAGGTGAATAGGTATCAAGGATAAATCATGTTACACTTGCCTTCCTCAAAGTATTGCTGCTGATCCGGGTCTTCAAAGCCTTGATCAAATCCGGCCTCGTACTGCTCGCTCTCTAAACACGCATTCCATCACCATACAAACATCCACACATACCATTACATGCATAGAAAAGTATATCTATTAGGACAGTACATCATACAATAAAAACAGAAACAAAAAGGATAGAAAACTAATCTACGCATTTCTACGATCACAACAACGCGAAAATCACTCTAATCGGATCTACGGTGATTAAACTACGCTAAAAACAAGACGAAGGTCTAATCTGCGAAAACCGAGGACCTAAACGTATTTATCTATAGATTGCAGGGGGTAGCAAGGATGTTTTTCTGAACTGATGGGTGGATGGCGGATTGATATGTGTTTTTCTCAGGGACTCTTTAGGATAACAGCCGAAGGGGTATGTTTGTTCTAATCTAGACCGTTGGATCAAAGATGAAGGGCTGCAGCTGTTTCTCCTTGACCTGTTCGGTCTGCACAGGAAGGAGATCGATGCCTGTTCGCTGGTTTTCACGAACAGAGGGGCGCCGGCCATTGATGCCGAGCAAGCTCGCTGGGGACAAGGGGCCCCAAGGCCATGGTTCACAGAAATGAGTGCCGAGCGGCAGAATGGAACGAGGACGACGCCGCGAACTGATTCCATGTGTTATTGACGTCAATTGCGAACCAAAACAGATGGGCGAAGGTGAGGGGCGGCCGGACCTGCACGTGCTCGTGGATGCCGGAGCTGCAGCCACTGCGCCGCGGTTCTAGGCGCCTGGGATGCCTTCTGATGTTCCTGCGTTCAAGGCAAAGGTAGGGGAGGGAGGTCAAAGAGGCTTGGGGCCTAGATTACAGAGAGACGACGGCGGCGATAGTCATTACCGTGGTGATCTTCGGCATCCAGAATTCCGGCGAGAAGGGTACTGTCTTGGGAAATTGGAGAGCAATGGAAGTAAAGGAGGTTGGGGGAGGACTTGCCCAAGGTTTATAGAAGGGGGAAGGGGCGCTGGTGGCCGGGAATCGAAAGAGAATGGGCAACGGAGAGCTCTGTCCCTTCCCATCCATTGCCACTGACCGGGGAAATTAAGGCCAAGGTGAGTGGAGATGGGAAGAGGAAGGGGAAGAGAGGGGCGCGGTTGCTAGTGGGTACGGGGCCAAGGAGCGAAGCATGGAGAGACGCCGTTGATCTTCTGGTGTGACGGCTCCTGTGTTTCTGCGTGGGGGAAAAAAGAGGGGCGATGGTTCCTGCGTGCGTGCAGGAAGGGGCGACGGGGTACGGTGGTTTTCCTACGTGTGTGGAAAAGGGAGGAGGATGGGCCGTGCGTGGGGGACACTGGGCCGATCTGGGTTGGGTGTTTGGGCTGATTGCTTGTGGGCCATGGGGAAACTGAATAGGGAGCCGGGCTTGGAGTTGATTTGGACCTTGAGGAAAAAGGAAAAGGAAAAGAAAGGGAAAAGAAACGGGCCGGACCGGGTTAGATTTGGATTGAACTCTGGGTTTTTGGATCGGGTTCTGGGTTTCGGAAAGAAAGAAAAGAGAAACAAAAACAGGCCGAGCTTAGGGTTGGGTTTTCCGGGCTCTAGGACTAGCACACAAAACACTCATACAAGAAAACGATGCATCGGCATGAAATGCACAAACAAGTTTCTAAACCTAGGGTTGATTTTAATTACTAAAAAGGTTTTATATTTTTCTAAATTTCGGGAATGCTCACACAAGAACTAGCAAATTAATTACTATATTAGAAAAGAAATTTTTAGGGTGTTACAATCATCTCCACCAATTCTTTCTTCATGCAAGCTATCCACATCATTTTCCACCAACTAAGGGTCATTACATAAACTGGTAGCATGGTAGACGAATAAATGGTTATTTTTATTTTCAATGTAATCTCTATAGGTGTACCATTTATACGAGCAATTTAACAACGCATTGGTTCATAGTTTATCTAAAAGCTCTCTCAAATCCCGCTGCAACGCACACTTATATAGATGCACCCCACTAAGCATCATTAACTCTATTTCTCTCTTCATGCAAGCTATCCAAGTCATCTTCCACCAATTGTTTCTTCATGCAAGCTATCCACCTCATCTCCCACTAGGGTCATTCAATCTATATCTCTCTTCATGCAAGCTATCCACATCATCTCCACCAATTCTTTCTTCATGCAAGCTATCCACATCATCTTCCACCAACTAAGGGTCATTACATAAACTGGTAGCATGGTAGACGAATAAATGGTTATTTTTATTTTCAACATAATCTCAATAGGTGTACCATTTATACGAGCAATTTAACAACACATTGGTTCATAGTTTATCGAAAAGCTCTCTCAATTCCCGCAGCAACGCGCGGGGAATCAACTACTTTATCTATATAGTTCATACCCACTAACAGCCCACCATCCTTAAAGCTCTTCATGCAAGTTATCCGCATCATCACCCACTAAGTAGAAACCAACATCCTTAAAGCTCTTCATGCAAACTATCCACATCATCACCCACTAAGTGGAAAGTTGTCCACGTCATTTACCACTATCCTATCATCCCCACTAAATTATGAAATTACAATTTTCAATCTCATAGCAAAGGTGACCCTGCACTCCCGCAGCAACGTGCGGTGAATTCATCTATTTTTTTGATGGGGCACTCAAGAAATAGGCCTCATAAGCACCCCCTAAATAGGCTTATGGTGGAGAGGGTTAGAGCATCTCCAGCAGATTGCTTATATCACACTACCAAAATATCTTCTCTCTCCATCTCCAATAGTTACTTTTATGTTTTTGGCAATCACCGTTGTAGCAGACTACCAAAACCAATCTCCAATACATATCTATCGGGGAGAGGGTTGCATCTCCTACATAAATGGGAGAGGAGCTAAAACTTATTGGTATTGGGGAAGTGATTGGTAGTCTGTTAGAGTGTACTTCAATCTCCAAAATCATGTTTTTTGGTATTGCGGATGGATATAAGTGGTCTACTGGAGATGCTCTTATAACAAGCCTTACCAATAAGCCTAGGTGTTTGGATGAGATAAGGCTTATTTGGGGCTTATCTGGTGAGACTTATTATAAGTCTCTAGCAAACAAACACCCTTGTTATCCCACTGTAAAAGGAGTTGGATAGGTAAAAATATATAAACTCTCTTAAAATCAGCATCCAACAGACTCTCCAAATTGCTCCCCACGCTATCCCGCTCGGCGCCCCCCCGCTCGGCATGTATAGCGAGCCCGTCGTCCGCGCCATCCCCTCCTCTCGCATGGTACAGACACGGATGCCCCATCTCCCACGACAAGCTGCTCCCATGTCTCCCCGCCGGTACCTTCTCCCACGCGGAGCTGCTCCCCATCGGCCCATCTCCGGCGACGAGCTAGAGGACAGCGCCGTCGCACCTCTCCACCGGCCCCATCTCTCGTGCGGAGCGGCTCCAAGTCAGCACCATCTCCAACGATGAGCTCGAGGACGGCAGTGCCGTGCTTCCCCGCCAACCCATCCCCGGCGAGGTGCTGCTCCCTGTCGGCCCCATCTCCCGCGTAGTTCTGCTCGAAGACGGCTTTCCGTCAGCCCGACGAGCTTGAGGATGACGACGACGCTGGTGACGCCACGAGTAGGCCAGGATGAATATGAAATGATTTGGCTAGTTTGTTGAAGTTTACCGAAATATGGAGAAAAAATCTTGACTAAATGGATAGCTAAATCTCTATCTCTACCTATTTCTAAAGAGAGATGATAGCTTCTTTCTTTTTCTTTTTTTTTTGGTTCGTTGTGGGCCTCTTACACTTGTATCGATCCATAGTCATATCCGAACCGAGACCAGGTAGAACATGTCTTTTGATTTTTTTTTTTTATCCATCGTGCCTAGGACCGAGGTGGACACTCGATCGGTGACCGAGTTCTTAGCCAGCACGCAAGGAGTTCCACCGGGACGGGTATAAAACTGAGTATACTAGCCCCGTGCGTCCGTGCCCGTAGCTATCATCGATAATCTACGTTCACGTTGCTCGCCGCTCGGGACCCACAGTCGCGGTTGTCCGTCTACTCATCGCTTGCGTTCACGGAGTTTTTCCTTCCAGCGCATCAAATCAAATCGGCAAGTGCGTTCATAGAAATCTAGGCAGTGTTCAGATGGAACCGATGAAAAAATTGTCCTCAAGAAATCTTGCATGCATGGAGTACTAAATGAAGTCTATTTACAAAACCTTTTCACAGATGAGTGCAACTTTGCGCGACGAATCTAACGAGCCTAATTAATCCATGATTTGCTATAGTAATACTACAGTAATCATCCTCTAATCATGCGGTCAAAGATTCGTCTCGCGAATTTGTTAAGGGGTTGTAGAGGTAGTTTTGTAAACTAACTTTATTTAATATCCCTAATTAGTGGTCAAAGTATGGTGAAAAAATTTGCGCACCATCTCAACACTGCCCTACTGCGCCTCTATTCGTTTGCGGTG
>CM014273.1:57850307-57869464 GCA_004135705.1 Alloteropsis semialata
TGCAGTTGTTATGCATATTGTTTATGCATTGGGTTGCGTGCACATAGAGAAAAAAGTGCATTAAGAAATGTGCATTTTGCAAAATGGATGCAAAAGGGGTGAACTAAACACCCCATATTTCTCTGGTGCAAATAGTTGGTTGGTGAATCCATCTTCACAAATGGGGCCAACTAACTGCATCGGTCGTGAAGTCAAGAAACAGTTGCAACTGACCTCTGGGCGGGTGCATCATCAGACTTTGTCCATGCGTGTGAGTACACACGAAAAACGCTAGGGCCTGTTTAATTGGGTAAAAAACGCTTCTCAATGCAATAATTTATCACACTGACAACCGTGCCTCTTCTCATAGAACACGCTTTCCAATGCAAAATTTTTCACCAAAATTTCTACTTTTTGTCCAATTAAACACCCCCGCAATGGTCACCCTCAGAATGTTAGGAACGTGCAGTCGGTTCCTGAACTTGAGGCCAACAACGTGCTGATTCTGCAGGTTCATGCGGAAGGCGTGTCTGCTGCAGTCTGTAATGGCAGCTGTCCTTGTCCTCGTGCACCACCCCGGGCCGGACGGGGGCTCCTATATGTCTACCGGAAGACATATAAGAAACCATCTATAAAGCCCATTTATAGTTACGAAGGCCCAATTTATTAAAACAAGAGCTCAGTTTATGGTTTTCGTTCTGTTCCGCGCGCGCTAGACTTTTTTAACGCGTGAGTGTGCTGTAAGCTTGAATGCTGCGTGCGATAGAATTTTTTGCTGCATTTCATTTTTTGCTGGGTACGTGGTTGCAAGTGGGAAAAATAGCGGGTGGGTACCAACTCACAAAATAAAGTTTGAATTTGCAAATTGATAATAAAACTTAAGAATTTGTAGGTTCAGAGTACAAATTACAGATAATATAATCCAGTTCTAATGTAGCATTTACTTCGACAACTGATCTTCCACAGAAACATGTCAGCAAGTAGTGTAGCAAAAACTATTAACAATGGAACGATGCTCGAAATGTTAATCATTATGTCAGTTTTTATTGTGACTTTGAACATTACAAAAGAAGAAATGTTGAACATTTTCATTCATAATGAATACAATAGTGTTCAGCATTGAACATAGTAAAGTTGAAATATACAAATAGATATGTTGAAATGTACAAATGGATATGTTGAACATTCAACAAATAAAGTTGAACATATTTCTTAAGTAAAATATTGCAAATGTTGAAATACTATAATAACAAATGTTGCGTAGAACAACAAAAAATGTTACCAAAGTGTAATTAGGCATGGAATTGCATGAGCAGGTAAAATATTGAAGATGTTGAAATACTATAAATACAAATGTTGAGAAAACTACAAAAAATGAAGTCGAACCATACAACCTTGTGAACCCGATAGGACGGAGTGACCCCCAACAACTTTGAACCCTAACTAGCTTTCTATGGCAGGAGACCGAAGCCGAAGCAATTTAACCTTCTATGGCAGGGGGTACATGGTCGCCCCAATGCAAACCCGAACATCCTTCTGAACCCGATAGGACGGAGTCGCCCCCATAAACCCTGAACACTAACCAGTACAACCTTCTATGGCAGGGGATCCTAAACCGAAGCAATTTAGCCTTCTATCGCAGGGGGTACATGGCCGCCCCATGAACCGTACAACCTTCTGAACCCGATAGGTCGGAGTCGCCCTCAACAACCCTGAACCCTAACCGGTACAACCTTATATGGCAAGGGGACTGAAACCGAAGTAATTTAGCCTTATATAGCAGGGGTATATGGCCGGCTCTTGAACCATACAACATTCTGAACCCGATAGGACGGAGTCGCCCCCAACAACCCTGAACCCTAACCAGTACAAACCTTCTAAGGCAGGGGTCACATGATCGGCCCTAACCAGTACACTCTTCTATGGCAGGGGACACTTGGTTGGCTCTAACCAATACATGCTTCTGAACCCGAAAGGACGGAGTCGCCCCCAACAACCCAAAACCCTAACCAGTACCGCCTTCTAAGGCAGGGGGCACATGATCGGCCCTAATCAGCACAATCTTCTATAGCAGAGGGCACATGACCGGCCCTAACCAGTACAACCTTTTGAACTCAATGGGACGGAGTCTTCCCAAGAAAAAAAAAACAAAAACCTAACCAATACAGCCTTATATGGCAAGGGCACATGGTCGGCCCTAACCAATATATTATGTAATTACATGTTGGAACCTAGTATGGCATGACATCATGATTACAACTATAAGAGCTAAACATATGGCATGTCGTAATTAGACACTGAACAACATATAGGTGAAATATTAAAATAACCATATTAGAATGTTGACAAAACCATTTGGAACAGTTGATAGAATTATACTAAAATGTTGAACATCGTAATAAAAAATGGTAACATTGTTCAAACTTGGTTCAAAAACATATTCAATATTTGTTCAAACTTAATTCAACAATTCAATGATCTGGTTCAACATTACCGCTTGTGTTGCTGTCTTGAGGTGCAGGACGGAGAAGCCAATGTAAACATAGTCAACATTTTAAAATACCATATTCGACTTTTATTGAAGCTTATTTCAACAATTCCAATAAACTAGTTGTACATTTTTCTGTGAGAATATTAAAGGAATATATAACTAATATCGAACATGTATATCAAAATGTTGAATTAGTACATTTCGAACGTTGAATTTTAAAAAGAACTAAAATATTTCCATATTGGATCTTGTTTTGTTACATAAATTCTAAGTAACACTGTGGTTCAAACGAAATCCAAAACACATTAGTGGTTTGTGAGAAAAAAGACATCACAGTATAAAATCCAAACGAAATCTCTCCCACCACCAGCAAACAGGACGCTAACATGTGTCCAACTCTCTCCACAAGCCGGTGTGCACCGGACAAGGCATCTCACGCGTTTTCATCTCATTCGTTTGTTTTTCCCGCACAGATCTCAAACATTGGAAGACAAATGAAGAAAAATTCTTCCGGAAGATATATAGGTTTCCCGCATATAAGTACATCATCTATAAAGCCCAATTACAATGATGAAGGCCCAAATATTAGGAAACAGTCCGGTCCGTTGGTTTTTCGTTACATCCTGGCGCGCCTGACTTTTTTCACGCTGGTTTCCGTTACGATCTGGGCGCGCCTGAATTTTTTCTCGCGACGCTGATTTTCGTTACGATCTGGGCGCGCCTGACTTTTTTTATCGTGAATGTTGCAACGCTGTGTTTCTCGCGCGCAAAAAATTCTGCCTGCCTTTCATTTTTTGCTGGGTACGTGGTTCTAAGTGGGAAACATAACGGGTGGGAACCAACTCACAAAATGAAGTTGCAAGTTGCAAATTTGTAAATAAACTTAACATTCGGTAGCTTCAGATTTCAGAGCACAAATTATAGGTAATATAATCTAGTTCTAATGTAGCATTTCCTTTGACAACTGATCTTCCACAGCAACTTATCAGCAAGTAGTATAGCAAGAACCTGTTAACAATGAAACAATGCTCCAAATGTTAATCATTATGTCAATTTTTATTATGACTTTGAGCATTACAAAACAAGAAATGTTCAACATTTTCATTCTTAATGAATACAACAATGTTGAACATTAAACTTAGTAAAGTTAAAATGTACAAATAGATATGTTGAAATGTACATATAGATATGTTGAACATTCCATAAATAAAGTTGAACCTAGTTCTAGTAAAGTATTTGAAATGTTGAAATACTGTTATAACAAATGTTGTGTACAACAACAAAAAAATGTTACCAAATTGAAACTAGGCATGGAGTTGCATGAGCAGGAATAATGTTGAAGATGTTGAAATACTATCAACACAAATGTTGAGACATAAAAAAAAAGTTACAAACCCTGAACCCTAACCGGTATATCCGAAGTTGAAGTAATTTGATCTTCTATGGCACGGGGTACATGGCCGCCCCAAACCCCAAACATGTTTCTGAACCCGATAGGACGGAGTCGCCCCCAAACAACCCTGAACCCTAACCGGTATATCCGAACCGAAGCAATTTGGCCTTCTATGGCAAGGGGTACATGGCCGCCCCAAAACCTAAACATGTTTCTGAACCCGATAGGACGGAGTCGCCTCCAACAACCCTAAACCCTAACCAGTATATCCGAAACCGAAGCAATTTGGCCTTCTATGGCAGGGGGTACATGGCCGCCCCAAACCCCAAACATGTTTCCGAACCCGGTAGGACGGAATCGCCCCGCAGCACCCCTGAATCCTAACCGGTATATCCGAAGCAGAAGCAATTTGGCCTTCTATGGCAGGGGGTATACGGCCGTCCCCTGAACCGAACATCTTTCTGAACCCGATAGGACGGAGTCGCCCCAACAACCCTGCACCCGAACCAGTACAACCTTCTATGGCAGGGAACACTTGATCGGTCGGCCCTAACCAACACATGATTCGAATCGAACAAATAATTCGAAATGTTAAAACAAGAAATGATAATTTTTCAAAAAATATTGAGATGTAAAATGTTGAAATAAGTAATGAAAATTTACAAAGATGTGAATATTTTTAAAGAAATAATGAAAATATTAATTTTTATGTAAAATTGTTTCAGTAAGTTTCAAGATTTCAACATGTTGTTAATTATATTAGAGGATATGTAGCTGAAATGTTGAAACACAAATTGACAATGTTGAAGAAAAATATGAAAATGTTCATATTAATATACTACTATGTTGAACACTAACAATAGTAACAACAATCACGTATTTCGAGTTTTGAAATGTTGGAAAAATAATTTCAAAATATTGAGTGCAATATATATTAATGTTGAAAATAATAGTAAAGATTTTAATAATCAGATTACCTTTTATTATTAAAATGTTCAAATATTTATATAACAATTTCAATTTAACATCATATTCAGCATTTGTTCAAACTTGTTTCAACCATTCAAACGGTCTGGTTCAACATTATCACTCGTGTTGCTTCCTTCAAGTGCAGGACAGAGAAGCCAATATAAACATAGTAAACATTTTAAAATGCTATATTCAACTTTTATTCAAACTTATTTCAACAATCCCAATAAACTAGTTCTACATTTTTCTGTGACAATTTTGAAGAAATATATCGCTAATGTCGAACATGTATGTCAAAATGTTGAATTAGTACATTTCGAATGTCGAATTTTTAAAATAATTAAAATATATTCATATTGGATCTTGTTTTGTTACATAAATTCTAAGTAACACCGTGGTTTAAACGGAATCCAAAACACATTAACGGTTTGCGAGAAAAATGACATCACAATATAAGATTCCAAATGAAATCCTTTCCACCCTCACTGCACAGCAACGAACAGGGGGCCGACATATGTCCACCTCTCCCCACAAGCCGCTGTGCACCAGACAAAGCATTCCACGTGCTTTAACCTCGTCCGTTTGTTTTCTACGCACACATCTCAAACATCGGAAGATAAATGAAGAAAATTTCTTGCGGAAGATATATAGGTTTTCCGCCGTTTTCCCTGGGCCAGAGCCCCACGCGGATTTCGGCCACGGGGCCCATTTTCCTAGGCGTTTGGAGGCCCACGCCGCGGGGAGGGCGACCCCTCGGAGATCCTATATATCTTCCGGAAGATTTTTTGTCTACGTATCTTCCAATGTATAAGATTCGTGCAACTATTACACGTCGTTGGATTTCAATGATTCTCCCGCAGCAGACAGCCAGGAGCGCATCACGCCGTGCCTTTAAGAAAACTACTTGTATACGTGTCGCCCTATGGTTGGCCATGGTGGGAGTGCGTGTTTTGGGATTTCAAACTAAAATGTATTTATCTCATGAACGTCGAACTCATTTTTGAATCCGTTTTAACTACTGAGCTGTTGAGAATTAATCCAACACATTAAGATCCAATATGAATATATTTTATTTATTTATAAAATTCAACATTTTGGATGAACTGTTTCAACATTTTGCTGAACTATTTCAACATTTACTTGTAATTTCAACATTTACTTGTAATTTCAACATTTGAAATAGTTCGATATTTTGGACGAACTCGCTCAATATTTTACTATGAACTATTTTAATATTTTTTATTCAACATTTATCTGAAAAATGTTGAAATTGTTTATTTGAAATGTTGAGTTTGTTTTACAAAATGTTGCTTCTAGCATTTTAAAATGCTAGTCATTCTAGTTTTGTAATGTTTTAAACATGGTGTCATGGTGCGCGGAACTCTGATTGCGGTGGCTCCTCGCGGCGGAGCACCATGATGCAGGCATGGCGTTTATTTTTGTTTTGTTTTATTTTGTTGTATTGGTTTTTTCTCTCTCCAATCGAGTGGTGATTTTTTTTCTTAATATTTCATTATGTTGCAAACTCTACTAATTTTGGCATTTGATAAAAATAATTTTGAATGTTGCATGTACCATGATATGTTGCAGTGGGAGTCTTAGTGTGGAGTTACCATTCGATATTTGACCCATGGGTTGTGGGGGCGACTCCCTCCTATCGGATTTAGAAGGTTTTACTAGTTAGGACCGACCATGCTCTGTGTCATAGAAGGTTGTACTGGTTAGGGCTGACTATGTCCTCTGCCATAGAAGACAAAATTACTTCAGTTCAGGCCCCTACCATATAAGGCTATACTGGTTAGGGTTCAGGGTTGTTGGGGGCGACTCCGTCCTATCGGGTTCAGAAACATGTTTGGGGTTTGGGGCGGCTATGTACCCCCTGCCATAGAAGGCCAAATTGCTTCGGCTTCGGATATACCGGTTAGGGTTTAGGGTTTTTTGGGGGCGACTCCGTCCTATCGGGTTCAGAAACATGTTTGGGTTTTGGGGCGGCCATGTACACCCTGCCATAGAAAACCAAATTGCTTCGGCTTCGGATATACCGGTTAGGGTTCAGGGTTGTTCGGGGGCGACTCCGTCCTATCGGGTTCAGAAACATGTTTGGGGTTTGGGGCGGCCATGTACCCCCTGCCATAGAAGGCCAAATTGTTTCGGCTTCGGATATACCTGTTAGGGTTTAGGGTTGTTCGGGGGCGACTCCGTCCTATCGGGTTCAGAAACATGTTCGGGGTTTGGGGCGGCCATGTACCCCCTGCCATAGAAGGCCAAATTGCTTCAGCTTCGGATATACCGGTTAGGGTTCAGGGTTTGTAACTTTTTTGTGTTATCAACATTTGTTTTGATAGTATTTCAACATCTTCAACATTATTCCTGCTCATGCAACTCCATGCCTAGTTTCAATTTGGCAACATTTTTTGTTGTTATACACAACATTTGTTATAACAGTATTTCAACATTTCAAACACTTTACTAGAACTAGATTCAACTTTATTTGTGGAATGTTCAACATATCTATATGTACATTTGAACATATCTATTTGTACATTTCAACTTTTACTATGTTTAATGCTCAACATTGTTGTATTCATTAAAAATAGAAATGTTGAACATTTCTTGTTTTGTAATGCTCAAAGTCACAATAAAAATTGACATAATGATTAACATTTGGAGCATTGTTTCATTGTTAACAGGTTCTTGCTACACTACTTGCTGATAAGTTGCTGTGAAAGATCAGTTGTCAAAGAAAATGCTATATTAGAACTAGATTATATTACCTATAATTTGTACTCTGTAGTCTGAAGCTACAGAATATTAAGTTTATTTACAAATTTGCAACTTGAAACTTCAACTTGTGAGTTGGTACCCACCCATTTATTTTCCCACTTAGAACCACGTACCCAGCAAAAAAAAAATAAAAGGCAACAAAAAATTCTAGCGCACGTATAGTTTCAGCGCACGTTAACAAAAAAATTCTAGCACGTGCTTATTTTCTGTAGCAACGCACATTAAAGAAATTTTTTTTGGCGAACCATTAAAGAAAAAACCTCCGCACGTTTCGCACATTGTCCGCAGCTCGTGGAACAGAAACGGAACGGAAACGTTAAAGAAAAAATATTCACAGCACCTGCTATCTACAATTGGGTCTTTTTTATTGTAATTGGGCTTTATAGATGGTTTGCTTAAAAATCTTCCGATAGACGTATAGGAGCCCCCGCGACCCCTTGCCCTGCCATTTCCCCAGGGCAGCTCGTCCCCTAGCCCTAAGGCCCGGCGGCGCTTCCGCGACGCGAGAGAACACGCGAACGCGAGACGCCGCCGACTCCTTGCTGCGTCGTCGGTCTCTCCCCTCCGCCGCATCTCCTCGTCGGCTCGGTCCCCACCTAGCCCCTTCCACCTCCGCCTCCGCTTCCACCGGTCAGTCCGCCCTCTCCCATCTACCTGCGCCGCTAGGGTTTCTCCTCTCGGATCCTCACATCGTTCTTGTAGCCCTCGACGAACGCCGAGGGGGAAACGACGACGCGCGAGGGACACGCGAGGCGCTGCTGTCTTCCCGCCCCACCGTGGATCTCTCCGCTCCGTCGCATCTCCTCGTCGGCTCGACCGCCACCGCTCCCCTTCCAGCTCCGCCTCCTCTTCCGCAGGTGAGTCCGCTCCCTCTCCCATCTTCAGTCTTGACCAATGCTGAGTTCTTGCTCAACGACGGCAACCCCAATCTAGCTGTTGTATACCAATGTTTGTATACCAATTTGTGACCTGATGTGTTTAGTGCTACTGTCTATTTGCTGTGTTTTTTTTGGGAATTAAACGTAGAGAACCAGTTTATGTAAATTGCCACCTATGGTCCGTAGCTTCACATTTCTTCTCCTGAATCCAAGATGATACGTGCGGTCGTGACTTTGTGATCTCTGAATGACCAGAGAATGATTTCAACTATGCTGAAGCATGTTTATGAAGTACAATATAAATTAGATGCTATCCCCCACAGCT
Organism: Alloteropsis semialata; assembly: GCA_004135705.1. Lineage (NCBI taxonomy): Eukaryota > Viridiplantae > Streptophyta > Magnoliopsida > Poales > Poaceae > Alloteropsis > Alloteropsis semialata. Next base: position 57,859,127 of record CM014273.1, read on the forward strand.
GATTAGTTAGATCTGCAATGCGTTGCTAATTGCCATCTATCTTTCTTGTGATGCATTTTCTTTGCACATGTATACAAATGAGACCATGTTTGCAATGTCTAAATGCTGAAAATGACCTTATGGAAATTAAACTCTCTACTAGAACAGAGAACAAGTTTATGTAACTTGCATAGCTTCTGTTTTAAATGTCCACAACTTGAAAAGATAAGATGTGTTGCAAGTTCAATTCCTCAGGTTTACAATGTCTATATAAAGATTTTACTCAAATTAAACCTGATGTTTGAATCAGTATATAAAGATTGTGCTCAAAGATTGTGCAATGTGCTTACATTTTAGTGACTCTTAGAATTCCAGCTTCAAATGTTTTATTTATGGCCGCCTTTAAGCTTTTATTTCTGCCAACCTGAACTTTGTCACTTAAATTAAGGATGAAATGTTCTCTAGTGCATCCATGATTTGTGACTTTTGTGTTTCTGTTCTTCCAAATATTCCAAAGTACATAAAGCCCAAAGGTTGTCCAGCTGATCGTGCTGGCTGCTTCAATTCAAAGCTATATGCTTGGTGTTACTTTTTTGTTTATTGATGACTTCAGTGAGCCACAGCCATGATGTTTTTCTTTAATCGCATTGCCTCTTTCCGCACTAATTAATGTCTTGCTTTGCTTCCATATCTTTATGTTTTTCTCGCTTCTGAGCGGCCAGGATGCGGGTGAAGAAGCGGTCGAAGCACCGCAAAGCGGTGAAGTTCTATTCCACCTGCTTCGGCTTCCGCGAGCCCTACAAGGTCCTCGTCGACGGCACCTTCGTCCACCACCTCCTCACGCAGCGCCTCCTCCCGGCTGACGATGCTCTCCGCACCCTCCTTTCGGCCTCCAGGAAGCCATCCCTCTTCACCTCCAAGTGCATCCTCGCTGAACTCAGGCGACTCGGCAAATCGCATGCCGAATGCTTCGACAACGCGCAGCTTCTCGACACAACCAAGTGGGTTCCTTCTCTTTCCACAGTATTTTCGCCTTCGCAGTTCGCAGCTAGTACCATTTTTTTTTCCTTTTTACCAGTTCCAAACTTCCAATTTTGCTCCGCCCTGACTTCCCGTTGCCTGCTGTTTGTAATCTTCAGATCGATTGTTACTCCATTGCTCCGAGACTCCGTGGTATTAATTTGGTTTTGTAAAGCCAAAAGAAAAAACTAAACATCGTTCACAAACGTAATTACATGAACATGATTATGAAGTTTAATTTGAATAACCAAATTACTTTGTTCCTGCATGCTATTGTGAAGCTTGAGCAGCCAACGTGTCAATCCGAATTTTGGTTGTCTAGAACGCTGCAGCTGGAATTTGGGTCACTTCAAATGCACTATGGTAGCTTTTGTTTGGCCCAGGACCTTTTCACTGGTTTTAGGTGTTGAGTACTTCACTGGCATATAACAATTACAATGTACTAGTAGCCAAGTAGCCGGTGCCTTTAGTTCTGTGCCATTCATGAATATTGTCTTTTATTCCCCGCTTGAGTTTTCCACATGGGATCAGATGAGCATTGATTTTATCATATGATCCTAACTATGATGCACTGACTTTCTGATTTTTCTGGATTTCTCTTGTGTTATTAGGTGTGAACATGACAAGGTTGTCAGTGCAGTGAACTGTGTCCTATCACTGATAGGTGATAAAAACCCCGAGCATTTCTTTGTTGCCACCCAGGATTCTGATCTCAGGGAAAAGCTAAGAGAGGTATTGATAATCATCATCTGCTGTGTTTATCTTTGATCCTTTTTTTTTAAAAAAAAAATGAAATCTAGTGAATCCTATCTACGAGACTACAACCTTGTCTGGGCTGCAGCTTTGCTCATGCACTTTATTTGCATCCCTGTAGATTCCTGGGGTTCCTGTAATATACGGACTGAAGAACTCCTTATTTATAGAACAACCCTCTGTTCAACAACGCAAGTTTGCTCAAGTGGACGAGGAGAAGCGCCTCAATATGGATATATCTGAATATAAGAAGCTAATGAAGGCTGCATCAGAAGGAAAGACATCAACTAGTGAAATTGGAAGTGATGGAGAACAACATGAGAGGCCTATCAAGTCTCTTGTAAAAAATGCACTTGGTGTTGCAGATAAAAGCAAGTTTAAAAGGAACAGAGCAAAGGTTATATTTACAGTCATTGCCTTTTGGCATCTTTTGTTGTGTGATTGGCTATATTCAGTGTTTATTATCTAGTAGGCATCAGCAGTGGCCGAGTTCGCTACTGTATATCTTTTTCTTTTACCAAATGCTAACAAGTATCCTTTTGCAGGGTCCAAACCCACTCTCCTGCAAGAAAAAGAAACCAAAGCCCCAGCCTTCGGCTATTCAAAATCAGGTATCTTTTGTTGTTGTGGAGCATTATGTTTTTTCACTTACCCCAGTAGTTTAGTGCTACACCGGAAGCATGCCCATCATAAACATCTCTCTCATGTTGTGAAATGAAGTTTGGTTCAGGGACAACACTGATTTGAAGACAGCTAAACACTTCTTATCTTAGTTTTTAGTTGTATCAGGATACCGTGATTCACAAGCACTGATGCCAACATCTGTTCTGCAGGGGGCTGCGGCTGATGGCGAAGCAAGGGTTCGTAAGCGGAAGAGAAACCAGAAAAATAACAACCAAGCAGAGCCGGCAAGCTAGAAGGATGGGCTTCCGTGCTAAGTTTCAGTGCTCTGGCTGGTCATCCATCTGGACTCCAGAACCAGAGCAAAGTCTATTAGGGAGATTTCCTTCGAAAACTGAAAATTGGAAAGACATCTCCCACAAGATTCAGGATGCCATGCCATTGCATGCTCCTTATACGTGATAATGCAACGATGTTCCTTGCAATGTAGTAATACTTGATTGTTTGCAGTAATCATGATCTCTAGACTGTAGCTGGAATTTTTCGCAGCAAGATGCAACATGAAATGTTTTTTGAACCAAATGTTTTGTGCAAAACTGCCAATACATCTCCAAGCGCCATGCGCTATCGTAGTTTGTGCTCGTGAATAGAGAGATGTCCTTTTCAAGTAATCGGAACCGCTTGTAACTACCAAGCGTTGAACAACTGTTCATCCCAGTATCCCATGGCCGGGGGAACTGTTTAAAGCTGTTGCTAATTTGCTATTGGACTCTCGCCGATTCGCCCGTCAGAAAACAAAACATTTAAATGGCACACATGAGCATACAGTGCAGTTCGATTGCGCCGGCAACATTGGATCGATTACGCCGGCAACAACAACATTGGAACTGCTTGTTTTTCCAACAAAAAAGAGAATTGCTGTTACGGACGCTGCTAAGGGCCTGTTTAGTTTAGAGTTGTAAGTTTGCGAAAGAAAGTTTCTAATTTTAAATTAAAGATTAGGAGGACTAAACATGATCTAATTATAAAACTAAATACACGGATGGACGGGAAATCGCGAGACGAATCTATTAAGCCTAATTAATCCATCATTAGAGATTGTTTACTGTAGCATGACGTTGTCTAATCATGGCCAAATTAGGCTCATTAGATTCGTCTCGCAAAGTTACCGGGGGTTATGGAATGTGTTTTGTCATTAACACATGTTTAATACTCCATGCATGTAAGATTCCTTTTGATGAATAGTAAAGTTTCAAAGTTTCAAAAATTTCTGTGGGAACTAAACAGCCCCTAAGCTATCTAGCCCCGCACTCTGCTTCGGAAGTGTTAACTCGTCGACTTTGTCAGTTAGCACTGCATATCTCATTCTTGGGCGCCGACCACATGTCTCACAATATCTCACGGCGCGACCAGCCACTGCCTGGCGCCGGAGTGGCGGAGTATCTCAGTGTATCACCGTCGGACCCACCGTATCTCCGGGAATGTCTGTTCCCCTCTACTACACACATACGCCGACGCATGGGCTGTCGCCCTCCAGCTGGGCCGGCCCATGGGCGCCCTGGTATCTCCGCTCGGGCGCGAAACGTGGCAGGATCCGGGGCCCCGGTGCCCTATCCGTGGGCCGATAAGGCGCGGGGGCGGCCATACAAAAAGCCGTAGCCGCGGGCTCACGCAGGGAATTTTTTTTATTTTTTAATCCTTTTTAAACTGAAATTTTAAAAAAAACCCCACCCGAACTGTATTTCCAACAAATAACCCTTTTGGTCGCGCCACACGCCGTGGCGCGACTTAAGAGGCAGTCGCGCCAGAGCATGTGGCGCGACTGGCCTGCCACGTCGGCCGGCCCGGCCGCGGGCGGCCAGCGCGGCGGCTGACATGGCAGGGCCAGTCGCGCCACATGCCTTGGCGCGACTTAGTCGCGCCAAAGGTCGTGGCGCGACTCGCCTGTATACAGCCGGCAGCCCGAGCCCTTTCTTCTCCCTCCTCCCTTTCTTTCTCCTCCCACCCGAGCTCAGGCTCTCCCATGGCGCCCCCTCCGAACTCCCCCCTCTAAATCCCCCTGTTTCTTCCACGGATTCGAAGGGGAAACGGTTGGAAAACATTCCGGGAAGGTAACTCGTCCACTTTATCATGTCTGAAGGCAAGAGTTGTAGCTTGACCTAAGTAAGACTAGAGTATTAGGGTGATGCACACTTGTGAAATTCTAGCACTAGGTAGCTTAAGTGAAGCCATGGAACCTTAGAAAGAGTTAGAAACTCAAAGACATTTGAATTGGACGAGTTTCAGTAACTTAGAATAGGTTATCAGTGTACCACCCCTGCTGAAGTGAGTTCCTCTCCCTCCCCGATCTAGAGACCAAATTCATTGCTGAGCACATAGCCTAGCCAGTAGCCACTGCCATATTAATTTTGTGCAATGTTCATTGTCCAGCTCGTATGGCATCTCCAAATTTGAGTAGTGCAGCTAGTGCTTCTGCTAGTGTTAGTGTGGGATCTGGGTCCAGAGAAACAACTGATATCAAGGCTCCATTGTGGGATCAGCTAGTGCTTCCTTTTATTAATTTCCTAAATTAGAACCTGCTGTCATGTTATTTTGAGTGTAATAGACCTTAAAACGTATCTATTTCTCTATGTTGGACTTGAATATCTATTTTGCAATTTAATATGTATTGTTATTTATTTATTAAAAAAATAGTTAAAACGTATCCGCGTATCGGGTTGTTTGAGAAATTGCCGTATCCGCGTATCCGTATCCTTCCGATACCGATACACGTATCCGTATCCGTGCTGCTTAGGTTACATTTTTTGTCTTGAAAACATATACTGAGACCAGAATTATGTAGCCTGTTGTTTCAATATCCATCAATTTGCAATTGCATCCAACTTAGTACTAGTACTCTTTGGCTTGAAAATGTGGCTTCTGACATGGTGTGCTGGGTAGAAATGGTGTATGTGTAGCTTGTGTGTCACCATGCGTGTGTCTTTGCTGGTTTTTTCTCTTCTTTTTTTGGGGAACAAAAAATGTCTTTGCTGGTGCTCTCATGGTTGGGGGACAAGGGCATGCGAGGCAAGGTTTGGCTTTGTTTGGATGCATATGCAGGCAAGAGGGATGATGCCCTTGCTTTGAGTTGAGCGTTTTCAATCATTTGCACCCCCCCCCCTCTCTGTGTAACACAACATTATTGCTGGTAGCAGGGTGAGTTTGCTTCTATTTCAAAAGTGGGCAGGGCACCCTACCTTGGACCAGGACCATAGGACGTATTTGGGGCTAGGATGCTGGACTGGTGCGTTTCAGTTTTTTATGCTTTAATGCTCTAAAGAGTACATATTCAGCCTTCTTAAGCTGTAGACGCAATATAGTTACTATTTCCTACTGGTCATCCAAATTGTGGTGGATTCCAGCTAACAGCTTAGGTATATATGGGTGTGGCTGTTAATAAGAAAAACTGAACTCCAGCAAGGGTTTTGTTTTTATTAATCTCTGCTGCTTTAGTCTGAATTATGTCAAGTTATGAAGTGCACGTATTCACACTGATGCCAGTTGCTAGTCATGCTGTTATTCGAAATAACACATTGTTGCACAATTTTATCTAATATGTCCTTCAGTCACAATGCAGGTCATATTATAATTTATATACTATCTAATAAATAATTAATAGTATTATATCTGTATATTAGATAATGGACTCTTGGGAGGATGAATTTAGGAGGTTTATGTTAGAGCAAGAAGAAGAGGATGATGACCTGTTTCTAGTTATGGTCCCTGCAGTTCAATTATGTCTATATGATGAGAAAATCCCAGAGCACACCTCATCTCTTTCTGGTGCACAAAAGATCAAAGAAATGTTCTGAAATGTACCCTTGCTCTGTTCTGAAATGTTCCTGCAGCTTTGGCAAATATGTTGAGTCTTCATTCAACTGTGTCGCAGCTTTCTACCTCCGGTGCTGCTACTAATGAAATCTAAGATGCCAATTGTGTTTGCCTTCAGTGCTGATATAAGGTATGTTGCTGTTTCAGTTTGATTTGTGTTTCCTGTAGATCAATTGATTCCCATTCCTTGGTTCAGCATTTGCCTTGCCGTTGGTGCCATGATATAGATATTAAGTCTGTGAAAATGCTTGTTGGTTGTTCAGTAGCATATTTGCCTTGCATGTGTGATATTCTGATGGCAGTTTCTATTTTGTGTTGACAAATAATGTTATGTCAAGAGTTGGCATAGAGCAGTTTCTGTTAGGAGTTGACATGAACCATTAATCAAAATTCTCAACCTAGAAGAATTATGAATTGCATGTGGAAATTAGGCACTTAACCACTAATCAACATTCTCAACCTGAATGCTAGAGCAACCGATAGGTACTGTACAACAGTACAAGAGGTACCATTCAGGAGAAAAAAAAGGGTAGAAATTACTGAGAATGCTTATTTTCTATCAATCATTCCTGATGTACTCAAATATTAATGCACATGTGATTTTCTGTCAACCATGCGTAATGTACTTAGATAGTAATGCTCATGTGAGAGCTAGTGCTTTGCTGCTTGCTTATGTTCTAATTTGCAATTGCAGATGTCTTAGGATCAGCAGCGATGGGATTTCTGAGGGACTCAGCTCTCTGATCTTGCATGGTTTTGTCATCTCTTTTTCGGATTTTCATTGTTGGTACTTTATCGGCATATTCAGTGTAAAAGTTATGAGCTGGAATCTAAATTTTTAGTTGAAAGTGATAGAATGTACAATCTGTTAATCTGTGCGATGGTAAATGCGGTTGGATGAAGGTGGCAAGTGAATTAAAGCAATTTTTTTATGTGAAAACTGTTCTGAAACTTAAGAAACGTGAGGTTGGCATTTATATTTGTTGAGCTGTTCCTCGGAAAACAGATGCAGTGGAGTGCAAATCCATGATTTTTTATTTTTTCTATTTTTTGATTTTTTCTGATTTGTTTTAGCTATTTTTTGGTGCATGGGGTTTCTAGGCCTAGGCCTCCCAAACAGCAGCAGAGAAATTTTTCACTAAGGCCTCCTTTGGAAACTCCGATCCCCGCCGGGATCCCGGTCTTTTTCTGGGACTAGAAACCTGCGTGGCTCGCTGCCCCGCGGTAGATTGCTGCAGCATTTGGAAGCACGCGCTCAGGGTTTTGTGGCCCCAATCCCCTCGTTTTCCGTGGGGGAGAAATCCACGACCTGTACACCGGGCGCGCTTCCCCCTCCTTGCTCGCGACTCTCGCTAGTCGTAACTCTCCTCGAAGATGAGACTGTATCCGCAGCTCCGTGTTCCTCGTCTGCATCGGCCTCTCTCCCTCGCTCGCTGCCCCTGGTTCCTCCCTCAGTCCAACGATGATGTCTGATGCGGTAAGGGCCTCCTCCTCCTCCTTTTCCTCCTGCTCCTGAGTTTCATCTCATGTGGTCGTGGTGTAAGGGTTCCTGAATTTTTTCTTAGATCTGAGCAATAGAGAGATCATGGATGGCGGCTCAGTGAAGGGAGGATTGCTGGATTCTGTCTAGGAGCTGGTGGAAGGTCACTCGAGGATGGGAAGATCGATGTGTGCAGCGGCATGCGCGTAGTGGCAGGTCAACGTTCTTCTTTTTTTCTACACTTCGACGAATGGTATGGAAAATCTCTTCTCTATCTCAAATAGTGTGGTGATGGTGGGGGATTGGTATTGGTTATGTGTCAATTTTGTGCAAATTTGGTGGATCTGGTATTCTGGTTAGCTGCTAGCAAGATGCATGAGAATATTAGATCAGTTGTTGCAACTGAAAGAACTCAATTGAAATTAATGCTGCAAAATTATTTAGAGATCTTGTCCTGTAGCTTTTTAGAGATCCTGTTAGAGATTTGATGGATCTGGTATTCTGGTTAGCTGCTAGCTAGATGCATGAGAATATTAGATTGGTTAAGCCGATTCATATGACCAACTTGTTTAGATCTTGTTCTATAGCTTTTGTTCCTTTTTAAGTATGAGTATTCAGGCATTTTTTTTAGATGAAAGATATCTGAGAGTTATATGATGTATGTTAGTCCAAGTATCCCATTTGTTTTATCTTTTGAGACTTGAGAATCGCTCGCTGCCTGCTAAAATAACTAGTCCAGTACATCACAGTAGGACATACTGTGCGATCTATTTTACGAAGTGATAATCATGCATTTTTGAGATAAAATAACGAGTGCAGCTAGATAACGCTGTGTAAACAATGGCCCACTGAATTTATAGGAACTGGCTAGATGCATGAGATCTGTGGTTGTTGCAACTGTAACAACTCGATAATGATGTTATTTTTCTAAATGCTGACATACTTGTAGACCAATCTGAAGTGATTGCATATAGGCCAATTCTCAGTGCTGCACATACTTGCCATGACAACAAAGATGTTATGTTTGGCCATTCCTAATTAATTCAAACTCAGTTTGCATATACATGTTATGCTTGTCTATCCAACAAGATGTTTTTCTGTTAAGATAATTGTCCTTGATTTTTTTCCTTTTAAATAAGTTTAGATATTCGTTTTTGAGATAAAAAGATATCCATGTTGGCTATGTGACGGTTACAGTTAATCCAAAATGACTCTGGAAGATAAGTTATATGCATTTTCTGATCTAAACTTGTACAGACTTTCATCTCGGCAATGGATTTGGTCCACATATCTCTGCAATCAGTGTAGAAGTATAGTAGATCACTGATGCATTGGTGTTAAAACAACTTATAGATGCCAATCTATTATATCCTGTTTTCTTTGTTCTTGTGGGCCTGAGTAGAGATGTTACATGGAGGTAATTATTAGCATCAGCGAAATGTATGGATAGTCAGTCTCAGGGATATGTGCATGTGTTCATTTGAATGCCAAAAATAATAAAGCACTCTGTTCTACCATGCTCCCTATTATGTACTCTGAGAACTATCAAATTTGTAATTGCAGATGACTTAGGATCACAAAAGATAGGCTTCTGGAGGGACTCAGCTGGCGGATCTTCATGTTTCATCATCGCTTGCCGGATCTACACATATTGCTGCAAGTTTTGTCATGCCATGTCTGTTTTAGTCGGTGTTAATTTTGTTTAGCTGACGTCTAAATTAGAATTAAGTTAGCAGTAATACAATGTAACATATGAGATGGTCAAGACAAACATGCATTGGCGTTGGGTTGGCTTGGGTGCGAGTGCCAAGTGAACTAGAGTTTTTCTACTGTGAAAAGTGAGCTCAAGACTTATGGTTGGCATATGTAGTTGTCGATGCGAATGTATGGATAATAATGTTTAGTACTTTTAATTATTGCTCAACATGTTTCCTATTTTTATTATTTTTAATATTTTTCTTGATTTTTTCGAATTTTTGAAACTATTTTTGTTTTCAGTGGTTTCTGAGATAAAAGAGCGTAGTTAAAATTATATTATGTAGCTTGGTATTGTTTTTCTCATCAATTCTGTTGTCTCAATTTCTAGAATACATCATGTTCCTTGTTATGTGATAGCCTCAATATATTTTGCTTGTTTATCTGTAAGTCATTGTGAATGGGCTGAAAAATGCTTTTTTTTTACAAGAGAAAAGTGATGCTATTAATTTAGAACTACTACTGTATTAATTAACTCTAGTTTTTGTAAAGAAAAAGTACGGTGGCACACACAGCCGGACAGTGTCATCATGTTTGCTAGTTTCTCTTCCACGTTGCTTCCCTGTGTCATAACTACTTCCAAACAACAGCGCGGGGAGGGGTGGCAAATACCCTGCGGTGGAGGGGGATTCGAGAATCCAAAAATTTCCCCGTGGGGTCAATCCATCCCGGGGCTGATTAGCCCGCTGCTTCCAAAGTAGCCCTAAGAGATTCTGTGCCTTCATATTCTTGCGTTTCAAATGATGCATTGCTATAGGAAATGTGTACATTGCATTTTTCTTACTGTCTACAACAATTTTCTCTGATTTGATTCTCCACTAGCGTCCCATTTAGTAATGGCATAATATTTTCCCTTGCGC
>CM014273.1:57870464-57901060 GCA_004135705.1 Alloteropsis semialata
TTTCTTTTCCTATTAAATCGGCTGAACTTTCATAAATCATTAAAAATCGCACAAAAATTGTAAAATCACAAACTTGGACTTTATGGAATCCTTGAGAAATTATCTTTCTAGTAGTGTATCATATGCATATGTAATCTGTGTGATTTGCAATATATTTTTGTATGTATGAATATGTGCTTGAGAGAGTGTTTATTGCTTTATAAATCATAGGAATGTGCTAAAAATGCAAAACCACTTTTCATGGATCTGTTGTGATTATTAGAGTTGAGTTGAGTATCTGTTGGCCAAAGTCTATTCATGGTTTTTTAGATTTGGAATTAAGTTTGGTTCTAGCTACTTAAGTGTAGATAAATCACCAAATATTTTGTATAACTCAGAAAGATATGAAAAATTCACATAAAATGTATCTGGTAGGCTAGTAGTTGCAGTAAAAATTTCAGCTACATAAAGTTTTTGTAGAATTTATTATGAATTTTCTAATTAGTGATAAATGTGGGCTGTTAAGAAAATAGAAAATAAATAGGTAAAATGCTGGAAAATTCCTGAAAAATAGTTTTAGCTGTCAAAAACACATAAACATATTTACCTTAATTTGTGTTTATGAAAATATATTTTCCAGGCTTTATTTGGTAAGAACTAGTTAGGAAATGCTTAAGTAATAAATAGTTTCTTGTGGTAAAAATAATTCTGCAAACATGTAAAGCACTCAGGAGTGCTGAATGTTAGATTTAGCAATTGAAACTCCATTGTATGACTAATGGTTATTTATAGATGTTTTGTTTAATGTATGTAGGAAGTTAAATGGTTATAACGCATTTAAAAAGAGTTAATAAGATTTCTTTATATGTTATTTCAGAATTGAATTAAGTTTAATAAGCAATTAAAAGCAAACTACCCAGCTTTTTTGAGTTCTTAGTTTATTTATAATCCATAAATGATTGTCCAGTGATGTATTAGTGAGTTGTTGCAGTAATTTGGTGATTGTTTTCTTGTCCGCTGCTGCATCTCATGCATCCGCATTTCATGTTGAGTAAACCCTTGTTGACGGAGTATACGAGATTGAGGTCGAGCATGAGGACGATCAAGCTGCTGCCGAGTTGAACATTGCTGCTGCACAAGACCCGAACCAAAGTTCGGAAGGGCCCAAGACCGGTGATCAGGAAGGCAAGCCCCGAAGCATAACCTACTACTCAAACTAACTCTTTTACTTTGTGCCTTACATTATGCATTTACGTTTATGGAGTTGTTTGAAACCCTAGTTGCATGATCCTTAGGTACCTATGTCCTAATACTAGTATGTGTAGGTCGTTTAGACTGCCATGCTTAATTAGGATCGGTAGAAGTCGAGTGATTGCCTTGTCACTCGCGAGATATAGGTTTTTACTTTATTATCAGTTGATGAGATTCGGCAAGCGGGGTTTGTGCGATATTCCTGTTTGGTTGAACACCCCGCTTGCACTGAGAAATGTTGGCTAAGACATTGCTTGTGTAGCGTTGTTGGTCAAGCTTTTGAAGGTACTAATCGTATACCGGGAAATGTGGTAAACTGGTAAACCTAGTACTTGATTCAAACTGACGTCTGACGGACATATCCACTCCATTGGGCATGGGGTAGTTGACGAGTGTAGCAGTGGCCGCGGCACAGGTTTGCCTCGGGCACCTGGGGATCGTTGGGGCGTGCACTCGGGTGGAGTGGTCCCCGATGGCAGATGGCAGGGAGAGATGGGAACGGTTGCCTCGTGAGGTCCTGGGTGTCTCTCACGGGTCGTACGATTAGGTTGTCCCATGCATGGTTAAAATCAACTCGAGTTGTCCGTCCTTCACGGTTACATGAAGCTGCTTGATCGCTTGTTGCACATCAATGTTCTGGAGCCAATGGGTTTAGAGGTGTTGTTGGTAAAGAAATATTGATGATTTGTTAATCAATTGTTTTTCGACGTTGATTGTTATTGGATAGATTGGCAAACTTAGTAATTGTTAGTTTCACTTTAAAACTTGGCTAAAATATTGAAAATAGGGATCAACTTGTAGATGCTTTTGGCAAAACAAACCCCACAGCCAGAAAGCCTTGCATGTCTAGTATTTAACCTGGTCGGGTAAGTCTTGCTGAGTATTAGTATACTCAGCCTTGCTTGTGGCTTAGCTTTTCAGATAATGTTGATGGCTACGACCCTGTTGCTGCTCTGACTTGGCCATGTATGCTTCCTAATGGTTGGTCCGTGAAGTTGGTGCCGTCTGAGTCCGACTCAGGCCATGGGGAGTGAATATCATATGTGGGCTCCATGTGATGTTTGGTGTATCGACGTTTAGACTTCCGCTGTATTATAACTCTGGTTTGTAATAACTAAAACTTGTGCATTGTATTTGTATAATTATCCGAGTGAACCTGATGCTGTAAAATTTGTGATGAGTTGTACTGCCTGAGCCCATCTTCGAGTGGGACTGCTGCTATTTCGTTTCGGTCGAGAGAAAAGGTGGTTTAATCGGGAAGGTATCCGACGGATTGCACGATTAACTCGGTTTAAGGGCGTGGAGCACTGCTGTGATAGTGGACCCATGCTTTTAAACTGGATTAATTGGGGCGGTCTGCCACAGGGCAGCAACAGAGGCCACCGTTGCCGCATCGATTATTTAGAAGCAAAAGACGCCAACTTTAGAAGGAAAAGTGACGAACCAAGGAAGCGCGCCAACCACGGCGCCGCAATTCAGAGCGCCTTGAGCATGTCCTCGGCGCTGCTGTTGGTGAAGGCGCCGCCCTCCTACAATAATGTGATGAGGGCATCTATTGACCTACCGCTCCTCATGGGAAAATTTGAAAGATGCTCCACGGTTGCACTCGCCTTTCTGGAAAGCATAGCAGATGCCACGACTCTTTGGTACATCGTGGTGTTTGTCATGCTCCCATGGTGCACTGCTATCCTCTTTAGAACCCCAACCAGTGTTCGCATTTCTCTGAAAATATAATCCACTGACCTTAGAACATGTCACCAGGCATAAAGGGATATAATCTACATTTGTGATTAGCATTAGTATACACAGAAAGTTGAATATGATGTTTTTGCAAAACCCATAAGAAGACATAATGCACAAATTACGCAGACAACAATCTTTGAAGATCTGTCTGGATAGGGAGTATTTAAACCCAAATATATCATGTAAGTTCCTACCGTGGCTCCCTCTCCAATATATCGCTTGTTGTATAAAAACAGAAAGGGTGTTTATTACTAAAACATAGTATCCCCATATGAATCCCAAAACAGAGCAAAGCAATCTCACAAATGTAAATATGCTTTCACCCTGATTAGTTCATTCAATGATTGTGAAATGACAAGAAGTCTCCCCTCTAGCTACCAAATTGACTGAGAACCGTTATATTGTTTTGTCTGCCATACTACTGGTATTGATTTGCTTACTGACATTCCCAGTGGATAACTGAAAGCAGTTTTGTCAATGCATTCATAGGAAACTGACCTGCTCATCATGCGAATATCTGCAGGAAGCTCCGCGGTTGCACTCGCCTTTCTGAAAAGCATAGCAGACTCCACGAGCCTTCCTCTTCTGCTGCCGCTCCTCCTCATCTTCCTCCTCCTTCTTGTACTTGCTCACATGGTCAACCCTTATGATCCTCCCAAGAACTTTAGCTCCATTCAAATTTTCTTCACCATGTGACATTGAGGCATGCAATAAAAATTATTAGGACTTCAGTAGGCAATCAATTGAAACTGAATACTGAAGCGACCAAAGAGAGGGAAAGAGGGCGAAAAAAATGCTCACCGACAGCGAGAACCGTGTTCCTCTGGTCCTCGTACGCGAGGAACGCGAAGCCCTTGGATTTTCCGGTGCCCTTATCGCGCACGAGGTTCACGTCCACCACCTCGCCATACCTGCGAAAGGGGAGACCGGGAGCTCGTCAGATCTCCCTGCCGGCGTCCATTCCAAGGGGATAGGAGGGGGCAAAAGGAGGGCATGGAGTGGGGTAAGTGAGGGTATGGGACTCACTGCGCGAAGATGGCGAGGAGGTCGCCTTCGGTGAGGTTGAAGGGGACGCCGCCGACGAAGACGTAGGCGGAGTCCTTGAACTTGGCGTGCCACGACGCGTCCTCGCCGATGCCAAGGAGCGCCAACGACGCCACCTCGGCCAGCAGCGCGTACCGCTGGGACCGGACACCGAGCCCAACGGGCTTGTCGGAGAGGTCGAGCTCGACGCCCATGGCGCGCGCCAGGTCCCCGTTGCCATCGGACAGGAGCAGCACCCCCCGACGCCGAGGCTCTCCTTCCACGCGCGCATCACGAAGGCGTCGTTGACGGAGACGCAGGCCACGGCGTCCACCCCCTTGGCGCGGAGCTCCCCGGCCTTGGCGACGAACCCCGGGAGGTGCTTCTGGGTGCAGGTGGGCGTGAACGCGCCGGGCACCGCGAAGAGCACCACCTTCTTCCCCGCCGTCAGGTCGCGCACCGTCACCGTCTTGAGCTCGCCGTCGGGGGAGTCGAAGTAGGAGAGCGTCGCGTCGGGGAGCCGGTCCCCGACCGCGATGGTCTTGGCCGCCGCGGCCACTGCGGCCCGGATTGGCGCCCAGGGGAACCCGCGGGCACGGAGGGGGCCCGCGGCGGCCAGGCGGCGAAGGGGAGTGAGGACGAGGGGCGCGAGAGGAGGACGCGCTTGCCGGCGGCGGCGGCCGTGGTGGATAGCGCGGTGAGGGTGGAGGTGGCCATGGAGGCGGCGATGTGGTCGAGCGGACGGCGGCAGGGGAGGGTAGAGCCGCGCGAGGAGCCTACGCGTGCCCTGAAGAGGAAAGAAACCGGGGACACGGGGCGTGATTAGCGGGAGGGATTGAGAGCGGGTACGTGAAAATCTGCTGGTGAAAAAAGTTTGGCTAAAATGTGGAGAGCTATTTTAGAAACAGTGTTTTTTGATACATGTTATCAAGTTTTTGAAATATCTGGGCTGTGCGGTGGACCCTCTGTGAGAGGTACAGGTAATTAAGTTGGGTAAAAAAAGTTCAATTGTCCACGTAGGATCACAATCACGAACATAGCAGGGGTGCAGAATGATCTTGTCCTCCTATTCGTTGGAAATAAAAATAGCCGGCCTGTCCACGTAGTATTACCGCGTTAGAGACGAACGGAGCAGGAAGGAGAGGAGGCTAGGAACCGCGACGGAAAAACCCAAAACGGATCCAACGCGGTTTGGTCCTTTGAGCCGAGATGGACGAACCTATAATTGCTACCCCTTTGATAATGTCCGATCGGCGTCCGTTACTGCCTGCGCTCGCAGCATCATCGAGGAACAAGAAGAGATCCCGATCGATGCGTTCATTACTAGAGGAACAAATGACACAAGGTCCTGACTGGTAACTTGTCACTAGAGGTGCTAGCTTCTGAACGAGCTAGGCAAATTATAACCGCAGGTAACAAGCAGAGAGAACAGAACAGATGATCGATTTGTACTGCATCTGCATGCCACATCCGCCGGGCTTTGGCTAGAAGGTAACCCAACCCAGTGACCCACACACACTACTGGCGAGGCCCGAACTGAACCAGATCCGTCCGTGTCCGTCAGACCGTCACGTCTCACGTCCCCTGCCCGGTCGGTGGTAGATAAGCGCCGGGCAAGAACGGGAGCTCCTCCTCCCCCTCCCACTTCGGGGGTGTTTAGTTCACCCCTTCTTCTTTCATTTTGCAAAACACACGTTTCCCAATGCATTTGTTCTCTCTGTGCACGTGGCCCGATGTATGCTCATTTTGTGTGCACGCGGCCCGATGTATACTCATTTTGCAAAATGGGTGGAACTAAACACCCCCTTCAGCCATTGTACGCGCGCCACTCTGAACTTCTGCTACAAGCCAGTAGCTCTACCTCCGCGCTGAGCTATCTTTCCCATCACCTCTCCTCTCCGGCAGCGCGCGGCGACCAACCTCGGAGGCGATCGATGGCCACCGCCGCGAGGAAGGCGAAGGCCGCCGCCGCGCGCAAGAAGGCCGCGACCACGTCGGCGGCGGCGCTGCGGTTCGTGCCGAAGCGCGGGCAGGTGCTGAAGAGGGTGCTGGCGAGCCTCTTCGCGTGGCTGCCGCGCCGGAGGCTGCTGTTCCGGAGGAACCGCGCCCCCCGCGGGCGGCGCGGGAACCGCGTGCCGGCGGGCGGCGGCCACGTCGAGCCGGAGCCCGACGTCGCCAACAACTCGCTCGCGCGCGCACGCCCGCCGCTGCTGATCATCGTTACTCGTCCCAGATCGACGCCACTCGCCACTTACTTCACTAATTGAAGGTATCGATCGCTGCCGGTGCCAGTTTCCTGGCTGTTTCTGCATGCCTTCTCCTGCCTGCCGGTTCTTTCTCTCCAGCCTTTCGCTTTTGCTTCAACCTTGACTCGTGCGTGACCTCTTCTTTCATTCTCAGGTCAATTCACCAATTATCTAAAAAAGCAAAGCAATAATCAAGGTCGTCAAGCTAAGGACACGGCCACGCCGTGGGTGGTGTACGTGACGGAGGAGTCGCGTCAACGTGTCAATAACCCGTGGATGGGCGGGTTGGTGATCGCCGTCGACCGTCGCTAGCTGCCTGCTGCTTCTCTCCTGTGTGCTATTCAGATCAGCTTTATTGTTTCATTTTTTCATTGTGTGATTGCAACAATCACTGGACCGTGCTCCGATCCGTAGATGGGTCGAATAGTCCGGTCAAAGTCGTTGTCGTCGTTATTATGTTGTCGTACAAAAAAATAGTCCATGTACGTCGGGCTCCTGTTACTTGCAAAGCTTAATATGCTCGGTAAGAGTGAGGGGGTGTTTAGTTCACCCCCTCACCAACCCATTTTGCAAAATACGCGCTTCCTAATGTATTTTTTCTCTCTGTGCACACGGCCCAATGCGAGTCCATTTTGCAAAATGCAAGGAACTAAACACCCCCTGAATACGATCTAGTACAATGAAGGTGTCAAACTGTTAGTGTATTCAGTCAGTAAACGTTAACTATCAAAAAGGAGTATGCAACTGTTGACAACCAAAATTGGCACGAAGACCAGGAGGATTGCAAAGAGGAAGATGGCGCAAGAGCGAGACAAAAGACGATGCAAGAGCAAGACAGAAGACGGCGCGAGGTGCTGGACACGCACCGGTCAGACCGGTCACCTGAGTTGTAATCCGACTAGGACTCTAAAAATTGGATTCCGAGATTGTAACGAGTTGTAACTTGGTTTTCTTGCGGGACAAGACCTACCCTCCCTATAAATATAAGGGGATTCGGCCGATTGAACACACAACAATCGGATCTATCCAATTTACTACTTTTATCCTTTACTTTTTGCATCTCCAAACCCTGGCTTTTCCAACCCTACTTGCTATTCTTCCTGCGTCTCCGCGACGTTTGAAGGCGTCCTAGGTGGCCTGCCGACCCCAGGGCACCCCTGACGACGTTCTCCCTGACGGATCCTTCCGGGAGGCGTTTTTAGGGTTTTACCCCGTAGCTCGCCGCCGTAACCGGTCTGACCGGTGTAGGTGACCGGTCTGACCGGTCAGCGCGAAGGTAGCTGCGATCTGGTCCTTTTCGACCCGCGCGAACTAGCGCATTCGTGTGTTGACCGATTTCTGCGTCAACATACTTTTGGCGACTCCGCTGGGGAATTGGAGATCTGGTTTTTGCAACCGTTCTATCTAATTCAATCTAGATGGGTGCCCATACTGAGTTGGATCTTGAGAACATCGTCACGGTAAAGGACGATGAACTCTCTGCCGAAGATCGTCAAGGACTTGAAGAGTACATGAAGAAGAAGGCAGAAGAAGATCGGTTCTACTACCTCTCGCACTTCAAGAAGGACCGCAAGGGCGTGGTCTCCAAGTTCAAGGAGGTAGACGCAACTGCTACATCTTCATCACCAATCCCCCAGGTACAAGATGATGAAAACTCTCATGAAGCTTTTCTTAAGTACATGGAGGATATGATGGTTGCGAATAATGTTAAATTAGTTAACTGGATGATGAACAAAAAATTAGAATCGGAAGGCAAACAACCCATGGTTGAACAACCTGCCGCCGATCCCAATCTTTTGATTCCTAAAGTTCCAATTGAGCCTGATTTTAAAGCACCGGCAACAAAACCTGTTGAACAACCTATGTTTGGTATGCCGTTGAATTATTTTGAAGGCCAATCTGTTACCCCATCCAATCCAATGGTTTCTAGGCCTACTGCACCTCAACCGTTTGTGACTTTTCCTAATTCGGTTAATCAAGGCCGAATTAGTAATGAAGTTGCAAATTTTGCCCCACAAAATCCAAATTATGGATATCCTGTATCCCCAGCAGTACAACAACTATTTGCACAAGGTCCTGTACCTTACGAGCTCTTCGGGAGGTACGGCCAACAAATGCAAGGGATGATGTCGGCCAACCAGCCTGGCCAGCATCAACCGGTCAGACCGGTCGCCGTGACCGGTCAGACCGGCCCTGGAAGGTCGGGTGCAGCTAGCTAGTTGGCGCTGCCTCAACCGGTTAGACCGGTCACCGGAACCGGTCAGACCGGTCCTGGTGGTTCAGAAACGGGGAATTTACCTTCTACTCCTGTACAAAACACCCAACAGCCAAATTTTCAGGATAATTCACTAGAGTATTTAGATAAAATATTTTCTAAATACAAACTTGATTTGGCTACTACTCTTAAGGAGAATTTGGGAGTAGATGTAAGGGATAAGGCTAGGTTGTACCAAAAGCCTTATGTTCCTCGCTTTGATTTAGTTCCTTTCCCTGCTGGATTTAGACTTCCTGATTTTGTTAAGTTTAATGGGGAGGATACTAAAAGCACTTTTGAGCATATTAGTCAATACATGGCACAACTAGGCGATTCTGGCTCTAGTGAGGCTTTAAAAGTGCGCTTATTTTCTTTGTCTCTAACTGGTACAGCTTTCTCATGGTTTGCATCATTAGCTCCTCATTCTATTACTTCATGGGAACAGTTAGAGCAGAAATTTTATGATCATTTCTTTTCTGGCAGTAACGAGCTTAAATTGTCACATCTCACATCGGTTAGGCAATCATGGGATGAAACTGTTAATGATTATATTAAACATTTCCGTGATACTAAAAACCGTTGCTTTGGTGTTACTATTGCCGAAAAGGATCTTGCTGATTTGGCTTTCAATGGTTTGCGCTCTCACATTAAAGATAAACTAGAGAATTCTGAATTCTATAGCGTAAATCAATTGCATCAAAGAGCTTTGGCTGCTGAAAGCCGAAGCAAAGATCTAAAAGAAAGTCATAGGACTCATCGGGCTAGTGTGCATAATGTAGAATGTGATTCTTGTAGCTCCGATGATGAATCTCATGAGGTGTTGGCTGCTGAATTTGTATGGCCAGCATCTAATAAAGCTTTTACTTGCACATCTCAAAAGCCGACTCATAGGAATCGGCAGGAGGAGATGAAATTTACTTTTGATGTATCCAAGTGTGATAAGATTTTTGATGAATTACATAAGAATGGATATATCAAATGTTCTTTTGCTATTCCATCACCTGAGGAGTTAAAACGGCGTGCTTATTGCAAATTTCATAACTCATTTTCTCATGCGACTAATGATTGTAATTTCTTTCGTCGACAGATTCAATCGGCTCTAAATGATGGACGGTTGAGTTTGAGTGAGATGCAAGTGGACAAGCGCCCGTTTCCAGTCAACAACATGATGGTCAATACTATGGATCTTCAGGAAGCCAATATGTTGGTTCGGCTCGACAATGCCGATACGACAGGAGGCAAGAATGTTGTGATTGGTGAACCTAGGAAGGTGATGGAAACTGACAAAGTGCTTGGGAGAGAGATTGTGCTGAAGCAAGCTCCTGATGGAAAGAAGATCTTGACTATTACAGTGAAGAATTTTGAAATTAGGGGAGAATCAAGCTCTCAAGCGCGGGATCAAAGGCCGGTTGCTCCTGCTGCCCAGGGGGCACCGGTCAGACCGGTTGCCATGACCGGTCAGACCGGTCTGGCCCAGAGGCCGGTCCGAACCTTTGTGCCTAAGCGTCCTGAAGTGGGAACTTGGAAGACGAACTAGGACAAAGATCAGGGGAAAGCTTTTAAGCCGAAGGCAACCTTTGATCAAGTCATGGCGAAGCACATGCACAATGCGGCCGTTCAACAAGATCGGCCACCAAAAAAGAGACCAAGCTCACCACCAAAAAATTCTGGTATGATGAAGGCACCAAGAGGACAGTGGAATCAGGGTCCAAGCTCATCTAATGGTGCTGGTCCTTCCAGGCCATGGAGGCCGTTTCCACCTCCCCCTCCTCAACCTATTTGGAGGGATGGTATTATGTACGTGCCTTATTGTCCTGCACCAAATCAACCACGGCCTGGGGTTCCTGTTCATGCAAGGATGAATCCACTACAACCTAGGCCTGCAGGATTTCAACCAAGACCGGCGTTTGTGCCCCAGCAGCACGGACCGGTCAGACCGGTTCCGCCGACCGGTCAGACCGGTGCCCAATGGAGGCCGGCAGCTGTGCCACAGCAGCAGCCACCGGTCAGACCGAAACCGCCAACCGGTCAGACCGGTCACCAGAGGAAGCCGGGCAAGGAGCCGGCCAGACAGGAATATCGCCCCGTGCAGAAAAAGGAAGAGCCTGCTCCTGTAATTCTGTCGGTGTAAGAAATGACCAACTAGTAAATTTAGTGGATTGCGCGTTTAGGCTCGGATGGTTCGCGAGAGGACACAAGGAATTATACTGGTTCAGGCACTAACGCCCTACGTCCAGTGTCGATCTGCTCGTGTTACTCGCGTTGCTCGTAGTAGGGGTTACAAGCCGTCGAGAGAGAGGAGAAGCCTCAAGTCTCTGTGAGCGTCTAAGTGTGAGTGAGTGTGTGATTCGTTGTCCCCCCCTGGGGCTTTGTTTTTCTTTTTATACCTCTCAGGGGAGAGCTGTACAAGGCGTGTTTAACAAAATGATGGATAATAAGAAGCTTGCTGGAGAAGCCTCGCCGCGGGATACTGTGAGCGCTGTTGGAGTAGGTCCTAATCCAGAGCTTGTTAGGGTCGTGCACGTTGCTCTGCGGCGCACGCGGGGCGGCTGGAACAGTTATCTCCTTCTGCCACGGCGGGCGGCGCGGCGTGGCCCGTTAATGCTAGTAGGCGGCGCGGTAGATATGCGGCGCGTCCTCCCGGTCCCCTACCGTTCCGGGTCCCCCTTGTTGACCCTATGACACCTGGCCCTGGTAGGGTCGGCCAGGGCGGAGCCGGGTCGGCCGGGACGGAGCCGGGTCGGTCAAGGCGGAGATGGGTCGGCCGAGGCGGAGCCAGGTCGGCCGAGGCGGAGATGGGTCGGCCGAGGCGGAGCCAGGTCGGCCGAGGCGGAGAGGTCGGCCGAGGCGGAGCCAAATAGGCCCTCCCCCTATCGGATGTCCTCCTTGTTTATGGGCTTGATTATGCTCGTCTCCTTCCCTAAACAGCGAGGTCCCACTCGTCGGTGAGAGGGTCGGATATTGATATCCGACAGTAGCCCCCGAGCCTGCTCGGAGGACAGGTGGTTCTCCGTGCTGGCTCCCTCTTGATGCTCGCTCGGATGTCACTCGGGGGTGCGCGCGAGCGCACCCACCGGGTGTAGCCCCCGAGCCTGTAGGTGAACGGTTGGTTCGCCTATAGGCTGAAGTAAAATTTGTCTTTTTTCCACTGGGGCGCGCGAGCGCACCCGGTGGGTGTAGCCCCCGAGCCTGTAGGGGAACGGGTGGTTCGCCTATAGGCTGAGTTTTCAAGTCGCCCGAAGGCTTTCTGTCACTTCCGCTCAGTCCCTGCAGGACGACGCCGCGTTTGTCCAATGGACCAGAACATGATCTGCTTTTTTCAGGGGCACTGTCTCCCTCGATTTGGGAGCACGCGCTTCCGCTGCGTCGGGCAGTGCTTCCGTCACGCCTGCTCTGCCTCCCTTTTGAGCCGTCATGTCGTCCTTTTTGAGCTCACTATTCGCTTGTGAGGCTCTGGCGTCCTACAGGAAGGGCCGCGTGGCGCGTCCCCTCGCCCTATCGAAGGGTCGGTTCGGGCATTTCCGTGCTATAAATAGGGTCCTCCGGCCCTTCTTCTTGGGGCACCCGGCCATCTTGCTTCCTCTCTCTCTTGTTAGCATGAGATCCCCGTCATGGGAACCACCTCGGGGGCGTCCCCCTGGCCCGGGGGGCGAGAGAATAGCCTGTTGATGCCACGAGAATGACTGCGACCTCAGGGGGATTCGGCGTGGAGGGGCGCCGCTCGGTGTCGCAAGCGAAGGGCGGTTCCACCCTTGGCAGCTCCCCCCGTCCGCCCGCCCTGCCTCGGCGGCGGTGGGCTGGGCTCGAGGGGGAGTGCGTCGGTGGAACTGTCGCCGTCTCCTCCACTTGGCCCGGCGCTTGGCCTCGATCATGCCTCGCCAGGGCAGTTGCAGGAGTCGTATACAGCCACCGGCGCGCTCCTACTCCTTTCTTGGGCGCCGATGTGATGCCGTCGCCGGTATCGGTCGGTCCCGAGGTGGTGGAGGAAGTCTGTGGTGATTCTTCGCCGTCGCGCCGCCACAGCGCGAACCTCTGCCGAGCTCCCCCCATGGTGTCGGCGGGCGAGGGGATGCTACAAGAAGGACTGCGACGTTCAGCAGTTCGGCCCTTCTCGTGGCACCGAAGCCCCCGCGCCTTTCGCCGCCCGACCTCGCCGCCGAGGGTGGCGAAATCCGTTTGTACCATCCCACGGTCCTTGGCCGAGTGTACTTTTTACCCTTATTCATGAACAAAGGAGTTTGGTTGGTTCTGGACCCTTTCTGCGACCGCGCGGTCGGCCTCTTTTTGCGATTCCAGCTTCCCTATGTCTCCCCGACCGTGGCCGGGAGGGAGGCCGTTTCGTCTTTTCATCGTTTTCCCCTCACGCAATCCCTCCGCGGGACGGAAGGTTAGGGCACGCCTCGTGTTTTGCCACTTAGGCCGAAACACGGCTCCCGGTGAGCTACTAACGGGCTAGATCGAGCGAGGCCTCGGTCCTCCTCCGAGAGAGGACCGTCGGATCAACTGGTGACCAACCTCGGAAAGTCCCCAGAGCTCCCGACCCCCTTAGTTCCCGTGACCGTCCGACCGACCACAGGGGCTCGTTGCCTCTCTTCGGGGAGATACATGGGGTCAGGAGTTCTTAGGCTCGAACGCAGGTCGGGGCGTCCTCGGCACTCGTGTGCCGAGGCTATGGCCTCTAGTGGGCCCGCCCGTTTCTGCCCCTTCGCTCGGACGCTTCAGAGCGGCCGTCGGACCCTAGGGCCGGCCTTCGAACTCTTGGGCTGTTTTTCTCGATTCCGCGCCGTGTCTTCCCGGCCCAAGAACGGCCCAATTTGTTTTATTTTCCTTGAAAAACAAATGCGCAAAAAAAGGAAAACAGGAGCGTATGTGGATAAATAAAAGGTAAGGCGGGGTATGGAATGCGAAGGGTTTAGAGAGAGAGAGAGGGCCCGGGCGCGAGTCCCGGGACGTGGGAGACGTGGGCGATCGGGGGCGCGCGTCGTGGGCCGTGTGGGCCCCATGAGCCGTGGCGCAGGTGGGTGACCCGAGGCGTCCCGCCTGCTCCCTCACCTACCTATTTAAGGCGGACAGGAGGGAGGGCCGGACCTTCTTCCTCCTTCGCCTGTCCTGCCCCTTGGACCGCCGCCGCTGCCTGCAAAAGAGCTCGTACCTTTCTCCCCCTTGTCCATCGCCTTCCTCGCTTTCCCGCCATGGCTTGGTCTCGTTCCTCCGTCACCGAAGGCGAGCTTGAGCGCTTGGTGGGGCGCGGGCTCCTGTGCCCGCGGACCGACCTCGTGGAGTGGATGGCACCCGGCAACGAGGAAGTCCCCGCCCCGTCCGACGGGTACGTGGTGTCCTTCGTCCCCTTCCATGAGCGGGGCTTGGGGCTTCCTCCTCACTTCTTTCTCCGCGGCCTCCTCCACTATTACGGGATTGAGCTTCAACATCTCAATCCCAACGGGCTGCTTCATGTGGCGGTGTTCGTCGCCCTGTGCGAGGGGTTTCTCGGAATCGAGCCCCACTTCGACCTCTGGAGGTCTTACTTCCATGTCGATGAGGTGAAGAAGGACGGGCGGCCGAGGCCACACGGCTGCGCCGGGGTCAGACTACGTTCAGGCCAGGGCGAGAACTACCTCCAGCTCCCATGGATCACCACCAACAAGGGGTGGCACCCCCGGTGGTTTTATCTGCGGAGTGACCCGGGCGCTCCCTTCCCGGCCTTCACAGGGAGGCTCATCGAGGGGCGGACAGACTGCTGGCATTGGGGCCCGCTCAAGACGGACCGGCCACACATGACCGGACTTCGCGCCGCGGTCGTTCGCCTTCGCGAGCTGGGAGTCACCGGCCCTGGGATCATCGCGGCGTACCACTCACGTCGCGTCCTCCCTCTGATGGCTCGCCGGCTGCGATTGGATCAGATGACCCTGGCGGCGGACTGGACCGGGTCGGTGATGGCGGTCGGGGCCCTCTCAGATGAGGAGGTGAGCGCCCGCCTTCGCGAAGCGGTGCAGAGCGGGTCCGCGGCGTATCCGATGCCGGATCACACCGACATGCTCCCCGTGGGCGAGTCCCTTATCCCGGTAAGTCGCTGGAAGTTTTATCTTTTGTCTTTGTTGCTCATTTTTGAACCCGGCGAGTCACTCGGGTTTCTTCTTCTTCAGCGCCCCCTGGTCCATAAGCCTTCTCGGCCCCCGCTCCCTGAGGACGCGGCCGTTCGGGCCGCGAACCGCGCGCGAGCAGAGGCCGCCCGTCTGAAGAAGGCGGAGGCCGAGGCGAAGAAGGAGAAGAAGCGGCTGGCCCGCGAGAAGGCCGAGGCGGAGTACCGCGAGCGACGTCTGCGCGCCCGACAAGATGGGCTGTGGAGAGAGGATCAGGGCCCCTTCGAGGGGGGCTTTGATTTCGCTTCGGAGTCCTCCACCGGATCCGGGTGGAGTTCCCCGATCTCCCGGTGCGAGTCCCCGGTCGATCGGGACGCGCCGGAGGTTACGGGGCCGCCGAGCGGCCGTCGTGCCTCGCCCGCGCAGTCGCCGACCCGGCTGACGCGTGAGGTTTCTCGCGGCGCGAGCTCGCTGGCTCGGGGGCGGGCTTCGTCAAGGGGCGATTCGGGCAAGCGGGCGCGAGCGGAGGGATCAGGGTCGGGGGTGGCTCCCCCAGCCAAGCGGCCGTCCCGAGGCTTTCCCGTGTCGGACCAGTAAGTCTCTCCCCCTTCTGTCGTTCGTCCTTCTTGCCTCCGTCGAGGCACGTCTGTGAGGTCTCCTTTTGTTTGCAGGAGGGGAAGTCAGGCGGCTCCTTTGGGACTGGCGCCGATCAAGAGGCTGGCGCGCCAGATTTCTGAGGTGGCGACGAGCCGAGGGATCAACCTGGGCGACCCCCTGGTGGAGAGGGTGCTCGACCCGCTCCTTCCCCAGCAGCAGCTCGCCGCGGTGTCGGGCGCCGAGTCCGCGCACTCGGCCGAGGCGATTCCGGAGGCCCTCGCCGGGCTGTATTGTCCGCCCGCGGGTGATTCGGCCGGAGCGGAAGACGTGGTGCCGCCTGAGCCGGCTGCACCGGACAGGGATGTGCCCGGGGAGGAGGAGTTGGTGCCCTCCGGTCCCGGTCGTGATCAGGAGGATCCCATCCCCTCGGCCCAAGCGGTCGGGCTTTTGTCCGAGGAGGGGACGGGCGAAGGAGATGAAGTCCCGAGGGACCCGACGCCGGTCGCGTCCCCGACTACTGCCGACCGCGAGGAGGGGGAGGTCATCCCCGAGCCAGACGCCACCGCCGCCCTGGCCGACCCGTTGCCTGGTTCGGGCCGGATGATGACGCCTCCTCCTTCCTCAGCGGAAATGGAGGACGCCGTGGGGTCGAGCTCGGGTCAGGGGGCCCGTTCTGCCGCTGATGCCCCGGAGGGCCGCGAGATCGTCCGGCAAGGGGGTGACCCCTTGGAGTTCGGGGGCCCCCGTGTCGCCTGGACCGACCGCGCCTCGGGCGATGTCGTCTTCTCCCTGGACGACGCCGAGGAGAAGAACGAGGCCTCCCGGATTCGTGCCGGGGTCGGGCTGGCGGTTCGGTCGCTCAACTCCGCCCTGGAAGCCATCCGCGACGTCGCCATCCCTTGCGGGGAGGTAATCTTTCCTTCATCTGTTTTCTCTTTCTTCTTTTCCCGAGTTGATTTTGACTCCGTTCATTTTTGGCAGTCTCTGATGGCCCGCAGCCGGGACAAGTCTCTTTTCCTACACCGGGAGAAGGACTCGTGGGGCCGTCTGTCCTCGATCACCGCCGAGCGCGACGCCCTGAGGGAGCAGCTGGCGGCCGCCCGCCGAGAGGTTGCCGCCGCCCGCGCGGATGCGCGGGGTGAGCTCGAAGGGCAGCTGGCGGCGGCCAACCGGGAGATAGAGTCCCTGCGGGGGCGGGTCAAGGAGGCGTGCGAGCACGCCGACGAAGCCGACAAGCTCAAGAGCGACGTCCTGATCTCCTGGGAGAGGGACTCAGCGGCTCGGGAGCAAGTCAGGCTGGGCCTGGTCCGCGAGACGGAGCGCCTGCGGGCCGACCGGGACCGCGTCGCCGCTTTTCTTGAGGGGACCCGGACTCAGCTGGCCCAGGTGGTGGCGGAGCGAGACGAGGCCAGGGGGCTCATCGAGGTGCAGACCCGCGACCTTGAGGCTGCGGGCCGAGCCCTTGAGGTTGAGCGGGGCGCCCGCCAGGAGGCCGAGGCGCAGCGCGCCTCCCTGGGCGAAGCGGTGGCGGCGGATCGCGCGACGATCGAGCGCCTGGAGAACGAGGCGCGGAACCTTGAGGAGCTGCTGCTGCACGAGGGGGAGGATCATGACGCTCTCCGCACGGTGGTCGGCGCTGTGCTCGACGATCTTAGAGTACGGTCGGAGCGAGGGTCGAGCTCGCTGCTTGCCGAGGTCGAGCGCATCCCAGCTCGGGCTCGGGCCATGGCGAGCGACGGGCTCTTCATCGGGGTGCGCCGGGCCTTCACCGTCACTCGCTCCCACTACTCCGAGATCCGCCTGAAGTACCTCGCCAAAGGGTTCGCTCCTGGAACGACGGAGGCGGAGGTGGTCGCGCTTGAAGAGGAGGTGTCGTCGCTGGCGTCTGTCCTCGCCGCCAAGACTGCAGAAGAAGAGGGGCCGTGGGCGCCCTGATTAGTTTTTCTTTTTCTTTTGGTTTTTAGATGGTTAAACTCATTTCTGTAATGAACTTAAGCGTCTGCGTCGTTAACACTCGGCCTTTCGCGTTTCCTTGGCTAAGCCGTCAGGGCATGCTTAGACTAAAGCGAGCCACGCAGTTCACCAGTGAGCCGTTTGAACCGTTGCCACTGGGGCCTTTGTTCTTTCGGCATTCTGACCGGCAAGCGCGTGTCACTTTGTTATCCAGCACCCTTTTCCCTTAGTCTTAGATACGTGAATCCGCCGAGGGTCAAGGACTCGGGGGACGTAGGTTAGCCCCCGAGTGACGTCCGACCCTTGGCCAGCGGACAAGGGTCGGGCGTCGCTTTTTGAAACGAAAGGGATGCGTTTAAACGAAAATAGGGAGGTAGCCTGGAGCAATTAGGGATAGAAACGACGTAGCTGTTCGATGTTCCAGGCGTTGGTGTATTCCTCTCCTTCCGCGTTCTTCAGCTTGTACGAACCGGGTCGGAGGACTTGGGAGACGATGAACGGGCCCTCCCAAGGTGACGAGAGCTTGTGTTTACCTTTGTTGCTTTGAACGAGGCGCAGCACCAAATCGCCGACCTGGAAAGCTCGGCCCCTAATGCGTCGAGCGTGGTAGCGCCGTAGGGATTGCTGGTACTTTGCCGAGTGGGCCAAAGCGACTTCCCTGGCCTCTTCTAGCTGGTCGGTCGCGTGCTCAAGGGAGGTCCGGTTGCCCTCGTCGTCGTAGGCGCGGACACGCGGGGACCCGTAGTCGAGGTCGGTCGGGAGTACGGGTACACCATGAAGAACGGGGTGAAACCCGTTGCGCGACTCGCTGTCGTGCGCAGGCTCCAGACCACTGCCGGGAGCTCTTCGACCCAACGTCCTCCGAACTTTTTCAAGCGCTCGAATATCCGGTGTTTGAGTCCTCGCCGGATCATCCCGTTCGCGCGCTCTACTTGCCCGTTTGTGCGAGGATGCGCAACGGCAGCCCAATCGACTCGTATGTGGTACTCATCACAGAATCGCATGAATTTCTTCCCGGTGAACTGGGTTCCGTTGTCCGTGATGATCGAATTGGGGACGCCGAAGCGATGGACGATGTCGAGGAAGAATTTGACGGCTTCTTCCGATCGGATTGTCGCGATTAGTCGGACCTCTATCCACTTGGTGAACTTGTCGACGGCAACAAGCAAGTGGTCGAAGCCCCCGGGCGCCTTCTTGAGGGGCCCGACCATGTCCAATCCCCAAACCGCAAACGGCCAGGTGATGGGGATCGTCTGTAGGGCCTGTGCAGGGAGGTGCGTTTGCCTTGCAAAGAATTGACACCCTTCGCAGGTGCGCACGATCCTAGCGGCGTCCCTCACCGCCATCGGCCAGTAGAACCCCTGCCGGAACGCGTTTCCGACAAGGCTGCGAGGTGCGGCGTGGTGGCCGCACACGCCCTCATGGATGTCCCTCAACAGCTCCTCACCCTGGTCAGAGGGGATGCACCATTGTAGGATTCCTGTGGGGCTGCGTCGGTACAGCTCGCCCTCTATGATTGCGTAAAACTTGGCGCGCCGAGCGACACGGCGGGCCTCCGTCTTACTCGTCGGGAGTTGTTCCCGTAGCAAGTAGTCGAGGAATGGTTGCCGCCAATCCGGGGTGCTGCGCTCCGGTCCCTGGTCCTCGGCCAGTGTTGCAACGGCAAGGGCGAATAGGTCGGAT
Source organism: Alloteropsis semialata (assembly GCA_004135705.1). Classification (NCBI taxonomy): domain Eukaryota; kingdom Viridiplantae; phylum Streptophyta; class Magnoliopsida; order Poales; family Poaceae; genus Alloteropsis; species Alloteropsis semialata. The sequence continues at coordinate 57,889,274 of CM014273.1, forward strand.
AGAGCTTGGTCGGTCGGCTCGGCGCTGACCCCCGACCCCTCCGCGGCCTCGACCCCGTTCTCGCCAGCCCCCGAGTCCGGAGCGCCCCGCTCCGCGGAGCCTCGGTCGCGCGATTCAGTTTGCGCTGCGCAGGGGAGCTTTATTGAAGGGCTTTGCTGGTCGCTGGCGAAGATTCCGGTCGGGACGGGCTCCCGTCCGGAGGCTTTCTTAGCCAGAGCGTCGGCGGCCTCGTTGAACCGCCTTTTGATGTGTCGGAGCTCGAGGCCATCGAATTTGTCCTCGAGCTTTCGCACTTCCTGGCAGTACGCGGCCATGGTCTCGCTTTTGCGGCTTGACTCTTTCATGACCTGATTAACCACGAGTTGTGAATCACCTCGAATCTCGAGGCGTCGAATCCCTAACTCGATGGCTATCTTCAGGCCGTTGATCAAGGCCTCGTACTCGGCTGCGTTGTTGGAAGCAGGGAAGTGTAGTCAGATCACGTATTTCATCCGCACCCCAAGGGGCGAAACGAAAACTAAACCGACCCCTGCTCCCGTCCGAGTCAACGAGCCGTCGAAGTACATCACCCAATACTCCTGATCGACAGGGGCCGTGGGTAGCTGGACCTCGGTCCATTCCGCAACAAAGTCGGCGAGGGCCTGGGACTTAATGGCCGTCCGCGGAGCATAGGTGATGCCCTGGCCCATCAGTTCCATAGCCCATTTCGAGATCCGACCTGTCGAGTCAGGATTGTTTATAACCTCATCGAGGGGAAAAGAGCTCACCACTGTGACCGGATGCGAGTCGAAGTAGTGGCGGAGCTTCCTTTTGGAGATGAGGATGGCGTACAGCAGCTTCTGGATCTGTGGATACCTCGTCTTGGTGTCTCCAAGCACCTCGCTTACGAAATACACCGGGCGCTGCACCTTGAGGGCATGCCCCTCTTCTTCGCGCTCTACCACCAACGCCGCGCTCACCACCTGTGTAGTTGCCGCGATGTAGAGGAGGAGAGGCTCGCCGGTGTTCGGCGGGACCAGGATCGGCGGATTCGTCAGGACCGCCTTGATGTGGCTCAGTGCTGCCTCGGCTTCGTCTGTCCAAACGAACCGCTCGGATTTCTTCAAGAGACGGTACAAAGGGAGGACCTTTTCGCCAAGGCGCGATATGAACCGGCTTAATGCGGCCAGGCACCCCGTGACCCGTTGAACCCCTTTTAGGTTCTGAATTGGGCCCATCCTGGTTATGGCGTTGATCTTCTCGGGGTTGGTCTCTATCCCTCGGCGGGATACGATGAAGCCTAGAAGCATTCCCCTGGGTACCCCGAAAACGCATTTTTCGGGGTTGAGCTTAACGTCGTTCGCCCTGAGTTTGGCAAACGTTTTTCCCAAGTCGGCCACGAGCTGGTCGGCATGTTTGGACTTGACAACGATGTCGTCCATGTACGCCTCAACGGTCGGTCCGATGAGTTCGTCAAAACACCTAAGCATACACCGTTGGTAGGTGGCGCCGGCGTTTTTGAGCCCGAACGGCATTGTCACATAACAATACGATCCGAATGGGGTGATGAAGGAAGTCGCGAGCTGGTCGGACTCCTTCATCGCTATTTGGTGGTATCCTGAATACGCGTCAAGGAAGCATAGGGTTTCGCACCCCGAGGTCGAGTCGACTATCTGGTCTATGCGCGGCAAAGGGAAGGAATCCTTTGGGCACGCTTTGTTAAGAGCAATATAATCAACACACATTCTCCATTTCCCATTCTTTTTTCGTACAAGGACGGGATTGGCTAACCACTCGGGGTGATACACTTCCTTGATGAAGCCGGCCACCAGAAGCTTCGCGATCTCCTCACCGATTGCCTTGCGCTTCTCGTCGTCGAAGCGCCGGAGGCGTTGCTTCACGGGTCGGGACCCGGGCCGGATGTCCAAGGAATGCTCGGCGACCTCTCTCGGAATGCCCGGCATGTCCGAGGGCTTCCACGCGAACACCTCGGCGTTCGCGCGGAGGAAGTCGACGAGCGCGCCTTCCTATTTGGGAGACAGCTTGGTTCCGATCCGCGCCACCTTTGTGCTCGGGTGGCCGGGGTTCAGCTCGATCTCCTTGGTGCCTTCGAGCGGGTCGAATGACGTCAAGCCGCGAGTGAAGTCGGGCGCCTCTTCGACGAGGCGCGCCTTAATCGGGGCGAGCTCCTCGGTCGACGCGATGATGGTCGATGCCAGCTCGCAGCTCTCCACCTCACACTGGTGAGCCCGCTGGAACGACGCTCCCACCGTGATCACCCCCCTCGGCCCAGGCATCTTGAGCTTGAGGTAGGTGTAGTTGGGGATGGCCATGAACTTCGCGTAGCACGGGCGGCCCAAGATAGCGTGGTAGGATCCATGGAACCCCACCACCTCGAACGTGAGGGTCTCCGTCTGGAAGTTGGTCGGAGACCCAAACGTAACAGGGAGGTCAATCTGACCGAGGGGAACGGCTTGCTTACCAGGGACCACCCCGTGGAAAGGCGCCCCGGTTGGACGAATGCGTCCTCAGTCAATCCCCATGGCGTCCAGCGTGTCGGCGTAGAGGATGTTAAGCCTGCTGCCTCCGTCCATCAGCACCTTGGTGAGGCGCTTGCGTCCGATGAACGGGTCGACCACTAAGGGGTACTTACCCGGCCTCGGGACGAATTGCGGATGGTCGGCCCGGTCGAAGGTGATGGACGCCTCGGACCACTTGAGGAAGGTCGGAGTGGCCGGCTCGGCGGCGTACACCTCTCGGCGTTCCACCTTGGCCCGTCCCTTGCTCACCGATGCCTCCATCCCGCCGAAGATCATCAGACACCCGTCCGGCTCCGGATAAGGGTCGGCGTCCGCGTTCTCACCCACCTCCATCTCCTTAGGGGCCTGGTCGGGCCTTCTCGATCGAGGCGCCGGTTTCCGGGGACCCCCAGCCATGAATTTCTTCATGAGGGAGCAGTCCTTGTACAGGTGCTTGACGGGGTACTCGTGGTTCGGGCACGGCCCGTTCCACTTCTTCTCGAAGTGGTCGGGGACCTCTCCAGTCGGAGGTTTGAAGGTCGGCTTCGGGTCGGCGGCGGCCACCATGGCAGCCTCGTCGTCGTGCCGTCTGCCCTTGCCTTTCTTCTTCTTCTTGGCGGGGGGCCCCGGTGGGCCGCCCTCCGCTTCCTCGGTCTGCTTACCCTTGGGGTCAGCGGACAGGTGGAAGATGGCCCCCACTGCCTCCTCGCCGGCTGCGTGACTCGTAGCAATGTCAAGCAGCTCCTTCGCGGTGCGAGGACTCTTTCGCCCGAGCTTGTGGACGAGGGACTTGCACGTCGTCCCTATGAGGAACGCCCCGATGACGTCGGCGTCAGCGAGGTTGGGGAGTTCGTTACACTGCCAGGAGAAGCGTCTGATGTACTCCCGGAGCGTCTCCCCCTGCTTCTGCCTGCAGCTCCTGAGGTCCCATGGGTTTCCAGGGCGATTGTAGGTCGCCTGGAAGTTTCCCACAAAGACTTCCCTCAGGTCGGACCAGCTCCCGATCTGCCCCGCGGGGACATGTTGGAGTCAAGCCCGCGCCGAGCCGGCTAGATGAAGGGGCAGATTGTGGATGATGAAGTCATCATCGTTGGCCCCCCCTGCAAGCGAGTCGGTAGTCCTCGAGCCAGAGCTCGGGATCGGTTTCCCTGTCGTACCTCGGGAAGTTCGACGGGGCTCTAATGTTGGCGGGGCGAGGAGCCGCTCGGATCCGCGAGCTGAAGGCCCGTGGCCCCGGCACGTCCGGGCTCGGCGCCCTCTCGTCCTCCTCGTCGTCGTCGTACCGGCCGCCACGACGAGGAGCGCGCCCGTGCCGTCGCTCGGGCTCGCCCTCGGGGAGTCGTCGCCGGCAGGCGTTCAGGATGCTTCGGGCATCCAGAATCGGGCCAACCCATTTTAGGATCGGAGCCGCGTCCCCAGCGGGACGGGGCTGGTGCACCGAGACCCCTTGTTGGGCGCGCCCGCCGTGCCCGCCGGAGGGCTGCCTCGAGGCCTCGCGGTGGCTCATCTGCGACGCCCGTTGTCGCGACTGCGAACTCTCGGCCTGCTGAGCCGCGGCCCACTCCAGAAGTTCGCCGAGCTTCCGCTGCGCCTTGCGGGCTTCCGGCGTCACCAGCGGAGGGAGCCCTCGCACGAGCATGGCCGGAGCGGCTATGTTTTGTCCGGCGCGGGCGAAATGCGGAGGTGGGGTGCCGTCATCGTCGATGATCTGGCGCTGCACGTCCCGCGCACGTCCCCGGGCCGGAGCCGCATTTCCGATCTGCAGAAGCTCGCGCTCGATGCGTTCCCGCTCCTGCTCGACTCGTGCACGCTCCTGCTCCAAAAGGCGGCGGGCCTCCTGGAGCTCCTCCCGGCGTTGCCGGGCGTTGTCGGCGTGAGAGTGTCGTGGCGAGGTGGCCGCACTTCGCGGGGCTGGCGGCCTCGGTGGCGCCGGGGCCTGGTTCGCAACCGGGGCGGCTATGGACGCGTTGTGAGCCGGGAGGCCGTCTCCCAGGGTCGCCGAGCCCGAGCCGCTCTCACTCGCCTCCCCCAACCGCCCCATCAGGGGTGTCTGCCATGAAGCACTCGCGGGACGGGTGGTGGCTTTCCCCGACGAGTTCGGTGTCCGACGTCTCCGAAACGGAGTCGTCCAGGAGGTCGAAGACCGACTCGGAGACGTGATCGATCATTCCGACGAACTCGCTGTTCGCCGGGTGTGGCTCAGAAGTCGTGTCACCAGTCGTGACACGACCTCAGCCGCGTTGCGTAAACCGTATGGGGTCGTATACGGCGGGATGGAATCCAGCATCTCCATGGAGAGCGGGACCCCTCCCACAAGCTGAGTAGCGACGTTCGCCAGGGCGAACCTGACACATCGCGTGTCCTCCTGCGCGGGCCGTGACCCCAGGAAAGTCTCGAGCTGCTTGAGCAGCAGGGCCTCATTGGCCTCCAGACAAGGGTCGATAGCCTCGTCGCCAGGGGCGTTGAGGTTGACATTCGCGAGAGCCTCGGTGGCGGTCGCGACGTCAGCGTCGGGGACGCTGACCGGGGGCACGAGATCGACTCTCGCCAGGTCCCCGTCGGCAGTGACGATGAAATCCAGACTTCCGAGACGCAGCTGCGTCCCGGGAGTCCAGCTCGAACCGTGGGTGGCCATCCGAAGCCTGGTGATCGCCGAAACGCGCAAAGGCCCCTACCTGGCGCGCCAACTGTCGGTGTAAGAAATGACCAACTAGTAAATTTAGTGGATTGCGCGTTTAGGCTCGGATGGTTCGCGAGAGGACACAAGGAATTATACTGGTTCAGGCACTAACGCCCTACGTCCAGTGTCGATCTGCTCGTGTTACTCGCGTTGCTCGTAGTAGGGGTTACAAGCCGTCGAGAGAGAGGAGAAGCCTCAAGTCTCTGTGAGCGTCTAAGTGTGAGTGAGTGTGTGATTCGTTGCCCCCCTGGGGCTTTGTTTTTCTTTTTATACCTCTCAGGGGAGAGCTGTACAAGGCGTGTTTACAAAATGATGGATAATAAGAAGCTTGCTGGAGAAGCCTCGCCGCGGGATACTGTGAGTGTTGTAGGAGTAGGTCCTAATCCCGAGCTCGTTAGGGTCGTGCACGTTGCTCTGCGACGCACGCGGGGTGGCTGGAACAGTTATCTCCTTCTGCCACGGCGGGCGGCGCGGCGTGGCCCGTTAATGCTAGTAGGCGGCGCGGTAGATATGCGGCGCGTCCTCCCGGTCCCCTACCGTTCCGGGTCCCCCTTGTTGACCCTATGACACCTGGCCCAGGTAGGGTCGGCCGGGGCGGAGCCAGGTCGGCCGGGGCGGAGCCAAGTCGGTCAAGGCGGAGATGGGTCGGCCGAGGCGGAGCCAGGTCGGCCGAGGCGGAGATGGGTCGGCCGAGGCGGAGCCAGGTCGGCCGAGGCGGAGAGGGGTCGGCCGAGGTGGAGTCAGGTCGGCCGAGGCGGAGTCAGGTCGGCCGAGGCGGAGCCAAATAGGCCCTCCCCCTATCGGATGTCCTCCTTGTTTATGGGCTTGATTATGCTCGTCTCCTTCCCTAAACAGCGAGGTCCCACTCGTCGGTGAGAGGGTCGGATATTGATATCCGACAAATTTCAAAGCCAATTGTGAAGAGTATGATTCAAATTGGCTCCATGGTAGTTGACACATCTATGGCAGATGGGCCCAATGTTATTGGCACATCGGCCGTGAAAAAGGTGAAGAAGGTGCCATTGCCTCAGTATACGCAGCCAAAGTGGTGTCCTCCTGGTTTGACTCATTCTCAGAAGAGGAGATTGCAGCGGTTGCGCACTCAGAAGCAAAGAGAAGAAGAATCGGCTAAGAAGAGGGAGGAGTGGTTCAATGAGGTTAAGCCGATGATTCCAGCAGCTGGTCAGAATTCCAAGGATGGTTCTGATGATCAAGATGTTCTGGCCAAGACACCAGAAAAGGCCGAGCCATCTGCAGCAGTTTCGGCTGACGTGGCCGAGACCGGTCAGACCGGTGTTCCTGACCGGTCAGACCGGTTGCCCGTCCCTGTTCCAGTTCTGGCAACTGGAACCGGTCAGACCGGTGTCACCCAGGGAGCGGTAGCCGATGCGTTTTCGTCTTCGGATAAAGTTTCGATTCCGCCCACTGCAATTACAGATACTCAGATGGGCAATGAGGACGAAGCTGTTGATTTTGAGCCTTCACTCAGCAGAACTGACATGGATATCAATGTCATCTACTTGAACGCCGACTATTGCTTTGTCGGAGATGATGAACGAGTGGCTGACTTTGCTCCCAAGAACGCTGTGTTTCAGAGACCCTTAGAATCGGATAATCATCTAAAAGCTCTTTATGTAAAAGGTCACATTAAAGGAAAGCCGATTTCTAGAATGCTTGTTGATGGTGGCGCTATTGTGAACCTTATGCCATACACTTTGTACAAGAAGTTGGGAGGTTTGGACAGCGAGCTCATCAAGACAAGCATGACGATCAGCGGCGTTGGAGGAGGAGAACCGATGAGTGCCAAGGGAGTTGCATCCTTGGAGCTTACCATTGGGAGCAAGACATTGGCAACTGCTTTCTTCGTCACGGAGGTGCAAGGTAACTTCAGTGTTATTTTGGGGCGCGATTGGATTCATGCGAATCAATGTGTGCCTTCTACCTTGCATCAATGCTTGATTCAGTGGGTTGGTGACGAAGTTGAGGTTGTTCATGCGGATACTTCGGCATGCGTTGCTATGGCCGATGCATCTATTTTGGGAACTCATGATAATGTCAAGTGCTTGACCGGGATTGATATTTCGGACTTTGAGTTCCTTGCTTGTACTAAGGATGGCTTTGTGTCCGCTGCTCTAAAGCCGGTGTCAAAATCGGTTGATTCAGATGATGAAGAGTAGATGGATGCAAGCGAGAAGTGGTTGAAGGAAAGGGTGGAGCATTATCGGTCCAATATGAACGATGCATGTGAAGCCATTAATGATTTTGAAGAAATAGAGAAGTTAGGACAAGGATTTACGTCGGCTGATCCTTTAGAAAAGATAGATATAGATGATGGTTCTATTTCAAGGCCGACTTTTGTAAATCAAAATTTGAAAGCCGATTATAAGCTTGAATTAATCGAGTTATTAAAAGAATATTCTGATTGCTTTGCTTGGGAGTATCATGAGATGCCTGGTTTAAGTCGTGATTTAGTTGAACATCGTTTACCGATTAAACCTGGTTTTAGGCCATATAAACAAGGCAATAGACGATTCAATCCTTTGTTTTATGATCGCATAAAAGAAGAGGTTAATCGTTTGCTTGAAGCTAAGTTTATTCGGCCATGTCGCTATGCTGAATGGATCGCTAATATTGTGCCTGTTGAGAAGAAAGGTTCTAATAAAATTAGAGTGTGCATTGATTTTAGAGATCTTAATAGAGCGACTCCCAAAGATGAATATCCTATGCCTATAGCCGATATGCTTATTAATGATGCTTCTGGACACAAGGTTATTAGCTTTCTTGATGGTAATGCAGGATATAATCAAATCTTTATGGCTGAGGAAGACGTATACAAAACGGCCTTTAAATGTCCCGGCTTTGTTGGTTTGTTTGAATGGGTTGTGATGACTTTTGGTTTAAAGAATGCCGGCGCTACTTATCAAAGGGCAATGAATTTGATTTTTCATGACTTACTTGGTGTTATCCTAGAAGTCTATATTGATGATATTATTGTCAAATCGGCTGGATTAAATTCTCACTTGGCTGATTTGCGTCTTGCTTTTGAAAGAATGCGTCGGTATGGTCTGAAGATGAACCCATTGAAATGTGCATTTGGCGTATCGGCTGGAAGATTCTTAGGCTTCATGGTACATGAAAGGGGCATAGAGATAGATCCTAAGAAAATTGGTGTTATTGAAAAGATCAAAGCGCCTACTTGCAAGCATGATTTACAGAAATTCTTGGGCAAGGTTAATTATTTGAGGAGGTTTATTTCTAACTTGTCCGGGAAAGTTAGTGCTTTTACTCCTATACTTCGGTTAAAGAATGAAGCCGATTTTACTTGGGGGGCAAAGCAGCAAGAGGCCTTTGATGAAATCAAGAAATATTTATCTTCGCCGCCCGTTCTCAAAGCGCCTAAGAATGGGGTGCCATTTAGGATTTATCTTTCAGCTGAAGATAATGTTATTGGGGCTGTTTTGACTCAAGAAACAAATGGCAAGGAGCACATTATTACTTACTTGAGTCGACGGCTTTTGGATGCAGAAACAAGGTACAAACCTATTGAAAAATTATGCTTATCTTTATATTATGCTTGTACAAAGTTGAGACATTATTTGTTATCTAGTACTTGCATAGTTGCGTGTCAAGCCGATGTTATCAAGTATATGTTGCATAGGCCGATTTTGAGTGGAAGAATCGGAAAGTGGGCATATGCGCTTATTGAGTATGATTTGGCTTGTGAATCTTTGAAATCTATGAAAGGCCAAATTGTAGCTGATTTTATTGTTGAACATCAGATTAAGGATGAGCATGATTTAAAAATTGATTACATGACTTTTACTCCATGGAAATTGCATTTTGATGGATCGGTTTGCAAGAAGGGATGTGGAATTGGAATTGTTTTTGTTTCTCCTAATGGAGCTGTTTTTGAAGCTCTTAGCCAATTGGAAATTGAATGCACAAATAATCAAGCCGAATATGAAGCTCTATTATTCGGATTAGAAATTTTGAATGACATGGGAGTAAAACATGTTGAAGCTTTTGGTGATTCATTATTGGTTGTACAGCAAGTATCTAAGGTTTGTCAATGTTTCGAAAGTTCGTTGAATATCTATCTTGACAAGTGCCTTGATATTATACCATGTTTTGATGAATTCACCATTTATCATGTTCCAAGATGTGATAATCCTAGAGCTAATACTTTGGCGCAGCAAGCATCAGGCTATAATGTCCAGAAGAGATACATTCATAAGAAAGAGCCGTTGATTGCAATTGCCAATGGAGAAGCTCTAACGCTTGCAGCAGAACAGAGCCGCACCGGTCAGACCGATGCACGGACCGGTCAGACCGGTCACGAGTCCACAGCGACCGGTCAGACCGATCCGGTCACCGGTCAGACCGGTCAGGCGTCTGCAGATTCAAATTCGGCTGCTGAAAATTCTCAAAATCAAAAGGCCGAAGTTGATGATTGGAGAGTGCCCATTATTAAGTATTTAAGAAATCCTAGTTCTGGAACAGACAGGAAAACTCGGTGTTTAGCTTTCAAATATATTTTAGTTGATGATGAATTGCATCGTCGCACCGCCGATGATTTATTACTTAAATGCTTGGGTACTGATCAAGCTAGAGTGGCCATGGGTGAAGTTTATGAAGGAATTTGTGGAACGCATCAATCGGCTCCTAAGATGAAGTGGTTGCTTAGGAGGGCTGCATTCTATTGGCCTACAATGATGGCCGATTGTTTTCGTTACTACAAAGGATGTGAGGAATGCCAGAAGTTTGGTAATATTCAGATGGTACCTGCTGCATTACTTCATCCTATCATTAAGCCTTGGCCTTTTCGTGGATGGGGATTGGATTTCATAGGAGAAATACATCCTTCTTCTTCAAAGGGACATCGCTTCGTGTTGGTTGCTACAGATTACTTCACTAAATGGACCGAAGCTGTTCCTCTCAAGAATATGACTCACAAGGAGGTAATTGAGTTTATTACTGAGCATATTATTCACAGATTCGGCATTCCACAAACTTTGACTAAGGCACATCTTTTATGTCTAAGGAAGTGCGATCTTTTGCCGATATGTACAAAATCAAATTGCTCAATTCATCTCCATACTATGCTCAGGCCAATGGACAGGCCGAGTCTAGTAACAAGACTTTGATAAAGTTGATCAAAAAGAAGATAGAAGAAAATCCCCGGAGATGGCATGAAGTCTTGTCTGAAGCTTTATGGGCTCATCGTATATCAAGACATGGTGCTACAAAAGTCACTCCTTTTGAGCTTGTTTATGGTCAAGAGGCCGTTTTGCCCATAGAGGTAAATCTGGACGCTTATAGACTTGCTAGACAAAATAAGCTTTCGGTTGGTGAGTACTATGATTTAATGATGGACAACATTGATGAAGTGACCAATAAGCGTTTACAAGCTCTTAAGGAAATTGAGAAAGACAAGATCCGAGTTCGCTAGAGCATACAACAAGAAGGTTAAAGAGAAGACTTTTCAAGTTGGTGATCTAGTGTGGAAGACAATATTGCCACTTGGTACTAAAGACAATAAGTTCGGCAAGTGGTCTCCAAGTTGGGAAGGTCCATATAGAGTATTCAGATCAATGGCGGGAATTCCTGTATGGTGGAGACATTGCAAGGAGGATGTTTGCCTAAGGCGTTAAACGGGTGGTACTTGAAGAAGTACTATCCTAGTGTTTGGCAAGAGGCATGAAGTGGCATACGGCCGATATTTGAGTATCGCCCTTAGAAAAATATAATGGCCGATGAATTATGTTAAGGCATCGCCCTTAGATGACAATTTTGGTGCTAAGTATGTTTTATGGTACGCAAGCTTTACCAAAAAAAACAGGGGGCATATGTTGACAACCAAAATTGGCACAAGGACCAGAAGGATTGCAAGACAAGAAGACGGCGCATGGAGCAAGACAGGACGGCGGTCACTACCCCCGACCGCCGCGGGTACGTCGTCTCATTCGTCGCCTTCCACGAGCGCGGGTTCTCCGTCCCCGCTGGGAGGTTCATCCGCGCCGTGCTTAATGAGTACGGGCTGGAGCTCCACCACATCAACCCCAACGGGGTGCAGCAGATGACGGTGTTCGTGGCGCTCTGTGTGGGGTACCTGGGGATGGAGGCCCGCTGGGACCTCTTCAGGTACTTCTTCAAGTTCGCGTTGCACCCCGCCGAGGGCGGCGCCCCCGCAACGATCGGGTGCGCCGTGTTGAAGATGAAGCAGGGGTGGTCGAAGGACTACATCACGGGGACCCTGATCAGCTCAAACAAGGGCTGGCACCCGATGTGGTTCTACCTCAAGAACGACTCCAAGAACCCCCTCCCGGAGTACACCGGGAAGACATTCGAGAAGGCGCCCGACGTGTGGGCGTACGGGCCCGAGAAGAGGCTGCAGGAGAAACTCCTCGGGAACATCTGGGAGGCCCTCGCCCGACTCCGGGACGCGAACGTGTCCGCGGCGGAGGTCATCGGCGGATACCTCTCGAGAGGCATCGTACCGCTGAGGCGGCGTACCCTCCATATCTGGGAGATGACTCCGGCGAAGGCCCCATATGTGGGGACCGTGACGATGGACCCCCTGCCCTCGAAGGCCGAGGTGGAGCGCCGGGT
>CM014273.1:57902060-57915268 GCA_004135705.1 Alloteropsis semialata
GCGGCTATGTTTTGTCCGGCGCGGGCGAAATGCGGAGGTGGGGTGCCGTCATCGTCGATGATCTGGCGCTGCACGTCCCGCGCACGTCCCCGGGCCGGAGCCGCATTTCCGATCTGCAGAAGCTCGCGCTCGATGCGTTCCCGCTCCTGCTCGACTCGTGCACGCTCCTGCTCCAAAAGGCGGCGGGCCTCCTGGAGCTCCTCCCGGCGTTGCCGGGCGTTGTCGGCGTGAGAGTGTCGTGGCGAGGTGGCCGCACTTCGCGGGGCTGGCGGCCTCGGTGGCGCCGGGGCCTGGTTCGCAACCGGGGCGGCTATGGGCGCGTTGTGAGCCGGGAGGCCGTCTCCCAGGGCCGCCGGGCCCGAGCCGCTCTCGCTCGCCTCCCCCACCGCCCCATCAGGGGTGTCTGCCATGAAGCACTCGCGGGACGGGTGGTGGCTTTCCCCGACGAGTTCGGTGTCCAACGTCTCCGAAACGGAGTCGTCCAGGAGGTCGAAGACCGACTCAGAGACGTGATCGATCATTCCGATGAACTCGCTGTTCGCCGGGGTGTGGCTCAGAAGTCGTGTCACCAGTCGTGACACGACCTCAGCCGCGTTGCGTAAACCGTATGGGGTCGTATACGGCGGGATGGAATCCAGCATCTCCGTGGAGAGCGGGACCCCTCCCACAAGCTGAGTAGCGACGTTCGCCAGGGCGAACCTGACACATCGCGTGTCCTCCTGCGCGGGCCGTGACCCCAGGAAAGTCTCAAGCTGCTTGAGCAGCAGGGCCTCGTTGGCCTCCAGACAAGGGTCGATAGCCTCGTCGCCAGGGGCGTTGAGGTTGACATTCGCGAGAGCCTCGGTGGCGGTCGCGACGTCAGCGTCGGGGGCGCGGGATCGACTCTCGCCAGGTCCCCGTCGGCAGTGACGACGAAATCCAGACTTCCGAGACGTAGCTGCATCCCGGGAGTCCAGCTCGAACCGTGGGTGGCCATCTGAAGCCTGGTGATCGCCGAAACGCGCAAAGGCCCCTACCTGGCGCGCCAACTGTCGGTGAAAGAAATGACCAACTAGTAAATTTAGTGGATTGCGCGTTTAGGCTCGGATGGTTCGCGAGAGGACACAAGGAATTATACTGGTTCAGGCACTAACGCCCTATGTCCAGTGTCGATCTGCTCGTGTTACTCGCGTTGCTCGTAGTAGGGGTTACAAGCCGTCGAGAGAGAGGAGAAGCCTCAAGTCTCTGTGAGCGTCTAAGTGTGAGTGAGTGTGTGATTCGTTGCCCCCCTGGGGCTTTGTTTTTCTTTTTATACCTCTCAGGGGAGAGCTGTACAAGGCGTGTTTGACAAAATGATGGATAATAAGAAGCTTGCTGGAGAAGCCTCGCCGCCTGCGGGATACTGTGAGTGTTGTAGGAGTAGGTCCTAATCCCGAGCTCGTTAGGGTCGTGCACGTTGCTCTGCGACGCACGCGGGGTGGCTGGAACAGTTATCTCCTTCTGCCACGGCGGGCGGCGCGGCGTGGCCCGTTAATGCTAGTAGGCGGCGCGGTAGATATGCGGCGCGTCCTCCCGGTCCCCTACCGTTCCGGGTCCCCCTTGTTGACCCTATGACACCTGGCCCTGGTAGGGTCGGCCGGGGCGGAGCCGGGTCGGCCGGGACGGAGCCGGGTCGGTCAAGGCGGAGATGGGTCGGCCGAGGCGGAGCCAGGTCGGCCGAGGCGGAGATGGGTCGGCCGAGGCGGAGCCAGGTCGGCCGAGGCGGAGAGGGGTCGGCCGAGGTGGAGTCAGGTCGGCCGAGGCGGAGTCAGGTCGGCCGAGGCGGAGCCAAATAGGCCCTCCCCCTATCGGATGTCCTCCTTGTTTATGGGCTTGATTATGCTCGTCTCCTTCCCTAAACAGCGAGGTCCCACTCGTCGGTGAGAGGGTCGGATATTGATATCCGACAAATTTCAAAGCCAATTGTGAAGAGTATGATTCAAATTGGCTCCATGGTAGTTGACACATCTATGGCAGATGGGCCCAATGTTATTGGCACATCGGCCGTGAAAAAGGTGAAGAAGGTGCCATTGCCTCAGTATACGCAGCCAAAGTGGTGTCCTCCTGGTTTGACTCATTCTCAGAAGAGGAGATTGCAGCGGTTGCGCACTCAGAAGCAAAGAGAAGAAGAATCGGCTAAGAAGAGGGAGGAGTGGTTCAATGAGGTTAAGCCGATGATTCCAGCAGCTGGTCAGAATTCCAAGGATGGTTCTGATGATCAAGATGTTCTGGCCAAGACACCAGAAAAGGCCGAGCCATCTGCAGCAGTTTCGGCTGACGTGGCCGAGACCGGTCAGACCGGTGTTCCTGACCGGTCAGACCGGTTGCCCATCCCTGTTCCAGTTCTGGCAACTGGAACCGGTCAGACCGGTGTCGCCCAGGGAGCGGTAGCCGATGCGTTTTCGTCTTCGGATAAAGTTTCGATTCCGCCCACTGCAATTACAGATACTCAGATGGGCAATGAGGACGAAGCTGTTGATTTTGAGCCTTCACTCAGCAGAACTGACATGGATATCAATGTCATCTACTTGAACGCCGACTATTGCTTTGTCGGAGATGATGAACGAGTGGCTCAAGTTGACTTTGCTCCCAAGAACGCTGTGTTTCAGAGACCCTTAGAATCGGATAATCATCTAAAAGCTCTTTATGTAAAAGGTCACATTAAAGGAAAGCCGATTTCTAGAATGCTTGTTGATGGTGGCGCTATTGTGAACCTTATGCCATACACTTTGTACAAGAAGTTGGGAGGTTTGGACAGCGAGCTCATCAAGACAAGCATGACGATCAGCGGCGTTGGAGGAGGAGAACCGATGAGTGCCAAGGGAGTTGCATCCTTGGAGCTTACCATTGGGAGCAAGACATTGGCAACTGCTTTCTTCGTCACGGAGGTGCAAGGTAACTTCAGTGTTATTTTGGGGCGCGATTGGATTCATGCGAATCAATGTGTGCCTTCTACCTTGCATCAATGCTTGATTCAGTGGGTTGGTGACGAAGTTGAGGTTGTTCATGCGGATACTTCGGCATGTGTTGCTATGGCCGATGCATCTATTTTGGGAACTCATGATAATGTCAAGTGCTTGACCGGGATTGATATTTCAGACTTTGAGTTCCTTGCTTGTACTAAGGATGGCTTTGTGTCCGCTGCTCTAAAGCCGGTGTCAAAATCGGTTGATTCAGATGATGAAGAGTAGATGGATGCAAGCGAGAACTGGTTGAAGGAAAGGGTGGAGAATTATCGGTCCAATATGAACGATGCATGTGAAGCCATTAATGATTTTGAAGAAATAGAGAAGTTAGGACAAGGATTTACGTCGGCTGATCCTTTAGAAAAGATAGATATAGGTGATGGTTCTATTCCAAGGCCGACTTTTGTAAATCAAAATTTGAAAGCCGATTATAAGCTTGAATTAATCGAGTTATTAAAAGAATATTCTGATTGCTTTGCTTGGGAGTATCATGAGATGCCTGGTTTAAGTCGTGATTTTGTTGAACATCATTTACCGATTAAACCTGGTTTTAGGCCATATAAACAAGGCAATAGACGATTCAATCCTTTGTTTTATGATCGCATAAAAGAAGAGGTTAATCGTTTGCTTGAAGCTAAGTTTATTCGGCCATGTCGCTATGCTGAATGGATCGCTAATATTGTGCCTGTTGAGAAGAAAGGTTCTAATAAAATTAGAGTGTGCATTGATTTTAGAGATCTTAATAGAGCGACTCCCAAAGATGAATATCCTATGCCTATAGCCGATATGCTTATTAATGATGCTTCTGGACACAAGGTTATTAGCTTTCTTGATGGTAATGCGGGATATAATCAAATCTTTATGGCCGAGGAAGACGTATACAAAACGGCCTTTAAATGTCCCGGCTTTGTTGGTTTGTTTGAATGGGTTGTGATGACTTTTGGTTTAAAGAATGCCGGCGCTACTTATCAAAAAGCAATGAATTTGATTTTTCATGACTGGTGTTATCCTAGAAGTCTATATTGATGATATTATTGTCAAATCGGCTGGATTAAATTCTCACTTGGCTGATTTGCGTCTTGCTTTGAAAGAATGCGTCGGTATGGTCTGAAGATGAACCCATTGAAATGTGCATTTGGCGTATCGGCTGGAAGATTCTTAGGCTTCATGGTACATGAAAGGGGCATAGAGATAGATCCTAAGAAAATTGGTGTTATTGAAAAGATCAAAGCGCCTACTTGCAAGCATGATTTACAGAAATTCTTGGGCAAGGTTAATTATTTGAGGAGGTTTATTTCTAACCTGTCCGGGAAAGTTAGTGCTTTTACTCCTATACTTCGGTTAAAGAATGAAGCCGATTTTACTTGGGGGGCAAAGCAGCAAGAGGCCTTTGATGAAATCAAGAAATATTTATCTTCGCCGCCCGTTCTCAAAGCGCCTAAGAATGGGGTGCCATTTAGGCTTTATCTTTCGGCCGAAGATAATGTTATTGGGGCTGTTTTGACTCAAGAAACAAATGGCAAGGAGCACATTATTACTTACTTGAGTCGACGGCTTTTGGATGCAGAAACAAGGTACAAACCTATTGAAAAATTATGCTTATCTTTATATTATGCTTGTACAAAGTTGAGACATTATTTGTTATCTAGTACTTGCATAGTTGCGTGTCAAGCCGATGTTATCAAGTATATGTTGCATAGACCGATTTTGAGTGGAAGAATCGGAAAGTGGGCATATGCGCTTATTGAGTATGATTTGGCTTGTGAATCTTTGAAATCTATGAAAGGCCAAATTGTAGCTGATTTTATTGTTGAACATCAGATTAAGGATGAGCATGATTTAGAAATTGATTACATGACTTTTACTCCATGGAAATTGCATTTTGATGGATCGGTTTGCAAGAACGGATGTGGAATTAGAATTGTTTTTGTTTCTCCTAATGGAGCTGTTTTTGAAGCTCTTAGTCAATTGGAAATTGAATGCACAAATAATCAAGCCGAATATGAAGCTCTATTATTCGGATTAGAAATTTTGAATGACATGGGAGTAAAACATGTTGAAGCTTTTGGTGATTCATTATTGGTTGTACAACAAGTATCTAAGGTTTGTCAATGTTTCGAAAGTTCGTTGAATATCTATCTTGACAAGTGCCTTGATATTATACCATGTTTTGATGAATTCACCATTTATCATGTTCCAAGATGTGATAATCCTAGAGCTAATACTTTGGCGCAGCAAGCATCAGGCTATAATGTCCAGAAGAGATACATTCATAAGAAAGAGCCGTTGATTGCAATTGCCAATGGAGAAGCTCTAACGCTTGCAGCAGAACAGAGCCGCACCGGTCAGACCGATGCACGGACCGGTCAGACCGGTCACGAGTCCACAGCGACCGGTCAGACCGATCCGGTCACGGTCAGACCGGTCAGGCGTCTGCAGATTCAAATTCGGCTGCTGAAAATTCTCAAAATCAAAAGGCCAAAGTTGATGATTGGAGAGTGCCCATTATTAAGTATTTAAGAAATCCTAGTTCTGGAACAGACAGGAAAACTCGGCGTTTAGCTTTCAAATATATTTTAGTTGATGATGAATTGCATCGTCGCACCGCCGATGATTTATTACTTAAATGCTTGGGTACTGATCAAGCTAGAGTGGCCATGGGTGAAGTTTATGAAGGAATTTGTGGAACGCATCAATCGGCTCCTAAGATGAAGTGGTTGCTTAGGAGGGCTGCATTCTATTGGCCTACAATGATGGCCGATTGTTTTCGTTACTACAAAGGATGTGAGGAATGCCAGAAGTTTGGTAATATTCAGATGGTACCTGCTGCATTACTTCATCCTATCATTAAGCCTTGGCCTTTTCGTGGATGGGGATTGGATTTCATTGGAGAAATACATCCTTCTTCTTCAAAGGGACATCGCTTCGTGTTGGTTGCTACGGATTACTTCACTAAATGGACCGAAGCTGTTCCTCTCAAGAATATGACTCACAAGGAGGTAATTGAGTTTATTACTGAGCATATTATTCACAGATTCGGCATTCCACAAACTTTGACTAAGGCACATCTTTTATGTCTAAGGAAGTGCGATCTTTTGCCGATATGTACAAGATCAAATTGCTCAATTCATCTCCATACTATGCTCAGGCCAATGGACAGGCCGAGTCTAGTAACAAGACTTTGATAAAGTTGATCAAAAAGAAGATAGAAGAAAATCCCCGGAGATGGCATGAAGTCTTGTCTGAAGCTTTATGGGCTCATCGTATATCAAGACATGGTGCTACAAAAGTCACTCCTTTTGAGCTTGTTTATGGTCAAGAGGCCGTTTTGCCCATAGAGGTAAATCTGGACGCTTATAGACTTGCTAGACAAAATAAGCTTTCGGTTGGTGAGTACTATGATTTGATGATGGACAACATTGATGAAGTGACCGATAAGCGTTTACAAGCTCTTAAGGAAATTGAGAAAGACAAGATCCGAGTCGCTAGAGCATACAACAAGAAGGTTAAAGAGAAGACTTTTCAAGTTGGTGATCTAGTGTGGAAGACAATATTGCCTCTTGGTACTAAAGACAATAAGTTCGGCAAGTGGTCTCCAAGTTGGGAAGGTCCATATAGAGTATTCAGGATCAATGGCGGGAATTCCTGCATGGTGGAGACATTGCAAGGAGGATGTTTGCCTAAGGCGTTAAACGGGTGGTACTTGAAGAAGTACTATCCTAGTGTTTGGCAAGAGGCATGAAGTGGCATACGGCCGATATTTGAGTATCGCCCTTAGAAAAATATAATGGCCGATGAATTATGATAAGGCATCGCCCTTAGATGACAATTTTGGTACTAGAATGTTTTATGGTACGCAAGCTTTACCAAAAAAACAGGGGGGCATATGTTGACAACCAAAATTGGCACGAAGACCAGGAGGATTGCAAAGAGGAAGATGGCGCAAGAGCGAGACAAAAGACGACGCAAGAGCAAGACAGAAGACGGCGCGAGGTGCTGGACACGCCCGGACCGGTCAGACCGGTCACCTGAGTTGTAATCCGACTAGGACTCTAAAAATTGGATTCCGAGATTGTAACGAGTTGTAACTTGGTTTCCTTGCGGGACAAGACCTACCCTCCCTATAAAAATAAGGGGATTCGGCCGATTGAACACACAACAATCGAATCTATCCAATTTACTACTTTTATCCTTTACTTTTTGCATCTCCAATCCCTAGCTTTTTCAACCCTACTTGCTGTTCTTCCTGCGTCTCCGCGACGTTTGAAGGCGTCCTAGGTGTCCTGCCGACCCTAGGGCACCCCTGACGACGTTCTCCCTGACGGATCCTTCCGGGAGGCGTTTTTAGGGTTTTACCCCGTAGCTCGCCGCCGTAACCGGTCTGACCGGTGTAGGTGACCGGTCTGACCGGTCAGCGCGAAGGCAGCTGCGATCTGGTCCTTTGCGACCCGCGCGAACTAGCGCATTCGTGTGTTGACCGATTTCTGCGTCAACAGCAACGTGTACTTGATCTTCACTGTCTCTTCATCCGCTAACGAGCCCCGATTCAAGGCGTGTTTAGATTGGTGAAAAGAGTGAAAAGTTTATACATTAGACCGCGTACACAGAGAGAAAAAATGAACTGACATGATTCTCAAAGTGAAAACTTTATGCAAACTTTGAGAATCTAACCACACACTCAGTGTTGGAGCGCCTGACTACTTAATGAAAGAAAATGGAATTATTTATATTTGAGCAATCCGAATAAAGGACCAGAACAATCTGCAACTCTCAGCAGTCAGAAAGAACTATCTTTTTTTAAACGAAAAGTCAGCAAGAACTATCTATTTTTTTAACGAGACGGCAGGATCTTTATTTTTTTGAGGGAAAAGTCAGCAAGAACTATCTGAAACTTCTGTTCTCGATTCAGAACAGAAGAAGGCCAGAAGCCCATGAGAGGGCAGAGGATGAGCAGTTTTCGCGGAACTTTTTTTATTTTTAATTTTTATTTTTTACGATTTTGCAAAAATGATCCGCAGGCCACAAATTTTGCAATTCTGTCACCCAACCGCCGATTGAAACGGCGGCAGCCGTATGATACGGCGACAGAAACTAAAACCGCCAAATCAAATGGCGGTCAGAAAAACCGCCAAATGAAATGGCGGTTGCTACAGTACCGCACAGTATAGCAGTTGCCGCCCGGTTTCTTCTGGTTTGTCAAAAAAATCATAACTTTTTCATATGAACGTGAATAAAGCTAAAATTTATACGAAAATTGTAAATCTCGACGAAATCTACAACTTTGTAGTTCAAACTTTTTTTATTTGAAATCATATTCATGTTCAAATAATCCACGCAATATTCATATGTAATGAACCAAAAGAATTTTTCTTCTCTGAACAACACATCTTCAAAAAATTATAACTTTTTCATATGAATTCGGTTGGAGATAAGTTTCATACGAAAATTATAGAGCTCGATGAGATCTATAACTTTGTTGTTCAAACTTTTTTCATTGCAGACAGTTTTGGTGCTCAAATAATCAAAACAATGTTCAGATCTAAAATTAAAATTTTAGATATGAATATTGTGTGGATTATTTGAACATGAGGATGATTTCAAATAAAAAAAGTTTGAACTACAAAATTGTAGATCTCGTCAAGATCTACAATTTTTGTCGGGGTTCTTTACCGCCGGCAAGTAATAGAATCGTGGAGAGCGCGTCGGGCCTCGGGTGGTAGTGCAAAAGGACACGGGGGTTTATACTGGTTCGGGCCACCCATGGGGTGTAATACCCTACGTCCAGTTCGTGCTGCTCGTGTTGTTTGCACTGGTTTGTAGTAGGGGGTACAAATGGGCGAGAGAGGGAGAGCTTCCCAAGTCTCTGGTGCGTGAATCGAGCTCAGTCCAGTGACCGGCTGGAGAAAGAAGAAGGTCGAGGGAGAGTACTCCTCGGGAGAGAAAAGAGGCTCTCTGCCTCCCATAGGAGGCCCAGGAGTGAGGAGGAAAAGAGTTCGTCGCCTCTCGCAGGAGGCCCAGGCTTCCCTTTTATATCTCAAGGGAAGGCTGTAGAAGAAGTACAGTCAAAGGGTAAAACGGGAAAAAAGGAGGAGTGCCTGCCCCTGCTGTGGGGCCCGTCGTCCTTCCGAGCACTGTAGCCATGTCCTGCTGGTGTCAGTTGCGTCAGGGAGTGGTTGGCACAGTGTAGCAGCTTGACTTTGGGTGCTACGGCCTTCTCGGAGGTTGCTTCGTTGCGAAGGAGCGAACTAGTCGGAGACGGAGATCTTGTCGGGCGAATCGGAGTCTCGTCGGGCGAGGACGCAGCTTGTCGGGTGAGACGTGGCTCTTATCGGGCGAAGGAGCAACTCCTCGGGCGGGACGGAGCAGCTCGTCGGGCGGTGGTGAAGACTACTCGGGCGCAGCGTGCTTTGCTTTTCTCCAACCACTCGGACGCAAGGAAGGAGTCCACTCGGGCGAATCGTGAACCTGTCGGAGGTGCAGGCTACTCGGGGGCGTTCCTGCTGCGCCGCTCCGCTGCTGCCTGCGTCCCTGCGGTGCCGCTCTTGTTCGATTGACTTTGGTGCATGCATATCGGCGAGGGAAAAGAGTGAATGCAATGTACTTGACAGGCAGGCATGCGTTGATTGGACAAGGCGTGCACGCACATGCAGATGCCTTTGCATGTGCCTGCATCCAATTTTTTATACGTGCCCGTATATGCCTGTACAAGAAAGGAAAATTTAGAGGGAGAAAACTGGGCATCGCTGTACTGCTCAGGTGGAGGTAAATCAGAGAGAATGGGATAGCTGCCGGGGCTTTTTATTTTTAAACCACTGCCATTGGGTACCCCTAATATTGGTATCCGACAGTAGCCCCCGAGCCTGGGAGCGAGTCGTAGACTCGGTCGCGGGTTCGATTATCGTGATGCTAGGAACGTGGTGGAGTTTTGGATGGGGGCGCGCGAGCGCACCCGCCGGGTGTAGCCCCCGAGCCTGTGGGCGAGTGGTACACTCGCTCGCAGGTTTATGGCGTTCGTGTAGTGATTTGTTGCGAATTACGCGACCACGCTGCTGGTCTCTGTTAGCGATTTTGACCCCGTGTGCATCCCGAGACCGGGGTCCGGACGGGGATTCGTTTCGTCTTTTTGCGTTTTTCCCCTCACGCTTCCCGTGCGATAGGAAGGAGGGTAAGAGATGTATCGCGCTTTGCCACGCAGGCCGAAGCACGACTCTCGTTGAGCTACAAACGGGTAGGTTCGAGTGAGGCCCGACGCCCCTTCGGTGGGGAGTCGATGGATCAGCTGGTGATCGACCTCAAATTCCTAGTGGCGAGATCATCTAGTTACCAAGTCCGTTCGACCGGACCCAGCGGCTCGTTGCCTTTCCATCGGAGGAAAAACCATGATCTTTCTTTCCACCAGAACTCGAACGCGGTTCAGGACGCTCGTGGCGCTCGTGCGCCTGAGTACTGGCCGCTGGGACCCATCCTTCACTGCCCCTCGCTCGACAAGGTGCCCGGGGGCGGCTGTCGAACCCCTCGATGGGCCAGCCTTCGAACCCCCGTCGTAGGCACCTGTCAGGTCAACTGTCGAAGTCGTCCATCCCGATGCCCAGCCCCCGAGCGCAGGGCTGCGAGGGGCCGTTAAGGCCGGCGGGAGCCGCTTAGTTTAGAGAGTTCGAAGAGCGCGTTTCGGAAATCGATCACATGCGTATGCTTGACCCCGCGTGCCGAGGTCGGGCGAGACAAAAGGTGCCGTTCCCTGCATGTAGGGGTTGCGGCAAGCTTACCGGAACTTGCCATGCCGAGCTGCAAAAAACAGCGTAATGCAAAAACGTTGTGTGAAGTGAGAAGTCGGGATTTATTCGTTACCAACGGAAAGTTGCGTGCGCCCTGCCTTTATTAGGCTACGTATTTCCTCGGGTAGTTGGCTTATCACGTTTAAGCTCCTAGTCCCACTGACCACTGCTCGCAGAGAGGACGGCTTACCGCAGACTACACTGCTCATCGGGGGAGGCTTAGGTGTAGGCGGCACGCGGGACGAGGTTTCACGGATGAGGCCTATGCTACCCGAGTACTTTAGCGATACCCAAAAGAGGCATGCGGGACTGTAAAAGGAAATGCACGGAAATACGAAGGATCGTAGTAAAATTTAGCTGTTCGAGCGTTTCGTCGTTGAAGCTGAGTCGAGCGAGCCATCCGAGTCGGGGCAGCATACTCCACGGGTGGCGCGGCCGAGTCGATTGGAGTCGAGGTCGGGGCGCGCGCACTCCTTTGGAGGCGCGGCCGAGTTGTTCGGAGTCGAGGTCGGGGCGGCGCACTCCTTTGGAGGCGCGGCCGAGCTGTTCGGAGTCGAGGTCGGGGCGGCGGCGCACTCCTTTGGAGGCGCGGCCGAGCTGTTCGGAGTCGAGGTCGGGGCGCGCGCACTCCTTTGGAGGCGCGGCCGAGCTGTTCGGAGTCGAGGTCGGGGCGGCGGCGCACTCCTTTGGAGGCGCGGCCGAGCCAGTCGGAGTCGAGGTCGGGGCGCGCGCACTCCTTTGGAGGCGCGGCCGAGCTGTTCGGAGTCGAGGTCGGGGCGGCGGCGCACTCCTTTGGAGGCGCGGCCGAGCTGTTCGGAGTCGAGGTCGGGCGGCGGTCGGTGGAGCGGGCGCTGGTCGGGGCGGAGCTGGTAGACAACGTGATTACGTCGGTCGGCGCTGCAGCTCTCTCTGTCGTTGTGTCGTGCGCTCGTTCGGGGGCGTGCCTCGCCGTGGCGGCCCTGCGCGAGATCATGAAAACAAAAAGCTGTTACAGGTTAGTTGGGGTCATTTGCGGACTTTGGGCACGGTCGTCCTGCCACGGTGTTCCTCGCAGGGGTCGCCCACTGCTGCTGCGCCGCGGGTGCGCGGCCGCGTGGTGTTGATGCTGCCGTTGTCGGGGTCGCGGTCGCCGTTGATGATGGTGCTACGGTCGTCGTTGCGGCCGTCGGTGCCGCCGCCGCCGTCGTCGCCGCGGTTGACGGCGTTGTGGTCGTCGTCGCGGCCATTGGCGCCGCCGCCGTCGTCGTCGCCGCGGTTGACGGCGTTGTGGTCGTCGTCGCGGCCGTCGGTGCCGCCGCCGTCGTCGTCGCCGCGGTTGACGGCGTTGTGGTCGTCGTCGCGGCCGTCGGTGCCGCCGCCGTCGTCGTCGCCGCGGTTGCGTCCATCGGGGACACCACCGTCGTCGTGGTTGGCCACCCGAGACCTGCAAGTAAAAAGACGTGACACGCAAAAGGCCCCACGGTGGGCGCCAACTGTCGGGGTTCTTTACCGCCGGCAAGTAATAGAATCGTGGAGAGCGCGTCGGGCCTCGGGTGGTAGTGCAAAAGGACACGGGGGTTTATACTGGTTCGGGCCACCCATGGGGTGTAATACCCTACGTCCAGTTCGTGCTGCTCGTGTTGTTTGCACTGGTTTGTAGTAGGGGGTACAAATGGGCGAGAGAGGGAGAGCTTCCCAAGTCTCTGGTGCGTGAATCGAGCTCAGTCCAGTGACCGGCTGGAGAAAGAAGAAGGTCGAGGGAGAGTACTCCTCGGGAGAGAAAAGAGGCTCTCTGCCTCCCATAGGAGGCCCAGGAGTGAGGAGGAAAAGAGTTCATCGCCTCTCGCAGGAGGCCCAGGCTTCCCTTTTATATCTCAAGGGAAGGCTGTAGAAGAAGTACAGTCAAAGGGTAAAACGGGAAAAAAGGAGGAGTGCCTGCCCCTGCTGTGGGGCCCGTCGTCCTTCCGAGCATTGTAGCCATGTCCTGCTGGTGTCAGTTGCGTCAGGGAGTGGTTGGCACAGTGTAGCAGCTTGACTTCGGGTGCTACGGCCTTCTCGGAGGTTGCTTCGTTGCGAAGGAGCGAACTAGTCGGAGACGGAGATCTTGTCGGGCGAATCGGAGTCTCGTCGGGCGAGGACGCAGCTTGTCGGGCGAGACGTGGCTCTTGTCGGGCGAAGGAGCAACTCCTCGGGCGGGACGGAGCAGCTCGTCGGGCGGTGGTGAAGACTACTCGGGCGCAGCGTGCTTTGCTTTTCTCCAACCACTCGGACGCAAGGAAGGAGTCCACTCGGGCGAATCGTGAACCTGTCGGAGGTGCAGGCTACTCGAGGGCGTTCCTGCTGCGCCGCTCCGCTGCTGCCTGCGTCCCTGCGGTGCCGCTCTTGTTCGATTGACTTTGGTGCATGCATATCGGCGAGGGAAAAGAGTGAATGCAATGTACTTGACAGGCAGGCATGCGTTGATTGGACA
>CM014273.1:57915864-57932107 GCA_004135705.1 Alloteropsis semialata
AGAAACTTTTCATAATATAAATATGAGATGTAGCTATCATAAATGTAATATATATTAATATTGAATATAATTATGTTGAATGTATTCATGTTAGCTTCATCTCTTGTTTTTATTGCAGAAAGTACTCGAGATGCAATAAGACATAGATTAGAATATTTTAATATTATTTATATATATAATTTTCCATTTTGCTAGAGCTAAATCTAAATCTAAAAGATTTTATTGATATTTTCACTAGTTTTAAATATTTTATTTTGATTTATTGTGAATCCATCTCTAGGATTTTCTTAGAATTTTTGGAAGTTTAGGGATATTTTTTGTGGTTTAGTAACCTAATAATTACTAGATTTAACCCGCTTATAACCGGCGCTGGGAGGTTAAGTGAACGGTTTTGAAAGTTGAGGGAGGTAGGTTACCCGGTTTTGTAGTTTAGGAGGAAAGCTGGACTTCATGTATACTTGTAGGAGGTATAATGGACTTTTTCCTTATTCGTAGTATGGAACAGATCGGGCTAAATTAGGCCCTGTACCAGAAATTTAGTTTTTATTAGGCACAAAGCGTTGGGCTACTTTTGAGCCGGCCCATTTTAGAAAAATAAAAACTTCGCTGCTCAGATTCCTTAAATAAACTTAATACCTCTGCAAAACTTGTGAGTAATTCGGGAGGAGATTAGCCAGTGAATGATGCAAAAACTTGTTCGGCGATGCAACAAATTCTTATAGAACAATTTAGTTCCTGCAAAAATCATTGGAGCAAATAGTTTTGGTACCACGCGTGGGCCTTCCTCGATCATCCCGGATCCACCACGGGGTGCGTTGCTGGTAGTCATGTACGTACGATCACATATGATGACTGATGAACTGTTCGGATTTGGTGTATTGACAGAATTTGGGACTTGGGAGTGGACCAGGCTGTGGCCGTTGTTTTGGAGAGCTGATTTCTTTGGTCTCATCAGTAAATTTTGGACTATTTCCTTTTTTTCTCTTTTTCAATAAAAGATAGAGACTCTTGCATCCTCGTAAAAAAAATACTCGCATTTATTTCACATCTTTAGGGCAAGTACATTGGTGTTGTCTAATAGACGGTCTAATACAGTGACACGTAATTTTAAGACGTCTTATGTCTCATAATAACTAATAATTCCTTAATTTATGGATATAAAAATTATTATTTGTGAGTTGCATGACAATAGTAACTCGTACAATTGCGATTGAGTGGTCTCATAGTCCTAAATTTTAGCTTCGAGGTGATTGTTTCACGGAACAACCGCCTTATTCTCTCACCTCTCTCTTTTTTCCACATCATCAAAAATCCTACGTGGAACTACATGAGACAACTTATGAGTCCACCTACGTGTAGCAATGTACTTGCCCTTACGACTTTCATGCCTGGTTCAACCCTAGGGTTAGGATTTAGTTTAGCCTTACCTTTTTTCCGTCACACTAGCTTGCTGGTTACTAGAAACTTGCAAGCTAGGAGAAAGAGGATTGTGCAAACTGGGGGTGGGGGTTGGTTCTCTGTTTCATCTCCTTAGCACCTCACTTTCTACTTCACTCTAACAATGCCAAACACTATGGTGTTTCATGATACCAAGCATCTCTTTTCATCTCGGATGACCTCCACTGACCTAGTATCGATCTCTTGTCATCTCGAATAAAACTTCACCCTAATTACCTTGATTGATGCAAACAGAAGAAGAAAAGGTTTGACCCGCCACTAGATCGCTGAACTCAAAGCTTTGCCTTCATAAACCCTATACCCCCTTCCTAAAAATCCATCAAAGTATCACGAGTAACAGAGAATTTAGCATGCACAGAGCTCTAAATGACCGATGAATGACAACAGCTAGCAACATGACGGGTTGAGAGCAAGCCGAACCACCACTCCAAAAGTATTCTAGCAATAACATCAACCAAAAAAGGAATCAGGGGGCCATGAGGCCATGAACGCATCCCTACAGCTTCTTACCAGAACCCTTTTTATTTCCATATATAATCAATGAATGTTCATTGAAGGCTTTACATTAATGGATAGAAGTCAATACACGGACCATTCATCCCCTGCTGCAACACCAAGGATAATGGCGAGGTGACAAGGATGGATATGGAAATGAATGCATGGAAGTTTACTCCCAAGGAAGAGGAAAGGTGTGCATTGTGGTGGTGGTGGTAGCGGAAGCTGGGAGGGGGGTGGCTGCATCAAGGTAACATGGTGTGTTCTTGACTACTTCAATCTCAAAGCCTTTGATGGATCTTTGGTGCATGAATGACTGTCTTCTAAGTAGGAATAATAACAAACTTGACGAACCCTATAATTTAAGCAAGGGAAGCAAATGGAAAATGATAGGAGAAGAATCTAAAAGAAGAGAGCCATTATGGTGTTGATGGATCATGGATGAGTTGATGGAGATGGAGAGGAGGAGAGATAGTTGTGTCAGCTTTAGGAGCAGCTGCAGGTGGGGTCCATGAATGTAAGCATTCAATGGGCCAACCAACTCTCAATTGTCACTGTGGTGGAGGAGGAGCGACTGGTGAGGCGTGCTGGTGGTGAAATAGGGAGGATTAGAGGTTGACACAGTTGAACGCCATCTTGATCTGTTGCACGGTGTTGCCGATGAGGCTGTTGAGCCTAGACAATGGCAGACTGCTAAGGGGGATCTAGAACATGACAGTGATGACACAGCTAGGCTGGGGTGCTAGCTGGCCGACACTGCTGGATCCCCCTGCAACAGAGCCTAGCCGGCCGTCAGGAAGTATGGAAAAGCCCGATGGTAGTAGTGGGATGCCCAATGGGTCCTCACCGCTTATCACCATGCTCACTGCCTGGAGGTCGATCGGCGAGTACACCACTAGTGACCCTGATGCATCCGTGCAGGTCTCCTGAAGGATTAGCATGTTATCCTGACTTGCGTTCAGCCCCTGCAACAAAAAAAAGAAGCACCATCAATTCCACATCAAGGTCATGAACAACAACATTGAGAAGATTAAGTCAGCAGCATAATTGAGCGTTAATGGAAAAAATGGAGGTGACTTGTTGATTGCTCACTCTCAGCAGGGAGATGCAGTTGCCTAGATTTGAGCCATTGTGGATGCGCGACACCTCTTGAACTTCATGGCCATGTGACAGGACGTCCCAGTGCGTTGAAGCAAATGGTGAAGGCGACACCAATCAATGCATAAGAATTAAATGATGAGTGTGATGCGGACATGAATGAGGTGATGAAGATGTGATATGTCCTTAGTATAAACGCGTAGGAGGTGGTGAGGTGTTGCATTACCTGGGATCTCACATTCTTATTACAGATGAAGGCGACGACATGGTCGCTAGGGATAGGTAGCCAGATGGAGGTGGCGGCGCTGACAATGATGTTTCTAGGTTGCACTGGATCCACACTATGGTGTGTGGAAACACGGACTCTCACGTCTGTGGTGCCTGACAATAGCGTCCACCGTTGTAGAGGCGATGAGCTTAGGCTCACACAGAAGCTGCTCACCATCCGCTGTGACAGCTTCATCATGCTCCGCTTCCCTTCTGGTGTCACTGCCAAGCACATGAACACTCATTCCACATTTATTCTATCACGACAAATGGGCTAACTTGGCATTTGTACTTACTCCCAGCAAGGTCATGGTGTGACGCTGAAAGTGCATTCATCTCATTTTGGTGAATTAATGACAATCTAATTAAGGTGCTAACGAGTTTAACGAGTTTCATTTGAGTATGAGAGCAGATTATTTTTGAAGGGAAATGAATGTTGATGATTGGCGACTTCCCATTCTTAATGTGGAAATATTGACGGCTTTCGAATTCAAGATGAAGGTTTTATTTCATTTTATTTTTTGATCTTGAGTTTAGGAATGCCGTACTATCAAGGGGATCCAAGTTTGATGTTTTGCAGGTGTCTCAAAGCTCATTAGATCACTATCTTGCTCATTGACACACTCAACATTTCGCCTCATATCAACTCTTTGATACAGCTTTATAACCCGGCTCAGCCGACCCTAACCTGGCTCACCCAGGTTGGGTTCACTGTCTCCAGATAATTATTATCCGGTTCAGCCGGTTTGGACCCAGCTCAGCCAGGTTGGCTTCACTGTCTTGCTGCTGCAACTTTATCCGGCTCAGCCGGGTGGCACCTAGCTCAGCCGGGTTTGTGCGTCCAGCACACCAACGGCTCTATTTTGGAGGTGGGAGTATATATACCCCTCCACCCCCTTTCACTCCCCCTTCTTGCCTCTCCCTCACCTAAACCGAACCAAGCCTTATTCCTTCATCCTTTGCTTCTCTCCTTCCCCACTCTTGAGCTAATCTTGCAAGATTTGAAGTGGGGATTTGAGAGTTCTTGGTGAGAGGCTTGAGTGAGCTCCATTCCCATCCTTTGAGCTCTTCCCATCCTTTGAGCTCCATTTCTATCTCTTGAGCTTTGGTGGCTTTGGTGGCATCTTTAAGCTTCGTCCTCGGATTTGTTACTCTTGGAGCTTGCTCCTAGACGGCATAGGCGTCGCCGTGGAGCACACAAAGTTCGTGTGGTTGTGCCCCGGACGTTTGTATTGCCCATCCTTGTGGAGGATTTCATAGTAAGTCACTCAATCCTCCTTTGTGATTGATTGGGAGAGGGAAGGGTTAGTGGACAACCTGGCTCTTTGTGGGCACCTCAACGGAGACGTAGCTTCCTTTGTGGGAGTGAACTTCGGGAGTAAATCTTGTGTCAACGTGTGTTCTTCGTGTTCATACTTGTGTTCATAGTTGACTTTTGTATTCTTCACTCGATCTACTTGTTTAGAGCTATTTGAGTGTAGGTACCCCACGGATCTACAAGTATACATCCTCCCAAGGCTATGGTAACTCATAGATTCAAATTTCATTGGCTAGTTTTTGAATTCAATTCAAGTCAAACTTTCTGACCCAGTTGAACCGGGTTCAGTCCGGTTGAGCTGGGTGGCACCCGGCTGAGCCGGGTCAAGTACTTTAATCCGCTGCTTTTAGTTTGAATTTTTAGAATCGCCTATTCACCCCCCTCTAGGCGATGTCAAGAACCTTTCAATTGGTATCAAAGCTTGATCTCTTGATTAAGGCTTAACCGCTAAGAGAAACACGATGTCGCAAGTTGGGGATGGGTCCGCCGAAGCACAAACCGCCGCCGCCGCAGCCGTAGCTGCCGCCACCGCTCAACAACGTCATCAAGAGCGGCCAAGAAATCATCACTCCTCAAGGTATGATTCATGCTCGGATGATGATCTAAGCTTGAGTGAAGATGAAGGAGAGATTGAAGAAATTGAAAAGAAGAAAAGAAGGAAAGAAAAGATGAGGGTCAAGATAAATGAGAAGGCCGAATGAAAGACTCAAAAGCTTTTCAAGAAGAAGATTAAAGAAGAGAAGAACAAGGCTTCTTCTTACGGGTTACATCAAATTCCTCACTCTTATGTTCCAACTCCTCATTATTCATCACTACATTTTCAATCCATTCACTTGGGGAATCCTCCACACTTTGATGGGAATGATTATGCCAAATGGGCGTATGATATGAAAATGCATCTCCACGGGCTTCACCCTTCTCTTTGGGAGATTGTGGTTGTAGGTGTGGATATTCCCGAAGAAGGTCACATAATGGCCGAGCAAGCACATGATCTATACCACAATGCTCAAGCAACAAGAGTGATAACAAGCTCATTATGTGCTCAAGAATTCAACAAGGTTCGAAGACTTGAAAAGGCCAAACAAATTTGGGACACCCTCAAGGAGTCACATGAAGGCACCGATCAAGTAAGGGAAGGCAAGATAGATTTGATTCATAGAGAGCTAGAGGCATTTGTCATGCTTCCCGAAGAGACCATGAGTCAAATGTATGAGAGGCTCATACTCCTAGTGACCGACATTAGGTCACTTGGAAGTGAAGATTGGGATGAATGCAAGGTGACAAAGAAGATGCTTAGGGCATTCACCCCAAGGAACCCCATGCTTGCCACACTAATTAGATGGGATCCAAGCTTCAAGACAATGACTTCCAACCAACTCCTTGGCGAGATTCTTCACCAAGAGCTAGTTGAGAAGGATGTTGCCAAGTCACTTGGTTAAAGTAGCTCCAAGGGGATTGCTCTCAATGCAAATCCAATTGTTGAATATGAGTCAAGCAACAAGACATCAAGGTCAAAGAAGAAAGAAGACTCAAGTGATGAAGAGAGCACCGATGAGGAAACCACCTTGATGATCATGAACTTCAAGAGATTCATGAAGAAGAAAGGTTTCAAGAAAGGTGGTGATAACAAGAGAAGCAACTCACAAAGAAGATGCTATGAATGCAAGGATGTTGGTCACTACATCGCGGAGTGCCCAAACAAGAAGAACAAGGACAATGATGAGAAGAGATACAAGGAAAAGAGCAAGGAGTACAAGAAGAAATATCAAAGTCAAGCTCATATAGGACAAGAGTGGGATTCAAATGATGAAGAATCCGACAAGGAGTGTGTGACAACTCTAGCCATGCACACGTCATCCCCACAACCAAGACTATTCAACAACATATCCGATGATGATGATATTCCCATGTGCCTCACGGGTAAAGGGATGAAGGTACAACACAATCCTATGCTCTTCTCTACCACCTCCTCTACCTTATCTAGTGATAAGGAAATTAATTTAGATGATGAAGAGTGTTGACACTAGCGGTGGCAAACAGAAAATCCGCAAGCGCACGGCTGTCGAAGTAGCTTTCACCCGTGAGTAAACCAGGTATCGAATCCACAGGGAACGTAAAAGTACATCTAATCACTAAAGCTGAGCCGGATCGATCGAGTGTATATAAAGGTTGGGTAGAGAGGATAACTTAGCACTAAGGCTCTGATTATAGTTAAGAGAATTCTCCTATGCTTGCTTTAGGCACGGGTATCCTAGGCCTCTAGGAAATTGCCGGCCAACAGCTCTACGCCGTACCCGTACGTGGAGGATTACAAAGGACGGACAGGGCTGTCACCACCTGCCGCCTACCTCTACTAATCCGTGGGGCTACGAGGCAAACGAGGGCAGATATACACCTAAGCACAACGCCTAAGATAATATCAGCTATCCTAACCTTGATCAAAGATTAAGATACTTTATAAATAAAGCAACGAATCCACAAGCACAATAGAGACTTAATTTATCTATAACTCAGACTTAATTACTAGTTGAATCCCGGATATTTACTGAGTAGCTCGCATCCGTCGAGGTACAGGTGGAGGGTCGCCGACAGGCCGGGACTCCTCCAGACTCTCCCTCACTCTCTCCCTATTTCTACTCTGGATATGAGGAGGGCTTCGCCTTGGATCTTCACTTCTGCTCGATGATGATTAGCCCTGCCCCGAGTTCAGCTACTTATAGCTTGGAGAGGCGGTTAAGAGTCGGTTCGCAGCGGTTGAGGCGGTCCGGAGGTGGGCCCAGGTCGGCCGACTAAGGGGGATCGGCCGACCATCAGATCCACCGTCTTTGATGATCCACGGCACAGATGAACTGCTGGAGACGGTTGACAGTTGCTGGTGAAGGCGGTGCCGATTCGGGCGCGTGGCCAGGTCGGCCGACCTGGGGAGGTCGGCCGACCCAGGGCCGTGGCCCCTCGGCCCCACTTCGTCAGTGTCTCTTGCCAGTGGGTCCTGTAGTCGGTTTCCGGTGGGTAATGGCGAAGATGTGTTGGTTAAGTTAGAAATGTGGGTCTATGAATCCATGTGCTTGCCACGTGGCCCAATCCCAACTCTCCATTTCCACCGTCTTGATTTCAATGTGCCTGATCACTCCTGAGTGTGTTTGTTGCTGTTGGGTTGAGAATGGACCTTATTGGGCTTGGACCCAGGTCGGCCGACCAAGGTAGGTCGGGCGACCTGGCCCTGGGCCCACTTTAGCTCTTCTTTTGCCACTTTATTCCTGTAAGCACATATGCACCAAAACTCATGGAATTCATTAGTAATCAACCCTATGTCTATTTGTTTTATCATATTTTATATCTTTGTTGGCAGTAATAAGTTGTCGTTAAGAATCGCCAACAAAGAGGAAGTCTACAAGCAAAACATGATAAACAAATTTGGTAACAAAGACTACAAGGAATTTAAAAAGCTTTTAGAGAAATTAGGAAGAAAGAAAGAGTTGATCGACGAGCAAGAGGACTTGCTTATCTTTGAGAAGGAGAGAAACCTTGCTCTAGAGAATGCTCTTGTCGAGG
This sequence comes from Alloteropsis semialata, assembly GCA_004135705.1. Lineage (NCBI taxonomy): Eukaryota > Viridiplantae > Streptophyta > Magnoliopsida > Poales > Poaceae > Alloteropsis > Alloteropsis semialata. The sequence continues at coordinate 57,924,053 of CM014273.1, forward strand.
AAAAGGCTAAGGTTGAAAAATTGACTATAGACTTGTCTCTAGTTAATGATTCACATGAGAGGATGTCAAAGGATTATTCTTTGGCAAATGATTCACTAGCTAACCTAAAGAGCAAACATAGTGAACTTCAAGAAAGCCTATCATGCTTGGAGGTCAAATACAAGGACCTTGAAGTGAACTATGGGGCCCTTTGGGAAAGCACCAAAACCGATTCCAAAGCATCATTTATATCCAATGCATCTACTAGTGAAGGTTGCTCAAGATGTTATAAATTTGATATCAATGCTTGTAATGCTAACATTGCCAAGCTAGAGAGCATAATCAAGGCGAAGGACAATCAAATTCATAGAATGAATATGATTGTAAAAGAAAGTTATGAAGGCAACAACAAGCCCAAGCCCAATGTAATGTACAAGAAGGGAAGACGCCCTCATATCCATGATGGACTTGGGCACATCAATGGGATCAAGGCAAATGGTAGGAAGATGATGAATGGTGCAGAGGTTGTCATGTTCAACAAGGGAACCAACCTTGGTGACTTGATGAACATGGCACACCATGTCTCCAAGAGCAACACAAGTCAAGCCAAGCCTTTGGTTGAGAGTTCTACCAAGACAAATGTTGAGAACTCAACTAAGGCAAATATCAAGAACAAGAATGTTGCTCATAGGCCATCACCAAGCTATTCCATCGACTACATGGTTACTATGGACCACAATGAAAAAATAGTGGTCAAATATGTTGGTGCCTACACAAAGAGAACAATTCTAAGGAGTGTCTAGGTACCAAAGTTTATTGCTCCTAACGCTCAAGGACCCAAATCTTTTTGGGTACCTAAATCTTGAGCCTAAATTGTTTTGTAGGCCTACTCCTCCAGTGGCACCGCATGGTTGCTTGATAGTGAATGCTCAAATCACATGACCGGGGAGAAGGACATGTTCACATCCCTTGATATTCATGACAAACCAAGTGAAAGTATTGTCTTCGGAGACAATATCAAAGGGGATGTGCTTGGTATAGGTAAAATTGCAATCTCAAATGATACATCTCTTTCAGATGTTTATTTGGTTGAATCTTTGGGATACAATTTATTGTCGGTTTCACAACTTTGTAAGAAAGGCTACAATTGTCTCTTTACTAATGAGGGTGTGACCGTCTTTAGAAGGGAGGATTCCTCTATTGCTTTTACGGGTCGCTTGAAGGGCAAGCTTTACTTGGTTGATTTCATAACCAATAAGGTGACGCCCGAGACTTGTTTAGTGGCAAAAACTAACTTGGGTTGCCTTTGGCATCGCCGACTAGCCCATGTTGGGATGAGGAACTTGGCCAAACTTCAAAAGGGCGAGCACATCCTAGGACAAATAAATGTTGTGTTTGAGAAAGATAGGTTATGTAGCGCATGTCAAGCCGGAAAGCAAGTTGGTGTGCCTCACCCTTCTACAAATGTCATGACTACTTCAAGACCCTTGAAACTCCTACACATGGATCTCTTTGGACCCATTGCCTACATAAGCATTGATGGTAACAAATATGGTCTTGTCATTGTTGATGATTTTTCCCGTTTCACTTGGGTATTCTTTTTGCATGATAAGAGTGAAGCTCAAGGGATAATCAAGAAATTCATTAGAAGAGCTCAAAATGAGTTTGAGTTGAAGATCAAGAAAATGAGAAGTGACAATGGCTTGGAATTCAAGAACACCAATGTTGAAGAATTCCTTGATGATGAAGGAATCAAGCATGAGTTCTCCGCTCCATACACTCCACAACAAAATGGTATTATGGAGAGGAAGAACTGGACTTTGATTGAAGCCGCAAGAACAATGCTTGATGAGTACAAGACTTCGGACATCTTTTGGGCCGAAGCCATCAACGCGGCATGTCATGCTATCAACCGGCTATATCTCCACAAGTACTTGAACAAGACTCCATATGAGATTATCACCGGTAACAAACCAAAAGTGCATTACTTTAGAGTCTTTGGGAGTAAATGTTACATTCTTAACAAGAGACCCAAAAGCTCAAAGTTTGCACCCAAGGTTGATGAAGGCTTTCTACTTGGTTATGGTACTAATGAACATGCCTATCGTGTCTTCAACAAAACCACCGATTGTGTTAATGTCACGGTAGATGTGAAATTTGATGAATCTAATGGCTCTCAAGTAGAGCAAGTTGATAATGACCTTGTAGGAAATGAAGAACCACCAAGATAATCCATTATGAGAATGGGTCTAGGTGAAGTTCTTCCACATGAAGTTCAAGATCAAGCTCAAAATGGCAACATCGACAATGATCCACCATCATCAACAAGAGTAGAACCACCAAGCTCTCTTCAAGATCAAGAACCAAGTCAAAGTCATGATGATCAAGATCATGGCATAGATCAAGGGGGAGCTAGTGGTGATGAGCCTCAAGTCGAACTTGATGATGGTGAACCTATCCAACGGCAATCCCAAGTCTCTCATCCAAGAGTACATCAAAGCGTTCAACGAGATCATCCCATTGATAATATACTTGGAAGCATTCAAAGAGGGGTAACCACTCGTTCACGTTTAGCAACTTTTTGTGAATTTTACTCGTTTGTTTTCTCATTGGAGCCTCTTAAGGTTGAGCAAGCACTTGATGATCCGGATTGGGTAATAGTCATGCAAGAAGAATTGAATAACTTCACCCGGAATGAAGTCTGGTCCTTGGTGGAAAGACCCAAGACGAACGTGATTGGCACCAAGTGGGTCTTCCGCAACAAGCAAGATGAGCATGGTGTAGTCACAAGAAACAAGGCAAGATTGGTTGCTCAAGGGTTCACTCAAATAGAAGATTTGGACTTTGGTGAGACGTATGCACCTGTAGCTAGGCTTGAGTCAATTCGTATTTTACTTGCCTATGCCGCTCACCATGATTTCAAGCTTTACAAAATAGACATGAAAAGTGTGTTCTTGAATGGGCCTCTATCCGAGTTAGTGTATGTGGAGCAACCACTGGGCTTTGAAGATCCCAAATTTTCCAACCATGTCTACAAGCTCCATAAGGTGCTCTATGGGCTCAAGCAAGCTCCTAGAGCATGGTATGAATGCCTTAGGGAATTTCTTCTCAAGAACGGCTTTGAAATAGGTAAAGCTAATTCTACTCTCTTCACTCGCAAAATCAATAATGATATTTTTGTGTGCCAGATATATGTCGATGACATTATATTTGGTTCTACTAATAAAGAGTTTTGTGATGAGTTTAGTAGGATCATGACCAAAAGATTTGAGATGTCCATGATGGGTGAATTGAAGTTCTTCCTTGGTTTTCAAATCAAGCAATTGAAGGAAGGCACATTTATATGTCAAACCAAGTATGTGAATGATATGCTCAAGAAGTTTGACATGGAGAATGCAAAGCCAATCAAGACACCCATGGTCATGGCCGTGAATGGACATCTTGATCTCAATGAAGAAGGGAAATCCCTTGACCAAAAGGTATATCGCTCCTTGATTGGCTCCCTCCTTTACCTTTGTGCATCTAGGCCCGATATCATGCTTACTGTGTGCATGTGTGCACGATTTCAAGCTAATCCTAAAGAATGTCATTTGATGGCTGTTAAGAGAATTTTGAGATATTTGGTGCATACTCCACACCTTGGCTTATGGTATCCCAAGGGCTCCACTTTCAATTTACTTGGCTATTCCGATTTGGATTATGCCGGTTGCAAAGTAGATCGAAAGAGTACTACCGGAAATTGTCAATTCCTTGGCCGGTCTTTGGTGTCTTGGAGTTCTAAGAAAAAAAATTCTGTTGCCCTATCCACCGCCGAGGCCGAGTACGTTGCACCCGGTGCTTGTTGTGCTCAACTACTTTGGATGAGGCAAACCTCGAGTGACTTTGGTTGTGAGTACAAAAATATCCCTCTCTTGTGTGACAATGAGAGTGCCATAAAACTAGCCAACAACCCAGTCCAACACTCAAGAACCAAGCATATTGACATAAGACATCATTTCTTGAGAGAACATGAAGCCAAAGGAGATATCGCTTTAAGCCATGTGGTACCGAAAAACAACTGGCCAATATCTTCACCAAGCCTCTTGATGAGCAAAGGTTTTGTGCTTTGAGAAGTGAACTAAATATCTTGGATTCTCGTAACTTGGCTTGAAATCATGCATACAATTTGTTTGTTCTAGAGTTTTAGCTTTTGTAGATAGGTGTTTGCAAAAATGGCTTGTTGTGTGTGAATTGCAAAATATTTGGATTTTTGGATCTTTGGATCAACATTTGTCACAAATGATCATTGTTATGTATTGTTGCTTGTGGCTGATCATTTTTGTGGCAAATTGTCTTATATGTCCCTATATAAAATTCTCTCAAAATCTAGATCAAAATCAGTCTCAAAAGTTCCATGAAATCCTGTTTTCTCTCTGACCCGGTTGGTCCAGGTGGCACCCGGGTGAGCCAGGTCAGACTCTCTGTCTGGAATTATCTTTTATCTGGTTCAGCCGGGTGGCACCTGGCTGACCCAAGTTGGAGTCTCTGTCTCGGGAATTCTTTATCTGGTTCAGCTATGTCGACCTGGTTGAACCAGGTCGGGAGCAAAAAAAACGCTCCTACCTTATCCTCTCCGTGGGTAAAGAATGACCGGCCCCCCTTTTCACCCTATCTCTTTCACCGTGACCGACTTTTTCTTTTACCGTCGCCTGCGTCGCTCTTCTGTGCGCCGCCGCCCGCTTCTCCCTCTCTGGCCGCCCTCCCCCCTGCGCCGCCGATCGCCGGGCCCTTGCTCCATCGCTTGCTGTCGCCCCTTGCTGTGCTGCCGCCCCTTGCCTCCCTTCCGCGGCCGCCTGCCTTGGCGCTCGCATGGAGGGGCTGGGGCGCCCTGCGGCTGTCCTGCGCCCGGCCGCTCCCTATCCCGGCAGCCGCCCCTTCCTGGGTGCGCGTGCTAGGGCCGGGGTTCTGTGCATCACGAGCGCTGCAGGCTCGGCGCTGCCGCCCCCGCGGCTGGCCCATGCAGCACTGTGCCGGCTGCTCTCCCTGTGCAGCACTGTGCCGGCTGCTGCGCCTCTGCGGGCGCGGGCACAGTTGCTCCGAGTTGAGGGCGAGGCAGGGCAGTGCCTTGGGGTGCCTGTGCCGGTCCCCCTCTTGCTGGTGGGAAGACCTTTGGATTATCTCTGCTCATCTCCATTGACGTTCTTCCAGTTCTTGTTCTGTTCATAAGGTATACAATCATGTTGCAGCCCGATCTCTTTCTCCTGAGCAATAGAGTCAAATTCCTTTTGAGCATTGTCTTAGCACATATCAATCTACTAGGATCTGCAAGGATTTTCAATTTCATGGCCTACATTGTGCTGAATCGAGTGGATTCTATCTTCTGTTCCTGTCCAGCCGGCTGAACCAAGTCTGACTTGGTTGAACCAAGTTCTTTGAACTTTTATCTCACTCTTTCCAGCAATCAATCCTGCAACTTATGGCCCTATTCCTTTTATCTCTTGCAGTCTCATGGGCCGTGCACGTGCTTCTAGTCGCAAGAAGGCACTTGTTGAAGAGGAAGATGAGATTGAGGAGGAAGATGTGGAGGAAACTGAAAGTGAGGAAGAGGTGCTACCTGCCCCTAGTGTTCATCGTGCCCCTCAATGTCAAGCATCCATCAAGGCAAAGGGCAAGGGCATAGCCACCAGTACTTCTGCTGTGATTTACTCTCAAGGTTTACGCAAGCAACAGAAACGTCCAAGTCAGCGTGGTCGGCGTCCTCCTGATAGTGATGAAGACATTGCAGATCCTTCCATCACTGCACCATGGGTTGGACGCCTTCACTTGCATCGTGCTCGTTTGGCTGAGTTTGCTCATGTTACCTCTCCGAGAGGGGTTGATTATTGTACCTCTGGAGGAGCAAAGAAAGTGAAGGCTCTTCGCTTCCAGGATCCCACTGCTCGTGAAAGTGAACAATTTATGGGTGATTCTCATTTTCACAATCTCTTTCACATTGACTACTACAATTCAGTTATCCTCACTAAGAAGCACCGTATCACTCGGCATAAGTGGATTGATTGGGATGCTTACAAAAAGGTTGGTGATCCGGAACTCACTCGTGCTCTTGATCGGTTGGAAGCTTGGAACTTGAGAAACATCATGACTTTTGAATATTCATGGACTGATGAGGTAATTGCTCAATTCTTCACCACACTCTGGGTCAATGATGAAGGGATTCAGTCCTATCTCCACTTGATGATAGAAGGGACATGGTACCACTGCAGCTACACTCGCTTTGGTCGCATCTTAGGATTTACAGATGATGATCTTGATGAGACTAACACAGTACACTCAAAGAGCAATCCCTCTTTTGCAAAAGTTGAGCACTTGCAACTTCCTAACACCGCCCTTCCTGATTATTGGAAGACAGCTCACATGTATCCTCTCTATCACTATCTTCATCAGCTTTTGATAGTCACTATGTTGCCTAAGAGTGGGAATGAAACATGTGTCCAAGCAGCAGCCAAAATCCTTTTGCACATGCTAGCTGCTGAAAATGTTGGCTCATTTAATATCTTTGACATGATTTGGACTGAGATTCTTATCACTTCTTGGTCACCTAGCAAGAGTTGCACATATGCCCCTTATATCATGAAGATGATTGAAGTAGTGACAAAGAAGCGGTTTATCAAGGATGTTGATCATGACAGCTATGTTCCATATTGGATTGATCCGACTAATCCTACTCATCGCTCTCGTAAGGCCCCTTCCAACCTTTCTGGCCCTTCCCCTATGCCATCTCCACCTTTACACCCCTCCTCATCTAGGGCTGCCACTGCTCGTAGGCCTTTTTGGCCTAGAGATCATGATAAGGATGATAATCGTGGGTTGGATGCTATTATCAAGAAAGGATTCAATGCTCTCTTTGGTTGTGTGAGAAATGTTCATAAGGATGTATACCACCAAAATGAGCGCTTAAGGAAATAACTCTATGATGTGCAAGAGCGACAAAATCAGCTATGTGCAGCCACCAATCTTCAGCCTCCACCTCCACCTTTGCCACCATATGAGCCCATACCTCCTCCCACGTACCCCACAAATGATATATTTTCATGGCATGATCAGTTCATGGGTTCTTCCTTCGCTCCCGAGGGTGTTAGTGCTGCTGTTGATGAGCATGAGCATGCTATGGATCTTGATGATCAGCAGCAGTTTGGTTGTGAGGGTGCTCCTAGCTACCACGCTGGATTTTGTGATCCCTGGACTTGATGCTCTTGGCTGCTCTTCGCTTCAACGACATTTGAGCTTCTTGATGTCCTTTCTTCACTTTTTGGTGCTTGGTGCCAAAGGGGGAGAAATTGTGGAATTGTTACATGTCGTTGGTCTTATCTATCTATCTATCTATCTATCTTATTTATGTATGGGACATGTAAGATTTTATTTGTGATGATTGTGATGAACTATGTGGATGTGTGTGGATGTAATGTGACCTTGGACCTATATTCATGTCTAGCTAGGTTAATGTTCTCTATGTTGTAAGACTCTATTTGTGCTATTATGAGATGTCACTATGTCTTTATATATGTGTTGCTATTGATCTTATGTTGAGCATGATATGATGATGAGATGATGTGATGTTATTTTATCTTTGTTGTGTGATATATCATGCCATATGCATTTTGTTCATCTAGTTATTTCACTTGTGTTATTCTTATGAATATATGTCTATGTGTGTGCTCTCATGTTGTTGTCTCCAAATTGTGCAATTGGCATGTGAGGCCAATCTTCATGAATTTCATTCATATGCACACATTTAGGGGGAGTCACACACATATACATAAACTCTTAACTCGTTCTTTCATGCAAAATTTTATCCACTTTAATTAGGTTGTCATCAATCACCAAAAAGGGGGAGATTGAAAGTGCATTCATCTCATTTTGGTGAATTAATGACAATCTAATTAAGGTGCCAACGAGTTTAACGAGTTTCATTTGTGTTGACACCGGATTTTCGCACCGGGAGTGCTGACTCAGATGGTGACGTAAGCAGCGCTGGAACTGAGCAGTGGACCCGTTGACTGGTCAAAGCCGAATGTGATAGAGAAGAAAGCCGATGCG